>CM052550.1:4540214-4591255 GCA_028533065.1 Trachops cirrhosus | reverse complement strand
AGAAATACGAAATGGAGTTAGAAAGGCTATGGGAGAAAAGACAGAATACAAAGAACAACAAATTGACTAAACCAGGAGCAATTTAAGTAACTAGCTCCACTAACCTCAAAAATCTACTCTGCGAGTCAGACAAGCTGAAACTGTACATAAGCGGAACCACCCAAAACCGACCACCACTCACAACCCTACCACGGTGTATTATTCAAATGGCAACACCACTATACGCTAGTTACGGTATATTTTTATATGAATAAGTGCTTTTACTTACATACTTTTTAATATGTTTTGTAAATCATAATTTGGTCTCTGTTTACCATCCATAGAAATGACGTACCTCACAGCCTACTGAATGCACTGCCAAACCAGTTATTTCCATGCAGCTTTTTTGTGTGTGAAGAGATTTTTGTGGCTACATATGGTACCACGTGCTCCCAGCGGGATATAAATTACGTTGTGCAAACACACCGACGGGCTGAGGTGAACACACGGTGCTCCTCCCTCGCGTCACCACGACAGGAGAGGCACAGACACTTTTCTAAACATCCTGCTGATAAAACACGTCCCCTGAAAAGCCTGCTGAGGTCCGCGAGGCTCCCCCTCCCCCTCGTGCCACAGCACGGGCTGCCAGGGCGCGCCTGCCAACGGTGCAGGGGCCAGGCCGGCCGGGACAAGGCGGGGGTGTTTCTGCAGCTGCTGGGCCCCAGAAGGCAGCCCCGCCAAGGATGTGCTGGACGGTTCCGCTGGGACACCTCCACATTTCTTCAGCTCGAACTCTTCCCATGGGCCTCATCGGGGTGACGGTGGCCAGTTCGGAGTCGATGGTTGCCTGGTCTTCGGTCTGGCCAAGGTTTGAGAGCCCCAGGTCAAATACTGGAGACGAATGTCCACAGGAGGCCGGAGGAAGTTCTCTTTGACGAGCAGCCAGACACTTCAGGTCATCGCATTGCTGTCCGTCTCCAGCCCTGGCTTGGCCACTGTGATCCTGTGGCGCCATGACCGGTCCTGCGGGCTGGGGCCCGCTGCCCATGCCGGCTTGGAGCCCCAGGCTCTGCCAAATGAGGCGCGCTACGCGGGGACAGCCCGCACCCCGAGCAGGCGAGCGAGCAAACTGGGCGGGCGAGACCGAACGCCGGCCCTCGCTCCGGCTATCTGACGGGGGCTGCCCGGACCTGGCCACCCCCACACAGCTTTCCCCCGAGAGCTGCAAGTCCATTTTCCTTATTTTAGAGCCCAAACCACGCTTCGGTGGCAAAAAACCTAAAACGAAGATTCTTTCAGTAAGTCCATTTTGAGCCCTTTCAGTACGCCAGGCACAAAGCTCGCCAACGCAGAAAAATACCATCAGCTTTAACGTCATCTTTGCCACTCTGGATTTCTAAACCCTTCTTCTGGTTGAGTATGCATTTCAGAAACTTCTAGCGGTCATGCGAGACTTTAAACTTTGTGGTATTTGCAGTTGCTTTTTCCATAAATACTGTTACAGAGACCTTGACCCCTAGTTATAAGTACTACGGGAAGCCATAATGATGGAGCCTTCAAAGCACTTACGGTCTTTAACGCTAAGAACCCTGTACTATGTACAAAACTCCCAAGAGTAAATGTAACGTAGAAATGTGAGCTGCCCAAGAATCTCTGATTTACAAAGTTACCTTTAAAACCGGGGTTCAGAAGTTCTTTGCGGTTGGAGCATTGAACGGCATTTCCGTAAACTAAGTCCAAAGCACACAGCAGTAGGTGGTAAGAATTGACCAAATCATCGCTAATCATGGGGAAATTCCCTGCAGGGTTACAAAGAGTCAGAGAGGTAAATATGCGTCAACTCCATGATGTTAAAAATAATCTCTCCCCTTCATTACAATGACATCATAAACACTGTACCAAGCAGTGTTGCACCAAGCAGACTCAAGAGCTAACGAGTTTTGGCAAATTTACATTTTGAAATACTACTCTTATACTTTAATAAATTACTAAGAGTTTAACGAAAGTAAAACTTTACTAAAAATGTCATTTGTTCACTCAGTATTCATTAAACAAACATTTATTAAATGACTAGTAGGTCATCAAAATTTTATCGTCATTGGTTTTTCCTTTGAAAATTTGGGAATAAAACTTCACAAATTATCTCAAACTGTAAGAAACTGTTTTATATAAAAATAGTTTTGTCAAGAGTATTAGTAGAAATACTTAAATGTAAATAGCTAAGAGTTACTCCTGTGTAACTTTTTAACGTATGCACTTTAAAAAGACCATAGCCTCTAAGTGGACTCCCAGTGATAACATTTTAAATACTTTTCCACATACGAAAACAAGGCAGTATGAACTAATGCAATGGGATCACAATGAAAGACATTTAAGATCTAGAGCTGGTATTCCCCAAGTTGTAGACGGTCGATAGTGAAGGAAACAGAAACCAAAACGTAGACCCACAGAAACACATCAGGTCCGCAGGACTGGTTTACGTCTAACACGGGAAGTTTTCATAGGCAGCGAAACAGTGTCATTATTCTTCGAAATTAAGAAATATTTCTAGTTTTATAACTTCGAGGCCATCCCCCTTTTCCTTAAACACTACATGTGTATACTTCATACTGATTTTATGTTCTTATAACATCAGATGAATTCCACTGAAACAGCTAACACACATGCAAAATAATTATTCCAAACCTCAACACCTGCGCACTGGAATGTCCACCCAAGTGTGCGCGCGCGCGCACACACACACACCCACACCCTCACACTGCTTTGCTTCAGGCTTTTTTCTCCTTTCTGCCAGTTACCATCACCTCAGCCTGTTAGGATAATTCTATTTTGTATAGATAAAAACATTCAATAAATCAACTTAAATACATTAACAAGAAAAAATGTTTTTCTGTTGCCAGAAAGGCAAATGATGATTAACAGGTTAAATACTGCATTGATATAACCACACTAACCTACTTGGCTCTACTGTAAATATTTTCAATATTCAAATATACTCAGTCCCTCAAACGTAAAACAGGAAGCGGTGGCACTTAGGGGTTCCAAGCTACAGAGCCCGTCCCACGGACAAGCCTAGACTTGTCGCCGCTGTGTGCTGGCCACAGAAGGCCAAACCCGCAGCGCCGCCGCTTCTGGGAAAAAGCTGAAATGCCCCTGAAGATTAGCATCTAAGTTAAACTCCAGGACTGCCTCTACGTGACATACTTCACATTTCAAACCCTAACTTCAGAAATAAATCTCGCCGTGCGGTATTTCACCTTTCAGTCAACAGAATAACCCGTTTAACCTCCGGAGTTGGCTCACTTCTCGGGGTCAGATTTGGGTCCTCATACGAAACGGGGAGTGGCGCCTGCGGGTCTTCGGGCCACAGAGCCCCCCACGAGGACCAGCCCCCGCTGTGCACGCACCATAAGAAGCCCACCACGGGGAACATCTCTGCCAAATACCTGCCGTCAGGGACTCAGTAAAACCTCAGATTCGACCGCTCTCTTAGCACAGACCTTGGAGAACTCTAGAAGATCCTAGTCCTGGACTGTGAGGGGACAAAGGCCGTTCGGATCACGCACTTACACACTAAATTAATAGTGAGATAAAACTCAAACAGTTAACTGCAGAGACAAAAAACACATGCCACCCCAGCTGATCAAGTGAGACCAAAATCGGTGGAAGGACAACAAAATTCTTTTAAAATAGTTTATATAGTACATTCACTCCCAATCACACACATGCCATAGAAGACATGCATGAAACAAAAACCCTAGAAGTCGGACATGCCTGCCCAGTCAAGTGACGACAATTAACGCCATACACACAGACGCGGCCCCAGCCGGCCAGAGCGCCGCCGCCCGTGGGAACAGTTCACATGCTCCTGCGCCCTTCTTTCCTGCGGCGATCACGCACCTTTGTCTCCACTGAAGAAACACGTCAGCGCGAGGGAAAGCAAAATGCCTAACTGCTTATTTTTCCTGGAAAATTCTCCGTTTCAGTGAAGCACGCAGCTCAGGGAAGGCGGGGTGACCTTTCGACTAGCTGGCCAGAGAGGAGCAATTCTAAGCAGACAAATGAAACAGCAAGGCCCATGGAATGACATACCCCTGCTGGAGGGCCTTCGCTCCCCGCATGAACCCGAGACCCAGGAGGTCTGGGGTCCAACCCTCTCTCCGTTTTTTGGCAGCTGGTTTCTGGGGCGCCGCTGCCTCATCTTTAATGTAAATACGTTAGGCTACTTGACCATTTAATAATGAGAATCTCTTAATTATGAAACTCCTTGCAGTTCTATGGTTTTTTAAAATTTTAACTTTGCATTTTATCGGGCTACCTTAATGGCAAAGGCATCCTAGAGAGTCTCCAGGAAAAGAGCTATGCAAAGAATTGGTACGTAACTGTGCTTTCTTTTCTTCTTTAGATTACCAAGAATCGATTCTACAGAGAAATACAGATGGGGGGAACCCCAAAACGTCTTTCACTGAATGCAGACCTTGAGTAGGTTAAGTGAAATGAGAAAACAAGGCCCTGGCTGGTGTGGCTCAGTGGACTGAGCGCGGGCCTACAAACCAAAGGATTGAGGTTCGATTCCCACTCAGGGCACATGCCTGGGTTGCAGGCCAGTTCCCAGCAGGGGACGCATGAGAAGCAACCACACATTGATATTTCTCTCCCTCTCTCCTTCCCTTTGCTTCTAAAGATAAATAAAATAAAAAAAAAAAAAAAGAAATGAGAAAACAGGGAGAGAAAATAAAAAACTATATCTCAAGGCATTTGGTCAAGCACATGTACCTGAACAAGATGCAGAAAGTAATCTGGACTACTGAGAATCATCACTCCTCCTCAACTAAGTAAGACTTGTCTCATGAAAACGTACAGCTCAAGATACAAGCACAGAAACACTGATGTGTTTCCAGTCCATAATTCAGAAAATGCATGAGGGTGGAAAAGATACAGCATAAGAACAAAACTTTCCCATTTAATAAGAGAAGTTTTGGATCTTGTAAAGACGTTGAACGACTTTTTAAATAAAAAGGCAATACTTAAAAAAGAGCCTGTGAATAAGACCACTGGGAAATTTTTCAATAAGAAGCTTTTCCTGAGACACATTCTAGGTCGGCACAAGCAGCGCCCAAACGTTTAAACAAACTAGTACCTAAGGCGATGTTGCTCTTCCCTTACCTTTTGCGTATATGAAAAGCACCCAACAAAAATGGAAAACTTCCGACACGGTGCAGGGCTGCCGCCTTTGGGGGAGAAAAAAGCCAGGAGGTAATAGGAGAATTAGAAAGACATTACCAATGACTATAAGCTAGATGAGAAACAAAACCCACAGAGGAAGTCGGAGCAGATTCATTCCACTGGGAAAATGTGCAAGGATTTCTACTGCAACCACATACAGGTAAGGAATTAGCCGGGTTTTAGAAAGAAAATTCTTAACAACCATCTATTAATGAAAAACACTGAGTCAGTTAAGTCTGTAGACTTTGCAGACATGACCGGAAAGCACAAATTCATATCGGCTTCAGCTTCCCATCGTCTCCCCCAATCCAGCTTCTCAACTTTTCATTGGTTGTGAACATCAAAATACGGACAGAAACCACTTCATGGGGATTATTTATTACTCAGTGTAGACATAAAATTCAAATGACAGAAATAGTAGGCCCTGGCTGGTGTGGCTCAATGGATTGAGCACCAGCCTGGGAACCAAAGGGTTGCCGGTTTGATTCCCAGTCAGGGCACATGCCTGGGTTGTGGGCCAGGTCCCCAGCAGGGGGCACTCGAGAGACAACCACACACTGATATTTTTCTCCCTCTTCCCCCTCTCTCTAAAAATAAAGGTATCTTAAAAAGAAATAATCGGTATGTATTAGAATACAGAGAAAATGATGGAAATACTCAGTAATAGAAAATCAAGTAGTCAAATTCCACACCCACTTATTTTGGTGAAAATATCTGTGTTCTGACTTTTGCATTTTTGGTTGCTTAAATGAAAAATGAAAGTTTGTATGAACAGAAATCCCATACATTTTGCAATATGAAAGCCAAACCCTTCATGGCTGACATATAATGAAAAGGAAGAAATTACTATTGAAGGAAAGCTGCCAGAGAAATAAGTTATTTGTGAAATCACATTCATTTTTTTAAGACTAGCAAAATAAACTGCAGGACAAAAACCAAGGAATCAGAACTGTGGCCCAGACGGACAAGTGCGTGCCCCCAACGAGCAAGATGCAAGCATACCGCTGTTTCCTTCCTCGTGGCTGGCGAGGCTGCTCCTCTTGAGGATATTTAAAAAGTTCCTGGAAAATGGGTTCATATTTCTTAAAAACGACAGCAGAAACAGTGAAGTTTCTTTCCAATCTCTCAGTACGTTCTCTGAAATGTTGGGGGAGGTTTGCCATCTCTTCCCATTTCTTCATCTTGTTAAAAAACTCAATTAAGCTAATATTAAAAGAAAACAGAAAAATTTTCTAAATTAACATAAGTATACAAATACAACTAAAAGTAAATAAATGTTAACTCATTAAATTATATTTCAGGCAGTGCTATAAAATCAAAACCCATGCCTCTGGCCCAGGCTGGTGTAGCTCAGTGGATTGAGCGCGGGCCTGTGAACCAAAAGATCGCGGTTCGATTCCCAGTCAGGGCACATGCCTGGGTTTCAGGCCAGTTCCCAGCAGGGGGCCCATGAGAGGCAACCATACATTGATATTTCTCTCCCTCTCTTCTTCCCTTCCCCTCTAAAGATAAATAAATAAAATCTTTAAAAAAAAAAAAAAACTCATGCCTCTGAATGGCTTAACCTCCTACAGATTGATTTCTCTGCTTTCCTAATCAATTTTTTCTCAAATTACTTTAAAATTATAAATTTAAAAAATAATAATTAACCGGGTAACACGACCAACGTTCACGTATTCAAATGCCAGATTTCACAAATACTAACACAGTGAATAAATGTTGCCACGCCCGCGCTGGGTTCTACAGAAACAGCCCTAGTTTCCATTTGCATTCCTCCTCCACCTCACCCCCACTCTTCCTCCCCAGAGATAAACACTGTTCTAAAGTTGGTCTCAATGTTTCCCATCCCTGCTTTTGTACTTACTAGCAGCAGCTTACTATGTGGATATATTTGTATCCATAACAGTACCCAGTATCTTTTGCAGGTGTGGTTACAATTTTATGTAAATAGTATCCAACTTCAAGTAGTATTTTGCAACTTGCTTTTTCGTCAGTAAAGCTGCTGTGGTTAATGTCCATACCTGTAGATCTCAGTTGTTCTTTCTAATTGTAAAAATATTCCTCCATATGAACTACGATTTTTCGCATTCATTCCCCAATTAATTGAAGTTGAGTTTTCTAATTTTTTATTGTAACTAAAAATGCTGTAACGAATACATTCTTGAATATGTGAGTTTCTTTACCAACCACCCTAAGAAGTAGGACTGCTGAGTCAGAGAAACGTGCATTTTCACCTTTACTAGGTGACTGCCCAATTTCCACGGAAGTGGTTGTGCCAATTACACTCGGCAGTGCGTACTAGTAATACGGAGTTTCTATTCCCTACGGAACGACCGACATGGGTATCATCAGACTTCAAACTTCCCCAATCTAATGAGAATAAAATGTTATCTTGTTTTCACTTTGAACTTCCTTGATTACTAGTGAGCCTGAACATCTCTGTCTATGTCTATTGGCTGAGTTTTGTCCTTTGTGAAATCATATTATTTACCCATTTTTTTTAGTAGCCGCTTGTCAATTATTTAACCATTTGTTACTAGTTCTTATATAATCTCGGACACTAATCTTTTCTCACTTACATGCATTCCAAGTGTCTTCTGCTGATCTGCTCTGTTTCTAATCCATGTCGTCCACTATGGCCAAAAGGTAAATGATCTGAACCCACAGGTAAAAATGCAAAGGTAAAACTGAATTTCTCAAAGGGGAAATCAACTGAAGCCCAAGACTATATTCCTTGCATTTAATGTTAGATAAGTTTCATTAACTATAATTTATAACGATGATCTTATCATTTGACCTTTGTTTCTCAAGCTCCTTGTCACGTAACTGGATTCATCTGCCTCCACTTTCTTCTTTGTAACGATTACGATCTGGCTCCTTATTTAAGAGGCTACTTCTCTAGTTTCCAGCCCGGTGTTCAACTCTGTGTGCGCTGCCACCTGTTCTTAGGCCTAAACGTAACTCAGGATGAGGCTCGAAGTCGATAAATACTACAGCTAAACTCTTGCATTTCTTGTTAGTCATTTTAATAGTGATTTTTAAAACCATAAGGCTCATAAATTATGACAAATGGTATTTAGTCTCCAAAATGCCAAACATCTTTTTTCCATCAATCTTTAATAAGCTACAGAGAAAATTCACCCAAAAAGCACAAATGTAATCAATTAAATAACACAACAGATAGAAAAAGCAATTTCTGCCTTTTCTTTGAAGCACTATTTGATCCTTTTTATAACTGAGTATAACAGTGCTGCTTACACCCCCAAGTACAGTGGATACTACTTAGATGTGGTAAAGGAAAACCATGACCGAGGTTCAAAATTCAGCACTCCATAGGTACAAATGCTCAGAAAATGATAAACAGAATTCTTACAACCACTATGATATGATTTGCGAGCTTTTATATTGGTCACACAATGTTTCAAACACTAACATAGTTACCTCTGCTCTGAACAGCGCAGGAGTCGAGTTAAAGATACATAGTTTCCTTCAACTGTCCCTTTGCTTACAGTTGGCACAGATTTTCTGCAAGCCACATATAAGGCACACGCTAACCAATGAAGATCATTTCCCTACAAAAGAAAATTGACATGTAGTTAATGAGCTATATATTTCAATATAAAAAGTTCTTATGTTGAAACTGGAGGGGCTGTTTGCATGTTTGTGGGGAACTGCATTTCCAGGGATGGGCCCATTGCTTATGCTCTTCTTATGATGGCATTCTTCACTGGAGGCAGGAATCTGAGTTCCCTCACTTTGAACTAGGCTAACCGACAACACAGATGAAAGCGATATTATAAGACTTTCGCAGTCATTACCGACAATACAGATTCCACCTGGCTCCACCAGGGCTGAGGCCTTGGGAGACCCAGGAGTAGAGCTCCCGGGGCAAATTACTCAGGAGCCCCGGAGGCTACATTTTCTTATCTGACAATGGAAAGAATTACAAGTATGAGGCACAGAAAACACAAGAAATTTTTATCAAAAGATAAAATTCTGTAACCAGTATTCTGTATTCAATCTCACATTCCCACACAGCATACGTGACTACAAGCTCCACAGGGTAGGGGGTTTTAAGTTCTGTTCACTGGTCCATTCCCAGCACCTACAACAGTGTCTGGCAAGGAACTGTGATCAAAAAATATTTGATACATGAATAAACACTCACCCATTTACTGGGTAAACTGAGCTAAGAATCTGAGACCAAAGTCATAAGAAAATTAAGTAATCAAACACATTTTACAAAATAATTTACTAAGCATTTATTATTTGTCACTTGCTTAGAATACACCACTGGACTTCACAACCTAACGGTGGGCTGAGATCCCTCGACTGCAGGGTGCGTTCTGTGTAATTTACGGGATTATCTGAGGGTGGCCCGGGAGCTCATGTGCAGGCACTGGAGGCACTGAATGCCCAGCAGCAGCCCAGGAGCAGAGAGTCTCCGCTCTGTCCAGACCCCAGGCACCACCGGGGAACAGGCAGGAGCATGGCCTGATCTGCCGGATCACCTAAGCATATGAAAGATGCTTAGGGGGCTCCAGCCACGTCCTCCCGAGTGCTCTCTGTGCCAGAACCACATGTTACCACCTCACTTGACCTTCAGGACAGCTCTGGGACCTAGTATCTCAAGTTGACACATCACAAAATTGAGCTTTGCGGTGGTTAAGTAAACTGTCTAAAGCCACCGGAGTACTAGCTTTCCTTTTTTCCTATGCATATAACAGTGGGGAGAGAGCTGATTTAAGATCCTACTAATGGAAGAATAACTAAAAAAATACCCTTAGTAGCTCATGGGCAAACATACCCTCAGGTTAAATACCTTTGCTAGGCCTTCCCATCATGAGCCTACTTGCCCAGCTCTTCCCACAACCTGCAAAACCACTTCAGAAAGTCACGTGGCTTCCTGTTTAAAGGCTCGCCACGGCCAGCGGCACAGCTGATAAACAACCCCGACTTCCGCGTGGCTTCCCATTGGCCCGTCCAGGGGCGGGGCCTGCGAGAGATGAGCCTCACTGGCTGGAAGCGGCGTTTCTCCGCTCCGCAGGCCCCGGTCCGGGGGCGGGGACACAACAGGCCTAAATCATCAAGGCTACTCTAGAGTCCAGTGCAGTGCCTGCGGCGACCAAAAGGTGGTCAAGGTCGTCGCTGCCCCCCCCACCCCGCCCCCCCGCCTAGTGACAAAGGGGGTCCGGTGTTAATACCCAGGCGGGCGGAAAACCCATCTCCTTCGCCCTGGAAAAAACTCCCCTAGTACACACCAACACAAACACAGCCCGAAACCGAACGCGTTTATTCAAACAGAGGCGATGCTGGACACGGGCGGTCTGGTGAGGCAGGCAAGGAACTGGACACGGAGACCAGAGCCCTAAAATCGGGTTCCTCTCCCAAGCAAGTCCCTCCCCGTCTTCGTGCGGGGTCGACAACCGCACCTGTTCGTTCTGCCACCCAGGTGGTCGTAAACGACTAATCAAGACCCCGGTACAACCTCAGCCTGGCAGGGCTGCCTTAGGGCAACAGGTGTTCCCCATTCGGACCCCCAAAGGGAACAGCGGGAGTGCGAGAGTAGCCTTCAGGGCCGCTAGGAGCTTTTCGAAAGCCAGGAGTCCAGGACTGAGGTGCGCAGAGCGGATTCCTTCCCACCCCGCGGCCCGTGGGAGAGTCCGTGCGCGGCGCCCGGTCCGGGGCGAGCAGGAGCCCCATTCCCGCGGCGGGCGGGACCGCTCGGCCCGAAAAGACCCTCGCCCCCCGCCTCCCCAGTCCCCCCACTCCCCGCAGGCGCACCTCCAGCGTGTAGCTCTCACTCATGCTCCGGTAGCTGTCCCAGGCCTCCGCCCGAGCTGTCTCGTCCATGTTGAGCTGGCAGCACAGCTCTTCGAATCGCTGCAGGGTCTGAGGGGTGGGCGACAGGGCCCGCGGCGCGGCGACCCCCGCCTCTCCCTCTTCTTCCTCCTCCTCGGAGCTGGCCACAGCCGGAGGGTGTGGTGGGGGTGGCGGCGACTCGTCGCCTGCGGATGCCATATCGCACTCCTGGACGAACGATCCTCAAGTGAACAGAAGAGCCAAGCACCTAGCCATTCAAACTGCGAAGCGCCCGCCCGTCGGCCGCTTATAAGACAACTGCGCCCCGCTGACGGCGCGTGACCTCACGTAGGCACCCGTACTTCGGAGCACGGCCTGCCGGGAAATGTAGTCCAGCTCAGAGGCCCAAGAGGGTCAAAAATTTTTTTCAAGTTCGTTCGCTAAGTCTTACCTGGGCTGAAATAAAAAGCGGCTTCTGTATATTATAAGTACCTCCCCAACGTGAGATCATTCCACGGGGCTCTATTCATAAGGAAACATTGACGTGGGACTGTTTAATACCCAAGCTGTTGACAGAAAGAAGACTCATCACCTTGGTGTCCTCATTTAAAGAGTAAGAATAGGAAGGGGCTGTCTACCGAAGTTCGTTTTTGGCCTTTCTCCTAATTTCTAGTTTTTCCTGAGTTTAAATTGTATTTGAGCCATTTAAATAAACATTGGATTTTTTAAAAGCGGTAATTCCTTCTCCCCCCTCCCCACCCCAAGGCCAATAGTGTTCACTGTGACTTATTTGTACTATCCTCAGTCACCCAATTAACTTTGCTGCATTATTTTTATTTTGCTTTCTCTTTTCCTATGGGTACCCTCAAATCAGATTATTCCCAGTCCTCTTATTTAATAAATGGGTATAGTATGCAGCATTTTCATGCTTAAGGAGCGGGAGGGCCATGTAAACTTGAGGAAGAGAAATTCTGGGACAAGAGCCAGCTTCGGGAAACTCGAGCAGGAGCCGGGGACAGAGGTGAGGGCGCCTGAAGGCAGAGAGGAGGACGTGGGGAAATGAAACCGTACGCAACCCTGTGCCTGAATCCCGCAGTGAAATCGTCATTCGAGTTGGGTCTGATTTTTCTGGGCTGACATAAGGTGATCCAGGGCAAGCACAGAGGTCAAGTACAACTGCTTTGTAGGTATTTGTGAGTTTATAAGAAAGTCTAGTGCTTTCCTTATATTTAGACTGAGGATAATACATTTTAGAATAGTAATATTGCTTATTTTGGACACCATCAACGATTTACTAGATGAAAAAATTGATTTGTTCAGAGGTAAAATTCTCTTTACCGATTTTAGTAAAAGTTAATGTAATTGAAGTAAAATTTATGGTAATAAACCATGAAATGCTTTGCTTGTTAATACCAGTATTTTCAAAGTCAACGGACTCTAAATATCATAGTAGTTTGATACTGTTTTCCATTTTAAAAGTACATTTACAGAACTTTAACCATTAGAAATTTTATATCATTCCTACTTCTCCTTCTCGTATCCCACTATACTTAAAAAATCTTGCCCTGTTCTCTGCTGTGAAAGTCTGTTCTTGTTCAAATTTCCTGTCATCAAAAATGTATGCACAAATTAATTTTTCAGTATCCTTCTGTTTATTCTTTTGTCAGATTGAGGAATACTTTACATGCAGTGAAACTTGCTTTGAAGTGTACAGTTCTATGAATTTTGACAAATACAGTCATGTCCACCACACCCAAGATGAAGAACATTTCCATCCCCCGTTTCCTAAGTGCCCCTCGGTAGTGAGCCCCTCCTCACACAGCCGCAGACAACCACTGATCAGCTTCCTGTCCCCACGGTTTCCCTACCTTCCAAATGTCATCTAAATGTAATACACATTATGTAACCTGTGACTGGGCTTCTCCAGGTTGTTCCATGTGTAGGTCGTCTGTCCCTTTTTGTTGCTAAGTCCTATCAATTCCAGGAATGTCCCGATGTTTATCTATCCATTCACCAGTGGAAAACACCCAGGTGGTTTCTAGTTTTGGGTAATTATGAGAAAAGCTACTACTAACGTTCCTGTGTATATTTTTGCTTGACAGAAGTTTTCATACGATCCAGCATTTCTTCTCCTGGGGGATTATCTGGAGGAAACAAAACCACCCCTGTGTTCTTGGTACCACCATTTACAGTAGCAAAGAGATGTCAACCCAAGTCTGTCTGGGTGGATGGATAAAGAATATATATACACACAATGGAATGTAATTTAGCCATATAAATGGAAACCCTGCCATTTGTGACCTTGAGTGCATTATATATATATATATGTACGTGAAGTAATTCAGAGAAAAACCATTATTGTATGATCTCACACGTGGAATCTAAAAATAAAAAAAAACCCCAAACTCATAGGTACAGAGAACAGACAGGGGAGATGGGGGGTGAGGAGCGGGTGGGGGCAAAACGGGTGAGGGTGGTCCGGCGGTACAAACTACCCAAATGATTAAGTCCTGGGGATGTAATATACAGCATGGTGACTATCAGTAACAATGCAGTATTGTACTGTGCGTTTGAAAGTTGCTAAGAGAGTAGATCTTAAAAATTCTCAACACAAGAAAAAGTATTGTAACCGTGTGGTAATGGATGTTGATTAAACGTATTATGGTAATCATCTCTGACAATGTATACATACATCAAATCATTGTGTTGTGCACCTAAAATTAACACAGTGTCAATCATCCCAATTAAAAAATCAATATTGATTACTAAGAAGTTTGGTTCTTGGGTCCTGATTATTCACTCTCTCATCCATTCGTTCAGCCAGAGAGCCTGCCACGCATGCGCCCACTCAAACACTGCGCCAATGTCAGGGCCCGCTATCGGTCCAGCACTCGGGCAAACACTGAGGGTGGAGTAGTGAATGAGACAGTACTCTCTCTGCCTTCACCAAGCTTGTGAGCGCCTGGGTGAAACAGACCTAGAACGAGTAATTGTCAAATGTAAATTAAAAAAAAAAAGAAAGTTCAGGGAGGTATAGGAGTGCCTCACGAGAGACCGTAAGCCTGTGTGTGTGTGTGTGTGTGTGTGTGTGTGTGTGTGTAGGGGCTCAATAATTGGGTATTAAATAAATTATGCTGTCTACATATTAGAATCAGAAAGTCCTTGAAAATGTTTTGGAAGATCCTTTAATGACATGGAAAGATAATCATGATATAGTAAATGAAAAAAAGGTTACAAAATGGTATGTACAGTATAACTCCATTCTTATTAAAATAATATATAATATGTATCTGCAAAGAAAAATGACCCGACAGTTTACAATCATCCGAGTGTACAGCATTATGGGGGATGTGGTTTACTTTGTGCTTTCCCTACTTCCCTTCCCCTCCCCCAGATTTTCCATAATATGCATGTCTTGTATTTTTATTAAGAAAAAGAATTTAAAAATTCATCAAGATGTTATTTTGCCTATTAATTTGGCAAATGTTATTTCAAAGGACAATACACAGTATTGGTAAGGATTGGGGGTAAATGAACATTCACAAAATGTACCCTGCTAACGGTAATATAAATTGCTACTAATGGCATCATTATAAATTTGGCAACACAAATCAGAAATCTTAAAAACTGAGAAAGTATTTTCACTTCTAGGGATAAAGGAAATCATTAGGGATAGATGCAAAAAAAATGCATAAATAAACCCAAACGTCCATTTTTAAGTTCTTGGTTAAATAAATTACATCAGTACGAGCCAATACTAAATTATCAGGATGAAAAATCACATTGCAGGATACTTATTGACATAGGTCAGTACGTCAAGGGCAGAAGAGTAAATATTAAGCCCCATATAATACTGACTTAATAGGAAAATGTGTTAGTTTCCTAGGGCTACCGTAACAAATCACCACAAATAGGGTGGCTTAAAACAGAAATTTATTCTCTCACAGTTCTGAAGGCTAGGAGCCCGAAATCAGGGTGTTGGCGAGGGCGGCTCCTCCCGAAGGCTCTGAATGAGAATCTGTCCCGCGCCTCTCCTCCGGCTGGCGGTTGCTGGCAACCCTTGGTGTCTCTCGGCTCGTCCCTGCTTCACTCCAGTCTCGGCCCGCTGTCTGGAAACGCTCCTCTGTGTGTCCTCTCCTCTTCTCACGGTACCTGCCACTGGATTTGGGGCCCACCCTGATCTAGTACGATAGAACCGTCACTAATTACATCTGTCGAGACTGGTTTCAAATAAGGTCACATTCTGAGGTTCTCGGTTGACATAAACTTTTGTAGGACACTAATCAACCCACCACATGTGTATAACATACATATAAAAAAGATCGGAAATCTCTACCAACAGTATTTTTATCTCACGGTGGGTTCATGAATGAATTAAATACTTTTGTGTTTTCTGCACTTAAAAATAAATAGCTTATGTACTGGAGTTACATTTATATAGGAATTAAGTTCTAGATTTCTTGTAGAAGGTGAAGATTACCTGTAGTCAAATATCACTCTTTTCCCTCCTACAGCTCACAAAATACAGAACACATAAGCTTATAGTGTATCTTCTCTCAAAAACATCCACCATGGCCAGTTCCTCCTCCAGCATCAGGGACACATTACCGGTCTTCTGGGTGAGCACTAGATGGAGCAGTTGGCTTGTGTTTACATGCTATATTGTACGAGAAAAGAAAAAGAGTTTTTCTAAGCATAAAAGTATAGTTGAATGTGTTCAAGTTAAATGAGTGCATCATGAGACTCCACTGTTTTACTTTGGTAATTAGAGGAAAAACAAACTTTTCATGCTTACAGGAAACACTATCGACAACGGCAATGACTTGAGAAACTCATAGGACCACGGGAAAAAGTAGCGACTGAATTCTAAATGAACCCCTCTAAGAGGTTAGGTATCTCTCTGAGTCTTTCCAGATTATTTTTAAGGTTCAGAGAAGAAAACTTAAGGAAACAGTGATACTGTGAATATAATTATTGCCAAATTCTATCTCTTAAAAATTCTTACCAAGTATACTTTCCATTTAAAGATTTAGGACTACAGTTTCTTTCATAACTTTCAAGATAAATGAGCTATATAAAAATTCAATTAAAATAAGAAGTATTGTCATGTACAGAGGCTGACATCATGGGTAGTCAAAGAATATGTTTAATAAAAAATAATTAAACTTCCATTTGCTCTATAGAACATCATAGAAAGTAATTTAATAAATTACAAATGACTTTTTAAGACGTTTGCTCAACTACAGAAAACAAACTCAGACTACACAAAACACAACTGGTAAATATTGCAAATGTCCAAAAGAAAAATTGGACTAAGACTTGTATCATGAAACCTGAAACAAGGGCTATAAATACAAGGCAATAACAGCTATAATTCTTTAGTAACTACCAACACATACTTGGATATCCTTTCAACTGCAACTTTAGTATTATGTAATTCTACTGATTTTTTTCCTTATAACCCTTAACTTTATACAACCATATTTGCATTTTTTTTAACCTGATACCTGGATAACTTTCCCCTAATCAATAATCAATTGAAGTATCTTGAAACCCAAGAGAATGTTTAAAGTTATTATTTGCCTTAACACTTTTAAAACTGCAATTGCCTTTTTACATAGAAAGAGAATCACTAAGATGTTAACCAAATTCATTTGCGTATTAATTAGGAAAATACTTTATCTCATAAATTTGATATAAATTAGATTTTAGTGACAAGATCTCGGGCTTTTTTTCCTTTTTTTTTTAATTGGGGAAAGAAAGGAATAAAGATCATGTGGGTAGAAGCAGAGTGAGGGAGGAGAAACAGGGATGGTGCTGAAATACTCCCCCCGCCACCTCAGTTCACTGTGTCTGAAAAACTTTGGCTATCTCATAGGTGTATTCTAATTAACAAAAGTGCAATAAATACTGCAAAGGGAAGAGACTAAGTATGTAATACATCATTTCCATGATGAAGGATTCCTACCCACTTCTCCTGGATGGGCATTATAGTGACTATTGCTAAGACATTGCATAAAGGACTATCGGTTCAAAGTACTATTCTGGAAAAATACAAAAATCAATACCATCCCAATAGAACTTACATAATTTTGTAAATACATATAACACTGTCTCTCTAATGAGGGGTTGGTTATTTTACATACAGAAACAATTTACTGCTAAATGTCTTGTAAAATCCAATATAATTGCTTAATTCATAACAAAGCAACAGAGTTCTATCATCAAAACACACTGAAAGTTATTTTTTCTGTGGAAGAGAAGTGGAGTACCCTTTTCCCCGCTAAATTTATCCCCTTGCAAATTTTATCACTGATTTATTCAAGTAGCAGAAGAATGTTAACATTTATCTCTTCTTAGGATATAAATGGTGTTTTACGTCCAATTCAGTTCCAATTGTTTTGTATGTATATGCAGGTGAACCTGGACCTCTACCTTGTCAGAATAATAGCAGCTTTAGAAGGAGAAATTGTATCACAAATCAAATACTAGAAAATTTTACATGGTAAAGGGCTCTAAGAAACTGATCAGAAGCCTTGGGCTTCATTTTGCGTTTTATGGGTGTAACTCATATAATTTTTTTGAGATTATTCAAAGTGCATTTTCAAAATGGGCAACTCAGTATATTTAATATCAACTGAACACCCAACACTGATTCTGGGCAACATTTAGTCTGCTTACACCGAGAAGAAACCCAAGACAAATCTGAACTGTTTTCATTATTACTTAACCACTATCATCTGTTCATTTTGGAATATCACCATAATGTAAAACACAAATAGAAATCTACACAATAAAGCAAACACACGGTTTGTTTCACATAAAGTATGCTCTGTTGAAAGTTCTTTTCAGTGGCATTTCATGAGTTTGCCTTTTCTGAACCCTGGAAACAGACATTCCTCATCTGAGACATAGTTATTTCTAATGGAGGCCGGACTTTGAAAAGTTCAAACTAGTATGTCTAGAGGGTGCCAATGTCACGTGACACAGGATCGTTTTATGACTCAATTTTACTAATATCATAGTTAAGCTTAGCAAAAAGCAAGTCGTATTTCTTGCCAGATTAACATGATATAGAGGATGTGTTTAAAAAACCCCTGAAAACAAGTATAGAATTAGAAATGAATGTAAACTTCCTAAACTAACTCAGCTGAGGTAACAGGTAGCCAGTTAAATTGGCTGATTGGGAAATTTATTTCTTCTCTCAAACACACTTGTACCTGAATTGGAAACATCAGCAGTGCATCAAAACACTAGAGCGTTTTCATGTGACTAAAGCAATGAATGGTGATGTAGATTCTACAGCTTTCATGACATTCATTAGCTGCCCAAATTATTGCTGAGTTTTGATCTGTAAATTATAGGTGTCAAGGAGGCTGTAAAACTATATTCAAATTAAATCAGTAATATGCATAAAGTATTCTGTGTTCACTGCAAATATATTAAATATACAACTCTTATTGAGCATAATTTTCATAAAATTAACCCCCAACAAAATTATAATGCCTTTTGTTGTAATTTTACACCTTTATGGATTTGATAGTACATACGAGTTCAGAAACTTATGAATCTTAAGAAATATTACATGCAAAACGTCTCTGAAAGGAGTTTGCACTTCTAAACAAATAACTGAAATGTTCGGTCAGTAAGTCATGGATGCACTCCACACTGGGGTATTTACATTAATAATTAAAGAGAAAACCCAAAGCCAGTTCATGATTTAAGCACAGTCTGGGGATCAGTCTTCGTCGCCAGAATCTGAGTCCTCGGAGGACGACGACGTACTGTCAGACCCAGAGGAAGCATCGGCTTTCTCTGAACCCTCGTCTGTGCTGTTTTCATTGAGAGGGCTCGGCTCGGCTCCCCCTTTGTCTTCCTGATCGCTAACTCTGGCATCTTCTTCCTTCACTTCGACAGACTTAGATGAGCCTAAGTCACTGCTTTTGCTTTTCTGTACGTCAAAAGTATTGGGCTGGGACAGAGCTGGAATATGAAGATTAAGGCCTGGAGTGAGAAGCATCCCTGGATAAAGTATATTAGAGAGTAACAGTGGGTTAAGAGCTAACGAGCTGGCAGCTGCAGCTGTATTTAAAGCAGCAGTAGAGGATGTTGAAGGAGAACTTGACACAGAGTTTTCTCCACCATTCTCTGAATTTTGGCTCTCTGTCCTTTCTTTACTTCCATCTAGCTCCTTAGAGTCACTTCCCTTTTTTTCTTCCGTTCCAGATTCGGTAGGCTTTGCCAGGAGTCCGCCCATGCCCAACAGATTCGGTAGTCCGGTCACTCCTGACAGCAGCATGGGGAACATGGCGGCCACGTTTTTAGCTTCTCCTCCGGAAGAAAGGCCAGCAGGCATTCCCATCAGCCCTGCGGTCACTTGCAGTGACTGCAAGTTCTGTAGGTTTTGTTGTAAGGCCTGAAGGGTTGTGAGATCCATACCTGGAAGTAATCCATTGGCTAACAAAGGAGCGCCCGCGACACTGGTGGCAGACGCAGGCGCCGCCGCTGCCGTGGCCTTCGCAATCCCGCTTTTAGGCCGTCGCCCTCGCCGGCTCACTTCCTCTCTCACAACAGGACCAGTGAGAATCCGCTCATACATACTTTCCGGAAGAAACCCCTGGAAAAAACCACGAACAGTAACTGTGTTAAAATCAACGGCTATTAACCTGTGACACAAGCAACCTATTAAAATAGGTGATTCTTAAAAAACTTTGTATGATACAACGATCAATTATGCAAGAGATACCCTAATTTCATATTATTTTAAGAAATGGCTTGAAACAGCTCTTTCACCTGTCATTTTATCCTAAGAGGGCAAAAACAAGCTGTTAGCCTTCCTCCATATTGGCAGGCATCCATTTGTAAAATACTTCTAGAACATTTTTCATGAGGGTTACTCCCATACCCTTACATGTTTTACGTCACCAAATCTTGTGGAAAACTAAAGAAGTGCCCCTCTTCTGATCTGGAAGAGCAGTAAAGAAAGGCAGCAGAAGTAAGAAGTTAAGGTTAAAATAAGATGCTTCATATGAATCTTCTGCCTATCACTTTGGGAATAAAGGATGCAGTCAAGCTGAAGAAGACACGTAACGGGGAAAATCACTTGGCTCAGAACTGCAGCAGCACCTGAAGGCTGGGGAGCGTCAGGTCCAGGACAACGGACAACAATCTACACTGTCTTTCTTATCATCTGCCCATGGTTTCCTCGGACTTAAAACCACCAGAAGTTTGAGGAGTCTAGAACCTCTAGACCAGCCAGTGTCCCACAGAAATGTAAGTCACATATATAATTTTAAGTTTTCTAGTGGCAACATTAAAAGGTAAAACAGAATAGGTAACATTAATTTTAGTAACAGTCTATTTAAAATAAGCAAAATATTATTCAATATATAATCTGTGAAAATTACTGAGATATTTGATATTCTTCTTTCCAAACTAAGTCTTCAGAATCCAAAGCCAGTGCCGTACACCTACAACACATCTTAACTCAGACTGGCCACATGTCAGTGCTCAACGGCCACACGGGCCTAGAGGCTGCATCTGTGACAGTTCAGCTCTAGGCAGTGGCTTGAAGGACTCTCACGCAGGTATTCTGAAATTCTGTTTTGAATGGAACTTATCTGTTGTCTTTACATAATAAGCTTTAGGGTCCGCTGCAGAAAACAAGACAATAAAAAAATGCACGAGAAACATGTCATCCATAATTCAACCATTGAAAGATAACCACTACTACTGTCTCAGGATGTGTGCCTCCACTTTTCTTTTGCACGTATATGCAAATTCTACAATTCTCCACACCTTTTTTTCTAAAATACAATGGAAAGAATTATACTGAACATAGTTTTGTACCCTGTACTTCTCATACGGACACCTATAGAAATAACAGCTATTCTCACTCAGCATTCCCCACACGGTCAGGCCTCGCCATTCCAAGAGCTTAACTACTGCCCTATTTAACCATCTAACGTGCCGTGACTTTCCCCTCCCTTGTCATTAAACGGTCTTCCAAGATACAGGTTTTAAAATAGTTCCATAGCATTCTAAACATATGGGTAAACCATTAGCATATTTCCAGTTTTTCATTACTATATCATGACAAATACCCTTTTATGTACTTCTTTCCCCACATCTGTGATCACTTTCTATGGCATTGTTCAAATAGTATCTTAGACGTTAAAATAAACACAGACTAGTATATACTGATATTGCATTCTAATTGAACAAGTGTCTGAGAAATCTGTTAACATGTTGTGCAAAATAAAAATCATGAACTAGCCCTGGCTGGTGTAGCTTAGTGGGTTAAGCGCGGGCTTGTGAACCAAGAGATCACAGTTCGATTCCCAGTCAGGGCACATGCCTGGGTTGCAGGCCAGTTCCCAGCAGGGAATGCACAGGAAGCAACCATACATTGATATTTCTCTCCCTCTCTCCTTCCCTTCCCCTCTGAACATAAATAAATAAAATCTTTAAGAAAAAAAATTTCATGAACTAAAAGGCTCTATCACATGTGCAAATACTATCCTGTTGACCATTAATTCAATCTGAGGTATGATTAAGTGGCATCTAGTTTTTTAAATGACGTCTGAGTTGGTGTTTATGAAATACTCACAGACTGCTTGACAACACCTCCCCATTCGGGAGCAACTCCGTATTCTGAGTTTTCTTTCAGGAATCGACACAAATCTTTCAAAGGAGGAGCAAATGCACCTCCAACCTGTAAACAAAAAAGACTGTCAGACACTTAAAAACACTGCTCAATATGGAGACGTGTCTTGGTTTTATTCAGTTTATACAGAATTTATATCTTTAAAGCATATATTCTTTGAACCGTTGACAATCTTTATTATATTGAAAAGAACTACCACAACTCTATTAAAATACTATACAGGGGTTGGCAAAAGTACATTTACAGTTGTTCATATGGAAAATAATACAACAATTAATAAATAATAACACAAGAATGAACTCTGTAATTCATGTACTCACAACTGTGAACCTACCTTTGCCCACCCTTGTAGAAACTTCTGCAAATGGAAATTTTTAACGTTTTAAGTACAGCAACGAGAACAGTAAAGTGACTGCCATGTACTGCGCACTAACTGTGCGGGGCAGGCAGCACACGAGTGAGGAGTGAACTGAGGCCAGTATGTAAGGCTCTCCTGAGCCTCAGTTTTCTCATCTATAAAACGGGAATAACAACCTTTCATCTTCATAGAGTCTGAGGACAAAATGAGATCATTCAAGTGCTTCAGCAGAGTCTCTAGCACATAATAAATATGTGTTACTATTATTTTAGATGCCAAGTACTGTGCAAAGGACTTTAAGTGTGTAATTTATTTTAATTCTCACTACACACTTTTGAGACAGTGTTATTTCTGCTTTTCGAATGAAGGAACAAAGCCGCACTGAGTTTTATGTTGCTCAAAGCTGGTTAGTAAGTATTCGCGTCAGGTTTCACACTCGGGTCTCAAAAACCCAGGCTCTCATCCATAATATTGTGCAAGCCGACTCCCCCAAAATATAAAAATGAACGTATCCTTTGTGTGTGAAAAGCGATATAACCAACTAATCGTAAGTAAATTTGAAAAAATGAAAACTATATATATAATTAGTATAAAACTGAAACAAAATATTTCGCAATTTCAATGATTTAAATTTAAATGCTTTGGACCTACTAATTTAACGATCCTTTGAGGTCTATGTATTCCTTGAGTAATTCTGTCTTCCACATCTCTTTGAATGAATACATACCATATTTTAATAGGATATATACAGAGTTTAATATGGTCAGTGATAACACCGATAAGTATTCTCTGGTACTTCCTACAGTCATTAGTCTGTAGTTTCTGTGCCCCTCCCTTTTTAGTGCCCCCTTCATTAAGCTCCAATTTAAACGCAGGCCTTCGGGTGGTTGATGGGGAATTTAGCAGGTAGATTCTTTTCCATGAGTCGTGAAGCCTGTACACTCCAGAGACTGAGGGCAATACAGAACTCTACAAGTTAAGGGAAATGAGCAGGCCCCTTCTCAAGTTACCACATTAAAAATAAAATTTAGTGTTTAATATTAAACATGACAAGTAAAAATACAAAACTGTTCCATTTCCTTAGAACTGGCTAAAGAAATTTATTCATACCTAGTAATGCTAATCTTCATTTTAAGTGTGAAGATTTGTAACACAACCTATACAAGCATGAAATTAACAAAATGCTACTAAAAATGTCACCTTGCTCTTTCCCTAAGACATCTATGACATCACTTTAAAGTACTAACAAAGCTAAGCTGTCTCTATAAAATTGAAGAAAAATATAGTATTCATTTTAATGAGCTGGTACATACAACAATATTAAAACTGTCATTTAAAAAATAGTTTTCTTCCAATTCCAATCTTTCTTCTGAGACATTAAAGGAATTTTATGTATTTTTACACCAGCAGTGAGGTCATTTAACCCAGAGCAAAAGATAACTAGGAAATTACCACGAACTATATGAGGTAATTTAATTGTGAGTCAAGAAACTCCATGCAAAATTTGCTGTTCTTACTCTGAGGCCAGTTTTTCTTATTTTGTTGCTTGCTCCATCAGAATAAAAATGTCTATAAAATAAAAAAGCTGTAAACTCAAAAATGGCGCCACGGTGTCCTATCATTTACTGTGCGAGGTCAGAGACGCACACCAACCCAAACATCAAAACACACAATGTGGGGAAACAACATCGAGCCACACGTGGCTGGAAACCGACTGGAGAAGCCTGTCTTACCATTCAATCAATACAGCGGGACAAGCACACGGGCATCCTTCACAGCCTTTATCAAGTCTAGGAGGGGTACTGTACACGGTAAAGCCCGTTAGTCCAAGGACCTCTGTCTAAGACGTTCCGTCCCCATCTGCCAGAGGATCCCGTAATGCGCCAGGTTCGACAGAACACGGCCCTGGGCAGCCGTCTGATGGAGAAGTGCAGCGACCACAGGTCGCAGCTCAGACGGAAGTGCTGCCCCTTTTCATCTGGGTCCCTCGACCTTCGCACTGCAGACACTCTGGAACTGTGGTGAGGAGCGCCGTCCCACGCACTGTACGACGTCTGTCAGCGTCTTCAGCCTCTACCAACTAGAGGACCACAGCACCCTGCCCTGCCCTGCCCCCATCGCCTCAGCACCCACCTCCCTGCTCCCAAGGTGCAGCTATCAAAAACGTCTGCAGACGTCACCCATCGCTCTGGAGGACAAAAGCGTCCCCGCTGAGAACCAGCGCCTCAGACGCAGTGCTCTCGTGCGTGCCAGTGCAGAGGCGCGGCTACGCCAAATACACGGACTTGGACTGCGTGAAATCTGAGTCCACGCCTCCTCCTACGGATCTTCTGGGTTCAGCCATTTCCAGGCCTGTTAGAAGATGCTGCGTAATGAACACTGTTTCAGGGGTCTTTGACATGCTGACTCCACGTAAAAGAACAAGTGCAAATACCTTTCTGGCATTTCTCCTGTTAATCAGCTGAACGCGTTCTTCCCCCGTGAGACTGTTCACGTCGAGTTTGTTGGGGTTTCTGCAACGGTGCCTTTTCTGTTTGGGCCTCCCTTCGTGGAGCTGCACTCTCTGAAACAAATGACACAGCAACAGCCTTAAAGTCTCCACGTGGGCAGACAGTCCGAATGAGCTGATTAAGGTGATTTAGCCCAGGAATAATGAAGGTATACCATATATCATATCTTACACATGGCATCTTCAATGTCGCGTGGAAGAACCCACACATTAGTTAACCTTTAAATAGTTTTATATTTAACATAACAAAAATATTAACTTATTTAAAAATTATTGCATGAATCACATGCGACAATTACTCCAGGTAAAAGTAGGCCCCTGACACGCAGACACTGATAGGTGCTCCTATAAACGACCTCGGAGACTACCACGGCCCTACAGTGCTGCTCGAAGAGTTACCAGTAGTTACCACTAACGCCGGGGCAGCTTCCTCTGAACTGAACAGTTCTTTACTGCTCCTGACAAATGGCACCTGTGACACCAGGTTTCCCGTGGGCTCCGACACAATTTGTGTGAGTGGCTTTCATTTTTATTCATCTCACCGACAGACTTTCTTATTTCTTCTCACAATCTTCACAATACTCAAAGACATTATTCTTAAAAAAATATTTTATTTACTTATTTTTAGAGAGAGGGGCAGGGAGAGAAACATCAACGTGGGTTGCCTCTCACACACCCCCTACTGGGCCCGAAACCCAGGCGTGTGCCCTCAGCAGGAAGCAAACCAGCGACCCTTCCGTTCCCAGGCCAGAGCTCAGTCCGCTGAGCCCCATCAGCCAGGGCTTACTCTTACTTTACAAATGAGACTCCAGGCTCAGAGACTTTTCTCCCTCAAGGTCATGCAGCCAGCAAGTGGCTATTTCTGACAATAAAAATTCCTTCCATCGAATTATCTCTACAATGGTCAGCAAAGCCAAGCCTGACATTTGTAGCTATTTCCAACCAGTCAGAACATTCCAAGAGACCAGTGCTCAGACTCGAGCATGGCATACCAGTCCCATCACAGCCAGGATGAAAACCTTTTCTGTCCAGTTACCATTACCCGACAAATTCACGCACGTAATTTGGAATTTCAGACGAGTCACTGTTTTACCTTGTACTCCTATCCTCGCTTAACGCTCTTCATGATTGTTTTATTATGCCCAGAACATCCTTGTCTTGTGATAACCTGGTCAAATGCCCACTAGTTCCTTTATCATCCATCAGTCATGTGTCAGCTCTGTTTTTCTTCCGTCTTATCCCAAATACTTTACTCTGCCTACACAGAGTAATTATTCTTTTATCTGCCTCCATGGCATTTTATACATACTTCTGTTATAGTATATATACCATGCTATAATTATTTAGTTATAAATATATCATATTTATATACAACATGAGATCCAAGAAATTGTTAATATAAAGTATCCTTGGGAAATCAAACTAATTATAGTTTCATATTCTTTACTATAATAAATACTACCTTTAAAAATGTTATTAAAATCAGCGCTGGCTGGTGTGGCTCAGTGGAGTGAGTGCGGGCCTGGGAATCAAAGGGTTGCTGGTTCGATTCCTGGTTTAGGGCACATGCCTGGGTTGGGAGCCAGGTCCCCAGTGTGGGGTGTACAAAAGGCAACCACACACTGATGTTTCTCTCCCTTTCTTTCTCCCTTCCTTCCCCTCTCTAAAATAAATAAAATCTTTTAAAAATGTTATTAAAATCTTAGTAACAAAGTTATATAAAACATTATGAAATAAAGTTTATTTGCAGAGAAAAATAATAAATAGACATAAATTAAAAAGTAATAAATACCCCTTTGCAGTGACACAAGAAAGATGTGAGAACCCTTTAGGGACAGTGTAAGTGCCATGAGGGCGAGAACTTTACATTGTTCACTGTTTTATCCTCAGTGCCTTAAAGTAGCAACTAACACACAGTAGTTATTCAACAGAAATGTACTGATTAAATGAATATTAATTTATAACCTGTTAAGAATTTACTGTGTTAAAACTAACACTTCTCATTATTTTTAGAATTGTAGAGTTCATTCCATGATGGTCCATCAGATTAGTGAAACCCCTCCCCTCAGAATTTTAAGAGCTTTATTTGGCTTTTTTTTAAACGAAAGGAATAAAATAATGTTTGTGTCACCCTTTGAGGAAACTTAGGGTATGAGGATTCAGAAACTGAGATCGAGGGTCTCCATTTTAGACTAGTAGGTTATTTCTTGTAAAATATTAAACTAAATATATATTAGACACACATATATTAAAATAAATAAGGTCTGGCACAAATAACGCCCCTCCTTTTATTACAGAATCGTAAGCACGTAATTCTGTAACATAACAACATCACTCTCAAGCACGCCATATGACATTTTGGGTGAAACGTTCGAAATAAAACCGTAAGCGGTCACGTCCGTATTGTTGCCCTCCCAACCACACTGAAGCAGGCCTCACTTCTGCTGGGCCCTGCACGTCACAGACGCAGTCCCATTCTAAGCACTGGAGCTTGTGCATTTCCCTGTCATTCTAAATAAAGGTACTTAACTTTCTTCTGTTAATAATCACTTTGCATTTATATAATTGTTATAGACTTCAGAAGATGTTCATTTTTTAGCCATTGGCTCAATGAGTATTTACAGGGAGCTGAGTATCGGGAATTCTGGGCGAAGTGCTTGGGAGACAAAGGTGAACAGGACATACTCATAGGGTTCCAGGGCTGACCCCACCCTGGGAGATACCCATGGTCTCCAGGCCACCCCCACTCCGCGCTCGCTCGTGAGGACCCTGGCCTTCACTGGCCCTGTGGGGTTTGCCCCCAGGCAGCATGATCCCCCAGATACGCAGGACTTCTTTATCTGATTGGAGAAAAGAACAAGTGCCCTGCCAGTCTTTACACGCTGGAGAAGGAGCAGCAGCAGCAGCTCACACGGCAGTAGGCAGCTTCACCGAGTTATCCACTTAACATTCGTAATGCAGGCAGACGGCACAGGCCTGCCAATGTCCTGACACAGAGAATACGCTTTACTCTCTCAATACCTTATACAGAGACACGTCAAGGGAATGGACACCAAATTTGGTACAACAGCACCTGACAGTGAAGTATTACAAAATGAAATAATAAATTTCTGTGAGTGAGAAAAGCCAAATGCTCCTAAGATAGTGAATAGTATTTCAGAATATAAGGAAAATGCAAATGAATTATGATTCTCATCTTTGATTAATGTAACTAACTGTGCATCTGGAGAGACATAGAAGCTGTATTCTTATCACCTTACAAAGAGCTTAAGGGTAGGAGTTTAAATACTGAAATTAAGACATTAGCTACTTGAAATTTCTTTATCTATGAGATAGTTGTAACAGTGCCAGTCTGGTGTTCAATGAGATAATGCACGTGAAGTATCATGCCAGGCGCACAGCTGAATGTCAATAAATGCTTACCATGACCATTATTATTTTAAAATACCCTCCTTGGAAAAAAGGACTGGAAGTTTTATACCTATACAATCTGCACTAGATCTAACACAGTATTCTATATTATCAAAGGTGATTTTTCTTGTTACACACTTGAACATGGGATGGAGAAACAGAAAATGATACTGCATTATATGATGGTAAAGACTGTAACAAATTTTTGGCTAATTTTTCTAAGTCTTGGGCAGAATACATATTTAATATAAGTGGATGAGAATTTAAGCTCCATCATTATGGGTTTGATAAATCACAGAAATAACATATACCAAGATTTGTAAAGGAACACCTACAGGAATAAAAGCTCCTAAATCTTCCACATAACCTGGGTGCTCCTTAAGCCATTTTTCCAAATCCTTTCTCTTCGGTGCGTCATCGCCTGCAAGTCTTGTTCCATCTTTCAGGTGAATGACCGGAACGGGACTCTCTGTATCAGGGACTCCTTGAGGCTGAGAATATGACAGTGCTGGGTGTATCCCTGCAGTAATCTGTGAGGTGGTTAAGCCCAAAGTAACCTGGAAAAAAACACCAAATGAAAATTTTATATGCAAGCTTTATTATTCTAATTTTGTTCCAATAAAGGAATTTTTGAAGAGAAAAAAAAGCTTAAAAATCTGCAAAATCTTTCAATTGTAAAATTTTCATGGATCTTGGCCAGTGTTAAGTTCTACTGAGAGGTAGTGATGTAGTGTACTTCTAATTTCCTAATTATCACTCCACAAAGCATTCACAAAACAGTAACATATATTTTCACATGTAGAATTTTGCATTCAAGGATCAGTAGTTTTTAAATACTGTTTTACTCACGTGATTAGGTGGTTTACTTTTGTTAAAAAAGAGGATGTCGACACCTTCTACGTTCTTCCTCCTCCCTCGCCTTTTTTTCACTGCAGGCTGGTTGTCTAGTAGAACCCCATTGGCACCAAGGGCAGACTGAATGGAGGTTCCTAATCAGATTAAAAATGCAGAACAGCCATAAAGAGCTAGTTCTTAACCAATAAGAGCAATCATTTTTCTAAATATATGGAAGTGTCAGTCTGTTTTACACGTCTTAAGCAATTTGTAAGACAGAAAATTCCACTGATTTGTCATTTAAAAACTTAGAGAACTGTAACTCAGGCCTCATTCAACTTTTATTTTCTGAATCCCCCCTCTGATATTCACTTATCTTCACTTCCCCTATTAGAGAGAGAAGCATGCCTTTCTCAAGTATAAGATAAACCTTTCCCTGTTCTTTGAACCCATTTATTCCTACCTTTTCTAAAAGTTTGTTTTATAATTTATTTTTGCTTTCTTGTGCCAAAATGTCTTGTTCTATCTTAGATTCATCTCAACGTAACAACATGGCCTAACTCAAATGAACATAAAATAAACTTCTTCTGGACTTTCTACAACTTTTAAAATGTTTGAAAGGTTTGTCTCCATTGCGTTCCTCTTTATCACAATGAACTCATTCCTCAGTTTCCCATAGTCCATTCTGCCCAGCCTACTTGACGTATTTTCTTGAAGATCACCACTAACTGTTTAGTTACCAGATTAAACTGACGTTTCTCACTGCTCATGGCAGTAGGCACTCAATAATATAAAAAAAATAAAAAATGTTTGAAAGGCATATAAATGAGCCCTGGCCAGGTAGCTCAGTTCATTAGAGTGCTATCCCAATACACCAAAGTTGTGGGTTCGATTCCCTAGTCGGGGCACATACAAGAATCAACCAATGACATATAAATAAGTGGAATAACAAATCTATGTTTCTCTCTCAATTTCTCTCTACCCTTCTCTGTCTAAAACCAATTTTAAAAATGATGTATGGGTGAAACAGTTCTATGCATTCAGCCATTCCAATAAATATTTACCAAATAGCTATGTACAGGGTATTATAACTGTTCAAATACGAGTAAGACATAGTTCCTTTCCTTTAAGATTACTATGCATTCTAGAATTCGCTTACTGAAAGAAAATAGCACTAAGAATGAGCTCTATTTAAGAAGATTCATAGCTGTAGTATAAAACACATTTTCAGTCATTCAAGGACAATTTTTTGAGCAAGTCCCGTGTATCCCTGTGCCTGGCTGTGGAACCTTATAGAAAGCACTTACCTTCCTACATCTCAGTTTCAAAAAGGTATCTTAATTCATATGGTAAGGAACAACTAATTATAATGATTAAAATCATTTTTTGCATATAAAAGCTTTCATTATATCCACATAGTAAATTTTATCATAGTCAGATTAATGAATTATTACATGATTTTAAAATTCTTTCAAATTACTTCTGTACTACATTTTTAGCTGTAATAATAGACTTTCTTAACGTATCACTTTTGAAAATACTATTCTGTTTTATAAGAACTTCTCATGACTGCCCACTCTAACATGAATGAAACGTCTCACATCAGTTCCCATTCCTTCATGACCACTGACCCACCCCTCCCAAGCTCAGGTTTTGACACTGCCCATGATCCAGACCCACCTGTCCTAACAAGGCTCTGAACTCACACAAGTTCTCTCCAGTAACAACCTCGTTGCTGCAAGCAGTCCATGGGAACGACAGGCTGCCTTTCAGGGATCAGTCATAAACTGTATCTTGTGGCTACCTGGGTTACCCAGTCTCCACGGTCTTTCCTAAACTGCCAATTTTAACTTCCTCTACCAATGAGCATGAATTTGTGATTTAGATACTTTTCTTTAAATTTGTAATTTGTTTTTATATTGAAATTCTATTTGAACTTTCATCTGAATAAAGCTACTTGATAAAGTGATATTTTCACCCAAATATATAAAATTCCAAAGCTACATTGGCCTCTGTGCTTTAACGTCATATTTGAAGCCCCAGTATCTATTTACACTAAAAATTATATTAATTATAGATTTAAGAGAGGTTATTCCAACATTCAAGGTCCAGTGAGTTTTGATTACAAGAGCAAATAAAGGAGGTTTGGAGAGGACAGGAATGTTTCCTGCGAAGGCAATCATTAGCAGCTCCCTCACCTGACCCCGGCACGGACTTCGGGAAAGCGGCGAGGCCGGCCTCGGACGCGCTCTGGAGCTCCCGGAGCCGAGCCAGGTACTGCTGCTGCCCCAGAGCGCAGTCTTCGCTGTCACACGGTCGTTTCTGAGCGAGCCCTTGCTTCTGGAATGTCAGCTTCAAACCACCTTCCTGCGAAACAAACGCCATTATTAGGAAAGGAACAATGTTAAAAACCTCACTGCAGGATATGAAGAGAAATGTTTTATTTAGAAAAAGTGAAGTAAAAACCCCGAATCATTAAGTTCTCGTTTGCGCATGAATAAATTGAAGAAAACATCAAATCAACGTCTATGATGTATATGAAAATTTCTATCTTAAATTTTGAAATACCCAGGCAGTACACACCCTTCCATAAGCAAAACGAAGCTTTTCATATGGCCAGTACATTGCAACACTCTCGGCTTTGGGAGTTCATCCTTGCGCACATTATTCACATGGCATTTCAGAGAATATCACCCTTGTTTAAGATAGTGAGTAATCAGTTTTGCTTAAAAAATCATATAGAAAAAGTGAAAGGTTACAGAAAACAGGGCATGCTAAATGTTTAAAACAGGAAGTGCACTGACATACCATTGAAAGGTTATACAGAAGAACCCAAACAGTCAGAACCTGTCACTCTGTTTAAGAAAGCATCTTGACCAGGAGAAGGACTTTTTGAGAAGTATAGGTATATAGTATAGAGAAACACACTTAATGATGATCGCTCTAGTAGAACAGTCAAGTTTAATAACCTGGATATCAAAGGGAAAATAATCCAAATACCAGAAGACAAGTATGTGAAGGGAGTAAGAGTAAGAGCAGGCAGCCATCTGCAGGAAAAGCATGCTGCACACCACAATCGCAATCAGGCCCTAGGGCAATAAAAATAAACATACGTCTTTGATTTTCACTGTAAACTCCTTTTCTCGTACATGCTTCTTCACCTTTGACATCTGTGCTGACTGATCATGTTCTTCTTTCACACCAGCACCCGGAGGAGTGGGCGCACCGGGCTCATTATGCTCTGTGGCTGCGCCAGGGCTGTCCAGCAGCTTTGTGGTGTAGAAAGAAGCCACTGAGTTGGCGTCATAGCTTCTTCTAGCTGAAGGCCACTTCCCTTTCAGAACCGTTTGACAAATACTGTCCAACCGGTTGATCATCACACGATCCTGGAAAAGCACACCACATCGAAGTATCATGTTAACAATCAGGCCAGGCCTCTGGAGAGCAAACGGCTCCAGGCCTTGATGGGTCTACCCCTAACAATATGTGTGTATGTGGTACGTACAGGTATTCATTCTCACACACACATTATAATTCTAGAAGGAGTTATCAAGTGTAAGTTCCTATTGGTGGAAGTTAAACAATATTATAAAGATGCTTTTCTATACTTTTGTATTTATAATTACAAAATACAGGTTCCTTGTGAAAAATTCAAACAACACACAAGTACATAAAAGAGAATTCACTATTTCACCATTTCCCAACCTTACCCCTAAAGGTAAAAATACTGGCCTAGTCACACAGTAGAACTGTATTACTCCAATCTGAACTCCCACCACTGAATATAAATGCACTTAAATGACCTCCCCCCACCCACCACAGGTCACAGCTTGCTATGATTAATTTCCCCAGGGAGACTCAGTTGAAAGCACTTATTTCATAAAAAAGCACTGAATATTAATTTGTTTGTGAACATAAACACTCATTATCTTTTATTCTAAACATTATAAGGTTTTGTTGAGAAATATATACATTTAAGTAGATCTAATTTATTCAATAGCAATAATTGATATTTCTAATGCCAACACCAAAATGTTATTCTACATTTTACAGTGACCTGTTTTTCTACATAATAAAGCAATGTAGAAAAATACTCAGAAACGACCTATTTCAACAAGAAACTGCTCACTTACCTTTGGCCAGTATGAAGCTGCCAGCATATACCCTCCCTGTAAGATGTAAGCGGACTCTGGGGTTCCATTGTTCATCTGGAAGCTGTCCTGGGTCTCGTCCTGGGTCGTGCTCAGGGACGCCACACTTTCTTCATCATAGGCTTTCAGGTGCGGGGTAACTTCTGCCGAGAACAATCGGAACTGCTCAAAACAGACTGCACAGAACAGTTTTACATACACTTAAATCTCGTAATTATTCCGATATATTTGAAAATGCAAAAGTAAAAAAAAAAAGGGATAAATTCACCTAGAATACAATACTCATTATTTTAAAAATCAGCATTAAAGAAAAATAAATGACATTAAGGTGTCTGAGGACAAACGGTTAACAGAACATCCTTTTAGGCACAAAAATTTGATCCTCTAGGTCCGTTTCCCTGAAACAGACAACCTTCTGACTGACAATCACAAACACCTGATGAGCTACTGTAACTCCCCAGGCAGAGGACTTTTATTAACTGGGCGTTCTCCACGTGGCAACCCTGAAATGCATGCCCGTCGAGCTGTTGCAGGAGACCCGGGCACCTGGGAGGCAGGGGGTCCCAAAGTCCGAGTGCAGAGAGAGCCCACCGGGCGGTGACTCACTCGCCCCTGGACTGGACGCCTGCGGGAGGAGGCCGCCCCCACTCTTCCACTGGCGAGCTGCACACTCTATCCTGTACTTCCCGAGTAGCAGCTGCCAGGCAGGGCCTATGACAATCTTATTGGTCTGACTGCTTAATCACAGAATCCTGGTGGCTGTTACAGAGTATTGTCTTCATTTGTTCACTAACCAACTAAACTTAAGGGAATCACAAAGAAATAAAACTTTTGTGTAAAATCTCTTAATTCCTCTGATGAACTCATTTGGCAATGCCTTGAATATTACCATAGTTTGTCATGTATAACGAGCATTTTGTCCAAATTTTTGAGGGAAAAACAAGGACGCACACTATGCAAGGGCACGATGGTTACATACCATGGGCAGAATAATGGGCAGAAGGATCCCGTGTATGATGAGCACAAAATGTAGGCGCACGTTACACATGGGAGCACGTTATACATGGCAAAATACAGTAAATAGGAAGCCTATACCAGTAATTTCAGTTTCCTTTCAAATAGCGCTTCTCCAAGAAAATCTGTAGACACAAAATTTCAGCTAACAATTTTAAACAAGCTTAAGTTACTGGAACCAATTCTTTTCTTTTTCACTTGTGATCTTGTCTTAAAATAGCAACAAAGCTTTATGCAGATACCTTGCTTTTGAACTTCCTCTTCTTCACTGTCACTTTCTTCTGATGAAGACGAAGAGGATGAGGAGGAGGAGGAAGAGGAAGAGGAGGATGAAGATGATGCTGAAGAACAAGAGGAGGATGAAGAAGAACTGGAGCCCGATCGAGAGTGGGAACAAGAAGAGGAGGAAGACGAGGAGGAAGATGATCTGGAAGAACAGGAGGACCTCTCGGAATCAGAGTCAGAATCCGAGCTAGATTCTGACCCTCTTTTGTGGACACGCTGTTTGTTAGAAGCCGGGTTTGGAGTTAGGGGTTCTGTTCGGGCTGCAACCATGCGTCTGTCTGCTTCGCCTTTTCCGCCAGATTTCTGGTCTCCAGCAGCCTGTGGTAAAACACCATTCTTTGGACTTACTGGCTCAGACTTTATTAGTGTCCTGGTTTCGTCAGAAGACATGGATTCTTCTTCAGAAGACTGAGGCTCCTCTTTAAGGTTTTCACTTTTAACTTTCATATCCTCTAGAATACCTTTAGCGTCTAGGAGCTTAGGTAAAGAGGTAAGCGGAGAAGCAGAAAGTGCAACTTGGTATTGCTGTAAAAGTGGGGTGGAGGTCCTTGAATGAGCCATCTTACTTTGACTGTAGTTCCTCTGCGCGGCCATAAATGAGAGTTCAGGATCACGAAGGATGTGATAGTCCGTTCGGCTCACCCCGTGTTTAGCAGCTCCAATAAGCAAGTCCCTGTCGTGAGGGCCACATTCCCACCAGACCGGTAAGTCTGGATTTGGATGACAAAGTTTCAAACGTTCAAACAGTTGTGGATGGCGAAGGGCCTGTTCCCTTACTTTCCTTAGAAGTTCAATGCGATACAAAGTCCTAGAAGCACGTTCTTCTGTGATTGGCTGAATAAAAATATTTGGATCCACCAATTCTACATTGAAATAGAACAAAAACATTAACCTAAAAAGTACTTCATTAGAGATTCAACACAAATAATGCAACTTCTAACATGCACCTCTGTTCAATGTCACTGTATAATTCCCATAATTTCTTTTAAGTATTTTTAAATAAGAAGAAATGTGTTTTAAAATGAGAAACTAAAAGTCATATATATAACTTAGATCTACACAAAGTAAGTAAAATATTATGAATTTTTGGAAGCATTCAATATGTTAATATAAATAGGAAATTTATTTTTATGAAATTCCCTGTGAACCATGTCTTACTATTCTGTGTCTTAACAAGAAAAATTTACTCAAACTCACTTATAAATTAAAACAGTTGAACAATGCCCCATAAGCAAATGGAAGTATACATTTGTTTAACTGCACCAAGGTAACCTCAGGGCGTTGCCATGACCTCATAGGGACACCAAAAGCTTTCTTAAAATTGGAGGGAATCACAAGGACATTTCTCAAACACCCTATGAACTAACTAGCTTTAGGTGGTTCAGTTTTAACATGATACATTTATTTATTTTTTTTGATGAGGTAATATCTCTGTGAGCAGAGATACTGGCAAAGCGAGAGAGATATGGAAATTCCATGAATGGTTTCTGTAACTCTTTTGAAAATCTCAACGTAATTCAAAAGAACAAGGTAAAAAAGCAGGGGCTATGCAAAAATCAATATGGAACAGCAGGTAAGAGTGGGAGTGCATTCTACTTCCAAGATTTGGGAAGCTGTACAGTGCCAAACAGAAGCACACGTCTAATTAGTAAGTAACTACGGTTATGAAAAATACAAGTGTTGCTATTCATTCAATTTGTGCTACATTTTCACACAATTACTAGATTGTTAGGACTTAGAAATTTTTTTTATAACTTTGTAGTATATTTTTATTGGGGTCACATTAAATTTAAAACATAGAAACTTACTAAGTTGCTTGGACCGAATTATTCATTAAACAGAACGCTAGGGCCTGAGGTCTGTGAAAAATTCCCGAGACATTACGGGCACTGTGAACTGAGGAAGTTTGGGAAACTGATTTAATTGAACCCTCACTCACATTTCTAACAAGAAAAAGCTACTTTTTCAGTCATCTTTTAGTAATTAACCACTTCCCTTTTCTTTTAAAACTAGAATCAAAATTGATGGATTTATTCACATAGCTTTACATTGTTGATGGGATCTAAGAACTAACAAAAAAAAGGGCAAGGGGCCTCCTGGCAACTATAAATAGTGGGAGACACAGCACTGTGCCTCACCTGTCCTTTAAACTCATCCATGGTTACAACGAACCTTACAGCAGACTAAAATCTACTCTGAATTGTCTGGTATCTGGGAAATCAAGTGATTGGCTACTCTGCTCAGTGGACTGACAACAAATCTGCAAGGAAATAAAACAAGGAAAGAAACTCACGTGGAATTTAAGTCCTTTTATATCAGACACATTTTTACTACGAAATAAGGGCAGGAAGCCACTGGGCGAGCAGTCAGAAGTCACACTCAGCCAAGAGTAAAGACAGCTGCTCCGGACACCGCGTCCCGAGAGGACCCGCCCACGGCTTCACGCACCCTGAGATTCACCTCGGAACAGCTCCTTCACAGGGCCGTGAGCACCCGCGTTAGTGCTTTTTCTTTCTTTCTTTCTTTTTTTTGATGGCCCTGGGTGATCTTATCTTATTAAAAGTCTTTAAAATGTCTTTTGAGTGAAGGCATCACTGCCTGCAAAATTATTCGTATAAATAAGCCCTCTAGCATAGCTCCTGTAAGACGGACTAAAAATATAAGTTACAGCTGTTTACCAAAAGCCATCCTTCATCGTCCACCGCCCCTAATCATAAATCTAAAACACATGGCCATTTTCTCAAAAACTCGATGTGTACCCTCAATCTCTTTAGATCTCACCTTAACACGATTAAGGAATAGGAGATTTTTAAATATGGTTTATTTACAATTCTGAAAAACTGCTGATATTGAATTAGACAGTATTGAAAATTTCTGACTTTATTAACCAATGTCACACCAATAAATTCTATTAAAAATGCAGTAAGAAAAATAAATTTTCAAAATTTTAATGATTTTGACCAAAACGAGGAAAAACAGAAATTTTATACCTACCTTCTTTAGAAGGAAGGCGGCAAACCCTACGACACATAGACATGAACGCATACAGATACTTCTCCAAGCTATCATCAGTTTTCTTATGTAGCCTAGCCATGGCTCTAAACTTTGTCCAATCAAATTGGCCTCTGTCAGGATCAAACACCACTCCAAATGTAGATACAACTCTGTAAAAGTCAGCTTCTTCTCTTCTTGTCCATCTGTTTTGAATCAGATTTTTTAAAAAGCTACATTGGTTACTGAAATAAACATTTATTAATGCTGAATATAATGACTATAGTAAACATTTAAAACACTGAAAGTAACTAACACTTTAAAAGACTAAATCCAGGGTTATTGCCTTGTAAATACATTTAAAATACTAGCTGACTCATCCATCTAACCATGTTTCTTTTCTTTCAGACAACAGTTTTTTGCACATTGACTATGTGAGAAAATATGCCTAAGCTACAAGATTATATAAGACATGATGACACTACCTTCAGGAAAAAGATAAAATGATTCAACTATACTTATAACACAACATAGCATTTGAGAGTTTCAGGAGTGATGGAAACCAAGAACTTGAAGAGAGCACAGAAGGAGGCTTAGTTCAGACCCAAGTGATCAGGAACGGCATCGCGGAGTGGCAGGTAAGAGGGCACAGACTAAGATTAGGGAGGGCATGGTAGGAAGTGGACACAGAATAAGCAAAGCAGGAAGACAACTACATTTTGCAGGGGGTGGGGGGTGATGAGTATTCCAGATTGACAAGGAGATGGCCCACAGGAGGGACAGTGGGGGATAGGGTTGGGGTCAGATTATGAAATGCTCTAAATGCCTGGCTTGAAATAGTCTCTAGTAAATTAAGAGCTCCTAAAAGATACTTAAAGGGGTAATACTTAACTCACCCAACTGTTGTGTAAATTAGAAAAAGCATAGGAGAAAATCCTTTGAAAAACTAACAGGTGATTTTTTATAATGTATCATAGAGATACATTAAGACTAATTTAATGATGATGCAAAAACTGTCAGTCTGGGAAACCAATCAAGTCATATGAACCTTACACCTGAGTGTTAAAACTAGGAAAGGTGAAAAAAGAATGAATTAAAAGACCACACAGATCACACAATCAAAAAAGTCCCAGTTCCTACCTTCAAAGTATTTACAACTTAGGCAGACATAGAAAGGAAAAGATAAATGTCATTACAGTATCTTGTGACAAATGAGTAGTTTGTTTAAACGAGTGCTTTAAGAGTGCAGTAAAAAGAATACCGTCAGCTAAAGTGGTTGAGAAAAAAATTAGTGCAGGCTTGGACACGTGTTCAGCTCTGAAGGATGGACTAGGTATGAACTCAAGTGGGAGGACAGGTATTATTCCAGGTGATAAGAACAGCATGAGGTAGGGTGCTCAGTCAATAATGAGGACATTCTGGATGAGAGAATGGTGAATAAAATTAGAAATGCACACTGATGCCTCAATTGCAGAGACTCCTGAAATGAGGCTCAGGAAGTCAAACTTCACTCATACACGAAATAGGGAGTTGTCGAGTAGTGTGATAAAACTAGTATTTTAGGAAGATTAATCCAGAACCTACAGACTGAGGGGAAACGTTAGGTGGTGGAGGCAAGATGCCCACAAATTCTTTGCCAGTCTTCCCATTGAGAACCATAATCTATTTCCCTTTTCCTTAAATCTTGGTTGGCCCTGTGACTTTTTTTGACCAACAGTAGGTGGCAGAAGTGACACTTTGTGACCAGCCATGGAAGTGAGGCCACTTTGGACCTTCCAGCCAACACCATGGAAAGCAGAACTACCCGGTCAAACCACTTCAATGCGAGAAATAAAAAACTGATGTTGAGTTAAGGCACCATGTTTTGGGACGAGTTGTTACGCAATGAAAGACAACTGAAACAGTTACAGAGGTAGCAGTAGAGGTATCCACTTACAGAGATATTAGATTTAAAGAGTATATCTGGAATAGCTAAAATCTAAAGTTTCAGACTAAGTAAATGGAAAAAAAAATCATCTCCCAGAGAACATCCAAGGACCCCAGTTTAACGAGGAGGGCAGGTTACTGCTGAACATTCCTAGTCTTTTTTGGTGAACTCTGCCTTTCTAAGAAGTTAAAGCTTTTGGGATGTGAGAAGCTGCCCTGTTTTCTTAACAGGGTCTCTTGTAAGAAGTCCTACTGCCCTTTGTCCCCCTTCCACGCACTAGTCCCAAGGGCTCTATGTGCTGTGTATAAAGCATAGACGGATGTCTCTCATAGATTCTAATACAATATTTCATGAAAGTCTCAATGTAAAATGAGATAGAATGGAATTTACTTTATATAATAATTTAAAAGTTTCATTGATAATTCCTGAGCTGCTCTGTACCTTCATTTTTTCATACCAAACTGTTCACAAACATGACAAAAGAATGATTAACTGAAAAATATGGCTAGTAACCACAAAATGCAATAATCTTTATTTATTTTACCATATTTGTTTATGTATTTATGCACATGTGTATATGAGCATAAAGCATTTTGGTTTGACCAACTCCTTCACCTGTATGTGCTTTTCACAAAGTGATTAATCACATCCTAACAGCCTTCGGAAAGAACTGTATTCAGATACAATATATAACATATTTGGTGCTACTTGTCTTACCTTTGCTGTCTTTCGATCTTGGCTGCCATTTTCGGATTAAGAGTGGCTTCTTCATAAAGAGGCTGCATTGCACTGGCAGGCACTGAGAACGCAGGCTGTATTTGCTGGATTTGTCTGTTTTTGTTAGTACGCTGATATGCAGTGATGAGACGCCTCAAGCGTGTAGTTAAAGCCGACTGAGTAGGCCAATAAACTTTATCACCCTCCATCAGTTGGCCATCTATATTTACAGAAACTCATGTCAATTATAAAAAACTAAGAAATAAAATTAAAAACAAAACTCAACATACTGTAATGAAGCTTACAAAAGCAGAATTTCCCTACTTCAATTTTTCCTTTCAATCTGATTACGTGAAAAACCAAACCAAATTTCTCATCACAAAAAAGTTTAACTATAGCTCTAAAAATATTACAACAAACTTTAAGAGCAAGTCAAAATAAGTAGGTCACAGTGGAATAAAGAACCCCAACGCTATCCATATACATTTACTTGGACAGAAAAGACCACTCGTACGTCACCAGGTCTAATGCTTTAATAGTTGGTGAATACTCAAATGCCTCGACTTAAAAGTCAAACTGAAATCCATGAGAAGAATACTGTAAACTCTTCTAATTGATCTGTATTAAATTTATCTCAATTTCATTGGAATCAAAACATTTTACAAGTCATTAGGGAGTTTAATTTTTTAAACTAGTTTTAATTAATTTTTAAAATTCATTAACACAATGCTGCAACTTTTCAGCTTTTAGACACCCAGTGTAGTGCAGGATCTAACTGTTTCCAGGGTGTAATATTACACTGATATATACCATAATCAAGCAGTAATTATTCATTTCCTCCAGTTCCTAGCGGAACTACGCAAGGGTGAGGCACGACTTCCCTGGGTTCCCAAAAGGCAACGAGTGTACTCAGTGATGGTGTTTTGCTCTCCTGACAACATAAAGCAGGAGAAGACCCTGTACAGAAAAGCTTTGTAGAGACTGAATGAAAAGAATGGTCCCTCATGGGCATTTGGAACTAATAACCAAGAGAAAGAATTATTGAATTAACACTAAAGATGAGCTTTAACGTTCAAGTTTAATAATCAAGCCATAAAAATACCAGCTTCTATTCTATAAAATTTCAGAGTCACTGCATAAAGATTTGTGGCTAAAAACATTGTGAAATTCCCAATTAGTATATTCAATAATGATTATAACTGTCTTCAGTGAAAATTTCATATATATTTGAATTAAGAAAATTTATTAGCTTTTGATCTCATATCATGAGAATGTTAATTTATAATAATAATAAATAAAGAATTAAATGCAATTTACCTCCATCTGCTATAACAAGATCTCCTGGTGAGGAAACATCATCCTTTTAAAGAAAAACAGAAATTGTCACAGGGTAACTGGGTCAAAATAGAGATGAGACGAAAAGAGTATCCAACTTCTTTGTAACAGAACGTTATGCAAAACTTTTATTTGTTCTTATTTTCCATGTTTTCCTATTTTTCTATTGCCTTTCACATTTAGACCCATCACTACTAAAATTATTTCCTTTTCTACGATTACGTTTAGGTCAGTTTCTTTTCTTCCAACCTGCCTCTAAATACGCCTCAGGTTTTATTTACAACAGATTTTTTAATTGTTCTATATACCAACTTTCATATAATTTATTCATTCTCATACATGGTTATTAGAACACCTTCAATTTTTTTCTTTTTCAATCTTCAACAGTTTGCTTTTGCTGTATGCCCGACTTACATCTATCAACAAAGCATCTTCAATTAGGTATTGCAACATTATTATAAACTTAACATATTTATAACTTTGGTGATTTTATTCCAACGACTTCTCGTTTGTATTGTTTTAGAGAAGCCTAAAGTTCGATTTATCAGCCTTTGTAGGAGGGTCTTTTTTTCTGGTTGCTTGTATTGTTTTAGAAAAGCCTAAAGTTCGATTTATCAGCCTTTGTAGGAGGGTCTTTTTTTTCTGGTTGATTTTAACATCTCCTCTTTGTTTGGTGCATCCTTTTCACCAGGATGTTTTTTAGAGTGGATTTACAGTTTTATTGATCCCTCCAAGATTCCCTTTATTGCTTGACTGAGGATTCATGTCTTTTATCAAGTTTGCAAAAGTTCTCCACTGATCTCTCTTGAAACAGGGCTTCTCCCGCACGCTCTCCAGGCTCTCCTTCTGCAATGCCTATTACACACACTGCGAAGACATCACCACACTATTCTCTTTGTCTCTGAAGCTTTTTATGTACTCCACTGTGGTTACGGACTTTTCGCCTCAGCTCTGAATTTGCTGCCTCGCTCACGCCTCCTGCTAGCCCTAACAAAATGGATCTGGGCTCTTTAACTATCTTTCTTTGTCAGCCAGCATGAGAAGTTCTGTCATTAGAGCATGCTTCAGAGACACTGTGAGTCAGTCCCCTCGCTGCTCAGCTCCCTTGGGACATGCCGTTTCCCCAGCGCCACTTCCCACAGTTCAGGCAGCTTCTTCTGCACCTGCTGAAGAGCAGCGTCCCCCCTTGGGTGGTTTCACGGTGCAGTACCTCCACTGAGACACGCCCCCAGGAAAAGCTTCCTCGGCAACCTGAGAGGGTGGCTTTCCCCCACGTCACGGGAGTGCAGCGGCACAGCAACTATTCTGCCATCCAGTGAGCAGTGGCCAATCCCTTACCAAAAAGGCCGGGATGTCAAGGGCAGGGCTCCTCCTTGGGTGCTTTCCGTCAGCCCTAGGAGTGGCGGCTATTCCTCTATTCTTTAGATCTTTTACTCTTACTAGCCAGTCCCTCATGACTTCAACCCCGCCCCTCCAATCAGTAAGTCTGCACATTAAACTTTTACCATCAAATTAATCTTGTTTCTCTCTTCTGATTGGCCCAAAGTGATTCATCATACTACATTATGGATAATTTCTGCGTATCTACTTTCTAAATCATTTCTCATGAGCTGTGTCTAACCTGCTTCTCCAGTTTTAAATTTCATTGACTATATTTTCTACTTCTAAAGTTCTATATAATTTTTTTACATGTCCCTAGTTTTAAAAAATTATACCTTATCCTTCTTTGGTTTCTGTTTCTTTCTTTCATGTATTTAATCATTTAAAAATGTACTTTTTTTCTATTTCAACAGGTTTACCATCAGATGTTCTTAGAGTTCTGTCTAATCCTGGTCTTTCTTGTCTTTTCTAACAATAACTCATGATAAATTATTCCTTGTATAATTGAAATATTTGGATTTTAACCTCATTTTATGGAGGGCTTTCTCATCAGTACTCAACCCCATTTTACATTACATTTTTGGTCTGAGTGCTCCTGGACTATGGAGATGGAGTGAAAAATCAAACTGTAAACTGAGGAGAGGGCAGGCCTATGGCTCTGAATTCTCAGGGGAGAGTTTTCCTCTACCTGAAGTCCATGGTGAGATGAATTTGCTTGTGCTGTTGGTTCGAAAGTACTGCCCTCTGAGAGTTCTGACTTTATACAGGATTTTACTCCTCACTGACACACGCCAGCCTCAGCCTCCTCTCTTGTCCTAATATACACAATTAATATCGAAGCCTGGTGGCGATTCAGACCAGTAGATCCTCCCTGACAGCTACGGCATCATCTCGTCTTTTACCACGCTCCCAAATATTACGGAACTTCCTCATCTCCTTTAACATCACCTCCCCGTCTACAGACTGTTTTCTGCATTTTCACCCAACCCCTGTCCTTCCTTTTGATTTGATACCATAGTGCACTCAGAACTACGCTGTAGCAGCTCAGGACTCCTCGAGGCTCCACCTGCGTTGCAAACCTCTTTCTGCAGGGACAGCTCCTATTTGTTGCTGTGCAGTTTCAGTATCCAGTTCTTACTCTGCTTCTATCTGTTGCTGTGCAATTTTAGTAGCTTGTTCTTACTCTGCTTTGGAATTCTGAGCCTGGACACTGTATTTCTTAGCTCCTGTAACTGTAGCATGTGGGTAAGCTCCATTTCATCCACCTGTCGGAAGCAGCCTCCAACTTGTCTAGAAGGGGAGACCATTCTGAATGATTATTGTGGTATCTGTCAACTAAGCTGATCATGAACAAATCTTCTGAAGAACAGAATTATGTGTAATGAAAACATATGAAGGAAAAGCACACAATAGAGAAAGCAAAGCAAAGAAACCATAGAATAACTGAAATTGAGGATTTTAAAATATGATCCAAAGCATACCTCTATATCATCTTTAAAGATAGCTGGGGCAGGTTTGTATTCTGGATCTTCCACATCTCTGTTAAAATACCAACAAAAGCAATAATAATTACACTAGACTTAACATTCTTTTGACAAGACAAACAAATGGAGTCTTGTCGGAATGACGTTTTAGTGTGCTTTAAACATCAGGCTGCAGTCTCTGCTCTTCAGCCAGGGAAACCATGCCATAGGATAAAGACTGTTATATGGCAGATCAGGAGAAATCTAGTTTTAATTTACTCATATTCCTATGCTCGCTTTTAAATGTAGAATTATTAACCTTAACATAGTCTTACTTTCCTCTTTTGGTAAGATAACAATGGCCTTGTAACTGGTAAAATGAACAACATTATACTTCTCTTCATTTGCAGCTTTCTGCCCTCTTAAATTTTATGCCCCTAAAATTTTATGGCCTTAATGGCCATGATTGTTAAGAATGGCAAAATACTGTAAACTGTTTTAGAACTGGAATTGTTTAACTTGAATCCAGGAGCATTTAAAGCTTTACTTATTGATAGCTTCTTATTTAAAAAAAGTGTGGAGAAGAAATCTTTTGGTTACTCATACAAAAAATGAGCTGATGGAAAAGAAATTATAATCATCTAACTGTTTTTGTCTAGGGCAAGAGTGAATGTCAGCCAATGAAATAAACCCTGAAAAGGAAAAGAAAATGGAAAAAATAAATGACTCATCAAAACCAAGGGTGTGGGGCAGGTCCAGTCTCTTCCTTGATTTTACTAGCCAGACAGGTGCTAACTTACGAGAGAACCATTAGTTCTTCTAGGCTGTAAGCTCCAATTCTGTTATTCTACATCGTTCAAGGTAACACTAGTGACACAGACAGGGACACTGTCCCTGCTTGACGTTGACAGGGACATAGAGAATTCATGACTCGGAGGAGCACATACCCATCCATGTAATCGTTTGCCCTCTGCTCTGCAGCAACTGCCTTCTCATCAGGCTTCCCCACTCTCTCCAAGAAGCACAACGCCGGGTCTGCTCGGATAGTGTTGTATTTCTCATAACCTGGAGAGATCACCAATGATCAAAGTAAAAAGATGATAGAGAGATACACAAATAAAATCATCCCTCATATCTATGGTGGATGACGTCCCTGGAACTAAAGGGACCATATATTAAAATGATACATTTTCCAGCAATTATCACAAATGTCACATGACATGGTATTATGTATACTTGTAAATTTCAATTAAATTTATCTATTAAAATGAAAAAGAGGAAAAACTGATCACACACACAGAACACACTTCACCTAAGAACTCGTCCTAAGAAGCAAAGTCACGTGAGACTTGCATCCAGGGGGGCGGTTCACATACGCTGCTCTCTCCCGAGGCAGTGCTGTGACTGACAGACGCGGTGTGGGAGTGCATGCTCTGTATGCTATATGACAATGACATATGAATGGGACGGGAATAAAGCTGCAGGTGGAAATCGATAAGCAGAACTAGCTGAATAACAGTGAACGTAGGAAAAAGACTCCACCAACATCATTTTCACTCACCGTGTTTGAAAACTCCTATAAGGAGTGACTTATCAGCATCAAAATCCCACCATTCAGCAGGAACTTCTGAGTGGTCTGGTTCTGGGACCCAAACATCGATGTCACTTAAAAAAAAATCACAACATGGCATTATGAATTACTGCAAGTGATCAAAAAGGAGGCAAAATTTTTACCTGGCTTGTAAAGGATTATGATTTTTTAAAAAGGGATATGATTTTATTTCACTGATTTTTTATATTTCATAATCACCACAAACTAAAATCATAAAACTAAACAAATCAACAGTTACCATAAAATGAGTTAATAACCTTAAGTTCAACAAAAGAAATAAGTTTCAACAAGGTTTACTTTACTCTTAAGTAATAATAATTCTTTCCACTGATTTCCCTTAGATATATTTAAAGGGCTCCTTTGGAAAGTAGAGACTTATGTCAGCAAACAACTTTATAAAATCATCTGCTTTAAATATTTCATTTTGTATATAATAAGGCTGATGCCCTAAAAGGGCAAATAAATTGTTAGGCTACAAAAGAAGTTAACCTCTTCTAGATTGCTTTTGCTAAGAAAAATCACATTGAAAAACTAAGAATTGTTTACAAGTAAAGAAAACAGGCAAGTTTTTGATTCATAATTTGATTAAAATATTCAAAAGTGCTATTTTATGCTGTATATAAATAATATCATGCCACAAAATGAAAATATAATAAGTACTAAGAACCATAATATGTCCACGATGTTTTGGTAACTTGGCTATTTTCTTGAATATGAAATAACTCTGGCACTTATAATTTTGCAAACATAATTTCCTGTTACATTGCTCATCACTTGAGATCATTTTCCCCAAAACCCTTTGCAAGTAACATGTATAAACACCATTAAAAAGGAAAAGACGCCATGTACAGAAGGACTGAAATGTTCACTCCTCTACGACGGTGACTGAAACCATAGTCTCTTTAACCTGGTATAAAGCTAATGTGTCACAATTACTATCATAAATCAGAAATATAAATATAAAATGTAAGATATTATATTAAGTAGAATTTCATCTCTTTATCTTGGCACCATAATTTCACAAATTAATTAACAAAGACATATAGATATGAAGAATGGAGGAGTTTCCTACACATCATTAAGTTGTGTGGCAAAAGCTCATTAGTGGATGGGTGGTCTTTGGGAACTCAAACTGTCATTACAGAAATAGACTAACAGATGCTCAACATGTTCCTGAGCTACTTCACAAGGGCCCAGTCCTTAGCCACTGAGCTGGAACAAAGGATGCTGACAATACAAAAGACAGATTTATAAGTTCTATAAGTAAAATATAAAAAATGGGCAAGAAATTAATTTTTATTTTTCATAACTGGTTTGCCAGGAGAAAACATTTTGAACCAAAGGTATGTGGAGAAATAGATCGAAACATTTCTCTAGATTCTTAAAAAAAAATTTTATACTTAAAGGAGCATCTTATTGTATTTAATTTTGCTTAAAAACAGAAAGGTCACAATCACAATGTTTTCTACCTTAGTGTTAAAAAAAATAGAAAAAGAATAAGAGTAACTTTCCCATGATAGGGCAAAAGTTGAAAAATACAGTTAAAGAAGGTAATTTATTTTTGATTTGTTCCTCACCAGGGTTAAACAAAGCACAAGCACTGAAAGATAAAGAGAAAAGAACACTGGAAATAGGATCCCCAAAGGAAAAAATGTGCGTCAGACAGTTCCCCTGACCAGCCATCAAATGGAACCACTTAGTAAAAGGTGCTTGGGACACACCTCATGTTCATGGGTTAAGTGTCATCTGCATGTGACTATCCATTAACGTGACAGCAAGTGGAGCACAGCCAGGCGCCCGTGCTCCCCTTATTGATTTCCATTCTTAAAGATTCAGTTCACATCCTCTCGCTTGCATAAAGCCTCCATTAACTTCCAAAGGCTAGCTCATTCATTCAAAACATAGTGAAGGGTGGAGGTGAAAGAGGGCATAAGGGGGATAAATTATAATGGGAAAAAAATACAACAAAATTAAATATATATAATATTATTACACATTATATGTATATGCAGGTAATCACATCACATTTTATGTGTATATGCATGTAAGTATATTACATATAATATTATATATATAATAGTTAAGCAGTGTTCGCTTGTGCCAGTAATGGCAGTAACAAGTCAGACATAGCTCTGCCCTTGTGAACACGCACCTGCCACACTGTGATGAGTGCTGTGACAGGGTGCTTTGGCGTGTGCCTAACCCAGACTTGAGAGGTCAGGAGAGGCTGTGTTGATGTCAGCTGGGCAATAAGGGGGGGAAATCGAATGTTCCAGAAAGAATGCAAAGGCCTGGCAGCATCAGTGATCATGGCATGTTAGAGAGATGTGGATCTGAAGTTCAGAAGAGAGATGTGGGCTGGAGATAGATTTGGAAGGTATCAGTATAGAAATAAAAATTAAAGCCACAGAAAAGATGAGAATACCCAAGGAGAGTAAGTGACAAGAAGAGAGGTCCTATGTGAAGGCATTTAAGAAACAGGTAGAAGAGGCACTAAAAACCAGCAAGCAGCGAGATAAAAGTAAAATCCATAGGAGATTTTATTATACAGTAGTGGTAGTAAAGGAGTGAGGTGTAGAATGATCCTCTTAAAGAACAGAAAAGTACCTTGGCTGGTGTAGCTCAGTGGATTGAGTGGTGGCCTGCAAATCAAAGGGTCACCGGTTTGATTCCCAGTCAGGGCACATGCCTGGGTTGCAGGCCAGGTCCCCAGTAGGGGGCACTTGAGAAGCAACCACACATTGATGTTTCTCTCCCTTTCGGTCTCCCTCCCTTTCCCCTCTCTAAAAATAAATAGATAAAATCTTAAAAAAAAAAAAGAACAGAAAAGTGAATTCACTAGTCACATAAAAGTGATCAATCTCATTTTGGATCCATGATCATGGATCTGAAATGGGTCACTTCAGCAGGGTTAACTCATTTTCTCCAGCAACGTTCAACTGCTTAGGTGTAGGCAAGAACTGAATGGATATTTGGGTTTATCCTGAGTTGGAGTTGAGCCACATTTGTAGAACAGAGGGAAAGCTGGCAAAGGACCTGAGTTAGTGATTAAGCTGTGGGACGACAGCATACAGATTTAGTCATGGGAAAGGGGTGTGAAAGTGGGGATGGACAGTGAGTGACAAGATGGAAAACACTGTGATGAAGTCAGAGAAGCAGAGTGGAAAGCACACGAGTTACATGAGTTGGAAGGACGGCAGTGATGTTCAAATTTAAGAGCAATGCTGTAGCTGAGGACGGCAAGATGAAACACAGGACTGTGCAAGCACGGGCCGTCCCGGGGAGGAAAAAGATGGTGCAGACGAAGGTGAGGGAACTCGGGTGCCGGGGGCTGGGTGGACCCTGCATGGGCCTAAGTCAGTCAGCATAAACCCGCTTCCACTGTAAGTGAAGAAAAACGTGAGTTCAGAAAGTTAAGCTTCAGAATTCATGGCAGGAAACCACTACACTACTGTCGTTCCTATTACGTTATCACTTAGTGACAAAAGCAAAGATGACAGTAATGGAAGGCTTCAAATTGGTAAGGGTTCAGTCTCTAAATTTGGTGTATTTTTCTTCATGTGAATTTCACTAATGAGCCACTGCAACAATTACACAGTTTTTTGCCTCATCATGTGAGTGAAAAATATAAAGTTATTTCATTTACCTTGCATCAACTCCATCAAAAACCTTCTGACACTCATTTCCAATGACTTCTTGCTTTAGATAATACAGCATTCTTACCCGAAGCAAAACCCTAAAGATGAGCAGAAAAAAGTCAGAAGACACAAAGACATTAATCATTAAAGAAAATCCATACGTGGGGTTTAAATTAGAAAAGAATTTACATGCATACTTTTCATAATGAAATAATAATAATTAGTTCTGATTAAATAAATCTCATTACTACCATATACATAAAATAGGTTTGTCCAAAACTTTCACAATCATCATTATTTAATATGCACATGATGCACAGCGAGACCACTGGAGGCCAGCTTTATTTCTCTGTGTGTTGGAGAAACCGCGACACAAGAGGTGCCGTGACTTGAGGACGCGCACCCTGAGAGGCTGAGACCAGGACCGGTCCCAGAGCACTCTGTCTCTGCACTCAGAATCAGCGTGCTTCAGGTTGTTTAGAAATTCACAAAAACAACTGCTAATGCGCCGCCGTGTTTCACCCCCACTACCTACTTGTTACAGTGGTGCTTGATGTGCTTTTTGTAGCCTTCATCTTGAAGCAGCTGCTCAGGATTGTATTTTCGAAGCCATTCTGCTTTCTGTATATCAAACGAGCTTGTTTGGGTCTTTACTTTCTTCCCTTTTCGGCCCCTGGGTACAGGGGCGGACAGGCCTGCGAAAATGAGAAGGACATGCGAAACCAGGGAAATGTGTATAAAGTTCTGCAACATGAAAGGTTTTTCTCAATGGAAGAAATTTCTGGAGACTCTCAGAGGTCTGCACAGGCTACACGGAGATCTTCGAAATACTACAGGAAACAATACTGATCCAAATCACAAGATGATGGGTCGGCACGATTACTTTCCACAGATATTAAGACAACTTCCCCCAACAATCCTATCTTAAATGAATGAATTTCATTTTAATTTTGTTCCAAAAACACATTTTTTTCAAATGTAAAAACCAAAATTTCAAACCTTTCCCCACACTTTACTTTGTTTCCCTAGTTACAAAAATCATGTTTTGGCCTGAATTTTAACAAAACTGGTATTACTGATAATATGGATTACATTTAGCCATTGTGTGTGCTCGTGGGTTCCTGTTTAGAGAGCTAAATTCATTTTACTTCTTTGACATTTTTGTTGTAAAATATTTCAAAAATACAATAAAGGATCTCCACTCTCAATGTTAACGTACCCTATATCTGACAGCTTTATTGAGGGAAACGATGCACAGCCGAAATCCACTCCACTCCTTCCTCCCCAAAGAGGCTCACTGCCCTGAATGTGTTTTTGCATTATTACATGCATAGCTCATATGCTGAGAAATATTTAGTATTTAAGTTTCCAGACATCATATTATACATGTAATTCTGCAACTTACTGACTTTTTTTTTTGATATTTATACTTGGTAATTCATGAGACTAATCCATCCATTGTAACTTCTGTGTAAAATCTATGACTACACACCTCCTATTAACCTTCAATGTCACTTGAGTTATTTCTCGTATAATTTCTCACAATCAGTACTCAGGAAGGTTGGATTCCTCCCGATCCATACCTCATGTACCTTCTCCTTACCATATACTCTGCTAGCTAGAAGTCCCATCGCTGTCATGCACAGAAGCACTATGTCGACCTGTCCATTTCTCCTCAACATTTTGCGGGGTTTTATCTTTATATTTTGAAACCATTTTTTTTTAAAGATTTTATTTATTTAT
>CM052550.1:4504085-4539714 GCA_028533065.1 Trachops cirrhosus | reverse complement strand
TGCTTCCTGTGCATTCCCTGCTGGGAACTGGCCTGCAACCCAGGCATGTGCCCTGACTGGGAATCGAACCGTGATCTCTTGGTTCACAGGCCCGCGCTTAATCCACTAAGCTACACCAGCCAGGGCTATTTTGAAACCATTTTGTTTGATGCATTCAAGTTCATACTTCTTTTATGGATTTGTCTTTTTTTATTATGTAGTGTCTTTGTTTTAATACCAGTCAATGACTACCACCTAAAAATTGTATTTTTCTGTTAATATTATTTTGCATTCCAGCCCTCTTAAAAATATTCATACTTAGATTTTTCTAATAAAACCAGTAGACATTCCATATTTTTAAACCCTTCCCTAACGAAATTATCTCACATGCATCATTAAATCCTATCTATTGTTTCATTTCTGCTACTTATGATGTAACTTATAATTTAAAAGAGGTCTGTTTGGTGCTTTGAATATTTCTGTAACACCTTACCCTTCTTTCAAAATTAAAATGCATTTAAAATATCTTTGAAGACATTAATGGTAGTTTTAAAAAAGTCATCTTCTCCTTTTATAGTCCTTGTGGACTTCAAGTTCAATTTATGGGTTTCTTCTTACTCTTTACCTTTCATATCGGAGACTTTCCTCAGACTTCTCAATCCTGGGCTGTTTGCTCGTAGTCAGGAACGGCAGACAAAAAGTGAATAGGTATTCTGAACGTGCACAGCTTCCTGCTGTGGCCTCACTGGAGGGTAAGCTCACTGATTTTTCTCCTGTCATTATCTTTAGGTTTTGGCCTGGTCAGATTCACTAAAGAAAATTCCTTAGATTTCCTCCTTGAGCATGGTGTTGCCCAATACACAGGACTTTTCACTTAATCCCCATCTGGTAGCTCCAAACCTCAACTACCAGTGCAACCCAGACATCTTCTGCTTTATCCTTCTCAGAGAAGCAACCCTCAGCAGTCTTCCACCTGGCTACCTGGACTTGAAGAGGGCGTTTAGGGATCAGACGCCCTTTTAAAAACTTTTTAAAAAATATCCTCACCCAAGGACACTCTGATTGATTTCAAAGAGGGAGGACTGGAGAGAGAGAGAAAGGGAGAGAAACATCAATCGGCTGTCTCTCGCACCAGCCCTGACTGGGAATCAAAGCCATGACCTTTCGTTTTACAGGTGACGCTCCAACCAACTGAGCCACACGGGCCAGGGCTAAACAACTTTTAATCAAAGCCACTGTCTTTAACACCCACTTTCAGAGGTTCCCGATGTCACAAACTCCTGAACCTTTTTGATCACCTGAGCGCACGGGAGTGCATTGTGGCTTTTTCCTCCTGCTTACCTAAGGTTCAGTTCTCCCTGGTTGCTTAAGTTAATTACATTTATCTGTTTGCTTCTATGTTCCTAAATTGTGTTGCTATTTCTCTTTCCATTCTCTCTACTTTTGAGGGTTTATGCCTATTTATTTATAATTATGCAATTTAACATATACAAAAATAGTTGGAATAATATGATGGGATGGATCACCATGTCCCATCATCCAACTTCAATAATTATCAACTCACAGCCAATTTTGTTTCCACCATACCCTGGTTCACTTCCTAAACTCACCAACTATTTTGAGGGATATCTAAGACATTAATCATTTTATTAATAAATATTATTTCTTTTAATCATATATAAAAGATAAGGCTTTCTCTAGAATAAACTAAATACCATTATCACTTAAGAAATGCAATGCTTCCTTAATATTTAGTGTTCAAATTTACAATGATCTAATAAACATAATTTTCTTTTCCTAAATTTTATTGTATTGTTTGTTATTCAATTATCTAATAAGCATTATTTTAAAATTCCCGCTGGGTTTTTTGTTTTAATCAGGACCCACACATGGACCAAATGCCATAACTGGGTGACAACTCTTCAATCTGTTTGGGTCACAATCCATTCGGGGCTTTTCCCTCTCAGCAATCCACAGGCTCCTGACCTCACGAAGGGGTGACGTCCTGAAAAGCCCATTTTGAGCGGAAAGTGCGTGTAACACACCTAACCTACTGAACATCGTAGCTCCGCGTGGCCTGCCTGAGCTCGGAACACTGGCGTTCACCCAGCTCCCAGCTGGGCAAAGGCATCTGCCACAGCACACCCACTGTGCAGGACCGGCAGTTCCCCTGCGATCCCGTCGCCAGCTGGAAGCTGCGGGCCCTGCCCCTGCCCAGCATTTACAAAGGAGCACTGTGCCGCACACACGTCACTAGCCTCGGAAAAGACCGAAATTCGAAATTCCAAGTACAGTTTCTACTGATTGCGTATCACCTTCACACCTTTGTAAAGTGTAACAACCGTAAGTCAAACGTCATTAGGTCGGGACCAGGTGCATTTACTTTGAGCTGCACGGTTCTTCACGTTTGTGGGCGACGTTTGCGGACTCAGGCTCTGCCCACTGGGGGCTGAGAACGCGCTCAAAGCTGTGCCGACTGGGGTGCAGCCGGGATCCGGGCACACGGTCCTGTGTGGCTGAGAACCACTAGTTCATGCACCCCCCACCGCTATTTATTTGTTATAGAAACTAGGACTTTTGCCTGTAGAATTTATCAAGCTTAATGCCTTAAATTTTTTCTATGTATTGACATAGAAGTGGGTTTTCAAGGAAGAGTGAAATTATATTTTCCTGACTCTTCCATGTGTCCTGGAAGCCAGCTCTTCACAGTAACAATTTCGTTGACAGGCCTCCAAAGACCACCGCATTCTAAAACAGATGCTTCCTATTTTCTCCAACTCAGCACTTACTTCATTTACTTCATAGTCCTGACCACAATCTTTAGTTAGTTAATTCACCCCCTTTCTTCTTATATCTGTCTACCAGGCCAGCAAGTAAGGTCATGAGTTCAGAGATCTTGTCTACTTCGTTTCTCCTTATCGTCCCCGTACCAAGGGCAAGAGGCATGTACCAGACACTTTAACAGGTATTTGTTGATTGAATAAAACAAAATTTAACACAAATTTAAGGGCACAGTAATCTTTATAGAAAATTCAATTAATTTATGCTGAAAAGAACATTCTGTTAGCAATGCTATGGAGAAAAAGATACTTGTATATACCTGGAATTGGTCTGTAAATTGATAAAGCCACATTTGACAGCAAATTAAAGTTTTTATGAAGATTTAAAATGTGCATCTATGTTTCCCAAACTCTAATTACACACGAACTGCTAAGGAACTTGTTAAAATGAAGACTGTGATTCGACAAGGCTGAGGCCAAACAGTCTACTTTTCTAAGAAGCCCACAGAGGCTGATGCTGTCAATCCTCAGACCACATGTTAGGTACCAAAGATACACACCCCCCCAACAATTCTATGTCTTTACATTGACTTTGGTGGAAGATTTATTCATGTGCACAGGGATAAATGTACAAGGATCTACACTGAAACTTGTTTTCCAATTGCCTAAAACTGAAAATGTTGTAAATGTCCAGCTTTAAAGAGGTTACAAAATAAATTGTGGAATACTCACACTTTAGTAAGCAGGAGTTTAAAAAATAAGATAATTTTAGATGAATTCAAACGGGAAGACCCCTAAGACATACTATTGAGTCAACAGCTTGTAAGCCCATACGTGTTTGACAACAATTTAATGAAGCCCAATAAAACTGATAACACTGGTATTTTCTAAGTTGGAACTTGAATTGAGGGTGAAGGATAAAGGTTCTTTAACACCGCAACACTACATTATTTTATAGGGAACTATGTTAAATACTATTATAATACATAAATAAAAATAAACTTTAAGAAAAGAGTGTTCTTACCTAGATGATTCTGCAGCTCCCGTGTTTGTCCATCTTCAGTTGGAGTGATGAGATCCCAGATGAAGCCTTTAATTTTCTCATCTCCTCGGTAGTGAACAAGGCAATATGCCAAGAGTGCCCGGCAGATTATTTCGACATCATGCTCGTTTAGCTGCCTTTTAAAGCGACCATGAGACAGGATCTCTCTCCATCGGCCCCATCTGGTTGAAAATGATATATTTACATTATTGTTGAGTCAAGGTCTAAAGAAAACCATATCTCACGGATAAAACGCATGAAAACTGCAAAAAAACACACTTCATCATTAATAGGATTTACCTAATAAAGTTTTTCCCCATGAGTAAAATGCAGAGCCATGCCACAGTAACTTCTAGTATATTTTATTCCTTAAAGTATAACATTATTCATTTTGTATTAGTAAATATGCCCATCTCAGGACAAGGAGTTTGACTTCAGCGATACATTTATAATTTAAAACTTAAGAAGGGCCCATCATTCTGCTATTGAACATGTTAAACATATAAACTGAGGAAACTTTAAAAATAGATTTTATTGATTTTTAACAAGGTAAAAAATATACTAGAATACAGTATGTGTTCTGTAACTTTACACAGCGGACTGCTAACAGCGAATGTTGAAACAGCATTTTACCCGTAGACCAGCAGGTTTTTCTCCACTCTGAAGCATTCGGTCCTTCCGTAGCCACTGGAGCGGTCACAGGGCCGCCGGAGTTTGGGCTTCTCTTCCCCTTCACTCTCCGCTTCCGACAATTCGGCCAGCTCATCTTTCGTGGCACTGAAGGGTCTTGTTTGCTTCCTAATTCTCGGAGTGTCAATAACCAAGCTGTTCTGTAAAATTTAACAGCTATTACTTGAAGGCCCTTTTACTGTTGGGCTTGTAACACTGTCTTGTATTTTCACCTTTCAAATTCTACAAAAAGTTAGTAATTATAGAAAGCGAGAAAAAGAAATTACAAACAACTTAACCAACCTACCAAATAAACTTAAAAATTTTTATATTCCTTTTAAATCCTTATTACCATACATACATAATTTTATATTACAGTAATAGGATTAAAAAGAATTTGGTATTTTACTTTATAATAATATGAAAGTTACTATTTATTTATCTGCAATAACCATAAAATGTATTTTAAGCTAGATTTATGGATCATGATTTTCTTCACCTAATTCATAATTTAAGGTAGATTGTTTTAAATTTTTAACATAAATTACTAAAGTAAACCTTTGTGATCTAGTAAGTTTATCCTAAAGATAAATTCAAAAGGAGGAAAATATCTAAGACTAGAAATATTGGTCAAATGATATAAATATTTTTATAGATTTGGAAATTGTTTTAGTGCTTTCCAAGTTACTCTAATACACAGAAAGCAAGGTAGTAAGTACACGAACGCACTATGCTCAGTTTAGTTTAATTCATTCAAAGCAACCTAAGTTAACGTGCTTTGTCCTTTACTGAGAAATTTCTATAAGTTAAGCACTATGTTATAGGCTGCAGATATAGAGGCAAGTACGACAGCTTTTGCTCATAAGTAATTTGTAGTCTCGAAGGTCAGACTGACAAGGAAACAAATAAATGCTATTCAGGAGGGAGTATTTTGTGACACAAGATGGGTACAATTGAATGGATCACCATTAATGGGATCTGACACCAAGACAAAGAGCAAAAAAGAAAGAACACACAACTTAAAGACATTTAAAATGTTTTTAAAAAACATTATAATATTAAGGATATAAATAATACCCCAAATTAAACTGTCCTTGCATTACCACCTATCACGACATCTATCACAAGTATGAAACTGAAGCAGTCTGCTACCCTACATCAGTTTACTTACAACAGGTAAATTTATTTTGTTAAGTACACAGTTCAATACCTTAAAATACTATAATACAAAATTATCCCAGTTGATATTTTCTTAAAGGGAAAGAAATACTTACTCTACCACTGATGGTATCTATATCTATTTCTGCCTTTTTAGCCCATTTTTGCCAGAAGTTGGGATCATCTAAGGATATATCTGTTCGATTTCCAGATGCCACAAAACTTGCCTGCAACACAGAATGGCAGTTTTTCAAAATGTTTTGAAAAATATATCAAAGCACATGTAAAACATTTCCTGTGAATAGTCTGGAATTTAGCATGCACACGTATGTTCAAACAATTCCTCAAATGCAATGGTCTGAAACAGCACAGCATCTGCTTAAGGCAACGAAGGTGATTTCTATGACTAAAGTTTTTTTTTTTAATTAACCATATTTCAGGTAATTTTAGGACAAAGGAAAAATACCTGTTCACAGTGTGCTGACAACTTGGGTAGAGCCAAGGAGTCCAAAGCGAACAAGATTTCTCAGGAAAAAGGCTACAGCCCAGGTATGTCTACCCAATCGTGACCAGTTTTAGTTCTCAGCTGAAGACTTTTGCAGTAGTACTTCTTTTTCCGCTACACTACTTTCTTCTGATTTATTATTTATCAACTCCCAAATGCATACCTGTATCCTAGCAACTCTCCTGGACATCTCTACTTAGATGCACTGTAAATGCCACAAATACACCAGTTCCCGCACTTTATTTTCTGCATATGAATTTCCCTCTCTTGCATTCTCTTATTTAATGACACCAGGACCCTCCTTGCTACTTGAGCCAGAAATTTAAGTCATTTTTGTCTCTTCCTTCTCTGTGTTTCTAACTAGTCATCAACTCTTGTTGATTCAAGTGGTGCTCCACATCCCCAATTCCTCCACGAGCCTTTCCTACGTAAGCCTCCTATCTCATCTCCCCGCCTCCAGTCTTTCTCCTTTCAAACCAGTTCTCTGACGTTAGGGTCAAATTACTAAATCAGATTGCATTATGTCCATTTTCTGCTTGAGGGGATTTAAAAGCTTTTTAACAGCCTCATGATCAAGTTCAAATTCCTCAAAGTGGAATTTTTCTGCGCCCCTCCCAATTTGGGTGCAACCTCTCCAACCCTTCATTTTCACCGCCACTTAATTCATCCTGCGAATCCATGCATCCCTAGACCATGTTCCTTGAAATCTGATTCATGAATCACATATGATTCATTTATGTCACTTTCTCTCTCTTACTGAAACACAATGAAATGCACACTTCCTTAAAGAATTAGCTACAATGTTATTTATATTCCCTGCAAAGACTTTCTTGAATCTTTACACTCCTTTTTACAGAGAATCAATCATTTCCTCCTTTACTTTTTTTTTTAGCAAGACATTTTAGTATTTCCAGCAAATAAGTCCTTGACACCAGATTTCATTAGTTTGCTGAAATTAGACTGCGAGAGGAAATTTTTCTTTAAAGACTGGTATCATTTCTTTTGGTGTAACACCTGTACTACACGACAAAATAACAGTGATCTCTGTAAAGGTAAAGAAAGATTTCCCATTAGCTCAGAGGGGCATGGGGACAAGAGACAATGCGGAAAGGACAAATCTGCATGAATCAGTGCAGGGCGGACCTGATACTACAATAAACACGTCTTCAGATGAATGCAAGGTAGAACTTTAGCATATTTCCACTGAGGAAAGAAAGAGGGAGGGGTAAGAAAGGAGAGAAGTAAACAAAGGAGGAAAGAAGGAAATGAAGAGAAAGGAAATGAAAGGAAAAGAAGAAAGGATGGGAGAGGAAGGTATCAAGGCAGGCAGTAAAGTTTTAAATCATTTTCCCAAATAGGGTAGATTTACAGTTATTAATGTTTCTTGACAAGATACAAATTTTGTTGTATCCTCCCCAAATCGCTACCTTAGCAAAAGTTGACCCCCGTCCTTCTGACTCAATGGTAATCGTTTTTGTACGACGTAGTAAAATCTGATCAATGTCCTCTTCACAGAATTTAGAACCTTCATCTTCTTCCTCCATAATGGCACCATAAGCACCTCTTCGGAGCAGATCTTCTATTTCCTTTTTGGAAAGCTGTTGAATCTAAGGAGAAAATAATTTTGGAAACAAAATTTTTTTAGGTTCATAAATAAGAAAATATTCCTAAAGGATGTCAAACACAAGGTCATATTTAAATTTGAGGTCTGACTGTACATAAGAGAGAATTCTCTGAAAGAATACATTGAAATTATTGACTTTTCTTCACTATCGTTAAAATGTGATTTGCCATTTGCCTAAAATATCTGAAGTTAAAACAAAGCCTGTGGGGCAGGTTACCTATAAAGTACCTGGATTTTTAGTACTAGGATTCTAGAGTTGTGATAAGCACAAGCTACAAGAAAATAACCTTGCCCCGGCCGGTGTCGCTCAGTGGACTGAGGGCTGGACTGGGAACCAGAGGGCTGCTGGTTCAACTCGCAGTCAGGGCACATGCAGTGCAGGTCCCCAGTAGGGGGCGCATTGAGAGGCAACCACACGTGTTTCTCTCCTTTCTCCCTTCCTCTCTCCTAGAAATAAGTAAATAAAATTAAAAAAAAAAAAAAAAAGAAAAGAATCTTGATAGAGGAAGTGACAAAAGACATTATTTAGTATAAGACAAAGCCAATGCTAGTAGTTTGACACTAAAAACTGAAAAACAGTGTATCGAAAGATGCAGAAAAATTCACAAATTCTATTTTGCAATGCCATGATGCAAACATACTACAAGCAGAGCAAAAAATTTCCTTGAAAACATATTCTTAGAATTCACAAGCACTGGAGCTATACAAACAAAACAAGATCAAAAGTGTTAACTACATGTCACACTATTCTGAAGCGCCTCCATAGAAAAGAACCATCTATTCAGTGTTCAGTGGGGATCAAAATGCAATAATACCCCAAGTTTAAAAGCAAATACAAACAAGAGTTCCAAGTGATACGTACACCACCAACGTTACTTTCTCTGCCACTCATGCTCTGTAACACGGCCTTATCTAGACCCAGCTTCAGACTGGCGCGGTCAAACATCTCTCTCTCGTATGAGTTACGAGTCACCAGTCGGTAGACTTTCACTGCTTTATTCTGACCGATTCTGTGGCAACGAGCTTGAGCCTACAAAAAAACAATGAAAAGCCATAAATTTAATTTATTTCACAAAATGGCACAACACACATCACACAAAAGGCATTTAATAGTATAACATCTTGATGGAATATAAAAGCATGTAAGAATTTTTAGACCCATTTGCTACTCAATTATCTATAAATAAATGTTTTCTAATAATGAAAGTAGAGCTTACTAAAATAAATTATTCCACAATCAGCTACAAGTTAAAATTTAATCTTATGTTTCAGAGAATATAAATCATTGAAGAATAGTTATTTTAATTTATTTTTCAGATTTTATTTATTTATTTTTAGAGAGAGGAGAAAGGAGGAAGACAGAGAGGGAGGCAGACACAATTGCAATGTGCCTCTCAACACGCCCCCTACTGGGGACCTGAACCACACGTGCCCTGACTGGGAACTGAACCGGTGGGTGACCCTTTGGATCGCAGTCCAGCACTCAATCCACTGAGCTACACCAACCAGGGTGAGAACGATTACTTTTAAAAGAGGGTTCCATCAATATAACTTTAGGTGAATGTCAACTCTATGAATAATTATTTTAGTTGTTTGGCAATTCAACCTTTAAACCTACATCATTGACAACACTTTCAATATATTTTAGTTAAAGTGGGAAATTAAGCAGGGGACAAAAACCTAAGGTGCGTAACTCTGGAGACCTAAATTGTATTTAAACAGAAAGGAGTAATTATCTAATATGTAGACATATTGAAAGTAGAGAAACCAGAGACTACATAAGAGCTTAATCTTTTCCCACTAGGTATGTGGGGTGGCAGGGTGGTGGTGGTGCTGGTAGTGGTGGGTGCAGAGCTTAATATTTATCATGAGTTCCTGCTATAAATCTATATAATAAATTTTGACTCTAAAGTTTCAATACTATCAACAGTCTTTCTCCCAAATTATTATTCCCCTTTGCATGATCCTCAGAAGATTGAAATACAAATTGTGACTTTACAATTTATAGGTGGCACTGATGCTATCTTTGTAGACATCTTTATACTACCCACATACACTTTGTAGCCATGTGTATGTAGCCATATACACTTTGGAAGTCAGAACGGCGAATGAACGACTTTGCTCCAGGTCTAGAGAAAGTATAAAAGGCCAAATATTTTATTAGTCTATAACAGGAAAAACCAAGTGAGAGGGAGAACCTGGGGAATCTGAAAGTATTTCCAGTTCTCAAATGTCACTTTATTATTTTATTTTAGATTAACTTTTAGAACATGACATACATGGTGTCCAGCTGTAAGTATAAACATGCATTCCAAAAGCAAGTGATTATCATTCGGGTTTAACCTAGGGACTGGCAAACTAAACCCTGTTACTCAAATCTGGCCTGCTACTAAGAATAGCTTTCACATTTTTAAAGGGCTGTTAAACAAATAAGCATAAAATGTGCGACACAGACCTTATGTATCCCAGAAAGCCTAAAATACTTACTAATTGGATTCTATAGTGTGCCCCTGGTTTAATCTATTAATTTTGGATAAATCTTTCATATTTGGAACTGGATTACATATAGTTACACAAACGAGAGGTTCAAAACATGTTTGTTATTGAGGCAGGTATAATTTACATATCAATTTACTATTTTTGGTGTTTTATCTATTTAAAGTAATAATATCAATTGCAACACAATTCACTATTGAGGACAATAAAAGATGAATTTCTTGTCCTGGCTGGTGTGGCTCAGTGGATTGAGCATGGCCAATGGGGATTGAACCAAGAGGTCACTGGTTCAATTCCCAGTTAAGGCATAATGGCTGGGTTGTAGACCAAGCCCCCAGTTGGGGGCGCACAAAAGGCAATGGATGGATGGATGTATCTTTGCACATAGACGTTTCTCTCCCTGTTTCTCCCTCCCTTCTCCTCCCTCTAAAAAATAAATAAATACTTTTAATAAAAAAGATGAATTTCTCTTATAGTTCACTGTTATCTTTCCCACATATGTTATCTTCTATAATCTTTGACTCTCTTTTATCACTCCAATTAATCTTCCTGTTTCTATAAAATCATTTCACAGTCTTAACTTATATGAATACCTTAATTTTCTACAGTATTTCATAAAAAAATACTATTATGTTTCAATTCTGTACATACTATCTTATATAATGATTGAGAAGCTGAAATTAGAAAAAGCAAATATTTTATTTTTAAGGAAATGAAACTGAAAATATTATTTATTATAAATAGGTTATTTTTAAATCTTAGACCTCTCTCAAATTTACATAATACACTTTAAACAATTAAAGAGTGTACTCAAGTAGGTAAACCTTTTAAGAAGTAAGATATATAAGTAGAGTATATTATATTTTATTGTCATTAAATTAAAATTAAAATAACTCACCTATTTTATTTGGCATAGATATTACTTAGGGAAATATACGTTAGCTTGTCCAGATAAAAATATAAGAGGTGCATTATCAAAAATAGTTACAAAATTGTAAAAATAAATTTCATTCTCTTAGTTGAAGAATTTATTTACCTGAAGGTCATTTTGAGGATTCCAATCAGAATCAAAAATTATACATGTATCAGCGGCAGTTAAGTTGATGCCCAACCCACCAGCTCGGGTACACAGCAGGAAAACAAATCGATCTGAATCAGGCTTACTAAATCGATCTATAGCAGCTTGTCGAAGATTCCCTCTGACTCTTCCATCAATTCGCTCATACAAATATCTATCAAAAGAAAGGCAATAAATTTAGATAGAGAGATATAATAAAAATGAAGACACATTCTATCAAATGTAAAGTATGTTTTCCTGCAACCTGAGTTTCCTATAAAATTAAAAAGCAATTTGCCCTGGTTGGTGTGGCTCAGTGGACTGAGCACTGCCTGTGAACCAAAAGGTTGCCAGTTTGATTCCCAGGCAGGGCACATGCCTGGGTTGCTGGGCAGGTCCCCAGTAGGGGGTGTGAGAAACACAACCACACATTGCTGTTTCTCTCCCTCTCTTTCTCTAAAAATAAATAAATAAATAAAATCTTTTAAAAGAGAAGAAATTTGGGGTTTTCCACGAAATTTATTTTACAAATCAATTTAATCTTTCTTGTACTTAATATGGTATAAAACTGAGAATAATACACCTTTTGAAAGACACTAAAAAAGTGGAACACTGATACTAAAAAAGGCACTAGAAATAAAAAATAATCTGATAATATAAACTAGTATAGACCTTTACTTATCTATTCAATTCAAAATCCGCTGCACTAAAACCTACAGGTCAGTCTTCAGATTCCTCTTTACATAAATATATTGGTATCTCTTTACACCACCAATGCTCTGGGAAATATATAACTACATAGTGACTAAACTAGAGATTTTCAAACTGTCACGTCATGGCACACATAAATTAATGATTAACATTTTGCAGCACACCAAAAAATATATTTTTTGCCAATCTGACAAAAATAATAGGGATAATTTTGATTTGTTCACACCAGACAGCTATTGTTGTGTTGGCTATTGTCATTTTTTAATTTGACAGTCTAAGGGAAAACAGGTCAGTGTCCCGGACTAAATAGTCATATATCGCTGCATGTTAAATTGCTATACTAGACAATATTTAGGACTATCTATCATGAACCAAAAAACCAAAGCACAAACCCCACATCAAACTGATAAGAAAAGAGTAAAGCCTAACAAATGTTAGGTAGCGTATGATAGGCATCAAAGTGCAGAAAGTTCAGGGTCTAACTGTAACAATGAGATGGATCTGAAATGGATCTTGAGTCATTTTTTTTCATTTTGAAGATGGTTATTAGTCTGTTTAAAATCTCATTGCTGCAAAGTTTTAGAAATCAAATAACATGCACACTTATAAATCCATTCCTAAGTCAACAAATAGTGAGTCTGAGAAGACTTCCTGATCAATCTCCTTAGCCCTGTGTACTACTGCACCATAAGTAAGTTAGGAAAACACCTTACACATGATCTTAAGCACTGGGTACTGACGGATTTGCAGGGCCCTATCTAGATGAAGAGAAAGACTTGAGAAAAGCTGGGTTACAGTAGAAAAAACCTCAACGACAGATACTTAGTGGAATCACAGAGTAACTCAGGGCATGAACCCGTGCCTTACCGTTTGTGTATAAGATAGTCCTCCAGGATGTCAAGGCAGCGTACCATCTGAGAGAAGATGAGCACTTTATGGCCTCCTGCTTTCATTTTGGGAAGCAATTTATCAATAAGGACCAATTTACCAGCAGACTGGATCATTGCTTGGAGATGAAAATCAGAAGCAGCTGGATTATATGTCTCTCTAAATTCTCCAAGTATTTTCTCCTCAGCACCTGTCAAAGCAATATAAGAAGACAGCATTAATGCATAAATGAAGGCGACAACCAATTGCTTTCATTTTTTCAAAAATCAGAATTAGTGCTCCTCTACCTTGCTGTAATATACTAAAATATTTTTTGATGGTAGGTAATAAATTACTTTTATTAGAATTATTAGTTTGTAGCTAAAACCTCACAAACACCAGATTGTGTTGAGTATATAGACAATTGCGTTGAGTATATGGACAATGTCTTAAGCATCGTTTTATCTCCTCGGACACCTGGCATAATGCTTTATATAAATTTGTGTTCACTGAAGATTTAATAATATTATAAGGGAAAAAATCAATGAAAATGTGGTCCTGACCTAGGTGACAAACATATACTTTTAAACAAATTTCTAATATTTAAATACCAATATAACAGTGATCCATCACTGAAAGGTGATCATAATTAATCTGAGTGGGAATGCTGCTGGTCATCAAAACAGGGAAACAAGAAACATTTAAGTCACCGATGAATACTTCCTCCAGAGGGTCTAGATCAGCACTGAAGGTTCTCTGCCTTCCCTCAGCCTGTCATCAGTAGAGTACCAGGGTTGCAAGTTAGTTCACTACGAGGCTAAGAAATAACTTGTCTTGGGTAAAGTAAGATATGATGTATATTTTCAGAAATAAGTGAAAAGACCCAAACACTGTACAGAGAGAACACCAGTACAGTACCTGACAAGAACTTAAAAAGTAACATGAGACCACACAAATTGAGAGGCACTTCCTGGCCTGGAAAGATAACGGGAAAAATACATAAGTGTGGAGGCCCAAAGATGGGCTTTGGTGTGTTTGTGCCCGAGAAGGGTTACACTGAAGGAGTCCACGCGAGACTCAACTCAAGTCCGATGTGGCAACCCGATGTGGTAACATGGGAGCCTGGGCTGATGTTGGGCCCCTGACTCTGAGCAACTGTAATTCCTCCAAACGCCAGACTGAAGGTGCAGAATCAGTGTCTTTTCTTGTAACTGCCATTGCAGCTACACTGCTGGTGCATTTGTCCTATGCATGGGTATTTCTTGAAACAAACAAACAAACAAACAAGTATGTGTGTGCCATCGTTTCAGCTACCTTTGATAAGATAGGGATGGTTACAGCACTTCCTGAGCTCCATCATGGTGTTGACCAAGTTAGGCACATTAGTCTGCCCCACGCCTTTGGCCAAAAATGAAAAGTTCTTCTCCAAAATAGCCCGATAGTATTTCTTTTGGATGTTAGTGAGTTCCACTTCAATAATGGTTTCTTCCTTTGGTGCCAACTTCTTTTCCACATCTTCCTTCAATCTTCTCAACATCATCGGTTTCAGGATAGCCTGAAGTTTTTGCACCTACAAAAAAAAAGAAAGAAAATATAAACTACATGCACATTCAATACACATAATTACAATAATAAAAGAGCTTATGTACTTATGCAACAAAAGACCAAACGTTTACCTGTTCCTCTGTTTTTAGATCCCCAAATTCTTGCATAAATGTTGATTCAGAAGGAAACCTTAAAGGCTCTAGAAAGTGGAGAAGACTGAATAGTTCTTCAACTGTGTTTTGCAAAGGTGTGCCAGTCAAAAGCACCTTGTGTTCCTATGTAAAGCAAGAAAAATTCACATCAAATACCACAATACAAAAGTTATATGAAAGTTCACACAGGTCATCAAATACTCAATGATTAAAAAGCAAATATTTTTCTGATGAAAATCATCACGAGTCAATTGAAAATACATCTCTACCCACAAATCTCCATCAATTGAATTCTCAATCACTTTTTAAAAACTCTGTATCATTCTCGTAACACCTCACTTCACAAGCTGTTTTTATTTATTCATCCTATTAAAAGTTCTAAATAATGAAGAAGCACATTTTTTAGATTTTCTCTAAAAAATCCAATTAAATGGACTTTTAAGAACAGAGAGGGTATTTGTTTCTTTTGTATTCAACCATTCTTGGTATGGTGATTTGTACACAAAACTGAACATTCTTTGCAGTTTGGTGGAACATTTGACTCACTGCACAAAAGAACAAATTCTCAGATCATTAAGGCTGCAATCCAATAGTGTGAAGGGCTGATTGGAATATGCTTCTAAACTAGAAATGCACTATACATTAAACATGACAGTGAATGAAATAAACAGAACAGTTTTATTGGAAATTATACAAATTATTTAAAATTTGATTTGACAGTACTTCTAAATTCCTTAGCTAAATATTGGTCTCTGCATCTGTACATCTGCATACATGTATCTGTGCATATGCACTGACTAGTAAGCAGTCTAGAAGGACACACCGGGCTGCGAATCCGGGTGAGGGGTGGAGTGGGGGTGGGCACGGATGGAGAGGTAAAAAGGAGCACTTTGTTTCCACATGCACATCATTTCTTCAAATTATGCGACTAATGATTAATGCACTAATTGTGCAATCTTACTTTAAAAAAAATTTAAAGCAAACCATTTTGATTTGAAAGAAGCACACAAAGAATATGACTTTTTAAAATCCTATTTATTAATGATAACCAACATATACCAAGCACATGCAATCATGTAGGAACTTTATCCCTTTAATGTAAATGATCTGAATAATACTGAAACTTTGGTAAAGGGGTTTTTAAAGAATTTATGGGTTGAAACTATCATATTTTCTTTTCAACAGTACATTCTACAGAGGTTTCTTTTTCTAAGCATTTTGAAACAAAGAGCTAAAAATTTTTAAGTTGTAGAAAACAAATAAGATGTTTTCCTTAGTGTCCAACCTTTTGGCACCTCTGCGCCACACACTGGAAGAAGAGGCACCTTGGGCCACACATTAAAATGTGTAACAACACATAATCACAAAAAAAATCTCATAATATTTTAGGTAAATTTACAATTTTGTGTTAGGCTGCATTCATAGCCATCCGGGGCTGCCTGTGGCCGATTAGACACCCCTGACTTAAAGCAAAAATAACAAAATCCCTCAATCACCACAGATGGAAATTACTCAAAAATTTAAAAAGGCTGAAGTATATAGTATTAGCTCTCTCACTCTATCTGGTCTTTTACTATGTAGCTAAGAAACTGAATTAAAAAGAAAAGAAACTGAAATAAGTCATAATAATGCTGTTACTTACCAGATTCATGAGTTTCAGACCTTCTAGAAGTTTACAATTTTTATTTTTTAACCTATGTGCTTCATCAATGATTACACATCGCCATTCAATTGCATTAAGCTCTCCACAACCTCCAAGAATCATTTCAAAAGTGGTGATGATGGCTTGGAATCTGTAAGCTCCTCGAATAATACGGCCCTAGAAATTTATTATCAAATACAATAATTTGTTAGAATACCTTGACCATAAATTTTTAAATGCCTGCCAAATTGCATAAAATTATACCTAATTACATCTGTAATAAACTATTCTCCACTAAAATTTTTATATATATTCATAGACACTCCCTTAAAATGAGTTTTAGTATTAAAACTATAATAGATTGCTGTTTTTAAGAATATTGTTTAAAAATTATGGCACTATAATTTGGCATTATAATTATGGCACTATATATGGCATTATAATTTATAATTATACCCAAATAAGTATTCCTTAATAAAATGTTTCACAATAATTTTTACGAGTTATAACAATTTTAGGTAAAGAAAGAAGTGACCAGATACAATCTGGCCAGTGAAATTTCAATATTCATATTACTTACTTACATCCGTAAGTCCACACATAGAATGGCAAATACAGAGTTCATACCAAAATGAGCCACCCAAGTCATTTTATTCAGCAAATATTTACTGAGTGTCTATGTGCCAGACCCTGTTCTAGTTGCTGGAGATATAGCAGTAAGCAAAACACACAAAAACAATTATCCAAGTGGACTTTAACATTCTAGTTAACGAATGCAGGCTATAGCCGTTTAGGAAAAAAGAAACACCACAGATTTTTTTTAAAGGACATTTAAAAACTAAGTTAGAACGGTGTAAGGGATGAGGAATAAAATAAAGTTAATCAGGAAGCACGAGGTCAGAGGCAACCACTGTAATTTTTTAGGCAGAATGGCTGTGAGGCCATTCCTGAGAAGTGACCACTGAAGAACGTGCTGAAGATGAGGGAAGAAGCCACATTCCTGCTGGAGATCTAGAGGAGAAAGTGCTGATGCTGGAAGTGCAAGCATAAAGGCCCTACCGCAGGAGTATCTCTGGCAGTGTCCCAGTAGTAGCAGACAGCCGACTGGCTGACGCCCTGTGTGCGGAGGGAATAAGGTGCACAGGGATCTACAATCCGCAGTGAGGACTTTGGCTTTTACTCCGAGCAAGGAGCTAGGGGAAGGTCTTTGTCAAGAAACTTCAATTTTAAAAGAATCCCTTTAGGCTACTGTAATAAAAGAGTAAAATGCCCCAAGGACAAAATTGTAGAGACCAGTCAAGAGGCTGTCATAGCAATCGGAGCAAGAGGTAAGTGTTGGTCATGAGAAGTACTCAGTTCTGGATGTATTCTGAAAACAGAGGTAAAGGACATGCTGATGGATAGTTGGGCGATGGGATACAAGGATTCAAGTTTGACTCTACAAATTCGTAGCTTGAATACTAGAAGTTGGTGTTGCTATTCAGTACAGTGAGGAAACTCAGGATTCTGTTTTTGGATACGTTAGGTTTGAGGCACCTGGTAGATATCCAAGTACAGGATTGAAGAAGCATTTGGATATGACTCCTGAATTCAGAAAAGAGGTTAGAACTGGTGACACAGATTTGAAAATGTCCAGTGGTATAGATCGTTCTTAAACCGTGCTACTGAGATTCCTGAAGGAATGAGAACAGATATAAAAGCATGGAAAGACAGAGCCCTGGGTTACCCCACATTTAGACAGAAATAAGAAAAAACCAGTAAAGGGGGCTTCAGGAGGTACAGGTGGTGCTATAGAAATAGCATCCAAGTGAAGAGAATGTTTAAGTGGGATTGAAAACTACACACTATTAGGAATTAGGGAGAAATGAAGGCTTATGAAAGATCATGTGTAATGACAGGATTTTATTTCTTATTAGATTAACTCACATTGGTTGCATACACTGGCCATTAAGCTCAACAATAGCCCTAGTAGAAAATAAATATAAGTCTATAGTATTTATATGGCTCTAAAAACCCGAATATGATGTATCAAGTTAAATTGATACCACGTTGCTTACGAGCACTGGGCTCTCAAGTCTAATTCACCTGAGTTTATTATTCCCAATTTGTGCTATGTCTTTGGGGGAAACTACGTAACTTGTTTATACCTCAGTTTCCTCACTATTATCCCTCATATAGGAGTAATATTATTACCTAGTTATTAGGTTGCCACTGCAAAGATGAAGTGAAATACCATATGTAAACAATTTAACATAATGCCTGGCACATGGTAATACTCAATAAATATTTGTGGTTATTAGTGTTAGTCTTCTCACGGCAATTCAGAAAATTTGAGCAAAACTTTATTACAGTGTGATTTCAAGCTATTTAGTAACTTGAAAAAAACAGCAGTTAACTATTCAATTAATTTATATTAAAGTACATTTAAAAGAGATAAGGAAAGTTTTTTTCTATATATGAAGGATAGATCTATTTATTTCATTACACGAGAAATCTTTATCTTTTGAAATTTTAAACCCTTCAGATATTTTCCTAGAATGTATAACATTTACCATAAAAAATAACATTTAATATATAATACTGTATTTACAAAACATGAAGAATCTTTAAGCTTTTTGGCTATCATATTAATACCAAACTCACGAGACAAATTAAAACTGTAACCTTGTTAAAATCTCTTACAGTCAACATGTTAACTGTACCCTCTGTAAAAAAGTGAGATTGAACTCACTTCTAGAACGCCATATAGCTCTAAAATTCCACAAATGTATGATTAAAGAATAACAAAACATTATGAAAGAAAATCAAACAATACCTTAACTAAAATGTCATAGGCTCCAAAGGAGCAAAGGTAATAGTTTTCCATAGAACTGAAGAATAATTAAAGGATTTTGTAGATGCTTAGTGTGACAGAAATGTAATCGTCTCAAACACAGAAATGGGAAGGAAAATGAGGTTAAAGGAATAAAATCAATTCATTCATTTTCAGCCTCAAAAAGGTAGAAAATCCATCGTAATTGGGAGGTGAAAGTACAAAGCTATGTATGTAATCTTACTTGAACCCACATCGTATCACATGACCTGGCCATAAATTATAATGATCCTTATAAAAACAAACAAAAAATGAGTAAAAGAAAAATAAAATATCAAGGTGCTATTGAAGTAGAGGTAGAGTATCAGGCAATAAACCTTTTCCAGTTAAAAAGTACAATTTTGTGTGAAATGTGTTTTTACTAATTTTGTTTCTTATTTCTTAACAAAATTTTTTATCTGAAAAGAGTTGTATTACCACTCAAAACTTCAAAACTTTCTGCTAGGAAATTCTGTCTTATAATGTCATCTCTTGATTTTATGACCTGTGTACGTAGCAGGAAAACAGGAAATCACTTCCTAAACAGTACATGCCAAAGTAAAATGAAATGTGTGCCTGTAAGATGTAGGGGAGAACAAAGCAATAAACATCCCTGGAGCAGAATAACCAATCCAAAAAGAAAAAAAATATATAGCAGTCAGTATGCTTGCATCCGAATATAAAATAAACCAACCAAATTATTTTTTATTAATCTGAGGGAGAAAGAGAAACATCGATTTGTTTTTCCACCTATTTATGAATAACTGGTTGATTCTCGTACCTGCCCTGACCGGAGATCAAACCTGCAACCTTGGCCTATCGGGGTGACACTCTAACCAGCTGAGCTACCCGGCCAAGGACAACAAACCGAATTTTTTCAAATGTCTAAATCAAAATCCAATAAACAAGAAAGAAAAGCTACTTGAGATTTCACCTCAATAAGCATTTAAACCCATGGTGTTTGCTGAAGATTTAAACTTTAAAAATGAAGAAGAGAAAAAAACTGGAGGATGATCTAAGAGACCTTTATAATTCTAAATTAAATGTGTATTTTAAAGCAACTAGTAAAACAATTAGTTAGCTTAAAAATTAAGGACACAGATTTGTACATTTCTATAAATTAGAATACCACTTTATACTAAAACTACAGCACGAATGTGACTACTTTTGTCATTGTTCTCTTTAGCTACTGAAGCTTATTGTCAAATGCATACGATGAATAAAGACACTGAAGTAAGAGCTAAGTAGGCAATTGAAATCTACCCTAAATCTGAATGTAATTGCTATGCAATGCTTATCATGTTACAACCTGAGCATTCAAACAACAAATCAAATGACCAATAACACACCTGTGCATCCCTGAAGTACATCTCATATCGCTGTATCATCTGTCTGCTAATCAGGCTCCCATGATAAACCACAACATTAATATCAGTCCACGTACGAAATTCTCTCTCCCAGTTTGCAATAGTAGAAAGTGGAGCAATTATCAGGAAAGGTCCTCTTATACCAGTCAGAAGGATTTCGTAGAGGAATGTAATTGATTGAATTGTTTTCCCAAGACCCATTTCATCTGCTAAAATGCAGTTTCGTCTGAAATAAACAAATATATTATCCAAGTGGACATTGGGTTTTTCTGTATACTATAACAATTTCAAAGGTATACAAAAATAATCAACGATCAAATTAAAATACTAGCATTTATAAAAATGTACAAGTTGCTGAAGTGCAGAATAAGCTAACGATTACAATTTTGTTGTAATCCTGCAATGAGAAAACTGTAAGTTTTTGTAGCTCCAAAATAATGATACTACCCAACAGGCTTTTTTTTAAAGAGTGAAATGGCAAGCACAAGGCAGGCTAAATACTTTATTCAGGAAGCATTTATTAAATACCTTCTATATCTCAGGGACAGTATGAGAAGATGGGATACAAAAGAAATAGAACATGTTCTCTGCCTTCCAGGGGCGTGTATCTATCAGAGAAGCAGACATGCAAATACAGAAATAAGTAGTCATGCAATGTGCGATCACAGAAGAACAAATAAGCACTGGACTTCAACTTTGTGCCTTAGAAGAGCCTACGGTGTTTCAAAGAAACGCAGACACCCAGGGCCCTTCCCTGTACATTCCGATTCAAGGCGGAATGGAATAAAAGCAGCTACCCTGTTTCACATAAGCCCCACAGAGGAGTATGATACCTGGCCGGTTAAGGATCGTCAACACTAAGTCGATCCTGGGAGTTCAGAGGACTAAGCGCCCGCCTCCGGCCGAGGAGACCAGAAACAAGGCTGCTTTCAGAGAAGAGGTCGGTGTTCTGCCAGAGAGCACGGCCGAGGGGAAGCGTAAGGGACGCGACCCACCGTGGGACCTCACGTGACTTAATGTGGTTTTGAGAGAAGGGTCAATGGAGGGGACATTTTTAAGATAAGCAAGAGTCATAAATACATACCATTACACGTCACTCTAATAAATTAAAAAAATTTCCAACCTGATGAGATTAGGTTTGTATTTTGACGTTTGCTCCAATGTCACTGTGGATATTAGAAGGTGAGGTGACTAGAAGTTGTGACACTAATTGAGAAAGTACTTCAGTAACGCAGGAAAGAGTGGGTGGACCCTGGGACTAAGGGAGGAGAACTGATTCCAAAATTAATTATGAGTGAGAACGGTTTGGACCTAGTGACCAACCAAGTTTACAGGGTGTAGAATGACAGCCAGATTTCTCTCAGTTCGGGGGACTAAATGAGATGTAAAATATGGAGGAAGAACAAATTTGGTATGAAGAAAACAGGAAATGATGAGGTTAATTTTTAATCTGTTGAGTTTAAAGAATCACTGAGCTAGATCTTAAGGTAGCAAGAGGCCAAAAGAAATATAGGTTTGGGATGCCAGGACTTAAGAGATAAAAGTATGAAATCATTAGCATATCACTGATATGTGAAGGCATAGAGGGGTACAGAATACGGCTTAAGGAGAACAGATATGTAATATGAGAAGAAAGGAAAAAGGATTTGGGGGGAAAAAGAAAAAACAGCACTGAAAGGGCAGGCAGATGAAGGAGAACCAGCAGAGACCACCGAACGGAACAGGCACAGAGGAGCTCGAGATCCAGCAGAGAGTCGCACTGTGGAAGCTGCTGGGGGTGCAAACGGGAAAGCTTAAAGGAGGAAGTAGTAGCCGCTATGATCCAGTGTAGCAAAGACAAGTTAAGGCTGGGGAGTACCCTGCGGACCGGAAAGTGGAAAGTTCCCAGACGGTACAGAGTCAAGCCTAGATAATCGGCCTGAGGAGAACTGGAAAGGAGGGCGTGGGGGGAGCTCGGGAGGCTACTCTGCCTGGAAAATTGCCTGGGAAGCTACAGAGGACCTGTGGGAGCTAGGAGGAGAAATGGAGCCATGTGGAGCTTTATCCTTCTCTGTAGTGTTTCTGCAGGTAGGTTAAACGCGAATTTGTTTGCAGACGGAAGGTACAGCACTGGTTTCGAAGATGGCTTAAAGACGGAAGAGCCAAGGATGATGTGAATGGAGCCTGGATGAGATGCATGTCAAGAACTGAGGTGGGAGCATTACTCTTGGTCTCGGGGAGCAACCTTGTAACTTCTGACACATGCAGACACAGGTAAGAATAGCTATGGCTGGAGGTACACTTGTAGGCTTGCGTGGCAGGCAAGGATTCCAACCAGTTCACCTGCCAGCTGGCCTAGGCTTCTCTATGAAGTAGTTACACATGGAAAATAAAGGGGGCAGGGTTACGATATGGGCTCGAGGAAAATGATGAGTGTTTTAAACAAGCAATTTAGGAAACGGGAAAGGAATGTGGTAAGGGAGGTATAGCAAAACCGTATTTTATTGACTATTTTACCTGGAAGGTATCTTGGGGAATATGATGATAAAGATTTACAAACTATGCACCAGGGGAAAGAACGTTCATTGCATGGGTAACAGGCCAACCTGACTTCACTGACTGCGTCTTATATCTCACCGTTACCAAGTGGAGCCACTCAGGAGAATCATGTGAGAAGTAAAAGCACACAAAAGAATGATTCTGAATAAAAGTCATCAAACTTGGCTATTGTTCTAATAATGCCTGCATCAGCTCCTTTGTATCCACTACTATACTTCTCTCCATATCATGGCACCATTTCTACTTCTTTGCAATTATCTTCTCATCTCAATTTAAAAAGTGAGATAATGTTCAACAAAGCATTGTGAACTTTAAAAATGAATAATTAATAAAAGGGAATAATGATTATTAGGTTCTCATATTTTGTATTCCATTCCTTATCATGCTGACAACCTGCTTCTGTGAAAACTGACATTAACTAAGAGACCTATCTAACTCTTACAGATGCAACTGCTCACATCTTACTAGCTAGATACAATTATTGGCGAACAGTAGCATTCACCGATAAGTTGCAAAACATTCTGAAACGTAGCAGGTGTTTCATGTTAAGAAAGAGATTTCAAATTTAATTACTATTCAACATATCAACTTTATTCTATTGTGGTTGATATGTATTTTCAAAAAAGCAATTGTAGTCAAAGTCCTAACATAAATTCTCTTGAGATAAGTTCAAGTTACTTCAAGAGAGTAATAATATAACAACATCTCTACTTATATTATTTAACATATTTTGGCACGTATAAAAAATAACATGCTAAAATTTTTTCTGAGATATATGACATACCGATTGTACCAATTGAACAAGAGCCAGTTGAGTCCTTCCAGTTGATATTCCCTGAGTTGATTACCGTTTTTATAGTCCCTGGATTGATCTATTTTCTTCCAAAGATTAGAGGGAGGACGATCCTTAATGGAAAAACAAAGAATGAGTGATGCATTTCACATTTTTTCATTTCTGTACATCTTATATGTAATGATTTTAAAATAATCATAGAAGCAGAACATTATATGGCATTATGATGAAATTTTACAAGCATCTAAAAACCAAATTAGTTCTGTATAAACTTACAGAAAACTGAAGAGGAAGGTATACTTATTCAATGAGGGATACCAAATTCAGGCAGACATTACAAGAAAACTACAGACCGATATCCATCATGAGCCAAGATGCAATAATACATAACAAAATTTAGCAAACAGAATGTAACAATATGTGACCAGTGGGGTTTTTCCCAGGAACTGAGATGACTTAAATGGGAAATTAACCAATGTTGATCAGCACACTAACAAACAAAAATGTGATAATCTCAATAGATGCAGAAAAGGATTTGAAAAATCCAACATCTATTCCTCACAAAAACTCTCTTTAAACTGTAACAGAAGGGCACTTCCGCAAACTGACCAGGTGTCTCTATAATAAAAGCCATAGCTAACATCATACGTAATGGTTAAAGACTGAAAGCTTTCTCCCTAAGATCGGGAAAGGCAATGGTGCCCACTGTCACCACTGTTCAACACTGTACTCAAGACAGTTTCCACCCCCAAAACAAAACCTTTCCCTTGATTCACTCCTTAAACTAGTTAATGCTTTTGTTTCCTAGCTCAAGGAAACACACACAAGTCAATAAAAATGGAGGTGAAAAGCTGTTCCCTTAATAATAAACTGAGTATTACTGGGAGATAAAATAAGACCAGAATATAAGAATACCAAAAAAATTAGTATAAGAACAGTATGATCTCTTCCATGGAATAATGAATTCATTTTCTTTCCTTACATCACATCTACAAATTTTTCATGCAGCCTTCCTCACTCTGGTGCTAATCCCCAAGTAATCTGTTCCTGTCTTTTAATGTATAAACTCCTTCTTAAGTGAACTAAGAACTTTCTATGACCAAATTATATTTGAAAGACGACAGGCCAAAATATTCAATAAAATCATAATGTCTACTTTTTGTGAATTTCTTTCAGTTGGATCCCCAAGCTTGAATCACATGACAACGATTCTGTTTTAAAGAAATGAACGTAAGAAATATATAATTATTAGCAAAATCACAACTTCCCCCATAGCCTTCTAGAATTCTACAGTTTCTGTTCTCAAAGTATGAATAACCTACAAGGTTTTTTTTGTTTGTGTTTGCTTTTGAGCAGGGAAGAGTCACATGTAGTCAGTAAGTAATCAATGTAGCTAATTTCTGTAGGCTTTTAACAATATTCTGTACAAAAGGTTATAAAAATAAAGTTATTATAGAAGTAGGTGAACTATTTAGTTATTTAGCTATGCAGAAACAGTAGAGAATTAATAACTGTTCTTAGAGCTGAAACATATATCCATAATATTTTTATAAGTGACCTGAAAGAGTACTGGGAAGTTTTTAAATTCTTAGATGGCCCTGGTTGGTGTGTCTCAATGAATTGAGTGCCGGCCTGTGAACCAAAGGGTCGCAGATTCAATTCCTAGTCAGGGCACATACCTGGGTTGTAGGCCAGGTTCTCAGTAGGGGGCATGCGAGAGGCAACCACACACTGATATTTCTCTCCCTTTCTTTCTCCCTCCCTTCCCCTCTTTCTAAAAACAAATAAATAAACTTAAAAAAATAAAATTCATAGATGAGGTAAAAATATTCAAAACTTTTCTAGGGAGAAATGTGGAAGGACATACTCATCAAAATTTCAGGTACACATATGCTCTGACAAAACACTTACACTTCTGATTTGTCTTGTGTGAACTTGTATAAGAACTCACTGTTCAATGTAGCATTGTTTATAAGAGCAAAAACTGTAATATCCACTAATGGAGGATTAACTAAATTAACACATATATTGTACTAAGTAGCATTTTTAGATACTGTATCAATCATATACCAAAAACTAAATTAAAATTCAAAAACTGCATTAAACCCTCCGAATAAAGAAGCGCTAAAATTTTATGAAGTCCAGTAACACATGTTCATACCAAATGTCTTGTGTCAGGTCTTGAAGCCTGCAATTGTTCAAACTCTTCTATTTTTGCAAGATCAACATCTTCTTTGAGTTCCCAGGTGCTGTCTTCATATGGTAATGAGCACCACTTTACTAAGTAGTAAATAATAGGCTGTAAGAAGAAGTTTTTTCATTTTACCATTTTGAAAAAGAAGAGTTAGAGATAGTTTAAATATATTTATTAACCTACATTAATAAAAACTGATGAAACACTTCTTGTGTTTTTAGATGGTTAAATTTTAAAAAGTTGTAAGTTTTAACTTTAGAAAGTTTTAGGTTTTTCTTACTCAGGTAAAAAAATTTTTTACCAAATATTTACCTCACCAGTATCTTTATCTTCACAAAAAGAAACTTCTAACACTCTGTCTACTTCAACGTAGTCTGGGTTAAATGGTTCTTCTTCCATCTAAAATTAAAAAATAACAATATTTAACAAAAAAGTGGAAAGATAAAAGTGAAATAAAGACAAATGTACTAGTTATTCACTATAGAAAACATAAGTTTGATTTCAATTAAATTTCCAACTATTAGAATACTTCCATTTTAAGTTCCAAAATATATCTAGGATATTTGTCTGTTATTATAAAAAACCATATTCTATACAATAAATCCAACCAAATATCACTAAAAAAATAAGGTACTGCAGACAAGTAAGTTACTCCAAAAGACATTTTCTTTAAAATTTTTTTTAAAAAATTATTTTTTTAAGATTTTACTTATTTTTAGAGAAGGGATGGGAGGGAGAAAAACAGGGAGAGAAACATGAATGTGTTGCCTCCTGCACGCCCCCTATTGGGGACCTGGCCTGCAACCCAGGCATGTGCCCTGACTGGGAATCGAACTGACCACCCCTTGATTCACAGGCTCAATCCACTGAGCTACAAAAGCCAAGGCTAAAATTCTCCTAAAAGCAGCCTCTGTACCTTTTTTTTGCCACTTTCCTCAGGTCTAAGAGTTGAAGACCAATCATCCCCCCTGCAGGTTCATCTCTTGGTTGCATCAAACACCCTTTCCCGTGCTCAAGCACTTACCTATTAATGCGAACTCTCCAGTTCAGCTACCTAAACTCAACTGCACCCATTTATTTTTCAGTCTGTACTTCTTCCTGTAACTTCTCACAGGATTAATGATAACACAGCACCCCATCAACACCTCCTCCCAGTCACACAAGCCAGAAATGGAGAAGTCATCTTAGATTTCTTCTCATTTGTTTTAATCTCCTACATCTAATAAGCCATCAGTTCGTACAGATTCTACTTAACTGTAACTCAAATTGGCTCCTCCTTTGTCATTCTCACTGCTTCATCACATCTTACCTGTAGAGTATACTACTGAAATAGGCATCATGTACATTCTGATATGACTCATTGAGAATATACTATCGTTTTTGTGATGGTCTCTTAAAAAAATGCATGACCTGCCCTGGTCAGTGTGGCTCAGTTGGTTGGAACATCATCCCATCAGCCAAAAGGTCACAGGTTCAATTCCCAGTTGGGGCACATTTGAGAGGCAACCCATTGATGTTTCCCTCTCTCTAAAATCAATAAGCATCTCCTCAGGTGAGGATTAAATACAAACATGCATGACCTAAACGCTGAGGAAAACATCACACAACTCCGAATTTATGGACATTCTACAAAATAAATCATCTATACTCTTCAAAATCATCCAAATGAGAAACAAAGTAAGACGATTAAAACAGGCATGGCAACTAAATGCAATGTGATGCTGGACTGGATTTTGAATCAGAATAGGGAAACACTCCCTTGTTATAAAAATACCTGTGGAACAAATAACGAAATATAAATAAGGTCTGTAGCTGAGATAGCAGTACTACATCAATGTTAATTATACTGTTATACATATTAGAAAATGTTTTTAGAAAATAAATACAGAAGGGTTTGCAACTTACTTTCAAATGATTTAGAAAAAATGTATATGCATGTGAAAAAGGCACATGGAGAATGAATGTGAATGATAAAGCAAAAATGGTAAAATGTTAACATTCAGGGAATCTAGTGTAAAAGTACGTGGGAAATCAGGGGACCACAACCACTAGGAAAGAGAACCACTCGGTCTTTAGCAGAGTGGGGACTCCTGCAGCCCTGTGAGAGAGAATCACCGTTTGGCTTTAGCAGAGAACTGCCACTCGGCTTTGGCAGAGTGGCGACCCCCCTCCTCTCAGCCATTGCAGAGGGAGAACCACATGGCTTTGCCAGAGTGGGGACTCCCACGGCCATTGTGCAGCGAGGACCGCCACGCGACTGTGGTACTGCAGAGAACATGTGGCTGTGGCAATATAAAGGAGAGCCACGTGGCTTTGCCAGAGTGGGGACCCTGCAGCTTTAGAAGGGGGAACCACCACCTGGCTTTAGATCCCGGCAATAGCAACTAATGGTGCCGGAACCGAGGGAGGTCTACCAGCCGAGACGAATTACTGGGAAGAACTGGGGGCTGCCTGAGCCACGGACTTCTATTTCTGTTCCTGAGATACGGTACCCCAGACTGGGCAAAGAGGGGAAGGAAGGACTGTGTGTGTGTTTGTGGGTGTTTTAAGGGACTTTGGGATTTTGATGAAGACATTAGGTCACTACTTTAAGTCTGTATAGCATTAAATAAACATTTCCTTTTCACAAAAAAAAAGTACGTGGGAAATCACTGTATAATTTTGGCAACTTCATTGTTCAAAATAAAAAATCTAAAAATTTTTCCAATTAAAAAGTTAAAAAAAGTTAAATTTGCCCTGGCTGGTGTGGTTCAGTGTATTGAGTGCTGTCCTGTAAACCAAAGGGTCACTGGTTCAGTTCCCAGTCAGGGCACATGTCTGGGTTGCAGGCCAGGTCCCCAGTGGGGGGTACATGAGAGGCAACCACACATTGATGTTTCTCTCCCTCCCTTCCCTCCATCCTCCTCTCTCTAAAAATAAATAAATAAAATCCTTTAAAAAATTTTAAATTTAATACCACCTTAAAAAAAGGTCTATTGAAAGAAAAAAAATTAGAGCAGGAAAGGACATCAGACTATTGAGTAAAGCCTTGAAAGGTAAATGAATTTTCCAATGATGTTCTGTTCATATACTGAAAGCTGGTATGGAAAGTATGCAATATATTTCATGTACTGAAAAATTTTATTTTCCATTTATTTTGTAAATTACCATTTCTATTACTAGACTAACTTTGTTGAAAAATTCTGATATATCAACACATTCACATTCAATTCTCCTGAAATACATGCTAATATAAAATATTATGAATTACCTGTGTTCCTGTTTCAACTAGTTTTCAAGCTGAATTTGGGAAAAGGAAAATACTATATGTAGATAGCATATAAGTCAGTATCAAAATTTATAGCTTAAGAAACAATATGAATAATACTTAGCATTTTGATGAATAATACTACATGTGTTCAGAATTCAACACTTAATAGTCTCATTTATTTATTTGTCTTACGTCTGCAAAAAAGTGTGATCTTTGTGCTTGTCTCAGTTTGAATCGTTTGATTTTCTGCTGGATCCTTTTATCTTTCAAAAGCTGCTGCTCTGTGGCCCATTCACAGTGAAGATAGGAGCTATAATTTCCATAAAGGCAACATATTAGAATAATACAGACAACCATGCTTTCTTCTTCTTAGATTTATTTTTAATCACAATATGCAATGGAAAATAGTATCTTCTACTTTACAAATACGTAGTTTATTTCATTTAATGTTAATAGACACGGTGACCACTATATCCTAAAAAGATGCAGTCTTAGACTATAGTCTAAGGTTTGCAATTTGCTATTAATGGAATGGTACATTGAATCATACAGGTTACAAGATGTGATTCACAGTTTATTTCTTCATTGTAATAGCTTTGGCATGATCAGAAAGCTAACTTGTTTTAAAACCAATGTAATTTTATTTAAATACATTTTCACTGAAATAATGGAATTTTGAAAAGTTCAAAAATACAATATAACAAAACATAACAAATAATGTTCTATAATTTGTAAAAGCACATTTTATAGATTCCTGCATTTTGATGTTAATTGTGTTCTGAAAAATAATTCAACTTTAACATAAAAGATTTTCAGTCTTCTCATTGTTAATGTTTAATTTCATGAAATAACTTTTACAATGCAGATAAAAATCAATTTAACTTAATATATTAAACATATTAATTTATACCTAAATCAGTATCTTTCTATTATTTTTCTAACTGAAATACTTACTAATTCTTGTATTTTACAAAAAATTCTTCTGTATCAATCATCACTCCAGGTGATATCTAAGAAAATAAAATCAATAATTATAACTTTTATTATCAGACCATTGAATATAAAGTATAAAATGTAATGTACCATCACTTACTTCCTTTTTCACAATTCTAAAAGATAATATTTTGTCCACAATTGCAGCATCTTCTTCACTTGGATTCTCCTAGGAAAGGAGGGGAAAATAATGGCACATTCTTAAAATTCCTTTAGGTTCACCTCGTCTGTTTATGAAAACATGAAAATTCAGCAAACATTTACACAGTACATATGCCAGGCAGCAAATGTTAGAAATACACAAACAGAAACATGAGTTGTTGTTACTGTCCTCAACATTACCTGCATCATCATAGTGAACATATTGTGCTTTTTAATGTAATAAGCATTATTCTAAGCACTTTGTGTATATTAACTAATTTAATCTTTGCAACTACACTATGAGGTAGGTACTACTATCATCACTTTTTATAGATTTGGAAGGAAGCTCAGGAATAAAGAAGGTAAGTACTTGCCCAAGGTGCCACATCACTCAGCAGACTGTGGTTTTTCACAATCCAAATAACGGACATTTAAAAAATTATACCAAAAGGACAATGCACATGCAATAACAGAGGTGTCAAAACAGGGCATTCAGTTTCTACATTCATAAAACCGGTGGATAGAGTACTTGTAAAGAAGTGGCAGAAGATAAGGCTAGAAAATCCATACAAAGCATTTCATATGCTGTATTGAGAAGGCAGTTATTTTTGTAAGACTCAGGACACTATCAGAATTTTCAGTAGAAATGTACTATAATCAGGTTTCTAACTTAGAAATAGTCTGCATATATTTGGGAGGTGCATTAATCCCTAGCTTTCTGATTTGAATGATTAATGGTTCTATTAACTACAATGAGAAATCCATGAGGAAAAGTCAGAGCAGGTTTTAGGAGGAAAAGTAATTAAAGTATTTTAAAGAATTTATGTTGGTTTAAAATGTTTTATTGTCATAACCCCAAAGGTGTCTTACCACAAATAATTGTAAAGGCTGTTCACCAGGTAAAGGAGCTGAATTCTTTTTTATTTTCATAGAGCCCTTAACCTCTTCTTCAGATTGTTTCCCCTCTCCGTCTTCTGCATATTTTTTCCTTTTAATTTGTCGATTTGATCTTCTTTTCTGTAATGAACCATGAGGATCATATTTATATGACATTTTAAAGGTAAAATTTAAAAATAATCACTCCAGTATGGCAGTTTTGTACATTAAATTTTCAAAATTGTATGCCATATTCATCTTTCCTCATACTTTCATTTAACTAAAGGATGATTGTCATTTGCCCTTTGCCACCAGCTTATAATCTTTAGATTTACTTCCTAAAGTTTCAAATAACAAGGATTAGTAGTATTTTCATTGCTTTTCTTTAGAAACTGTTAAGAATGAAAAGATTTTATTTTATTTAACTTTCACGGCTTAGGCAAAATATATTTTATTAGTAATTACTTTATTAATTTTCTTTAGAAACTATAGTATTAAGAAGAGTAAAAAGGTATCAATTTTATTTAACTATTTCATACCTCAAGCAACACATATGTTAAACTATTAATACTTTCAGTTTTTGCCCAAAACCTTAAAAAGTCCATCAGATGAATACTGGTTAAGTAATTAGGGGCATAAAACTAGAAGAAGAAATTAAATATTTGCCATGAAACTAATGAAGTTATATTTAAAAAGAATAAAACAAAATAATATAACATGTTTTTAAAAACACAAAATAATTTAGTAAATCTATGAAATAATTAAATGTGAATGAAGGAAGAACCAATGTTTTACTAACTTTACTACCTTTCCTTAACAATAAAGGACATCACTATCAAAAACGGAAATAAAACTTTAAATAAGTACTACATGTAGTAACACAATTCTTAAATAATCTAAGTAATTTTAAATTAGGTATCAAATACGCATGGCTTTACTTACCTCCCTAAATATCTAACAATTGATGTTCCTGCTATAAAAAAACCCTCGCATTGACATGAAAATCCCAAAGGACTTAGGTTTGTGATTTATTTCCTCCCTAAAATCTTGTGGGTAGAGGCGTCTCAGCCAATTTCTCTACTGCCCAATATTTGGTAAATCTATCCCTCTTCTTCCTTTTTCTATTCCATTTTCTTTTGTATATTTAGTGACTTCCGTGACACCCCCCCAAAATGCAACCAGCAAATATACCACGTGCTCTCCTTTTGATTTCTGACAATGTCTTCAATTTGGCAGGTCTTTCACACTCCCATAGCCATGACAAAAATGGCTGAATCATGAGCAGTAGTAGGGGCACAAACGTATTTGTATCCAGTGGCCTTTAGCAGGCCTCTGCCTCTTTCTCGTCAGCCTAGTGCTCTATTTAGAGAAAGAGCAACCAATACGGTGAGTTAGCTCGGCCCAATGCAGTGCACAACTCTGTGCCTCTGCCACCACCTTCTGGCCAAGAAGACATTTATTTACACTTCAAAACTCAAAGTACCACTTTGTTAATATCAGAGACAAGAAGGGAACATAAAATAATTATAATAAAAGGATTTCTAGAAACCCAATTTTCCCACAACCTGCTGTGAAAGATTCTATTTATTATTTCCTGGGGTAAAAAATTCTAAGGATCTAATTTAATAGTAGGCTAAAGGAATGTTTAGGCTTCTATTATGGGCATAATAGTTCTTACTGTTTAAGAATACTTTTAATTAATAACCAAAGTGACATTTATTATTCTAACAATAACATGTATTACCAATGTTATGTCTCACTAGGCACAAGTCTTCTAAATAATAAAGTTTGAGTATAATTCAGTATACTTTTAGAAGGTTCTGTCAGGAATTTTCAGCATTAGTTTCCTTTTTAGTCACTGATAATGCATTTATTAGTACCTTGGAATGCCTCACTTTGTTTTTAGCAAACAGTAAGTGAGTGACCGGAAAGAAGCCATCGAACTAACAGAAGTACACATTCAGGTAATTTCTCCCAACACAGAAGGAGGGCCACTTTATTAGAAACTGCTCTCTAGTCCTATGAAGACTTCATTAGTCTAAAAGAATATGTCTGAGTTATAAGATTATAGCTGATTTTATCTCAAGTTATATTACACTAGATTACATAGTGACATATCGGGTAAATCCAAACAAGGTGTGACTCTCATCAGTTATCTTTCTTTGTCCTACAATGGTCCTACTACTTTAAAAATATGAAAACTAATTTGATGTCCACATTTTTGGCTGATGTGATTTTTTCAGCTTTCTTCCTCCATAATTTTTTCAAACCACAATTTAAAATATGACAAATTCTTTCTTCAAATTTCTTTTCTCTAGTTTTTTTTCTTCTTATGTCTTAATGGTTACAACAGATCAGTCTATAGTACTTTACGTAAGAGTTCAGGAACATTATGCTGTTAAATGACTTCATTATGGTATCATATTACTTGTTTCCTATAACCCTAATATACTCTGCTCAGGGCTTTAAAATAAGTCTAGATATAGTCAGACTACTGAAGTACTCTCTATCGAGATTAAAGGTACAAAAATTAAATATCATTTTTATATTTTTAGATTTCCACCTGATTCCAAACCTTAAACTTGAATTACTTTTTAAGCCTTCAAATCCACTGGTTGAAAGCTCTAGGGATCGCTCCATCATTTACATAATGATACATTTAAATATAGCAAAAATGTAGATTTATAAGTGTTTATTAGAAAACAGTTCCTTCCTTTCCCATTTAATTTTTCTGTGTTAAAGCAACACATATCAAAGGAAACTCACACTCTAGTGAAAGGTATGGAAGAAATGTGTGCGTTAACCTATTCTACCGTTTCATTGCTCGTTAATTACATAATGGAAAAATGGCCAGCATTATTCTAGTAAAAATTACACTAAACTTTCTCACGTTGAGTACGTTGACTAGGTTTACCTAAGTTAAGGACAACATATGAAGAAAAGCCAGGCCATGTAAATATTAGGAGCTTCGGTCACTGCCCTTACCTCAGCTCTTGCAGCAGCCCAGGAGCCTTGAGCCACTACTCTCCCATTGGACAAGAAGCTGCATAAGGAAGAAGAAAGGCCATTCAGGGGCTTTCTGGCCCCGTAATGCAACAACTGCCACCACCCCTACGGCCTACAGTAATACTTTAATTATTAAGAGCAGAGGGTGGCCTGAATTATTATGACCTTCACTATCTATATATTTTTATAACTTTACAAGGTTATTTTAAATATCCACCTATTCAAAAAATAAAAAGGCAAAAAGCACAGTATTTTTGTCTACATTAGGGGACTTTTAATATAAATGTTTATTTTTTCTCTTTGACAGAAGCAGACCAAAGGACTTATGATTGATTCAATTCATTTGCTTTATCATTGTAGGTGATTTTTAAAATTAATATCTCCATCAGTAAGCTCTTTCAAAATCACGCTGTAAGTACAGGTTATCACTAGATACTTCTCCATGCTCAAAGCCAGTGGGGACTTTGGATTACTACTCAAACTCTCTGGGCTTCGGTTTCATTATCTGAAAAAGGAGGGGCACGAGAGGATAGGTAAGCTCACCCCGGATCTAACATTCTATGGTAATGCTGTTACGAGCATATTGTAGTAATGCTATCACATAAGTTCTGCTATACGGTAAAATGTATTTTTACTACTACGCTACAGTATAAATACCTATAAAGCAATATTATGCTATCTAAATAATTCTACCAGTGCTTCATCTCAGGAAAAAAAATTAATACTCACTTGAGAGTCGTCCTCTTTGCATGCACGCTGTGGCATCTGCTCTGCATCTGATATTTCATCTGAAGACTCGTTCTTTCTTTTCTGTTTCTTACCCAATGTAATAATGAGTTTGCTGTTTCGACAAGAAAACAGTACACAGTAAGATCTTTTCACATTTTTCGTTTTTAGTCAAATTAAGATTGCCATGATAAGCATTATGTCACTTTATCTCACTTAAATGTTCAACCAAAGGTGATAAACAGAATAGTCTGATAGGTGATAATTATCAAGAAAACCATAATGACATTTTCAAGACAAAAACTGTGTTCTACTGGAGCAAACACCAATTAATATCTAACCGATGTACTTCTAAGCATAGAAAGGTGGTCAAGTTCTATCACTTGCTTCGTAGGCTCAAGATTATTTTTCATGGGAGGAAATGTCAGTTCATATAAATTAATAATGAAAATAATTCATTTTTTTATCTTGTAGATTTGAAATGAGGGTCCATCCCTTCTACCTCTTGCTAAATTCAAATTATACTTAATGTCCTCGAATCCCACCTCTTCCCCATAGTAATTTTTCCCTTACATAAAACACTTTAAAGACTAGTTGTTCTTTAATAATTTCATTTACATTAAGGCTTATCCTGGGTGGACTATAAATTCCTAAGGAGTAAGAACTT
>CM052550.1:4482557-4503585 GCA_028533065.1 Trachops cirrhosus | reverse complement strand
GTCCGACTTCCATAAACTTCAATTTTCTGTCAGTTCTGGTTGTTATTTTGTTTCTATATCTTTGTTGTCCCTATCTTGGTTGTGCGAGGAGGCACAGTGCGTCTACCTATGCCTCCATCTTGGCCGGAAGTCGCCTCTTTTATTTTTTTTTTATATTAACAGTTTGCCTGTTTGTCTTTCTCATATACGTGTACATGTATATATACGTACATTGATATTTACACATTACACATACATGTGGCATACGAATGTCTAAAAACAAGAGTTTTCCTCATTTTTTGCTCCTGATCAGAGGTAGAAGTACAGAGCTCCCACAGTTCCTAATGTGCTTCAACAGATGAGAGGACATGATCTTCAAGTACCATGCTATTCACAAACCATGCTAACTGCTAATCAAGGAAATTCTATTTTAGATCATCTATATTCCAAACACTGAAAACTCAGATTTTCAACGATTATTTACTTATGTGGGAGAACTTGGAAGTTAAGACAACGGCTTGAAATCACATGGTATAAAGACTTAAAATCTGATTCCACTGTTTACCTTCTGCGAGACACTGGGCAAATTACTTGGTATCTTTCAGCCTTGGTTCCCTTGCCTGGAAAATAGGGTATGACAGCAGCTCCCTGCACCGTGGAGAATTCAGGGGGATAATGTATGGCACATCTTAGGAAAGTCATGACACATAGTAACTTCTCAACTAATGATCATTATGTCTAATTATTATATTCCAGGCACTTTCCTCAGTTCTAGAATTTGAAGAGAAAGTGGACACAGTTCCTAACCTTATTGTTAGAATACAATCACAGTTAAAATGCTAAAATGGAACTTAGCACTGAATGGAATATAAACATAAAGGAAGAAGTGCTCATGTTTACTGAAGAGTAAAGGAGGCTTTAGAGAAAAGGTAGTCTGAAGTCTGAGGTCTGAATGATAAAAAAAAAAGGAGTTCAACAGGTAGTAAAAAAAGGGCCAGGGTACATCCCAGGTACAGGGACACCAGAGAAGAAGGGGAATGTGCAGAAAGACAGCATGCCAGGAACACAGAGAGTACCGCATGAGGAAGAAAACCGATGATCATCAGCACAGGGTGGAGATCACAGAGGGCCCTGAATGACATGCACGGAGTTAACGTTTTGCTTGAAGGCTAGCTTTTAAGCTCCACAGGGCAAGAATTTAAGAAGAATCTGTCATATGACCACTAATAACAAATGGCACTGAGATAACATCAAATGAGTTTAAAAAAAAATAAAGCAAGTGAAAAATATGAGATTTTAAAAGAGGAAGTTCTGGGGGTGAAACTATAGTTAGTGATACCATACTATATATTTGAAAGTTGCTAAGACAATAAATCTTAAAAGTCCTTGTGACAAGAAAAAATTTTAACTACATGACATGATAAATGTTTACTAAACTTATGATGGTAATAATTTCACAATATATACATATATCAAATGTTGTACACCTTAAACTAACATAATGTTATATGTCAATTATATCTCAACAGAACTGGGGGAGGGGAAAGAATCTTAAACAAGAGAGCAACGTGCCTAGAAGGACATGAAATGCAAGGCAGGGAAACCAGGGATAAAACAAAGGACCATTAAAGTGAGTGACAAAGAGTGCATGACAGGCCCATGGTGAAGTACTAAAAAAAAAAGACACAATTTTTTACTTTGGAAGTGGAACAAGTAGGACTTGGTTACTGACTAGATGATTACATGTGAGTAAAGAAAAACTTCTAGAATGATTTATTCACAGGTTATTGTTGTATTGGTATAATTACCACCTTCAACAGATTGATTATTACTTGGTGCCTCACCTGCACACTTCCGAGTATGTGAACAAAGTAAATAAAGGGTAAAAATATAGCTCATGCTGGAAGCAGGAAATAAAAGTACAAAAAGATATAATGAAATGATATTAAGAAACCAACCACAGTTATGCTCCATTCCCTCTGACCACTTTCACTGGCCATTTCTTCCCTCTTCTGGTCCTGTCCTTACTCTGGTTTCCTTCTTAAAATGAAAATCTCCCTTGAGGTCGTATCTATTATTAGATACCACATGATCTTGTTCTTCCTTCATCTCATCCACAGTTGTCAAAAAGTTATCTCCACTAACTGTTTCAGTTTCATCTCTCAGCCCACTATACCCTGAACTTTACATACAATCATCTCACATGATGTTCCTACAATCTGAAAGGCAAATAATATTTTATATAATAGGAGGAAATTGAAGCTTAGAGAAGTTAAATAACTTGTTCAAAGTCACATTGACAGTAAGAATAGAGACAGAAGTCAATACCTCTTTCCAAAACCTAAAACTCCTTAGGTCTAAGGCCACAAATGACTTGTAATGCTAAATCCAAAGGAAATTTACATTTTCATTTACTAACATGTAACTAAGCCCCTTTTCCTTCTCTGCACCCTTGGCTCCATGACACTGTATTTATTCTTCTGGTTCTTGCTAAACTTCTCTGGCTCCTTTCTCCACCTTCTCTTAGTATGTTGGTTTTCAGCAGGATTCAATCCTTGACAACACTTAAACTTTGGTATTTCTCAAAGATCTGTCTCCAGCCTTCTTCCCTCTCTACATACTGTCCCTGGGAGATTTAATTTAATCCATTCTTTTTTCTCCTTCTGTGTGGGATGGTTGATCTTCCTGGAGCCTGCAGGAAGCAAGCTGGCTCCAGACTACTCCACGGCCACACTCCTTTGCCTCCAATTCTCAGGTGACCTAGCAGGTGAGGCCCAATCGGACTTCTAAAAAATTCCCTAGTGGATTCTGATGCACCATCAGATCTGAGGACAATTTGTTCAGGATGGTTAGTGTAGAATACTCTAAGAACAAACATTCAGGATAATAAAGCTATTATTTACACAACACTTAAAATATCAAAGTGCTTTTGCCTACAATATCTCAGTTGATCCTAAGAAAAACTCTGAAATAGGCAAGGCAGGTATTAGTGCCACTAAACCAGCAGAAAAACTTCCTCTCTAAGAGTCAAAATAAACTATCAAAGTCACCAGTATCAAAGTCTATTCCTAGTCTACTATTTCTAAGATATCTTACTGACTTTATTTTTGTCTATTGTATTTACTTATTTTTTAATTAAATTTATTTGGGTGAAATTGGTTAATAAGATGATGTAAGTTCCAAGTGTACCTTTCTATGACAGATAATTTGTATATTGCATTTAAAATCCTACTAATTTTAAAATGACACTACAGTTAAATCAGTCAATAGACACTGATATCAGTAAATATGGTTGAATGAATAAAGAAAAATATGAAACTGTATTATCTTTTAGTAAATTAAGGTGAAAGTTTACCTGACTTTTGAACAACCAGAAATCTCTACTGCCTGTACAGAGACAGATGGTAGCCGTAAATGCTAACTGAAGGAAATCAGATGAACCAAAAGTAAAAACACCAACAAACACTTAAGTAAAATACCAAATTACCAAAGTACATTCCACTCCTCCATCATGGATCACGAAGTTTACTACATTAATTCTAATACAACTTCATTATAAATGAAGCTAAAATTTCAGATATATTCTTAAAATAAACCAGTAGTTTACTATTCCTAGAAACATCACCAAAGTAAAGCAAAAAGGCAATGCCGACTATATTAACAATAAAGGCTTCGTGCAAGGTTTGGTTTGTTAAAACTCTGAAGGGATATGTTGGCAAACTTCAGCAAAACAAGTTCGAGCTACTAAAATAACTAAATTTCAAAACATGCCTTGTTTCAGACAGCAAAGGACAATTTCAAACGAACTATAAATCTGAAATGTGAACTCATTTGATAAGTCTGAGGCACCAGAAACCTCTACGTCTACACCGATGTCGGTGTCTGATTTTCAGCGGTGTCTGATTTTCAGACGCACTTCGTGCGCTTGTCTAACGCCTGCCCACGCTGTCGGTCAAGTCCGTCTGCCGCGCTGCAGTTCACACTGTCATACTGCAACGGCCCCTGTTGATCGTCTCACTGCAGTAACTGGACACACAATGAATCTTACCCAATGAGTCCACTTGTTATAATTAATGCATCCAATTGATTATAAGTGAAGGAACAAGCAAAAATACATGCACGTTATAATTTCTTTGTTTGCAAGCCAAGTGAAAAATACTGGGACTATTTTGGACGTTATCGAATTAAAAGGTTTTTTTTTTAAGAAACATTTAATTTGGTAAGATTACTCCTGCTTCAGGTTCAACTTAGACTCCAGCTTAAACTCATCTGGAAAAAGCAATCAAGTTTTAAAAAAGCTCTGTATTGTAGTTAACCTTAAATTTGTGAAATTAACTTTGTATTGTAAGTTTGTGGTAACTTGGACTATAAATTACTTCCTGCGTAAGGGTGGACATCATTTTTTCCAAAAAGTTGAATTTACGTAGTTGCTTCATAATAAGTTGCTGAGTATTAATCATAGTCAATATATTTATCAGCAGTTTAATTATTTTTTTAATTTTATTTTTTCAATTTTTTAGTTGACATTCAATATTAAGTTTAATTTTTATTCTTAAAAACATTTCTCCTTTAAAAAAAGAAAATGGTGTTTATGTTAAAAATTACCGACAAATAGGAACATTAAAATCAAATCCTTCACACCTGCCCTGGCTGGTGTAGCTTAGTGGATTAAGCACGGGCCTGTGAACCAAAAGATCACGGTTCAATTCCCAGTCAGGGCACATGCCTGGGTTGCAGGCCAGTTCCCAGCAGGGAATGCACAGGAAGCAACCATACATTGATATTTCTCTCCCTCTCTCCTTCCCTTCCCCTCTAAAGATAAATAAATAAAATTAAAAAAAAAAATCCTTCACACCTCATCCTTCTAAGATATACATTTTTCCACATATCAACACCTACAATATCAAAATTTATCTAATAATCAACAATATACCATGGTTTTAATTGGTAATATTTTTTCTTTATTGGTAACACATAAAATAATTGTCTTATAATCAATGGCATCTAAGATCCAAAGAAATAAAGCACATACTTTGCTAATGATAAACCTTACAAATACAATTTATGTAAAGGTATGCATCTTAAAAATAGAATTATAAATTTTAATTAAATCTATATTAATAATGTATGTGCCAATACTTTCTGTAGATGAATGTTTCAGATTTTCTTTTTTTTATTTTTTTTAAATATATCATCTTTATTATATTTTTTTCCATTACCATTTAGTCGCCTTATTCCCTCCTCTCCCCTGTTTCAGATTTTCACTGAGTTTAAGTTTAAATGTTAGGAATATAATGAATGAAACATTTTATCTGCTGGGAATTTAAAAATTATAGAACTTATACAGACTACTAATGGCATATTAATAATTAAAAATACATAAATTCATACATACATTTTCAAACTGCTTTTTTACCATATGCCAAGAAATGATTAAATAATTACTACATGTACAGTGTATCCTAACAGACACTAAATTCCTGCTATCCTGAGTACTTGCAACCAGGATCTCATTTATCACTTTATTAACATGAACTATAAAGTGATCATTTCCAATTTCTGAATTCATCTTATTTTTCCCTTGGATTTTAATTATTTACATTATTTTCCTCTTATATTTTGTTTAGATTAAATGCCCCTCTATAGATATGCATGCGAACATACATGTTAGTTTCATTTAAGAAATACACACATAGATATATGTGTATATATGATGGTAGCTAATTAACAAGTGTTATTTTCCTTCTTCCCTCTTGGGGGTTCAAAAAGACTACAGCAAGAAAGGGTACAATATAATTTTGAGATTATTCAATGTTTCATTGTTTTTCTTTATAATATGACATCCTTAATTTCTACTTGAGTTTGATCAGTATTTCCTAATTTAGATGTTTCTGCTTTAAAAGCTACTTCCAGCACCTGATAACGAGCATTCCTATAACAAATATAATAATTATCAATAAATTCACAAAAATGTTAATGATGAAGGATTGTTACTGATTACATTTATGGGGACTCAAGAGCATTAAGAATCAAAAGTATTCCACCTATGTCTGATAATCTATAGCACAAAAAAGTAAATTCTAACTGACAACATGGAAACATAATTTAACTGTCAAAGTTATAAACCATGTATTTAAAAATGTTTCATCATGTAATATTCTATTACATAATCTAAAACTAAATAGAGCCTTAAGACAATTCTACTGGAACTCTTGAAATAAATGTTATTTTAGAACTTTCTACTATCACTAAACCATAGTTATGTCCCTGTCATTTCATGAAGGATTAGCTTGGCATTTCTGTTTTTGATTTAACAAATCAAATTCAACCATTTGTTATCTTTTAATATTTAAACTTCCACTCCTTTATTCATGCATTCATTCCGTAAAATTCATTCCCTTCTGTTCATGGAGCATCTATTATGTACCTACTATTACTTAATAAATTCCTGCTATTCCACTTGAAAGGCAGCTTGTAAGAACCTGACTGCCGTATCATGAAAACATTAAAGTAGAAAAGAGTTGTTTCCTGTCCTACCTCTTTACTTTACACCTGCCACTTCTATTTCAACCCACAACCTTCCACAACCATGGGCAATCCTTTCAAACTCCAGGTATATTTCAAACAGAATTTACCTGTCCTAAATGCTACTCCAGCTAACCTGGCAAACACAGGCAATCTCATATGAAAAAAAGCCATTAATAAGTTAACCTATTGTCCTGACTGGTGTGGCTCAGTTGGCTGGGCATCACCCTGCAAGGCGAAAGGTCGCCAGCTGGATTCCCAGTCAGGGCACATGCCTGTGTTGCGGGTTCCATCCCAGTCAGGGCACATTTGAGAAGCAAGGGATCAATGTTTCTCTCTCACATGATGTTTCTCTCCTTCTCTTTCTCCCTCCCTTCCCCTCTCTCTAAAAATAAATCCTTAAAAAAAAGTTAACTTACCATCCCTCTTAACAAGTAACAACTGTTTTTGTCTGTCTGATTTTTTAAAACTAATTTTATTTAGGAACAGAGCTTTAATGAAAAGAGAACCTAGGCAGAGAAGTGAGAATTTAGGCTAGAAAAAGGGGTGTGGCTCCTGGCCCTGGGTTTTTCCTTAAACAGCTATATGCTATGTATTGTTTTCAGAAAATAACAATAGCTAACATTTATTAAATGCATTATAGGTACTGTTCTGTTTGCTTAAATGTTACTAAATCATTTTATCCTCAAACTAATACTGCAAGGCAAGTATTATCATTATCCCCATTTTCATGTACAAAAAACTAAAGGTTAAGGAGGTTAAGCATTTGTCCAGGGTCACAATTCTCGTGGGCAACAAAACTGGAATTTGAACAAATGCAACTGGCTCCAAAGTCAAAGAACTTAACCACATTACCATACTGCATGCCCAATCTAACTCACAGAACTGCTGTAAAGATGAAATGAGACTATACCAAAGCACTCTGCAAAGGGCACTCTACTCCCTGTATAGTTAAGACATTAATCTGTAAGTGACAGACACAGTAGTGGTTTTCTTCAGACTAGTCTTTCTAGAGTACATCAAATCAAATATATGGGTTAAATAAACACCAACTCTCACTATGTATCAACCATAATTTATTGTTTATAAATTCAGTTACTTTTAAAATTTATGTTTCACATTGTTATTGACGGTTAAGTTCTAGAATATATTCCCTTCAATTTTACCTGATATCAATCATTTGAGATTAACAACAGCCCAATTCATACAAAATTTTATAAGAAAATGTTTACTACATCACAAAATGCTACTAATTAAAATGATGCAACTAAACTATTTAAATGATGACTCTTCACACAAAAATTAAAAACTTGGCAAATTCAAAATTTAGATTGTGGCTTATTGGAAAGCACAGACATAAAATATGTCAACTAATATAGCAACTCTAGACTGTATATGAATTTCATTTCCAAGTATACATTTTCCTCCAAATGATAATAACCTTTGTCTGATAAAGATGATCAATGAACTGTTTTTTCTAACAGCCTAATAACAACATATAGGCAAGCTCAATTGTATTTATCTGCCTAAAATGTATAAAGTCCTCTATCAAAAAGTCCTATACCCTCGAACAATAGTTTTTAGCAACTATTCAGTATCTTCCCATATATATTACATGTATTATCAATAATATTAATACGTTATCTTTCCAGTACAATTTTCACCTTATTTTCTCAAGAATGCTATTTCTGGAACAAACACTAAATTGATCAATGCTGTGCAATATTAAAATAATTTACTATTAATAATCTATTTCTAGCAAAACTACAAACATCACAGAATGAATCAGATACTCAACTGTAATAAATTAGTTTCTTTCCCATATCAATTTACATCTTTCAAAAACCCATGTTTCTCTACTATAAGTTTAGTCATTTCTAATTTCCCTTATGTACATTGATTTTTTTCTTGAGCCCAATTCACTTCTGCTACCTTTTGTCTCTAAGATATCCTTCCAACCCTCAGATTTAAACTTCAAAAAGTTTACTACAAATTTCCTCTTGTTTTATGTGTTGTTTTTAAATACCCTTTTAAAAGTACACTATTTTGTCTATATCTCTGACTTCAATTATGTTAACTTTCAATACATTAAAAGATTAAATACGGGGTTTCATAAATTATAATTAGATATAATATTGAAAAAATAAGATTTTCATAACAAAACCTTTAACTATAAAAGAAGTAGAAAGTCATTTTTCAAGTTTCATTTTAGCTGTCTACAAATAAAATATAAAATCAATAATATTAATTATTGCTCTATTATTGCAAGAGAGACCATGTTATTTAATGGTTTAGACTGAAAGGCATCAGGACCTAACAATATAATTCAGTGTAGTGGTTGTATTTAAAATGTTGAGAATTAATTTCTTTTATAAAACTGTTTTAGTTCTTAATATCTACATAATATATTAATAACTTTTTAAGCAAATGAAGATTTTTCATTACAGAGGAATTCTTTCTTTATTGGGTTCTTTCTTGTATGGAAAAATAGGAAAGTAAATACTTTCCCTAATATTTCATACAAAGCTTGCAAAATGACCAAATATTCTTACAAAAATGATTCTAAACTATACTGGCCTTAGGTTATTTTTACCCTTGCATGCAAAGCAAACTTCATATAGAACAAATAACATAACATTTTATTTTTTGAAAATGTAGGAGATGATTTGTCAAATAAAAATACCTGGGGTTAATGTATCCTCCTAGAACAATTCTTTGTCCTTATAATTCTCTTGGACCACCAATCCTCACCTGGCCTCTTTATCACATGAATTAAATCAGAAAGACTCTAAGAGCAAAGGGCTGCTTATCACTGATTCAGAGTCTTCATTTTTTTGCCGTTCCATGTAGTCCAAGGTTATGAGAAAATACTGTAACTCATGTTTCCAAAGTATAAGGTGCCCAGTGGAGTACAACTAAGTGGTTAAAAAATCTTATAAAAAAATGCAATGCACGTTCTGTAAAGAAAGTACATTTGAAACTGGAACAGCAATATGGGTTTTGTTAGTTTCTCTTTTTCTGTTTTATTTATTTATTTATATATATGTGTGCATATATGCACACACACACATTTTCCTTTTAAATTCCTTTTACTAATATTAGTGTAAAAAAAAAAAGCTATGCTCACAGGGTGGTAAATTTAGTAGATCCTGGAATATTACCTAATTCATTCAAAAAAGAAACAGAGTGTACAGAGTGTCTAACAACCGAAAACTCCAAAGTGGGAGGAAACACATCACACACAAATCAAAGGAATTAAACTCGATTCCAACAACTTACCCAATTTTTGTCTTCTCTTTTAACTTAGAACAAGTTCTTGTCTTTTTGCTCTCTTTGTCCTTTGGCTTAGCTTTCATCCTTCGACCTCTCTTCTCCTCTCTGCCTTCAACCGAAGCACTGGGAAAGTTCTCAGGGCTCATGACTCGTGGAATATTGCGCTCCCCACGCTCCTTTGCTTTGGCTATGGCCTCTGATATTATACGATTGGCTTTTTCTTGCTTGCTTTCTGATTCCACCTTTTTCCTCTGCTTCTTCTCAGACATGATCCTCACCTGGGTATTCTGCAACTTAGTATATGTCCCAGAACCATCGTTCTTCTTGGAAGATGGAGGCTAGAGAAACCGAGATATTATTTACACAACATACCAGAGTACATAGAAAACAAGTAACATAAACATCTGAAAATTTTAAATTACGCTTAAAGAAGTAAAATGTATGACCAAATACACGAGTGTGACAAATTTAAAATCAAAACATTTTGCTAGTCTAGAAATTAGTGTAGGTATAAAATAAAAAGCTCAAATACTGCCCTTAAAAATGAAGTTTAAAGAAGGATAATATAGATTCACTGATATTTTCATAGCATTCTGGACTAGTTAGATGATTCAAATTTTATCCTGTAAATATTTAGAATTAAAAAAAGGTCTTTTCTTTCTTCTTCACTCCAGAACCCTGAAAATTATTAATACATTTAAAATAGCAATTTTAATATAAAATGACTACTCCTTATAGTTTATTATGATTTTTAGAATAATAAAGCCTTTGCTTTACAAGAAACTAGAACTAGAACCTGAACTCACTGAAATCATTTTAATGTGCAATCTATGCAGCAACATAGCTAGTTAGTAAACAGACATTCCCATAGTTAAAATTAGAGAAAGTTTTAGTTTTTCCGTGAAAGAGTTAAATGTATTTTTTCTTTCTATATCATAATTATTTTGCTCAAGCAGTTCTGAGAAAAAAAAACAAGTTTTATAGTTTTCCGTTAAAATTATTAATATTTTAGCAGTATCACAGGAAGCAGATCAACAGCATTTTTAAAAGAATACCCTTTTCAAACACGCATTCATCCACATATACTTAGATCACAGTTTTGTTATGTTCTTACCCGTAAACATGCCTCTGAATATAGCAAAGGAAAAAACCACCAGGAATTTCCAAACACATTTTCATGCTGATTCCAGTGTAGTTCACTGGATATCTTTTCTATACCTGCCTCATCAAAGGTTTCAGAGCAGTGCTACAGCACTGGGAAAGGAAGGAGGGTTTAGAATCGCTCACTAAAATGCCACCTTAAGGCCTACAGGCTATAACAAATAACCAAGACTCGAGAAAACAGCAACAAGCTCAAGATGGCGATGCAGTACGACTCCCGCAGCAGCAGCCAGTAATAAGGAAGGTTATTCAATCCCATTAGCCTTTTAGCCCAAAGAACCCCTCCTCCTCCCACTCATTCAGGCTTTCACTTACCCTTCCTCTTGGCCTCTTCACTGAAGACATTTTTGGCGTCAGACAAAGGCTTGCCCTCTGCTTTTTCACCACCCCAGGCAGTGCTCAAGAAAAAAGCATTGAAAGAAGATTCCTAAATGGCCTATTTAGCAAGCTGCAACCAAGAGATGCACAACCCTCCACAAATACACATTGTGATTGATCAACACATTTCTGCCTTGGCAAGTTTATCTCCACTGTTCATCCTATTTAGATATGAAAAAGGCTGTAAACTCCTCGTAAAGAGCTGAGTTCCCTCAACAGCTATAAGCAGATAGCCAGATTCCAACAAAGCAGAGAAAGAAATGAATGCACAAAGCATCAAAATGCATCAGCATGAATATTAGAGATGTCGTTAAAAATACTGACTCCTTCTGCGGAAGTAGGCCAGCAGATGGTGCTACCAGTTATTATTCCATTAGACTCTGCAATTTAACCCCCAATGGACTGTTCTTCCCTCCATGTAGCACATTAACCCTCACTCTGCCATTTCCTGCAGCCAAGTATTTAAAAATATACATTAAAAACCTAACTTTTAAAAATCACCCGGAAACTAAAATGCTGGGAAAATGGCTTTATGTAGCTATTAGTATTAAAAAACCAAATCCAACTCAGTTTTTACTGGAGAACACTTTCCCCCATGATAATCTAAAATACTCAAAATATAAAAATAGCTAAAGGTGAGCAAAGGGTTAAAGAGCAGGTCATGCAAATGAACACAAAACAAGTGACTTCTCTTTAAGAAATCAGATAAGGTCTCATGATTCTTCTAACAATAAGCTAACAGTGTTAACTTTAAAATAGAGAAATTAAACTCTTTTCATTTAAATTCTGAAAACAAGTTTTAAATGAATACATGAGAGCTGCTATAAGGAATTACTAACTACATTTAAAATTTTCCTTAAACCTGAATACATTAGTTAATTTTCCTAAAATAAAAATCTCATAAAATCTTTCTGACCTTTACTCCTCATTCTTATTTTAATTGAACTGCTAAATTTTTCAGATTAAATTTTAGCTTTAGTTCCTTGCTAAAAGTAAGTAAGTAGCCAGTCCACAACTTTTTCTTTCATGACAATGAGACTACTTTAGTAAGCAGTGCCCTTAAATTGTCAAAGCATAATTTTCACTGCTTCATAGTTTAAATTTACCTCTTTTATTAATACAATTTTTTCATTTGGTCTTGGCAAGTCATCTGATACCTCTTATCAAAGAATCCTTAAAATATTTCTTTCTTTTTTTAGGCATGAAAGATCCCAAAGCAGAGTAACATGCCCTGGCTGGTGTGGCTCGGTGAGTTGGAGCTTTGTCCTGTACACTTAAGTTGTCTAAGGGCACGTGCCTAGGTTGTGGGTTTGAATCCCGTTTGGAGCTTGTGCAGGAGGCCACCAATAAGTGTTTCTGTCTCACATCAATGTTTCTCTTTCTCTCTTCCCCTTTCTATGAAAAAAATCAATGAACGTGTCCTCAAATGAGAGGGGAAAATAAGGCAGAGAGCCTCATTATGGAAAGCATGCTCTTAAACATTGTATCATATTTGGTTCAAATACCATAATTTACAAGGATTAATTTGAACACAAAAGAAAATAAGTAACTTTCTCAAAATTGCAGAGATACTAGCAATAAAGCCCAGATGAAATTTAAGACTTTTCCTTTCCAAGATAATAGAAATCAACTAGATATGGAGGGGTATGGCTGAAGAACAGGAAGAGTCAATATTTGGTTTCTAGAGTAAGTATCGGCACAGAAGGTGAAAGAAATAGGAAATCTAGTTGACACAGGGTGTGCATGGGTGCATGACAAGTTTAATTCTTTTTACACTGAGTTTGAAATGGAGAGCTTTAGTAACTGGAAATTTGGGACTGGAACCTCAGAGAGGTCAGGGCAGAAATTTAAGACGTGGATTTTTGAGCTGTTCTCATTCAAAACCCTTAACTCACCAACACTATCCACAGAATGTAGGACGATTTCCAAAATATCTCACTTCTGTAAGGCTTTCCAATAGATTCTATCAGTTGACTCAAAACTCTAATTATTTCACATTGAATCTTAACAGTAGACCATAATCTATGATCAAATATTCCTTCTATTAGAACACAATATTCCAAAACTATGTTGCCATAGAACATCAACAATGAGGAGCTAACTAACTAGACATTTTAAATGTAGATCATTTCCCAATCCACACATATATACAATGTACAAAAAGGTTTTTTCAATGTTACATTTCTTTCTCTTTTTTCTGCCCTATATAAGCACTCATCAAATTGTGTCAAAGCTACTTAGTTGTGTTTAGTTTTGTTTTCCTCCTTTCAGTCACAACAGTCCTGCTGAATTTCCCACTTGTTTATGATTACACCATAGATAGTTATGTAGAGAAATATTCTCCCTATCCATAGAAAATATATAGTAATGTCTTTGGGGATGATGGACCGTAAGCCTTGCACTCTCCTCTCCAATTTTTTGCAAAATGAGAGAATTTCTTTTATTTCACTTTTGATTTTTTTGTATAAGTTTGTCAGTCTCAAAATACCAGTTTTTTAAAAATGAAAAATAAAGGAAAGTCCTTGGTCCCAAAGAACCTATATGCCAAATAATATGCTAAATAAGAAAAAAATACAAAAGGCAAAAGCACATATATTAATATCACATCCAAAATTTCTTTAAAAAAAAAAGAAATTATAGCAAAATGTAAAGATGGTATCATGTAATGTATTAATTATTTTGATAGCAACCATGAGGAATATATGGAAGACCTGGACATATTTCAATATTGAGGAAACTCAAGGATTTATGGTATGAGTGCTTTTAAACCATAGGTCATGACCTAATAGCAAGACGTGATATATATTTAGTGGATCCAGACTAGCATTAAAAAGTGAAACATAACTTGGCTGGTGTGGCTCAGTGGATTGAGTGCCAGCCTGCAAACCAACGGGTCGCCAGTTCAATTCCCAGTCAGGGCACAGGCCTGGGTTGCAGGCTGGGGGGTCCCCGGTGCAGGACACATGAGAGGCCACCAGACATTGATGTTTCTCTCCCTTTCTTTCTCTCCCTTCCCATCTATCCAAAAATAAATAAAAAATCTTTTTAAAAAACAAAAATTAAAAGTAAAACAGAACAGAATGAAAACGGATAGCATCTAGTCCTTATAAATGTTAACTCTTACAGAATTAGAAAGTTTTCATACCATCTTCTTTCCTCTTTCTCTTCATGAGAGCAAAGAGCAAAGAAATTCTGGCAAGAAATTAAAAGTGTTAAAATCTGAGTGGGGACTCAATTCTCTTCCCTCTTGGGGAAGTTTCCCACATACTACCCCCACCGATGCACATTAGGGAATTCATCTATTTTAAATAATTTTATATAAATACTTAAAATTACTGAATCACCCACAGGTGGACTTAAGTGGAAATTATAAACTTCCAAAACAAAAGGGAGAATGATCACAACCACTACAGAGCATACGTTCCTCTGTTGGGGGAAAAAAAAATGCAATATTAAGGAATAAAAGGTCTCAAATGATAAAACATATAAATTCCTTCGTAAGAATACAGCACGGAACAAGGTATTTTCAACAACATAGATTAAACTACATTGTAGCCAAAAACCTTCCAACCTTTCTCAGGAGACAGGATTCTTGGGCTCCAGGCCTGGGACCAAGTAGATGGAGGTTGCATTGGAAGAGAATATAAAACAGAATGGAAACAGCACACCTTGAGCACGCAACGTGGAGGAAGTAACAAGAAGAACCGCTAGTGAAACCCCAAAACACCAAGTTTAAGGAGCTTCCAGATGAAGAGGAGGGTGATGATGGAAAACAAAAAGACACTACCGGAATGTGTAAGATGAGCACCGAGAAAGAGTGGTAAAGGAAAGGGTTAAACTCTCTGAAGTCAAAAGCAAAGTATCTCATCATCATTTGATATTAGAAAGCTAACTTATAAGGCATTTTAGTTCCCTTAGATTGTTTATAGTAAGCCAGTGTGCTAGCTTTTAATCTCCTTAAGAAGAATCATAATTATCTACTTAAAAATCTTATTAAACCAACCTTGCAAAAATAATAAATTTGTAGTTAATTTCAGGATTGTCTGAAACATTAGTGTGGTGATTTCTTTTGGTTTTTATTTTTTTGCACGTAATTTTTTTCTCCACAAGCTACCAATAAAGACTTGCTTTTAAAGAGAAATAAGGGGCAAAAATTAATCCAAGAGCATATTATAATCTGTCAGTCTTCTGAGGTTCACCCTTAGATTTGCTTTCACAGTTTCTGATGAAAGTGAAACAATCGTTTTACTTCACTGTCTTCACATCTGTAAACTGCCATGCTCACCACAAAAGGCTCACTTTCACCTTGTGATGCGTGCAGGACCCAGCTTTCTACTTGGAGACAACCAGGACCTTAATTTTTTTTAGTGTCATAATCTTGAATTTTACATTAAAAGGTAATAGTATGAAAAGTACTGCCTTTATCTTAATCACCCACAGAGCAGTTCAGGAAAATAGTAGACATTCATAAAGGTTCTATATTTTTAAAAATAAAAGTTTCTTATATGACTTATAGGAAACACAGAGAAAAGAACTTGTTAGAAGATACCATGGGAATATAACCCACAACATCCAGAATGTGAGAAACTCTACAAATGACTTAGTTTCCTCAGCAAAAAACTTATAAGAATGAAAACAAGGAAGGGGAACTACAGATTTAAAGAGACTTAAGACTAAATGTCTTAAGAGACTTAAGAGAAAAGAGGAGGAAAAAAGGAACACTTAAAGTACTTATCAATCAATTGTAATATCTGGCCATTCTTTTGATATTGACCTGAACAAATTAACTGTAAAAATATGTTTATTAAGCTACTAAAGAAATTTTAACTTTGGATATTTATGAAGGAATTACTGTCATTTCTAGGTGACAAACTAATTTTGCAATTGTTTAAATACAACATCATTGTGTATTAGATACATAAACTGAAATATTTACAGAGGAAGTGATGATTAGCATGACAAGAAAACTAGATGTATGTTGGAAGAATGACAAGCGATAAAGACTGAAAGGCAATGGGTTATCAAGTGTCATAAGTCATGCTAAGATATCTGGACTTGACACTGAAGGAATTAGGGAATCAATAAATGACTCCGTATAGAGAAGTAACAGGATCAGATTTTTTGATTTAAGGTTGCTAAGTGAATTCAATAAACATATCTGAATACATAATGGTGTTTATTTATAAAAAGGCCATACATGATACAGAAATATGAAATATTTAACTATTTTATATCGGTTTGTGCGGCTTTTTCAGTGCTGTGTTGTTCAAAAGTTCATCTTCTGAGTCCAAATAAAAGTGCATTTTTAAAACCACAAACCTCCCACAAGTTCACTGCTGAGGACAACACTGAACACACTGACTTCACCAGTCCCTAAACTACCCGTGGCACTGAGAGCTATTCGCGACGGCATGGTGTGAGGGAACGGGCTTTGGAGTCAGCCAGCCCTGGGTTCTAGTCCCAGTTGCATCATTTACGTGGGCTTCACCTTTGCTGGACGCGGGCTGACGTACACGTCCCGGGGGGGCGGAGTGAGCCCGAGAGAGACTGGGTAGCGCTGCTCCACACGACAGGCGATCTGAAACTCAGGGACTCCTGGGCTTTGCCACGTGTAATGTACACCCATGTTTTCAGCCCAAACTTTCAGGAAAAAAAAAATCTCTCATTTTAATTTGTTAATGCAATTATTTATTTATTTATAGTTAGAAACAAAACAAATGATCATATTCCAGGGTATCATTTTGCATACAGATAGCATTATTGCTTTCTAGAGTTACAGTTCTAACTCATAAGAATAAATAAATGAAAATATTTATGTAGGTATGGAAATTATTACCACTCATGTATAATACACACCCTCATTCTTTCCACAAAAATTTGGGCAAAAATGTGTGTGTTATACATGGCAAAATACAGTACTTATTTCTGGGGTTTCCTATTTAAAATTTTTGGACCAAGGTTGACTGCAGGTAACTGAAAGTATAGAAAGTGAAACTATGGATAAAAAGGAGCTACCATATGAATTAGATTTTAGGTGATACGTGGAATTATTATCTTGGGTGAAATAGTGGTTAAAGAACTTCCTCATTCTTATGAGATCTATGATGAAGTATTTAGAGGTAAGTTCTCATGATAACTGCAATTTACCTTCAAATCATACAGCCCCAAACAACAAAACCTATGTATTCACCTATAAATAAAAATAAAGCAAATATGGCAAAAGGTTAACAACTATTGAAGTAAAAGGACACTTATTTACTATTATTTATTTATTTCATTTTATATACTTTTGCAGATACTGAATATTTTTCATTAAAAACACTGAGAAAAAAATAGCTTGTCCTGATCAACTGCCATAGTAACTAACAACTCATTGACTGCAACACACAATACCCATTAGCAGGTCATTTTCACTTTCAAGTCTGGAATCCCAAGAACATAGCTTTGTTTTCAAGACTATTTTAAACTATACAGTCATCCACAAACTCCTAAAGTATTTCATAAATCAACAATATTTGAATTGGTAGAAGCAGAATCTAATTGATTAGATGATGGTGATGATTTCCACAGAAAGAAAAATCATTCTTCTCATCACTGACAGGCTATCTACACCCCTCGCTAAATTACCAGCTCTTACCAGCTAACTTCACACATCTGTGCCACTGCTTAAGAGGAAAGCAGCTTCCTTAGATCAGGCAAGAGGGGTCCCTTCTTCGGCCTGCACAACTTAGAGGGTCTGGTTCCTTTGCCACCCCATCCCCCGGTGATAAAACGGTGTACTAGCCCTCCCTTCTCCTAGCACATGCTCCAGGCACACAAGTGCTCTCTACCCAAAACTGCCTCACTTTCACTTGCAGAGGCTGCCAGGGTCTATTCCCTAGGTTTTTTCTCTCAAGGAAGTCCGTGTTTGGCAAGGAGTACAGATTGCCCGTATGTGCGCGCTTAGGCCAGAGAGATGGGGAGGAAAAGGTGAAGCTCGAGTGCGTAGACTGAGAAGTTCAGGTGCATTCATGAGACCCCTGGAGGTGCGGGGTGGAACCAGGGGTGAAACAGAATGTGGAATGGCCCACTTCTGCCACACTCTGGATGTGGAATTCCAGAAAGTCTAAGAGTTCTAAATTCAAGAATTCTTTGTGCTTCTCTTTGTCAAGGAAGAAGAATAGAACATATTTAAGAGTTTACTAACTTCATATATTGTACATTTAAATACTTTGACACACAGTGTAAGAGTTTCCATGTGTACTCTTTTCCTGGGACTCACAAATGTTTGGGCAAGCCTGCTTAAAAATTAGTTAAGAACAGTTATGTAAGAAAAGAATTAAGCCCTGGCTGGTGTGGCTCAGTGGATTGAGTGCTGGCCTGTGAACCAAAGGGTCAAGGTTCAATTCCCAGTCAGGGCACACGCCTGGGTTGTGGGCCAGGTCCCCAGTAGGGGGCATGCGAGAGGCAAACACAGACTGATGTTTCTCTCCTTCTCTTTCTCCTTTCTTTACCCTCTCTCTAAAAATAAATAAAATATTTTTTTAAAGATTTAAAAAAAGACAAGAATTTAAAAAATGAAATAAGATTAGGTAATCTCTTTTAGAGTATGTCACTTTTAAAAAGCTATGTAGACTTTATATCCGGGCCTCTACGACTGTTAACTTTTTCAAACTCGATTAACAATTAAAGCTCCTTCTAGTTCTAAAACTCTAAAAACAAAATCGTAAACACTTATTATTAAACAATGAACTGATTACAATTTACAAAGCACTCTAAAATTCACTACTCATTATCACATTTACTAATCAGCATGTCAGCAATATAGATATACACGTGTTACAGATGAGAAAACTGTCTAAGACAAAGGTAACCTGCCTATGACTACTGCGACAGTAGATGACAGGGTCAGGACTTGAACCCAGTTCTCCTGACTCCAAATCCAGTGCTTTCCCCACTTTATCAAAGAGACTCACATCTGAAAGCTGACTTCCAAAAGATTTATTTTGTCCAACACTGGAACTGAGAAACAAATGACTAATGCCAAAAACAAAGATGAAAACTACCTAATTCCTCTCCTTCATAAACAGCTCATTTGTCTGATGACAGAAACTCATGAATTCAGCTTTTGAGTCATTATGTCTCAATTCAGTAAGTGATACAACCACATGAGTAACATTAAGAATGTGCTGAAAGCACATGATATACTGCAGCAAAGTCCATAGCATTTTTACAAAATGAAACATAACACTTTGAAATCAGATTATCTGATTTTTTAATGTACTGATTCCTGTAATATTCCAATATCTGAGGTGACTTATAGATTTAACTTGAAATTATATAATTAGTTTATAATCAATATTATATAAATAATTATTAAAACAATTAAGTAGGGACTTCCAGCCAAGATGGAGGCATCGGTAGACACACTGTGCCTCCTTACACAACCAAGATAGGGACAACAACAATTTAGAAACAGAATAACAACCAGAACTGACAGAAAATTGAACTGTATGGCAGTCGGACACCCAAGGAGTAAAAGAGACACGTTCATCCAGACCGGTAGGATGGGCGGAGTCGGGCAGCTGGCACAGGTCTCAGAGCAGGGAGCAGAGAGCAGAGAGAGGTGGACTGGGCGCGTAAGGCAACTGGGGGCGCAAGGCAACCGGGGCGTGCAAGACCACAGCGGGCAGACCCTGGGCGCGCAAGCGGGGCTGGCAGACCAGCCAAAGGGTGGCAACTGGCAGACCCAAAGGGGCAGCAATTGTGAAGCAAGGCACTGCGCCCAACCCAGGGTACCAGCTCCAGGAAATAGAGATTTGGGGCACTGATTGAAAACACCTGTGGGGGTTGAGACACAGGGAAAGACCCCCAGCCTCACAGGAAGAGGTCATTGGAGAGTCCCACGTGGTGCACAAGCCCACCCACATGGGAATTGGCACCAGAGGGGCCCAGTTTGCTCCGGGGAAGCGGCAGAAGGGACCGAGGTCCTACTAAGAGCAGAGCAAGCACCATTGTTCCTTCTCGGATCTCACCCCCACATAAAGCGTCACAACCCAGCCACTGGGGTGCCCCGCCCTGGTGAGCACCTAAGGTTCCGCCCCTCATAAGTAACAGGTGCGACCAGACCAAAAAAAAAAAAGAGAGATGGCTCAAACAGAAGAACAACTGAAAGCCCCAGAACTCATCCTTTCAAGCGACCAAGAGATAGCCAACCTATCCGATGCACAATTCAAAGCACTGGTGATCAGGATGCTCACAGAATTGGTTGATTTTGGTTGCAAACTAGATGAAAAAATGAAGGCTACAATGAGTGAAATGAAGAAAAATGCATAGGGAACCAATAGTGATGGAATGAAAGATGGGTCTCACATCATTGGAGTGAATCAGAAGGAAGAAAAAAACATACAACCAGAAAAGAATGAAGAAATAAGAATTCAAAAAAATGAGGAGAGGCTTAGGAACCTCCAGGACATCTTTAAACGTTCCAACATCCCAATTACAGGGGTATCAAAAGGAGAAGAAGAAGAGGAAGAGCAACAAGTGGAAAAGTTATTTGAACAAATAATAAAGGAGAACTTCCCCAATCTGGCAAAGGAAATAGACTTCCAGGAAGTCCAAGAAATTCAGAGAGTCCCAAAGAAGTTGGACCCAAGGAGGAACACACCAAGGCACATCATCATTACATTAGCCAAGGTAAAAATGAAGGAGAGAATCCTACAAGCAGCAAGAG
>CM052550.1:4455564-4482057 GCA_028533065.1 Trachops cirrhosus | reverse complement strand
AGAAGCTAAAGAACTTATGGCACATGGACATGAACTAAAGGGGGAAATGTGGGTGGGAGAGGGTGTGCAGGGGGGAGGGGAGTGAAGGGGGGAAATGGGACAACTGTAATAGCATAATCAATAAAATATATTAAAAACAATTAAGTAAAAATATTGGATTATATAACAAAATCATGACTTTTTAAAAAATATTTTCTCAATACCTTTTCTCGAATCTGTGTTTAAGTCTTAGTTCTGTGACTTACAAGCTATTGATTGTACCTAGAGTCCAGTTTTTTCATTTATAAATTAAGATGCGACCAGTAATATCCTAAGATTATTGTGAGGATAAAATGTGATAACATATTAAAAGTAGCCAGCACAATGCCTGGACTAGGGCTGGGGCTTACTAAATAACTGTAGAATAAGTGAAAATGTTTTTTTTTTTTTAAATTGCTGAGTTGATTTAAACCATTTAAGTATACTCATATATTATTGAAAAATCTGAAATCGTAAGTTTCAAACAGCCCAACTTTAATCATTTTACACCAGACCACTAAATAATTCTTAGCATGAGAAGCAGAGAGAAGAGACTGAGCAGAAATTATTTGTCTGCTAAAAGACACTCAAACATGTTTTTTTATAATGTGAGGTCAAAAAATCATAAAATAGGTCTTTGTTAATTAATTCTTTAGTTACATATCTTCTAATTGGCCTCATGGCTTGTAGTAGGCAGAATAACAGCCCCAGACATATCCACCTCCTAATCCCCCAAATTCCTGAGTTTTAAATTACACGGCAAAGGGAATTCAGATTGCAGATGGAATTAAGGTTGTTAATCAGGTGGCCTTAAAATGGGGGGAGATCATCCTAGATTGTCCTTGGGTGCAGTGTAATCTCAAGGGTCCCTGTACGTGGGAGGACAAAGGCAGAGCAGAGTCAGGCAAAGAATGCGAGAAGGCCTCCGTATCAACCACCACTGGAGGTGACGTGGGGAGAGGGAGGCAGAGCAGAGTCACGCAGGGAGCGACAGAGACCGCTACTGCTGGAGGTGAAGCCGGGAGGAGCCACAAGCCACACCACGTGGGCAGCCTCCATAAACCGGCAAAAGCAAGAAAAGGAATTCTCTCCCGGACCTTCCAGAAAGGAATGCGGCCCCACCAACACCCTGATGTCGGCCCCGTGAAATCCATTTCAGATCTCTAACTTCCAGGTTAGATGATAAAACTGTGTTCTTTGAAGACACAGAATTTGTGATAAATTGTTACAACAGCAACAAGTAACTGATACATGGCTATCGGTCACTGCCATTTTCAATATTCCCATACACTAAGGCAGCGATTTTCAACCTTTTTCATCTCAAGGCACACATGAACTAATTATGAAAATTCTGGGACACACCAAAAAAATATTTTTCCCAATGTGACTAAAAAATAGGTTTAATTTTGACTCATTCACTCCAAACAGCCATTGTTGTGCTGGCTATCGTCCTGTTAATTCGACAATCTAAGGGAAAAGAGGTCAGTGCCCCTGACTAAACAGCCGGGTTCTGCATGTTGCAATCATTCCTACAGCACACCGGCCTGGAAACAGCTGCTCTAAGGCAGCAGGGCAGTGAGGGCTCCGGGTCCTACTGCTTATACCTGGATCCTTGCTCTGACATTTACTGGTTGTATAACCGTGAGCAAGCTATTTCACCATCTTATTCTTCAAGTCCGTATCTGTAAAAAGAATAGATAATAAGATCTACCTCAAAGTTGTTCTGAAGATTAAATGAGGAAATATATGTAAAGCCATAAATAAAGAGTATAACTGATGAGTATTTACGGGCTATTTGTACTTTTATTGTTATTCATAACTGTACAAATCTTCAAAGGAAAGTTTGTACATTTACCTTGATTTTCTAAGAATCTGTCTAATCACGGGTACACAATTTATCTGCATAGAATGTTTACCACAGTACCCCAAAATAATAAACTGGTTAAATAAATTATGGTATTCTGCATTAAAAATTACTATGCAGTCATCAACATGGTATTATAGCTCTTCCCAGTAAGGCCAAGATAGATTAATAGGAACTAGATTTACCCTTATTCTTGAAACAACTGAAAAATCAGACAAAACACAAAACAATAGTTTTTAGACATTGGACTTCGGGCAACCCGTGACAGTGATCCTGAAAGAAAGGAAACAAATGAGCAAGGCTGACACAGGGAATGTTTCTAAGCTGCAGAACAGGGAGCACAGAAACCCAAGTGGCAATCTCACAGCACCCGAGTCAAAGAGACAGAGCTGGAAACCCAGGGAAGCCAAGGAAGTGACTTTGCAAGGAAAGGCTAGAGAGGAGAAAGCTTCACAGGAAAGACCTTCAGAGATCTTCAGAAGGTCCCCTCTGGACCCTTCAGATAAGCAACTGATCCACACTATCACTCTGTAAAGAAATTACCCAAGGCCCAGAAAAAACCACCTGAAAGCAGCCAAGATCTCCCTAGGGCCAGGAATAGTTTGTTCCTTTCCATCTTCTTGAATTTCACAAGGCATTGGACAGAGAACTCACATGGCTATTGCGTCACTACTGAGGGAAAATCAGCCCTAGACTATAGACTGCTCTAGTGCAGCCTAACAAAGCTTAAAAACAGATCTTATAAAGATAAACCAATTTCCAAGAAACTGAACTGTGTTCCAAAACAAAACTCAAGAAACTTATAAGAATATAAAGCTTTTCATCACTCAACAAGGTAAAATTCACAATGTCTGCCATCCATTCAAAAATTTTCTAGCATGCAAAAAAAATCAGAAAAATATCAACCAACACCGAGGGGGGGTAATCAATCAATAAAATCCATCTCGGAAATGACCCAGACAACAGATTTAGTTTGTAATAAATTTAAGTAGATTAGAAGCTCAGAAGAAAAGACCCTCTTTCTTGGCTCTGCCATTTACAAAAGCAATTGAACCTCAGTTGTGTATTATATGTACAAATATAATATGCATATGAAGAATCAAATAGTTACAGACTACCAAAACATTATGAAACAAAGAACTAATCCAGAAACTGAGAACACCTTCTTTAAATAGGTGGGTCAAGAAAATTAATTTTTGTTTGTAAATCACTCATTCAAAACTACTAAGCTGAAGGGCTAAGTGAAAGTGCTGGAAACCACTGTCAATTGAAATTGTATCGGAAATGCAAAGAGAACAGCACTGATTCTAATACAGACCAATGGGGAAGCAGGACAATTTTCAATCTGAGTTCTTCAAAGGCTAAGGATCTCGTTTTACTCATTTTGCAACCTCAGTGCCAGCATAATCTCTTACACCTGATTGACATTTAGTATACTGAACAAAAGCAGTAAAATGCAACATTTCCAAAACACAGATGTTATATAAAATTCAATCATTCATATATATATACACACAGTCTAAACTTAAATTTAACAGACATAATAATTATTTATTTTTGAGCCCTAAAGGTATAGTTAAAACCTTAAGACATTGAAAACTACACATGCAAAAAGAAAAAAAAAAAACTTTTGAAAAAGTATTTCTCAATTTCTCAATTTGAAGGCAACCAGTTATAACCGTATTTTACAACAGAGCACATTAAATGTGTCTGACCATAGTGTGGTATTACTCTCACTTCTGATCACCCTTAAACACCACTGTAGAGTTTAAACTACAAAAGGAATCTGCTAACTAGTTATGTGACGAGGTCATGACCTCTCTAACACTGTTTCTGCTTTTTAATGTGTGCTAGAGGAAAATCTTGTCTAGCTCTAAAACTCTGTGATTTCATTACATGGTCACAGTAAAATTTACACTGTGTTCAGATATACAAACATATACCTATCCATGTAGGAAAAACCTCACTTAAAAGGGTGTTCTTGCATAATTTGTGTTACTTGCATAATGTGCAAGATATTATTTGCATAGTTGACTACAGCAAATTACCAGATTTTATTAAACTGAAAACTGCAGTCCAAGCCTCCCATGTGCTTACTATACTTCTCCATATATTACCCATATCTTATTGTATTAAAATCATTTCAGTCCAGTTTCCCAAAGAAACCCGATCACCCATACGAGTATTCCAAAGCAACTTTATATTCATGTGATCATCACAGGAATAAAGCTTGATGTCTCAGTAGCCCCTAACACCTACCAAATAGTAGCCCCTATGTTCAATTTCAGAAATTATAATGATAAGGAAATGACTGAGGGTTCCTAAGGGGCCTGGGAGTACACTTCCTCAAAGACAACAGAATTCTATTAGACCTACTTTGAAGTCCAGCTTGAGTGTCATGCTCTTCACATATGGTACTAAGCCACGAATTTCTCATCAATTGATGCTCCTTCCCCACCCTGGAACTCACTTCCTGTCCACTTCTCACTTTTAAGTATGCATGTTACAGGTCAATAGCCTTAAAGCTACTGTTAACAGCCAGAGTTTCTGTTACTCCGACTGCTGGCCGGCAGTGCAGAGCTCAACTCTTCTGCAATACAGTAGTACACAACTTCATAAAGATCATTAGACCAGTCATGTTCCATAGGCTTCCCAGTTTGGATAGAATATTTTAATCTAGAAGATTTGACAGAAATGTCAAAACCAAAAACTAGTCCTCTTTAACTGAAAAAGAAAAAGCAACTAAAAGGTTAATTCCTGTATAGAATTTCTATTTTGTGTTTTGGCTTAGACAACTAAGAATTCTGAAACTTCTTAAAAATAATTATGTCTACCCCCAAATTCTATTTCCTGGGTGTTCTGTTTTGAATTCTTCAACTCTATTTCCTGTTTTGATCATTATCTCAGCTATCCCACACAATATTTTTCACGGCTACAGAATTTGTACATTAAATTTAATTTACAAACATTGAGATTACAGTGCTCCATGGTATTTCCACTTCACAAACAAAATAAAAATGAAAAATTTTGGGCTGAGGGTCACACTGAGCTGCGAACAGCTTCTGGGGCGTCTGTAGGAGTCAGCAACATGGCAGAAGACACCAAGACCAAAACCAAGAGCTACCAGACTGCCCCTTTTGACAGCCGCTTCCCCAACCAGAACCAGACCAGGAACTGTTGGCAGAACAACCGGGCCTCCACCGCTGTGAAAGGCGGTGACTGCTGAAGGGGGTGTGCAAACAGTACCATGTGCAAACGGTACCAGTGTGTGTTCAAGTCCCTTTGTCCCATATCCTGGATGCCAGCCTGGGATGACCACTGGGCAGAAGGCATGTTTCCTGGGAAGATCTGAACTGGCTGCACCCCACCTGTCCTCTGTCTTCCATCCTTCTCCTAGGGAGATGAAGGGGGACCTGGGTACATCGCGCCCTAGGATCCTGAATCATGGCTAAACTAATAATAAATACTTGTTGGAAAGGTAAAAAAAAAGAAACAAAGAAAAATTCTGCAATATGAAATAGTGGAAAGTATTTTAATAAGAGACCAATGAAAAGTTTATAATATTAGACTTTCAAAATTCCTTTGCTTTAAAAATTAGAGATAAAAAAACCTAATATTTTCTGTTATGTTTGTTAACTACTTATATTATAAGCACTTGTATCATCTCACCTTTTTTTCCTTTTAAGTGCTAAAATTCTAGAGTCAATTATATAAGAAATGTTCTCAGCAATATTCACTATTATTATGATTGACAACAGATTTCAGGGTACTCTAAGATATCTGAAATTATTATATCCACAACTACCCCACCTCCATTGGGGAATAAGAAATAGCAAGGCTTAGAAATATTCTTTACATATCCAAAATTCTAAGGGAAATTTTCTCAAAGTCTAAATAGAGTGCCTTCCATAAATTTTCAAATAATAGACTAAAGAATACAAGAGGTGGCTAAAGTAGGTTTACAGTTGTGAGTACACAAAACAGTTTATTTTTGTATTATTTTAATTAATTATTGTATTATTTTGTATAAAAACAATTGTAAACCTACTTTTGTCCCACCCATATTGTTTTGGCTATACCAAATATGTCATATTTTAAATGTTGATAAACCAAAAATGCTGCCGCATTATTATTTTTAATCTCTTAACTTCTATACATATTTAATAGTGTTAATTTAGTCTGAAATGAAATTGCTGCAATTAAGAGTTTTTTAACCTAAAAAAGGTGTCGTCCCCCCCACAGAACATGGGGAAACACCATAATTATACACTAACTCATTGATATAACATTTGGGCTACATAGTAACCATTACCATCCAAAACTGACATCGGCAAAAAACTTATATGCTCTGCCAAAATGGGTCATACATTATACACATTAAATCATTTGAATTACACATATTTAGGATACATAACCAATAATTCAGTGCATGTAAAGCTTATACGCAATCCACAATCATCACAATCGTAATAATAATCCCCTACCTTCTCTACCAATCCATTTCTCCTCTTCAACGCTATAATCAACAACTCCCAAATACCACTCTTAATACAAATAATAGAAAACTTGAGAACAGACTTTCAGTAAGTCAGGAAAGTATTCCAAACTGACTGCCCTTTATCAGAATTTTGAATATGTAATAAACTCTGAAACAAAAAGGTGAGAATTAAAGCCTCATGAACTTATCAGTGCAGAATAAGATGACTTGTGAAAGGTTGCTTATGATGGGTCTGAAGAGACTCTCTCTCAGTTACTGCTATCTGTGCTAGTATTAGGGACGACTTTAGTTATTTATATAATTATCCTACATTCATTCCAAATCTATTAAAGGGAATCTTCTTTTTAAAGCCAGAATATGTTTTAAAAAACATGAATGAAAAACAATTTAAATGATGACAAGGCCTTAGAAAAATAAAATTGGGAGAGAAGTTAGTATTGGGGTGATGATCACACCATACAGTGTATAGATGATGATGTGTTATGGAACTGTGTACCTGAAACCTGTATAATTTTGTCACTCAGTTATCATCCAATAAATTCAATAAAAATTAAAATTAAAAAAGAAAGAAGTTAATAAATTTCAGGTTTCTTAACTTCAATTATATGCTATACAAATTGATTAGTCAAATTAGTCAGAAATCTACATAAATAGTGTGAATAGATGACGCTGGCTCAAACCGCTGGAGTTTTTCCCAGTGTCCAGCTAAGATGCATGATCCTCTTCCAGCAGAGGGAGCAAAACCATAATATTCTACTCAGGCCACAAAAGAAGGGGAGCGAAAGGGTTTACAAGTACCTTTTAAGTAAGTATCTTAAAATCTATCTAAACATTTTTTAAAATGTAATGAGAATACCATTTGAAATAGAACTAAACTCAACCCAAAGGAAAGGATAAAGATTTTATCTTTTTCAAATACCTCAAGGCTTTGAAATGAGAAAATGGTCCCTAAATATTTAATTTCAAGAACTGTGGCATATTTCATTGTTCACCAAATCTCATAGGTAACCAAGGTATTGAAGTACTATATGAATCCTTAATTTAAAAAGATCTCAGGGAAATGATAAAATATTACATTAAATACAGTTTTACAGTATATAAATAATATATTCTTGTGACAAAAACAATAGAAAACAAAGGAAAGTGTAATTTCACTATGCTAAAACAATCTATTTCCTTTTGAGATTTTTTCACATGCATACTTTCATGCGCATGAAAAAAATACAATTATGAAAACATTTATTAAGTGTTTACTATATACTAGGCACAGGTCTAAGCAATGTTACATGTTATAACTTACCAAAGCCCTATTAGATCCTATTATTATCCCACATTTAAAGATGAAGCAAGTGACACAGAAATTATATAAATGGCTAAAAGTGACACAGCTACTAAGTAACAAGGAGCCAAGATTCTAACCCAAGTAGCGTGGTACCAGAGCCTTCACTCTTAACCACTTCACTGTGATTTTAATTTTGAATTACGCTTTTTCCCTATTACTAACATATTCTCAGTGTTAGTCTTCAACTTTTTTAAGCCTAATTAAAATCTAATATGAATATGATAATAGATTATGCTGTTATCAGTTGTCCCTTTAAGATAAATTATCTTTGTGTATATTACTTTTGCTGTGTTTGGGTTATTGTAATAATGTATTTTGCACTCAAATACACTGCCAAATTGCTTTCTAAGTTCCAATTTCACCATAAATTTGCCAGCATTCAGCATTTACATTTAAAATATTTTTTCTATTAGGCGAAAATAAAACCATGCTGCAATTATCAAAGGTGCATATTATTCTGTATGTTGTATACTAATTCAATTTCTTTTGTGAATTTCAGCTTATATGCATTATCTAGTTATTAACTGAGATCTTATAAGTTTGCATATAAGCTTTTGCATAGGAATATTAACCCTATGTCCATCATGTATACAATAAAATGTTCTCAATCTATTGTTTTCTTCTTTCTTTTTTTTTGTTTTTGTTTCTCTCCATGGAAATCTTTAGTAAAAGGCAAAAGATTTATATAATCTGAAGAGAAACCAGAGTATACTGTTTTCATTTTAATTATGGTTAAGTTTTCATTTGTTTTATAATCTTTCTTTTAAAGGCAATCATAAATTAAAGTTTCAAAAGGTTTTAAAAACTTATACAATTTTCTAAATATAGAGTCCATTGCTTTGAGTACATCAATGAATCACTTTCAAATAAGACTGTTAAGCAATAGAAATCTTCATCAAAACATGCATATTCATTTAATAGTATTGAATTTGACCAATTTTGATTAAGTCTCATATAAAATTGATTCAGTGAGCAAAAGCGCACCCTACCCCAAATTACCAAAGTAAGAGCTACATACCTGTCGCTGTAAACACAGGCGATTTCTGTCATGTAAATGCTGATGATTAGAAAGTGATGAATGCCAACTCCGAGCCTGAGTATGGAACTGAGTTTGAGCCACATCTGAAGGCCTTGTTACAAGATGTGAAGTAAAGTGCCGATCAAGGTCATGATCTAAAACATGACTTGAATTATCTTGCCCAAATGTTGACTCATCAAACTGGGGAAGGAGACCCTCTTGAAGGAGATCTTCTGGGTCAAGTCCTGTGAATGGCTCAGTTTGGGACTCCACTTGATGAAGTAAATTCTCTTCTAATGATGAGAAGCCATTAGTTTCCACATGATCATTGAAATGGCCCATTTGAGTTCCTGAGTCAACAGGATCCGGGAAGTTCATGTGCACAGGAGATAATTTTGAATTGCTGTAATTACCCTGAGGATGTGATGAATGCAACATTTGGAAATTACTTGAATTCAATGATGTATTGGGATTTAGCATATGCTGAGTAGATTCTTGCTTGATTCCCCTATGAGGTGAAAAGGAGTTACTTCCAGGAAAATCAGATAAAGTCTGATTTGTGTGATTGGGTGCAAGAACTGCAGAGGACTGAAGACTATTCGGGGATATATGACTACTAGAAAAGGAATAGTGTGAAGAAAACTGTTGTGAATTACTGACAGAACAGGAAGTCATATTTGGAGAAGGTCCATTAAAATTTCCTTCTTGCCGATTGCTACACTTGAGAAAGTGTGCTGAAGGATTTGATGTTTGAGGAAACTGTTGCATCAAAAGAGACTGTTGTGAAGTGGATGCATTAGGAATCTGTGGTGGGTGGTTGACACTGACTCTGTGTGGACCAGAAACATTAACATCCATGAAATTTTTGGACTGGCTAAGAGAATTTTGCCCTGGGTTAAGGTTATTTCTGTTCTGTTGTGAGCGCAGTGACGTGCACTGCGTGTGTTGTTCATTGGCCTGAAATAAGGCGAAGTCATGGTGTGCCACAAAGCTTTTATTCTGATGCATAGAGTGAGAATGTCCTTGTTGGTGAAAAGGAGACCCATTCTGATTTGTAATGCTGGAAGCTGTGTGATGGCCCCACATTGGACTGCCATCTGCTACATCTGGAAATAAACCATTGGGTTGGTTTTGGGGGTGGATGGGAGAACAATTAAACTGAGAGTGTGGAGATAACACATGTTCCGCTGGGCTACCAAAACACTGATTAACTTGATGGAATTTCATTGAATCAAACTGATTTATCTGTTCATAATCAGTCATTTTCTGATGTGTTGGAGTACCTTGAACATGGTTCAATGAGTCTATGTGCAAAGGTTCAAATTCTGCACCTAAGTTCAATTCATCAACTAGTGAAACAGGTCCTGGTTGTACAAATGCATCATCTGACAAACCCTCTAAAGTCTCACTAAAAAGATTGGCATCATCAAAAAAGTCCATCATTGGATCTGTCATCTTGAAAAACTCAGTAACAATCTGGACTGTTCACTCCAAATGAAGTAGATTCAGCTTCTCTGTAGTAGATATTACAGGATCATTTCCAAAGGTCATAAACTAATCCAAAACAGGTCTATGGTCATTTCGCTCTAGATAATGACATGTCATGAAGTGTCAGAATCCTAGAAAAAGAAGAACAAAAGCAATTGAAGTTTAATAATGTAATGAGTACTCATTCAAATTCTATAAAGTTTATTTATGATTTGAAAAACAAAATTTCAGTGTACAACATGGTCTGGTAGAATAATTTATTGTAAATAGCTTATTAATATTTTCTACACTGAAAAAAATGCTGGTGCAGGGGACATGACTATATGCATTTAAAAAGTAGTAATTCACGCTACTTTATTTTGAAGTCCATATATTATAACAGAATGTAAACTTAACTTGAGAATGGTATGTTAGATTCACTCAATACCATGAAATGGCCATCACTACCCAGCAGCTCTACTATGTATAAAATATAAATGTATCATACTTCAAAGTTATGTCTTTTTAAGAAAGCTGACATGAGATCCTCTCAGATTAGCGTTGTAATCTTTTGCTCTAGACCTCTTGAGCAGGTAAGTCTATTATTCCACAAGGCCTGTAAAAATGCTTCAAGAAGAGCAATCGCATGGGGTCATGACTAGCTGACCCAAATGAAACCAGAGTTAGCCATCTAGCCCTGGCCAGTGTGGCTCGGTTGGTTGGGCACCACTCCACAAAGCGAAAGGTTGCCAGTTTGACTCCCGGTCGAGGCACATGCCTGGGTTCCAGGTTCAGGCAACCAATTGATGTCTCTCTCTCTCTCTCATTGATGTTTCTCTCCCGCTACTGCCCTATCTCTAAAAATAAATAAATAATATCTTCTAAAAAAGTTAGCAATCTAATGAACTGGCAAACAAGATGAACACGTGGTATATTGGGATGTCCCTACACAGTGCTGTCATGGCCCTCTTGCTCAGCTACCTTGGGAGACCAGCCTCCCTAACAGTCACCTAATCAGACACCCACGCAGCAAAACCAGACACCTTCCTGTCGGCAGTTACACTCATGACACTGCCCCTAAGCCCCCCCACAACGGAGTCATTTAGAAGGAACATGTGTGTATTATAGTTACTAAACTATGCAAATAATGTGTCATGACAATCAAGTGAGGCAAAAACAAACCGAAGCTTGAGTTAAGCAATAAACTAGTCTTATGATAGTCTCAAGAGAAAAAATAAGCACATTTATACATACACACATATACACTATGTGTGGGAAGGATGCAGTAGGTTACTTGCTAATATAAAATGGCTAGCCAATTGTGTTCCAGGCTGGTATCATTCCAAACAATTTTAACAAAGGTATTTAGGGTTTTGCTCCCCACTGTCTTGCATAGAAAACAACAAATGAAGGTTATTGCTCGTCTAACATATTAGTTTACTCAAAAAAATAGCAAAGGCCTAAGAATCTTTTTCATAACTCCCATTTTTGAGGTCTATATTAGGAAATATAAATTTCCTAAACAAAATGTCTGTTCACTATTTAAATGGAGAAATACTTTTGAAAAATTCTGAGAAGTAAAAACTATCAAAATCTATATTAATTTTAGCTAGAAATGGATTTATTATCAATCACAATGGTATCAAAAAGCTTTAACAAATGATTTTTGAAAACATGACATACAAAAAAAGAGAAAAGAATTTTTCCAGAGTTCATAATTGTGAGACCAAGCAGATGGAGGCTATGCAGTCTGAGCTAAACAAAGTAGTAGCCAAAAAAAATAAAATAAAATAAGGTAGGTTAAATCACTTCTCTGAAGCACATCTTTTTTTTTTTTTTTTTTAAGATTTTATGCATTTACTTTAGAGAGAGGGGAAGGGAGGGAGAAAGAGAGGGAGAGAAACACCCATTTGTGGTTGCATCTTGAGGGCACCCTACTGAGGACCGAGCCCACAACCCAGGCATGTGCCCTGACTGGGAATCCAACTGGCAACCCTTTAGTTAGCAGGTCCCCGCTCAATCCACTGAACCACACACGTCAGGGCTGAAGCACATCTTTTATTCCTCTTCAGACTCCAGACTAGAGAACTCCTATGTATATCTAAGAATTACTTAGGAAAGCGATGTCTCTGTTTTCATATAACAATGATTATCAAAAGGAAAATCCAAAGAGATACAATGGAAGTTATCGAATCTAATATGCCAAATATAAGGAACATCAAATAATTGATATAACATGAAGAAAAAATGTTGCCAATTAAACCATTACATTATACCACTTCAAATTTTTATTTCATAATTAATGAAATACCTTTTTAGAACATCTTTAGATGCAGAAAAAGCACGAGGACAAAATCTAACACCCTTCCTGATAAAACCACTCAGTAAAAGAATAGAAAGGAACTTTCTCAGCATGATAAAGCCCATGTATGAACAACTTCCAGCTAACATCACACTCAATGGTAAAAGAATGAAAGCGTTTCCCTCAAGATCAGGAACAAGGCACTTTTTCACTCATTCATTCAGTATAGTACTAGGAGACCTAGCCAGAAAAAAATAGGTAAAGCATCCAAATTTGAAAGGAAGAAGTACAACTCTCTCTATTAAGATAACAGATCTTTTAGAAAGCTATACATACACACACATAAACTGTTAGAGCTAATAAATAAATTCATCAAAATTACAGGATACAAATCTATGTGGAAAACTCAGCTGTACTTCTGTAAGAAAGCAATCAACATTCCAAGAAGGAAATTAAGAAAACAATACACTTACAATAGTATTAAAAGAATAACGTATTTAGGAATAAATTTAATGAAGGACAAGTAAGGTATGGACACTGATGGCAACAAAACCCTGCTGAAAGGAACCTCGGTCCATCTAAACAAATGAAAGACATTACATTCTGTGTACACGCACTGGAAGACTTAATCCTGTTAAGACAACAACAATATCAAAAGCAATCCAGAGTCAGTGCAGTCTAATCAAAGCCCCAATGATGTTTCTGTAGAAACGAAAAACCTCATCATGAAACACACATGCAATCTAAGGGACCAAACCTAACCCTTACAAAACTCTTAGAAGAAAACACAGGGGCAAATCTTTATGACCGAATTTGGCAATGGTTCCTTACATATAACACCAAAAGCATGGGGACAAGAGAAAAACATAAATCAGAGCGCATAAACATTAAAAAGTTGTACATCAAAGACACTATCGAGAGTGAAAAGACAACATGGGAAGTGGGAGAAAAATATATACAAATCATATCTGATAAAGGTTTAATATCCAGAATTTATAAAGAAGTCCCACAATTCATTAGTATAAAGACAAACAACCCAACTTTAAAATGAACAGAAGACTTTAATACACATTTCTCCAAAGAAGATATAGAAAAACGGTCAATAAACACATGAAACTCAGTATTGGTCATTAGGGAAATACAAACCAAAATCACAATGAGATGTCCACTTCTTACCTATTAGGGGTGCTAGAAAAAAATGAAAAATAGCCCTGGCTGGTGTAGCTTAGTGGATTAAACGTGGGCCTGTGAACCAAGAGATCACGATTCGATTCCCAGTCAGGGCACATGCCAGGGTTGCAAGCCAGTTCCCGGCAGGGAATGCACAGGAAGCAACCATACATTGATATTTTTCTCCCTCTCTCCTTCCCTTCCCCTCTAAAGATAAATAAATAAAATCTTTAAAAAAATTAAAAAATGAAAAATAACAAGCATCAGAGAGTATATTCAGAAACTGAAACCCTTACACACTGCTGAAGAAACGTAAAATGGTACAGCCACTGTGGAAAAGAGTGATGGTTCCTCAAAAAGTTAAACATAGAATTACCATGTAACCCAGTAATTCTATGTCTATGTATACACTATATACCCCAAAAAATTAAAAACAGGGACTCAGATATTTATGTGAATGAACACAAACGTTCATTCACAATAGCCAAAAGTTGAAAATAATCCAAGTATCTGTCAACAGATGAGTAAATAAAATCTGGTATATACATAAAATGGGTTATCTAACCCTAAAAGGGGATGCAGTTCTGATGATACATGCTACAATGCTACAACTTGGGTGAACCTGGAAGGAATTATGCTGAGTACAAGAAGCAGACACAAAATGAAAAATACTGTACAATTTCTCTTATATGAAATATCTAGAATAGGCAAATTCATAGAGACAAAAAGATTAGAGGTTACTAGGGACTAGGAAGAGAAGGTAGAAAGTTGTAAGTAGAGTTTGGGTGATGAAACAAATTTAGAAACTTTCAAAACAGACAGTAGTGATGATTGCATAACACTGTGAATGGAAATACCATCGAATTGTACACTTAATGGTTAAAACAGCAAATTTTGTTACAGCTTACCACACACACACACACACACACACACACACAAAGCCAGGTATGCTCCTTCCTCAAGGTTTTTGGGCTTCTCCTTCATTTCATTCAGTCCTTTTCTCAAAAGTAACTTTCTCAGGGAGGCCTTTTCTAAATTCATCAAATTTTCTCACATCTTCATTAATATGTACAGGAAGTCCTCTATACTTACAACATCACTTCCCACCACCAACCTTCCTTCATTCGATGCAGTACTGCCTTTGAGATTACACTTAAGCTCCAAAGCTCTACCATCTCCAGGAAGCCTATACACACACGCGCCCCTCAAACTGTTAAGCAATCGTTTTTGTATTCCACACCTTGACACCGTGTTATCTTGGTCGATGTATCTGTTCTCCTTACTGAATGTGGTAAGTGCAGTGATTGATTCTTATTCATTGTTATATCTCTAACATCTACTGGTGTAATTTCTGGCACATACTAAATACTCAAATGCTTTCAAGAATTTAAAAATGTCGTAATATAAAACAAAACAAAACCTCTTGATCTTTAACAGTTTCTCCAAAAGTTAAGATTCCAAAGCATTCTTTTAGGCAATATTTCATTTTTGTTACTTTAAGAAGGCCCCCACTGACCTGTATACTTTAAAATGTTAATAGTAAATTTTATGCTGTATTTTCTCACACACAAACACAGACACAGAAAGGCTCAGTGAGGCAACCTAGAGTTTAATTCCATTATCCTTCAGTCAAATAATCCTGCTTTCATTGGTAAGTCACCCTACAAAGGGCTCTACAAGCACAGCAGATAAAAGTACAGGCTCTGAAAATAGACAGGTCAAGTAGGAATCCTGGCTTTACCACTTATGAACTATGTAATCTTACATAAATAATCATTTTGAAGCCCAGTTTCTTCACCAGTGAAATGGAAACTGTAACAGTACTGAGACTATATAACTACTGTACATAACCTATATCAAGCACTGTGTAAACACTGTCTTCAAAGTGTGCTTCTTGGATTGCTAGCAAAGGGAGAGGGCTTTAGACCTCCCCTCCCCATTTCCTCCCCAATTAAAGATTCCACCCTGAATATTATTTTACAAATTGAGCTTTCAAATAGGATTTTTAAAAAACAAAGGATTCCTTGGTTTTAAGAAATGAAAACTACTCATCTAAATAGCAACCATCTAATGCTTTTATTAACATCTCCCTATGCAGATAAGCCATTTACTAAATTCAATTACTTGCATATTGTTGGCATTCACACTTAACTTGTTACTTTGAATCTCACAGAAAGGGAAATCTTTAAAACACAATGTCACCTCTATTATTGGTAAAAAATGTTTGAGGACAATTAATTTTGGGCTGATATTGAAAGTAGATTACAAGTTTCCTAGTTGCTATTGAATCAGGTCAAGTTGTTTAATTGAAACAGTTCTAAACATGAATTATATGCGTAACTAAATTAAGTATAAATATCTGTTCTAAAGCAAAGTAAATTTCAATTAATATGAAAAACAGGAAATTGATCTAAATGTGAAAGTTTCCATAGTTTGAAATACACTAAAAACTGAGACCAGCTTGATTATCACCATTTAACTTGAAGGGTTCTTGCAGGGTTTAGAAATATTGGGTTGGCCAAAAAGTCTATTTAGTTTTTTCCATAAAATAAAATAAATTTTTTCATTTTCACCAATAACTTTATTGACTTGGATATTTTGTGTATGTAGGCTCTCCCACATGGTAGAATGCTGATTATTCTCAATGTCTCCATTTGATCGCTATCAACTTCAGCTGGTCTACCCGACCGTGAGGCATGGTCCGGCGAGAAATCTCCAGCCCGAAACTTTGCAAACCACTTTTGACAGGTTGCATCAGTCACAGAGACTTCTGCATACACTACGCAAATCTTTTTTTGCATTTCAGTTGCATTTTTATGTTTCTTGAAATAACAAAGCATAATATGCCAAAAATGTTTATTTTTTCCATCTTCAATATTAAAATGGCTACACAAAGATTCACCAGTTTTGCTAAGTTTTTAAAAAATGCATGCTGATATGACAGTGGTCACAATACAACCTAACAAAATTGTTTCAAATGAAGTTGGAGACAACTAAATTCTACTAAAGCCATCTTAGAGAAAAAAAAGCTTTGGACTAACCCAATACATTGGAAGTTCCTAAATTATAGTCAGGTGCTTAACAAATGTAGCTTTCCCTCTCGGACTCACTATTTTCTGACTTCCTCAGAGCCTGCAGTCGGTCATTCACTTAAGCCCTCCCATCACCGCTCAGCTTCTCAGTCAGGTTCTTTCGCTAATCATCTCCAAGGCTTTCCTCTCACTCAGCCCACCATACAGTATTCACATCACCATTACAATTTTACCTCCCAGGCCTCAGTCCAATTCAATTAACATTTTCTGAATGCTTGTAACATTTATTATATGCCTAGTACCTTAATCCAAGGTTAATGTTAACCTTGACCTTCAGTGTTGTTCTTGCTTTTGTTTAGAAATGTTTAAATTAATTTCCCCATGTTTCTAGGCTATCTCTTTTCAGTTATTTTGCTTTCTCTCCTAAGGCCTTCAATCCTAACTTACCCATTCTCACCCAAGGACAATTTCGCCTCAGTCTTCTGGGGTTTTCCACTTGAAATTTCACCAATCATCTTTGCAGAATCCATGCATCTGTCTTTGCATCTACCCCCTTTTCCTCTAGCTTTTCATAGAAGAGGAGGCATGACTTTTCTCCAAAGATCAGTCTTGCACTTTTTAATACCATTCCATCTACCCTTTGAAAGGACTTAGACCCACACACATTCCATCTATCTCAATCATCCCTTTGCAATTACCTGCTTCCCTTCTAACTTCAGGCATAGGCAGAGCTCCCCTACCTGAACAAAACTACAAACAATCATTTTATTTCTATCCTCCCAATCAACGACGAATATTGAAAATAAGTGATCCACTGCCTCCATTTTCCAAATGCTCATCTGTCTGTCAGCCTCCTGTACTTTAGTTTCTGACCCCATAAAATCACTGCAACCATACTTTTGAAGATGACTAATGACCTTCTAGACAAATCTAAATGTTCTCTCGATCCATCTTTGACCACTAAGAAACACTTGCGATCACTAAGCAAAGCAGAAGCTAAACCCAAATACTATCTTGTGTATGAAGTCTCCAATCATCTATGCATCCCCATCTATCATATACCATTTAGCCTTTGAGTGCTTAGAAGGAAAAGGTCAATGACTTACTCATCTCAGGTACCACCTACAACCCTGCTTGGCCCATAATATCATAAAGCTGTTTAAATGTTTTCTGAACTCAGTTCAATTAACCCCTTGCCTTCCAGATATTCTCTTAGCTTCTATGACACTACACTATCTTGGACTTTCCTTCCTACAGCTTTCCTGGATTTTCTTATTTAAAATGGTTTAATAGATACCAGTTTCTATGCAGTGATTTCATTCCTATCAAATCAACTTACTTAGCATTTCAAATTCAGTCAAATATTGATGCATCTTCCTCAACATATTTTCAAAAATGTGATTTCATATTCAAATACTTGAGAAACCAATTCCATTTTCATTGGAATACTATTAATTTACTCCTTTACTTTTTTCTTACTACTGGTATAAAATAAAGATACCAAGCCCAATTTCCCCACTACTTTAATGAGACCATGTAGCATCTCACTGCCCTGGAATTCTCTGACCAAAAAGCATCTATCTCCTTCAAGATGTCTTTGATGAAGTTACAGAAATGCACTTTTTTTGTTCTTCCCAAACCATACCCTCTGAAATAGGGTACCATTCACTCTATTTTTAAAAACCAAACATTTTTAAGGATCAAGAAAAGACAGTGTCTCTTATTTGACTATAACTTTGAGGATATAAAACTATGTTTGATTCTAATCTGCTGTAATCCAACACACACAAACAACATGGGGACTCATTTTGGGGCTGAAAATCTTTGTCTTATCCATGTAGAAATATCTATCCATCGTCAAATATTCAATTTTTAAAATTAAGAATAAGAGCACAGGCCCTGAGCAGTGTGGCTCAGTTGGTTGGTCATCACCCCACAAGCTGAAAGGTAACACCAGTTTGATTCCTAGTCAGGGCAGATGCCTGGGTTGCCAGTGAGGTCCTCCATCAGGGCGAGGTCAGTCCCCCGCCAGGGCACGTAGCACAGGCAGGAGAGGCAAAGGATGGATGTTTCTCTCTCACATCAACGTTTCTCTCCCTCTCTCTCCCCCCGCTTCTCCTGTCTCTAAAAATAAAAAATAAGAGCACAAGATTTTTCAACTATAGTGGTATTTTAATCAAACCACGTAATTGAATAGGGAGGAACTGGCATTCTTATACACTGATAAAAGGAGTGTATGTTGGAACAAATTTAGAGAACTATATTATTATTGCTAAAGTTGAACATATGCACACCTTATGGACAGCTTTTCCACCTGTAGTAGTATACACTCCACAAGAATGTGTGCACATGTGTACCAAAAAACAAGCACAGGAGCCCTGGCTGGTGTGGCTCAGTGGATTGAGTGCCAGCCTGCAAACCAAAGGCTCACAGGTTCAATTCCCAGTAAGGGCACATGCCTGGGTTGCAGGCCAGGTCCCCAGTAGGGGGCCCTCAAAAGGCAACCACATATTGTTTCTCTCCCTCTCTTTCTCCCTCCCTTCCCTTCTCTCTAAAGGAGTAAATCAATAAAAGCTAAAAAACAAAAACAAAAAACCCAAGCACAGGAATGCTCACATTAGTATTATTCATAACAACTCAAAACTGAAACATGTCCATCACACCTTAGAGTTAACAGCAATGAGAATGAATTAGTCCTGAATGGAAAAACACATATCAGTATCACATATAATATAAAGAGCACATACACAATCCCATTTCCATAAAAATCAAAAACATGAAAACTACTGGACGGCTTTAGGAGGCAGCATGATGCTTACCTCTGGGAAGGCTGAAATGACATTACTGGAAAGGACGATGAGGCGGTCTTCTGGGCTACCAGTAAGCAATAACATTCTGTTTCCTGACCTGGGTGGTGGGGATTCAGAGATCTGTTTATTTTGTAGTAAGCGAGACAGCTATATTCTTACAGTTTATGTTTCTGAATATCCATTATAACTTAAATTAAAAAAAAACTGGGATAAAATAAAGCCTATAACTAAGTAAATATTTATAAGTCACCATTTAGAGTATATGTCACTCATAAAAATATTGGTAAAAAAATATAGACTGGTGTCTGAAAGAAGATAAGTAAACTGTATACTACTGATTGCAACATGTTTACCAAACAAAAGAGCTAAGAGTAATCATATATTTAGGTATTCAGTGAATTCACTAAATTATGCAACCTCTGAAATAAAATATTTCCTAATACCAGATTTGTTCTAGGTAAAGTTGCACAGTTCCAGGAATAAAAAAAAAAAAAAAAATTAATTGCCTTTTTAAAGACAAACACTGCAAAGATAACATAACTGAAAAATACACATATAGAAATAGACTGAGCCGTGGCTGGTGTGGCTCAGTGGACTGAGCACCAGACTGCAAAGCAAAGGGTCCCCCATTCGATCCCCAGTCTAGGGCACATGTCTGGGTTTTGGGCCAGGTCCCCAGTAGGGGGCGCACAACAGGCAACCACACATTGATGTTTCTCTCCCTTTCTCCCTCCCTTCTCCTCTTCAAAAATAAATAAATAAAATCTTAAAAAAATAAATAAATAAATTGAATTCTAGCCCATTACTCCATGGGGGAAAATGATTTTTAATTTTCTCAAACTGTGATAAAGTACAAAACTTTAAAATAAGACAAACTGTATGCAAAATATATGGCACCTAATCATTATCCCAACCATTATTTCCTTCTCCTTATAAAAGGAACTAATAAGATATATTAGCAGTCATCTTCCGGATGTATAGCCATTATTTCCAATAGAATAAAATTTAATGTTTTATACTGCTGCTGCTTGGTCAGGTAAATTAAACTGAAATGACCACTAGACAAGAAAAATAATCCTTTTTTTTTCAAATTTCAAACCATGCCCCTTTGTTACAATAACAATGTTTAAAAGTACTGGTTTAAAAAAAAAGTCTTTTAAGTATAATTAAAAGCCTTAATATTCAGTTAACTTCAGCTAAGAATGCCAAATTATAACAAACATCTGTATCTGTAGCTAACAGATAAATAATAGCTACTAATGACCTGAGCTATAATTTTTACTAATAAGCATCAGAAATCTCATTAAAAATGATAAATTTAATATCAGGCTGCCTACAAGCTAATGACTACAAATGGTGCTGCTTTCCTGAGAACATCAAAACTGTAAGACTTTTTGCCCTGGCTGGTGTGGCTCAGTGAATTGAGCGTGGGCTGTGAATCAAAGGGTTGCCGGTTTGATTCCCAGTCAGGGTACATGCCTGGGTTACAGGCCAGGTCCCCAGTGGGGGCCATGTGAGAGTCAACCACACACTGATGTTTCTCTCCCTCTCTTTCTCCCTCCCTTCCCCTCTCTCTAAAAATAAATAAATAAAATCTTTTAAAAAAAAACTGTAAGACTTTTGTATTCTGCATTACCACCCAAATAATATGTAAATCCATCTACTACTATATCCAAGTTAATTTTTTCTCAAACTTTCGTGTCTAATATAATCTATATTAATATTCACAAACTTTCAAAAACTGAAATGCAGTGTAAAAAGATAACACCATTTCGGTTACTAATTCTTCTAACATAAATAAAAACTTGCTTCTTCCTCTCAAAACACACACAATGAGTAGTATGTCACAGAATGGTGTTACACACACAGAATGGTGTTACACTGAGGCACCTATCACTCAGATACAAACGGTCCCCGCCTTCTGAAGCATGTGTCTGGAGATGGTGTTCAAAACTTGCTTTCTTGCCAAAAATTATTTCCCATTTTCTTCATCTCACTAAATCCCATCACCCTCTATCTAGTTCCTCAAGCCAGGACCCTGAAGGTCATTTTTGACACCTTTCCTTTACCATCCAATCCGTCATGAAGTTGTCATTCTGCCACCATTCTGATCTCCTCTTTCTCTCTCTACAAATCAAATTACACTGACATACACATATCCCTTTCCGACATCTGTATGTACGCTACCCTAGTTCCAGCTAGCATCGTGTCTTTCTTCAGCTGTAGTAGTACAATGTCTTTGCTTTCACTCTTGCTTTCTCCAAACCAATCTCCAAGTGATACTTTCAAAATTTAAATCGACAGCGTTACTCCTTTTGCTTCAAAACCTTCAATGACTGCAATGTCCTTCATTAGGAAAACCCAAGTCTTTAACATGTCCTCCAGTGCCCTGTATAGTGCGTTCCCTGCCTATCTCATTTCATCTTCCACGCTTTTCCTCTATTATTAAGGTCCTGCCACCCCGATCTTCTTTCATGTCTTCCAATATAACAAGCACTGCTTGCCTTCATACATATTTTTCTCTCTTCCAGAAAGCTCTCCCTGTCTGGCAGCTTCCTCGTTGCTTTGACATAAATAGCACCACCTGACAAAGGCCTCTGCTTATCACACAATCTAAAATTCTGCCCATTTTTCTCTCTCATAGCACCCTATTATCTTTCTTTATTTTAATAATTTTTACATTTGTTTATTTACTTGTTCATTATCAATTTCCATTGTTAGACTGTAGATTCTACACAGGCAGGGTTCACTTGAAAATGTTATGTTACATATAATAAATTGATTAATATATAAGGAATCACCTAATAAATCTTTTAATGAATGAATGGATATGAATAACCTGTAGTCCAGAGAACGAATTACAGCTGAAAGTAGCTTCCCCTTCTCTAGGTCTCCTATAAACCCGCTTTAAGGAGAGCAAAAAGTGTTCCTGCAAACTTGAAGGCAATACGATATAGGGAATGGCATGAAGCTGTACTTGCCAAGTCAGTGAGACAAGTAATAATGCTATGATCTCACAGGAAGGAGAAATCCTTAAAGGTTGCAATGACAAGAGATGATCTTATTCACAAGGCAGAATTTGACCTGAGTATTTCCAGACTGGTAAAATTCAGAGAGGTGGAATATAGGGAAGTGAAGTCCAAATAAGAAAGTAAACAGATACAAAGTATCATAAGATAGCTATAAAACTGGTATGTGGCAACATGTATTTACAAAATAAATAAGTAAAAAAGCCAAATCTATCACGTAAGAAACCTATACTAAGACATGTTAATCATGTTAAGACCACAACAGCTACAAAACATTTAAAAGGTTACCAAAAAAATCATTCTGTCTCCCTAGTTGTCCATAAATCTCTCAGGATGCTAATCTTGAGTTTTTCAAGTTTTCGAACACTTTTGACAACATGCTCTTTTAATTACTTTTTCATATTCATGTTCACTGTAAGCACCCATCTCAAGTTTTCACTCTTACCTATGTTCTTTATTCTCTATACTGGTACCTGATGAAATCTCTCCAGTACCTCTATTAATTTCAGTTGTTTATTTTTCCTTTATAATAACTTCTCCAGGATTTCATCTTTTCCTTCTACTATTTACATGAGTGATTAACACATTTAACCCTTTAGAAAATCTAAAGTGTTCACATGTATCAAAGTTTTTATTTTACGATTGATAGAAGCTTCCACAGATTTCGCTACTAAATCTGTAATGCTACTTCAGTTCCTGCCTCTTAAATGTCTACATTTAACCCTTCCCTTCAGTTGTAACTTGTTTCCATAGGTGAAGTACCAAGGTCTAGTTCAAGCCTTATGGAAAACGTTCAGTTACATTAGACAAGGGGTTTGGATTTAAAAGTTTCTGGATACTTATAATTCCATTAATCTCATCTTGTCATGGGCTTTTTCCATTGACAACACTGTTTTCTATCTTTATCCATACCTGCCACTTGAGATTCTTCTCTTAGAAACGGTCTTTTCAGGCAAGGCCAAATACGTATCTACACCACTATTTGTTTCAAAACCTCTGCCCTTTCTTACACCTCAATCCAGATACAATTTTTTTTTTGTATTTCAGAAGGTATATTTCATGGAATACTGAGAATCAATGAATTGCAAAACTAGAAAAAAAATGTAAAGTTCACAGAAGTTCAGAAACTTGACTACAGCTACAGTGTGTGAGCAGGAGAATCTTCCTAGAATGTGCCACTCTGGCATGCACATTATTTAGAACTGAAAACAAACCTAACAAATTCAGGTAGAGTTTTTTACCTCCCCCTTTCCTTAAAAGATTCAGATTTAAAAAAAAAAAAAAAAAACCCAGGAAGGGAACCTTAGCATAAACCCTTCGCATATTCACTTTAGCACATATGAATTAAGTATGGGTAGAGGAAAGATCCCTGCAAAAATCTGATCACTAGATTCCCCTGTCCCATTGTTTGAGTTGCCTAGAAAGAATGTGTTTGCCACTTTCTGGGCTACCTGTGAATTGCCCATTTCCCCTCTGAAATCCCAGATGCTTCCTCCCCCTTCTGCCTTGTCCAAAATGATATTTGCCTCACTGTCTTTGGAAATGTTCATGATTATGTGACTTTCCCATGTGCTATCAGAATTTGACTTTCTTATGTTAATCTGCTGTATCCTGTTTGAATTATTTGACTGGCCACAAGAACTAAAGGGGTAAGGAGAAAGTTTCCCCAGCCCCCGAAAAGCACCCTTTCCAAGAAGGCTTTCAGCAGGGGTGTCCAACCCCTTGGTGTCTCTGGGCCACACCAAAAGAACAGTTGTTTTGTGCCACACATTAAATACATTGTGACACGTAATCGCAAAAGAAGTCTCATGTTTTAAGTAAATTCACAATTTCGTGTTGGGCCGCGGGTTAGACACCCCTGCTTTCCTGGTTACACTGGCACTGTGTTTTTTTCCTAATGCTATTTCCTGTGTCCTTAGGACATCATCTTCTTCTAGTTAATCAATAACAAGGTTTTTGTTTTTTCCCTGGACAGTAGCCACTCTCCTAAAAACTTTCCAAGAATGACAAAGATACCAGAACCAAATCTGGGAGCAACTTTTTTCCCAAAGCATTACATGACTATATTCCATGATATGTAACTTACAGGAAACGTCCCAAAGACGAAGATCAATACTTTGTAATACACAATAGCAATTTAATGTGAGGTATCAAAGCAATAGGAGCAGAAACAAAAAAGGAGATAAACAAAGGCTAAACCTGCTTGGAGCAAGACAGTTTTCATTTAAAAATGTTCATCAAGTATCTACCATATGCTCTTGCTGCCTGCCATTAGGAAAAAGTCACATTTAACTTCAATTCTGTAAATCCAACAGAAAATAAGAAACACTGTGTTCACCCTTCTGCACACGAACACCACACAACCCCCACCCCCCCCACAATGTGGAACCCCCCTGAGGTTCACCTTGCTCGCATGCATGTGTTTGTGGAACTAGTGGTTCTTTTAAGAAGTCCTTGTACAACCGTGCAGTTGAGTGGAGTAACATTAAAACAAGACAAACCCTCTTTTCCGTTTGAGACGGTAGCTGGTCAAATAGAACTGGAGATGTGAGCTCAGAAAAAGGTGAACAGTGGCATGCAAAACTGAAAAACTAAATTGTCATAGTGGTTTTGTTAATGACAATAAACTTTATTTAATGCGGGGGAATTCTGAGGTAGTTACGAGTAGTTCACATAAATGAAAGTCACATTAGTGTCAAATCCCAGGCTCAGAGTTTGTTTTTGTTTTTTTTTAAGTTCTTGTCTACTTTGTTCTGAAAAGTTTTATTTTTCTTAAAGGAAAAAAGGCAAAACAGAACCAAAAAAAAAAAAAAAGGAACAAACAGAAAGCACTGAGCTGGCGACTGCGACAGGCCAGTGAGACACCCAGGCTTTCCGGGTCATGTTGGCTTGGGGATGGATGTCCGCGAAGAGAGCCCTGGAACCACCCATCACGTCCCACTCCCGGAGCCCAAGAGAGCGGCGGCAGCGGCGGGTCCGGCCCCGCTGCAGACGAGGAGAGGCCCTCCGGGCGACGGATCTCGGGGCAGGCAGCGAGGTCGTAACCCCGGACGCCAGGCCTGGGAAAGCGCCGGGGGCGTCCCGGGCTCCGGGGCACCCGGCGCTCGCCCGGGACGCCCTGTCATGAGTCACGGAGGCGAGAAAGCAGGCGGGCGGGGGAAGAGGCTGCAGGATGGAGGGAAGCCCGGCTTTCCGGAGAGACGCGAGCAGACGGGGAGGCCCCGACCTCACACGGGGCGGGGAAGGGGAGCCCTGCCCACCCTGTCCTCACCTCCTCCCGACGCAACAGGCGCGGCGGCCGGGTCCCGACCCCAGGGGCTGCGGGCTGCGGGGCGGGGGCAGCAGCCCGCAGCCATGACAGGCGCGGGGCGGGCCGCGGGCTGGCTGGGCCGCACGTGCGGGCATCGCCCCCTCCCCGGCCTCCCGGCGCGCCCTCCCGTCCCCGGGCGCGGGCCCCTAGGTCCGGCGGCGCGGCCCGGCCTGCCCCGACCCTCCACCCCCCCACCCCGGCCGAGCGGCGGCGGCACGTACTCACCGCCGCCCCCGCCGGCTGTCGGGCTTCGCCATGACTGAGGCGCCCCCGCCGCCCCCCGCCTCGACCGAGACTGACACGCGCGGCTGGCCGGGCGGGGGCGGCCTCCGGCGACCACCCGGCTGACAGAACCCGCCCCCGCCTCTCCCCACCAGTTGAGCAGCGTCCGCTGCCCCGCGGTGCCCCCGGGCTTCCTCCCCTCGCCTGGGGCGGCGGGTGGCAGCGGCGGGCGGCGGTGGCACTTACCGGCGGCGCGGCCAGGCCCCCCTGTCAGCGCGGGGCCGGGAGGGAGAGGAGGGAGGAGTGAAGGGGCACCGCCTCCCCCGCGCCGCCACGCACCCTCCTGATTGGCCCAGTGCACTCCCCCGGCGCGACCCCACCAGCCCCTGCGAGCAGCACTCCGGCAGCACC
>CM052550.1:4431706-4455064 GCA_028533065.1 Trachops cirrhosus | reverse complement strand
CGGCGCGACCCCACCAGCCCCTGCGAGCAGCACTCCGGCAGCACCGGCGCCTCATTTGCATATTTGTGCCCTCGCCGCTGATTGGCCCGCGCCCCGAGGGGCGGCCGTGACCGCTGCAGCTCCCGCCGGCGTTCTTGTCGAGTCGGGCGACCGGGGAGGGAGGATCCTCTTCACCGCTCCCCACCCATCACGACCCGGCCCGACACGAGGCGGAGGGTGGCGAGAGGCGGGGTCGCCGCCCTGCTCCAACATGGCCCCGCCGCTCCGCGGACCCAATCGCCGGAGCGGTTACTCCAGGAACCCCGGCGGCCTCGGGGCGGGGAAATGTAGGGGCCGGGCGCCCTCTGGCCGGAGCTCGGGGCAGTGCACCAGCCCGGCTCCCCTCGCTGCCCCGCCGCGGCCGCCACGTCAGGCCGCGCCCTCGCGGCGGCCTCTCCCCTGCCCGCAGCCCCGCCGCCACGTCAGGCCCGGCAGGCACGCCCCGGCCCGAGCTGGCCCGTGGCGGGATGGGCACCGATCTCGAGGTCATTCACACGCTGGGCATCTCCCCGCCAGCCCGCGTCTACCGAGGAACCACGAGGGGGTTCACAGCCTCCCTTTTCAAACAGCCGTAGATTTGACCCCACGTTGTCCTTTCGCTCGGGGACCTTAGTGACTCGCCCGTGCTGTGAAATCGAGAGCGGGGACACTGCCGCCACAATGATGCGGCTACCCAGTGTAGGTGCCCAGCCCCTGCCGTGCACAGTTACCGGGCTATGGGGAGACCCAGCCCCAAGTCCTGACCGGGAGACGGCCGGCAGTTCAAGTGCTGGGGAGCTGGGGCCGAAACCTCGTCTTTCCCATGTTCTAAATTGCAGTGCTATGAAGGCAGAGAATGAACTAATGATAAGAGGAAAAAACGAGGAAGAGGGCGATTCTGGTCTGGGAGCAGGGGGGCATACTGGAAAACCACTGTCCTCGGAAGGCGTGGGGACACCTGACTTCCCTCTCCCTCTGTCACTAATCAACTGGGTGACCTACATTAAATCCTAACGTGTGCCAAAGCCTCGGTTTTTCCCTTCTGTAAAATGAAGAGGCAGGACACATTTTCTAAAAAGCCTTCCAGCTCTAAAATTCTATGGGTCTGTCTTTCAGACCCTGAGCTGGCTTTAGTACTTAATTAAAACTTGAAAATCCATATTAGCATGAGAGACACAAAGAGAGAAAGACAATAATGAAATGTTGGAACTTCGATCAGCCTACCTTAAGTTTGTTTGAAACTGTTTACCGTGTCAAACCTAGCCTGGCTGATATTTAACATTCACCTGTACACTCGACAGAAATCTCCTGAATTTCAGTCTCCACGAAGAAGCAGACAGCAGTGTTACTGCGCTGGGTTATGCCTGGCCAGAATGGAACGGGAGTCAGTTGCCAAGTAATTTCATTGTTTCTGTTCCCCACGAAGGCCCCTCCAGAGTAGATAGCACAACTCCTAGCAGAGATAGAGAAAGGGCTAGGAGGGAACCCGGCAGAGAGAGAAGTTACAATTGCAGCTTTGATCCTCCTCAAGAATACTTAGTAACAACCACACACTAGGATAAGAATGCACAGAAATAGCCCCCCTGCACTACTTACTTAAATGCTGCTTTAGTTTGCAAATTTAACCTGTTGAGTCAAAATGAAGGCCAGAAACATCTTATTTACCTGGCACCCTAGGAGAAGAAGCTACCTCATAAAAATGAAATCTTGAGCTACTTTAGGGGACTTTTCTCCCCGAAAAAAATAATGTAATGTTTTGTTTTGTTTTTTAAATACAGCCCTTTGAAAATTACTTACACTTGGTGATTAAGAATCATCACCATCATCTTATCAACACTGTTGTGTTCTATTATGATCAATGAATGCCCTCAAAAATATGTAAATCTATTTGTCCTCCATAATCAATGGCCTCCAGAAGGCTGTTTTCATCATTTTAAACTTACATCTGGCTTTTGTTTTGTTTTTTTTGCATGCATTTCTTTCATCACTACTGGGCTGACACTTGTCCAGTTTTCTACTTAACAACTTTCTTTCCTATTTTTTTTTGATGTTTCTATTCCACTATGAACTTAGATACAGATCAACTTTTATTAGTTTAGATTCTCAGGTTTTTTATTTTTGTTTTTAAGATTTTATTTACCTATTTTTAGACAGAGGGAAAGGGAAGGAGAAAGAGAGGAAGAGAAACATCAGTGTGTGGTTGCCTCCTGCACACCCCCCACTGGGACCTGGCCCACAACCCAGGCATATGCCCTGATGGGGAATTGAACCGATAATCCTTTCTTCACAGGCCTACACTCTATCCACCGAGCTACACCAGCCAGAGATAGACTCTCAGGTTTTAAGTAAAGGCTTTCTGTGGGGTTCTCCTGTGTGTTAAGGACATGGGTTTCTGCAATATTTCTTTTGACTTCTCAGTGACTGGTTTTCCCTTATTAAATCTTAGTGGTATTCTTGTTAACAGTTTTCTGGATATGTGCCTTTCTTGAGAAGCTACTGCAAAGGATGACTTTAAATCCCAGAATTTACAGGCTAGACCAGCCAACTCTATTCTTTGAAATTTAAATTGACAAGATTCTATATCATCAACATCAGAATCTAGCAACACTGACCTAATTTTCCATCAGTCAACACAGTGTCCGTAGCCAAGTGATACCAGTGCTCACCAGGTCCCTAGGAAGCCTGTGCTATGAGAGAGACCAACTCTCCACACCCTGAATAAAGCACTTGCAAGTATATTCAATGGGCACCATTTCCCGAAAATCTGCCTAGTCCCAGGCACTGTGTTAAGGGCCTGTATGTGGTATTCCATTTTACCTTCACAACTACTGAATGAGAAAGGGATTATTTTTTCCATTTTATAGGTGAAGAGGATCCCAAGTCATACCCTGGTTACACACCATTCAGTAGCAGAGATGGGATTCAAACCTAGAACTGATTGGACCTAAAGCCTGTAAGTCAACCATTATACTACATCCCTGCCTTCAGCCTTGGTTTCCAGCTCCATGTGTATCAAACAACCTTCTCGTACTTCATTTGGCACCTTGTAGAGAGAATTCCCTGTAAAAGGCATTTTGATTGAGGTCACCGAAAAAGCAATATCTCAAAATGTATATATCTCAAGCTTGGCATTTTACAAGTTTGAGAAATATGAACCAGTGCTCTGATACTTGTGTACTTTGGGGGCAAACGGGTACAATCGGGATCTTAAAACTGTAAAACAAAGGATTAGACCCTACCTCAGTGAGTCCTGCAGACAGGATGCCCACATAATGGTCAACATAACCTTGACAAAGAAGAAGGTTGGAGAATTCACAGTTCCTGACTTCAAAACTTACTGCGACACTACAGTAATCAAATCAGCGTAGTAGTTGGCATACGGATAGGCATGTATAGAGCACTGGAGTTCACTGAGGAGGGTCCAGAAATGAACCTCGAATTTATGGTCGAATGATTTTCTACAAGTGTACCAAGACATTTAAATCAAGAAAGACAGCTGGATATACAAGTGCTTCTACATCATGCCATTCACAACGAGTCCAAAGGAATTAGATCTAAACATAAGAGGTAAACTGATAAAACTCTAAGACGAAAACATGGGAGTAAGCCTTCAGGATCTTGGGTTAGGCAATGATTTCTTCTGTGGGACACAATATAAGAAAATGGAAATAAGTGGAACTTCATTAAAATTAAAACCTTTTACTCAAGCAACCGAAGAAAAAAATAGATAAATTGAACATCAAAACAGAAAACCTTTCCTGCATCAAAGGCCATCCTCAGGAAAGTGCAGAGAAAGGCACACCTACAGAATGATAGGCAATATTCGCAAATCGTGTCCGTGATACGGTCTAGTGAAGAATATAGGTTCTTTTTAGAACAGGAGTGAAGGATATCACTAGAAAGCACTTTAGCCTTCCTTTCTAGGCTCTTGTTCAAGCAAATAGTAAAGAGAGCTCGGCAGGCTTTCATCTGTGGCTTAAAGTACCTCAAAGATCATTTAAAAGCATGTTCAGCACTGTTTTCAAATCCAGAGGCTGCTGCTCTTAACAACAGCCAAAGGATCTGTTCAGCCAGGCAGCCGTTTCTCTGACTCTTACTCTTAGGCCTATTTAATCAGGGACAGATCTTAGAGCCTCTAAGTTTTATCTAGTTTATCCCCTGCGTTTAGCCAGGAATGTACTTCAAAGCGCCATCCTGCTTGACAGTTCAGATCTTCCACTGGCCTGCTTTTATAAACAGTTGCTCGTCCTAATCTTGGAAAGGTCTTCAGGAAAAAGAGGTTTTCGTTGTTTACCTTGATAAGACTTCCCTGGGCACCTCATCCTTTCTCTTTGTGCCTCTGCTTCTCTTTGCATCATGTAAACACTGCTGGAGAAGTCACATCTAAATCAAGTCTGGAGGGATCAAACGCAGGAAATGCGGCGGCTATTGAAAGAATAAATTCATTCACAAATATTTAAGAGTATCTGTGATGAGTCAGGTAAAGTGCTAGATTCTGGGAATGCAACGATGAGCAAGACAGACAGGGACCTTTTGCCTCGTGACAAAGTATTTTGTGACGTAAATACCCACTAATTAATTTTTTTATTAATTTTGGTAATAACCCTAATTTGCAGGTAGTGTAATTGTGGCGCTTTCAAACACCATCGATGCCGCATGGCCTACAAACTGACGGAAAACTGTAGGCACGTATTTTTCTAATCAGCCGGTTTGTGTTCTAGGCATCAGAGGCCTCTTATTTCAAGAAGAAACCCATCCTGGTGCGATTTAAATCCATCTTGTCCTGGTTAAGCTTCAGAAAAGAAAACCGCACCAGGTCTCCTCTATATTTCTCGACTTGTTTCTTCCTCGTTAGTTACGGGCAGGACTCTGGTCTGGCCATCATCTTCCCACCGCCCCACCGCCCACGTTTCACGCTCCCCACTTACGTCTTGGGAAGAGCTTATAAAACCCATATATTGTTGTCAGAAGTGACACAAATACTTTAGCTACTGCCATAGTCTTCTATTTTTCAAAATAACTGGGTGAGTTTTTCCTTGCCTGATATGGGCTGCTTCAAAGGACTTAATTTCTTATTAAGGTCATCTTTTAAAGCATTCCCGTTTTAGCAGGACACAGCTCCTAACTTAAACGCACTTGGGGAGTTATTGGAATACTCGGACATTTTGGTTGAGAATGCATACTGATTATAGTTTTTTTTTTCCTTTGCACTGAACCCCATAGTTTGTTTTATAGAGGGTGAGTAACAACATGCCAAACCCAGAAAATTAATTCCAGGTTATATGATTGAAAAAAAAATTTTTTTTTAAAATTTAAGAGCTCAGGGACCTTAGAAAGTTTCGCTGAAAATAAATCAGGATAGCTCCCCCCACCCCGCCCCCCCACTCTGGTTACCATTAGATGTTAAGCAGTGAGTGACTTTGCACAATGTAAGTCGAAGTCTTATGTGACAACAAGGAAAGGAGCTGGGTCTGTGTTTCAGAAAACAAGAAGTCATAGAAATGTCGAGGTCTCCTCCAAGCACAGATGCGATTTCTGCAACATTTTAGATGTTTGATGAACACTCCACCTTCCAGAAAGTTTGGTTAGGTAGAGACCTCAAAAACAGATGTCAGAGACCCGAATGTCTTCCAAAATGAGGTCAGCTCTGCCACACCGATAGGCTCTGTCCAAGGGATGGTTAGTAACACGATAAAAGACTGAAGAATTAGGCCAAGTCCTCTGCAGATCAAATAGGTAATTGATTTTTTCCCCTTTTCATGGTTTATTTCAGTGTCACATAGGACTGCCTAACTTTTTCTCATCGTCAGCAGTTTGGGCAAATCTTGTGGAGCCCGTTTCGTCCGGCACCCTGGTGGCTACTTCTGTGTTTTTCTTTCTTGTTGTTGAGGGCGCACTACTTGGCAGGAACATACTGAGTAATTTGTGTAAACCATTCGAGGTATCAGGAGGCTCGTTCTTGCTTCACTCTCTGCCCCTCCTATTTCTAGATAAATGAAAGTGACTGCACTCTTTTCTCTTCCTCAAACACACCAACCACTGTCCTGTCTCCAGACCTGTTTGCCTTCTAGTCCTTCTGCCTTATCAGTGGCTCCTGCGAATCTTGCACAAACCGGCCGATCAGAGAGGCCTTACTTGACCCCTCTGTTTATTTCCTTCGTAACCCTCATTGTGGGCCTGTTTGTGTGCTATTATTTGTCTCTGCACATTAGAAAGAAAGCATCTGGAGGTATGCACAGCCTCAGTCTTGATCCTGGAAACATCCCCAGCACTAGCACACAGGTGCCCGACGAATGTGTATCTTACACTGAATGAACTGTTCGCCCACCATACCTTCGATGTTCCGGCAGAAAGAACTGCAGCTATTGGGGGTTAGCCCACCTGGCTTTGCACAAGGCACTGGAAGCCTCTATCACAGATGCTCAAGCCTTCCTGCATGTTAGAACCACTTGGGAAACTTAAAAATCCCCTTTGCTCCGATCCTGTGCTGACCGAGGGGCCATGGGTCTCAGGCATCAGTTTGCTTCGGAAGATCTTTGTGTAATTGCTTGTGAAGCCAGGGCAGGTGAGTACTCCTCTAAGCGACCCGGACCAGAATACTGACCTGACTGCCAAGTTCTTATCTTCTAGGTGAGTCCTTCCTGTGTCCCCTCAGTCTAGGGCAACCCAAAGCATTCTTCAGACGACTCTTGCGGCATCTATATCTCTGCTTCTTTATCACAAAAGGGCAGGAGTAGGTACAAACCAGATGCAAAAGTTAACCTCTCAGGAATAAGAAAACGCATCCAAGTAACTAGGTTCATCTGTTAGGTACCTGTTTGGAAAAACCTCAAACTAAAGGGAGAAAGTTGCAGCACACTTCTTTCTTCCTGAATTTAAAAAACAAAAAGTCATCAACGAACCCTTTTATTTAGATGTGGACGTTAGAGACAATCAATCAATCAAAGTGTCTGAGCTGCAAAGCAAACAAACAAACAAACAACAAATGCTCCCGGAAGAGGGTAGAATACGCATTCCATCTGCCCTGCAGGAAACAGGGGCCAAGTTGTGGTGAGTTCAGAAACACTCTCTGTCTTCTGGGTTATCACAAACTCTAAGCTTTAAGGCCTTACTTATAATTAGGACCTCGATGTTTTTATAAGAAAAAATAATGGTTATTGATGTTTTTTTTCAAACCATGCCATTAATAAAGTGTTTTTTTCTTTATTTTTTCAAAATCACCATCAGAGCCCTGGCTGGTGTGGCTCAGTGGATTGAATGCTGAACAAACGGTTTCTGGTTCGATTCTCAGTCAGGGCACATGCCTGGGTTACGAGCCAAGTCCCCAGTGGGGGGCGTGTGAGAGAGGTAGCCACGCATCGATGTTTCTCTCCCTTTCTCCCTCCCTTCTCTTCTGTCTAAAAATAAATAAAATAAAATCACCATCAGAAATGTTAACAAAAACTAGGTTCATGCTGAAAGTCAATTGGTTCCCCCTCCATTAGAAAAGCTAAATGACTATGATTATGGTAAAATGGAGAAGACACAGGGTTAGAGGTGGAAGCACCTGAGTTATAACTCAGGGTCTGCCACTTGCCAAATGAATGAACAATCAGCAATTTTTCTTGCCTGTGGAATGAGAACCCTAATACCTAGGCCTCCTGCCTCACATTGTTGTCGTTTCTTATATAATGTTCACAAATATTCTCTGAAAATGTTACAGTGTACAAAGGAAAATGACTGGTCTTGCTCTGACTGGTGTGGCTCAGTTGGTTGAGCATCATCCCACAAGGCAAGAGTCACTGGTTCGATTCCCAGTCAGGACACGTGCCTGGGATGTGGACCCAGTCCCTGGTTGGGGCACATGCAGGAGGCAGCTGATCAGTGTTTCTCTCACATGTCCACGTTTCTCTCCCTCTCCTTCTCCCTCTCTTCCCCTCTCTCTAAAAATAAATTAATAAGATCTTTAAAAAAAAAAAAGAAAGAAAATGACTGGTTTTCTGTCTTGTAGGTGAACTTAATTTTATTTTTTTTAATCCTCACCCAAAGACTTTTTTCCATTGCTTTTAGAGAGAGAAGAAGGGAAAGAGAGAGGACCAGCAATGTGAAAGGGAAACATCTTCAGTTGCCTCCTGTACACAGCTGGACTGGGAATCGAACCTGCAACCCTTTGGTTACAAGATGACACTCCAACCAACTGAGCCACACCAGCCAAGGCTTTTAGGTGACATTTTAATTAATAAACAAACAAAAAAAATCTACTGGTAACAGTAATTAGAAATATTGACCTAGCTATACTATACGCCCAGCAAAGTGCTGAACAAAGAACTGTCCACAATCGAGACTTGCTTTTTATCGCACTCCTGGCATATACCCACCGCTCGGGAAACTAAATCCATTAGACCAGACAGTAGGTAGGTCAGCAAACAGGCAAAGCAATTTCCTTTGCAGCAGGGGAGACAGCTCAGCCGCGTGCAGACGTAACATGGAAAAGTCCATTTATTCATTCCCCAAAGTCTGTTTCCACACCCCCACATCTCAAGTCCTTTAATTTCCCACCCAAGATGTCCAGGTCATGGAAGGGGTTACTGAAATTCAGAGACCCTCGATCAGTCAAGATTAGGGCAACAGCCTTGAGTAACTGTGAGTTAACAAGTTCGAGGTTGTCAATAGAGAAGAGGATCCAGAAAGGCAAAAGCAGTTTTGCAATGGATGGCAGGACAACTTAAAGCAGGAGAATTCCTGCCTCCTAACTTCTCGAGGCTTCTGAGGCTAGAAGCAGCCTTAGACGGTATCTGGTTGAGAACACAGGCTAGGTCATGGTTAGCATCCTATGTGGCCCAGGTAAGCTTTTAACCTCACCTAGCCTTGCTTTCCTCATTTGTTAGTAAAATATATGTAAAGACAAGGAGATCTCTTTGCAGGGTTGATAATATGAAGCTTAGGTAGGATATACATAAAGTCAGCACATACTAGTTTATCAATAAATTATAACTAATTTTAAAAGTCAGCTGAGTGATTTTCAGATTTGCACAAGTGCAGACCATGGTGAAATGTTAATATAATTTCTCAAAGCACATGAGCCAGGAAAAGTCTTGAAGCAGCAAATATGACTATAGTGTATTGTATGGGAGCAATATAATATCAGAAAAGGACCACATCTGTTCATCAAAACGAAGAAAGAAAATCCCCCCAAACAAGCTATTGAACTGGTTCATGTGTCAGAATCTTCCCATGATGTTTGCTGGCTACTTGTCGATTTGATTTATGCCTGAGGTTGGAAACTAGCTGCAATTCTAACCAGACGAGCATCAGTAGGCAGAGGCAGAAAAGACTGTTACTCAGATTAACTGTAGTTTCCTAGAGTTTGCAAACCTTTACAATAACACTGGAGCTGATGAACTAATTCAATGATTTTGAAACTTTTTTGAAAGTGGGGAAACTCTTCAAAAAGAATTTCTTTTTTCTTTTTTTTTGGCAGAAGTTCAAGGCCGAAAACAGAAAAGCAGAAGCTCCAGAGAGGGCGAGAAAACAGAACAAAAGGCTGAGCTGCCTGCCTGTCCCTAAACCCTGGGATCCCGCCCTGCCCCGCCCCTCAAAGGTATCTTGGAAGAGACTTCCGGAGCCTGGGGAGGCACATTTTGAAACCCCTGAAGTCCAGCCCTCATTCTGCAGGAGATTCAGCCCCGAGGGGCTGAATGATTTATACAAGGTTGCACAGCGAGTCTGTAAGGGCATCAACGAGGCCGGTGACTTCTCAGGGGAGCGCGGTTTTCACCGCCCCCCCAGGACTATACAAACGTTGCTAGTGTTTTCCAGAATGACCCACTGGTTACATACAGGAGGCAGAACCTTGGCAAAGGGGTCAACCTGGCAGAGGCCAGCTTCCTAAAATATTTACCTTCTCAAACTGTCAGGTTGATCGGATGTCCTTCCTTTGCCTCTTTCCCGCTATCATGTTCCATAACAGACCGAGTTACCTGTCCATGTCAGAAATCACAAACAGGCCTGCACGCCGTATCCACCGGTCTCGAAGTAGTGGCCAACATTCAAAACTCAGAAGATTCTGCCCAAAAATGTGGATTTCCAGCTTCGATCGAAAGGCGAGAAATTCGAGCAGCACTGAACTCTCATACCCAATAGGTAACGCTTCCAGGAGGTGAGTGGAGGCAGGAGGCAGGAGGCAGGCGCTCTCCTGTTCGTCCCAGTCCCCACCTGCCTGTGTCTATTAGGTAGTGTCTGCTCCCTGTGAGCATCCGAGTCTGTGACACATGGTCTAAAACGTGTATGTCCCTAGAAGCGTTTTCGAAAATTGAACTTATAGGGACAGTGGCAAACAAACTGAGTATACAGATGCGGGGACAGCTATGGAATTTCAAAAGGTGAGGTGAATGTCATCCCAAATAACACTCTCCTGCACTGATTAAGGAAAACCTTCCCGAGTGTCCTGAGTCATCATCGACTTTTCTGAGGGCTGTTAAATTAACCAGAGACTGACAGAGCCACAAGCCCCAGAAGTGCTTTCCCGTGGCCCCCTTGGTACCACTGTCTCCAGCGCTGCTCCAAAACACGGGAAGCCCGAAGGAGACATTATAAATGCCACGGCAGCCTGCGGCCTGCATCCCCGGACACTCAGCACTAAGGTTAAGAGGAGCGGGCTAAGAGCCGCTGGAGCATCCCCAGGACTGGACCACAGGGGCAGGTGGGAGAAGTGAGAGTGATGCTTAAGGCGAGGTTCACTCCTGCTCCTGGCAGCGGGGTTCCCCAGTCCCTCAGGGCGCATGTTCCCTCCTCGCTCTTCCCAGGCTCCATCCCCTCACACCTACCTCTCCTTCTGCCTTCACCTTCCTCTCCTCGCTCCTGGGGACTCCCAGAAACATCAGATAAACAGATTCGCACAAAGGCTTTAAGAGTTGATAACTGTATATTTTTATTTTGGCATTTTAACCTAGGTGTATGTGTTACCAATAATAGAAGTTTAGGGCTCCTGATTAGTTGGTGAAAAGAACATTTGGCGATAAAAGAAAAAAGTCTTACCCTCCTTATACAAGAAGGGGTTTATTTCCTTTACCTGAAGGGCTGCCATTAAATCGCCTCCCCTCCTCCAGGACTTTGTTCAAATACTACCTTCTCAGCGAGGCTGAGGGCGACCCTCCTTCCTATCAACTGTGTTCCCTGCTTTATTTTTCTTGACATTCCTTGGTATCATGATAAACTACTGTGTTATATATTCATTTTCCTCTGCCTTTACGAGAACATAAGCTCCCCAGGAAAAGGATTTCTGTCTGTCCACCACATCTTCAGTGCTGTGGCAGCACCTGGTCCATGGTAGACACTCCATAAAGATTTGTTAAATAAATGAACTTGGCCCTGAGTGGTGTGGCTCAGGTGGTTGGGTGTCAGCCCACAATGGGAAAAGTCGCCGGTTGGATTCCCAGTCAGGACACTTGCCTGGGTTGCGGGTACAGTCCCTGGTCGCAGCATGTACTAGAGGCAACGTCTTACATCAATGTTCCTCCCCATCTCTTTCTCCCTCCCGTCCCCTCTCTCTAAAAATAAATAAATATAAAATAAATGAATTTGTACCCAAGCCCTAGGGCGACAGTTATTTCACTGATTAACAGCCACACTGGCCAGGGCTTGTAAGTGAACTTTATCTCACTCACAAAGTAGAGACAGCTACTTTAGTTCACAAAGCAGAAGTTCTTGATGATAAGAATGACTACGTATTTTACAGCTGGGAAGGAGCTCAGAAGGGTTGATGTTGCCGTTCCTTTATGTATATGTATCTTTTGGAACGAATATACATAATATCCTTTCCTGAATACAGGGGTGGGCGAAATTAGGTCTCCAGTTGTGAGTACACAAAACACAGTTTATTCTTGTGTTATGTATTTATTTTTGTTACTAACCTAGTTTTGCTCACCCCTGTATTTTCAAGGATGAGATACAGTCTTCTTTGTCCTTTTTTAAATCTGGAATAGATGTCGGGTATAGCCCATCTGGGAAACAGGATGCTGAATAAGAAGGTTTTTCTTTTTTTTTTCAAAATGCTACAGTATAACCACACCATATGTAAACTGTATGGTGTGGTGGTGTGTGTGTATGTATAGTGAGGGAGTTGTATCTTCAACTAGAGTATGATCTTTCTTCTCTTCCTCTGAGCTAACAGTGATTCAATGTGGTTCTTTATCCAAAGTGTGTGTGTGGTGGGGGGCGGGTAGCCATTGTACGTTTGGATTAAAAACCCTTCCACTTTTCCTCTGAGCTAACGAGGATGGAGTTTAGGCCTGTAATCATTCCTAGTAAGCTCATGTCCTAAGACCTAACTTGAAAAAGAAGCAGAGGCTGTCTCTGGCTCCTTAATTCTGCAGCTCTGCCTTCCAGCTGGCCTTTGAAAAAGAGCTGTTTATCGGTGTTTTAGTGGTGGAGGAGGTGGTATTTCTGCTTTTTTTTTTTTACTATAGTTCTTTGAATTCATCAAATAGTACCCTTGGGAAACTTTGATTTATTTCCCAAATACAAACATTATGAAGCCTGAACTTCTAGTTCAAGTGTTCCCTAACCTGGCACCAAGGTCGGAACACATAATTGACTAATGGATCCCAGATCGGTTTAGATTCACGGTGCCAACACCTGTGCTCTCTGTATTGCATGAACCAGCCACCTGCTGAGCAGAGGTGGGCACAGGGGACACTGAGAAACAGCCAGCCCATTTCAGCACCAGAAAATAACCTATCTAGGAAAGTTCTTGTCACCACAGAAATATCACCAGTAAAAATGTTCAGACCCAGAGGATGAAAGATTAGGTTACCAACACCCAGATCAAAGGAACTATGTACAGGTCTGGCACAAATAACAGCCCTATTTTATTATAAAATATTTTACTACAAAATCATAAGCATGCAATTCTGTAACATACCAATATCACACTCAAGCATACCCTATGACATTTTAGGTGAAATGTTCAGATTAAAACTATAAATGATGATACCCATAATTTTACCCTAGCAGCCACACTTAAGCAGGCCTTCCTTCTGCCTGTGCCATAGAGACGAGGAATGCCCCACCTTCTAAGTACCCGCACTTAGGAAACTCCCTGGACACAATCTCATAGTAGAGTCTCAATTCTGGTCTCCAGTAAACGCTGCGAGCTATCCTGTCGAACAACACACATATAAGCGTACTTACTGCAGAACCTTCAGTAATGACAAAAGTTTGGAAACAACTTATGTGACCCTCTGGGAGGCTAGTTAATCAAGGCATGGAACACCAATACCATGGAATAGGATAAAATCATGGTTTAAAGATCTAAATTAGAATTATGTCCAATAAGAAGACCAAGGTATGGGATAATTGAGTATGCTACCACAAGGGGAGAAAAGTAAAACCGTCTCACACACACACACACACACACACACACACACACAACTATATTCCCTTGTATTCATAGAAAAAATCTCTGAAAGGGAACCCATGAAACTGAATCATTGGCTTCTTCTGAAAAAGGGGCACTGGATAGTAGGGGGCAAAGTTTGGGGGAGACCCCTCACTGATACCCTTTGGAATTTTGAACCAAACAAGAGTACTTCCTACTCAAACAAACAAAAGTCCCATTTTAAAGAGAAACAAAATTAAGTAAGATTTTAAAACTCGTAAGCCCTTCTCAATCAAGCGGGTAGAGAAGGGAGAGTTCATTTTCACATTCTTGCACCCTTTCTGTAGGTTTGAAATTTTCCTTCAAAATAAGAACAGTGAAAAAAGGAAAGAACTCTACTTTGTGCTCATGAGTTGGGTGCCTCCAGGGGAGACTGTGGAGGAAGGGGAAACACCAGAGATCATTTGCCTGCTTCAGACAAAGTACAATCTACGGTGGCCCGAGAGCTCAGTGTGAGTGGGGCTCCTTGCTTAGCCACCATCATAACGTGGGTTTCCGACATCGGCCACGCGATGCCATCAGAACCGGACCCAGTCTGCTCCCACAGGGAACGGCCAGCTCTCCCTTGTGTTGGTGAAATGCACAGGGAGGAAAGAAAACGTCACAGTTAACCCTTTCCTCCAGGCTCAGGCAACAGATCAGATAAAATGCCAAACGTGGAGGACCAGGACTTACATGCAGGCGAGGTTTAGATTTTGGGAGAAGTCTCTTTCTTGGCCAACCCCTGGGAAGAGAGGCAGCCCCTGGGGGACTGGTTACCCAGTATTTCCTCTAGGTGGGCTTAGCAAGGGTCAGAGTTCACTGAGGTGGTTCAACAAGGAGAGATGCTTAACAAGGAGGAGGGGAAACCAGCCTGTGTGTTTCAGTCCTGATTCTACATCAATACTTATCATCTGATCTTAAGTTTGTAAGCCCGAGTAGCCTCCTCTGTCAAACAGAATCAGAACTGCTGCCCCCCCTACCTTCTAGTCAGTCCCAACAGAGAAAAGTGAATACAAAACATTTTTAAAGCTATAAGGCACCAGAGACAGATGTTAGATTAATAATTACAAGACAAATCACACTTTGATGATAATTATGCTGTTTTTCAGAGTGGCAACTGGGCTCTTTAGGATCAGACATATCAGAACATTCAACCCTTCAGCTGTTGCATGGCCTACGGCAAGTCCTCTGGCCTCTGAGCCCTAGTGTCCTCACTGCAAAATGGGGTTAATGCTACCTGCTTACCCAGGTGTCATGGAAATTGAATGGCATAACCTCTGTAACATGCTGGGCACACAGAGATTGCAACGGATGCATTCTCTTCCCACGCACCTTGGATAACGAACCATGGTCTCTCTCAACCGAAGGACACTTCATTTGTTGATTTGCTTCATTCCTCAAACTCTCTGTATGATCTGCTCAGTTATTTCTATAAATCTAAAACCACTTTAAAAATAGCCTACTAATTAAAAAAAACATGTATTCATTTATTAAGAGCGCAATGATGGAGAAAAGGGGATGCGGGAGCCGGATTGCTTGGCCTTGACTCACAGCTCCACCACCTACCTACCGCCGGGATGGCCGGGGGGGAAATTAGATAACACCTCTGTACTTCCGCGTTCTCATCCAGGAGCACTATGTAAATTTTTCCCATTAACATAACAATGGCTATTATTAGACACTGGACTGTGGGATTACAGTAGTAGTCCGGGCAGTTCGAGTCAAGTGCTCTGAAATCACCTCCCATTATCCTAAATGTAGAGAAACGTGGGCCCAAAGAGGTTAATTAACTCCACCAAAGCCACCCAACTAGTGGTTCCCTACTAATGTTTAATTTAAGTATGTAAGTTACAGAGCTCATAAATGAGGTGACCGAGAGCTTAATTATAAGTAAAACACAACACTGGAATATTCTGTAAGTCATTGCTTCCCCGCCTCCCCCCTCCAGGAAAATGGAGAATCTCTTTTTAACATATATATTTTTATGCAATTAGCATTCTGTTCTGGTTTTGGGGAAATTTCTTAAAGCAATAATGTTAGATATTAAAGGTTAAAAGCCAAAACTGAAAAAAAAAGGCCTGGCCGTGTGTCTCCATTGGTTTAGGGCACACAACGAGAAATCGATGTTTCTATCTCTCTCTCCCTCCCTCCCTAAACTCAGTTTTAAAAAACTAAAACTAAAATAAAATAAGGAAAAAACAACAACAGAAAAGAGGATTAGGGAGGACGGGCCAGGGCGAGTGAGAGCCTTCCAGACCTCCGGCCACTGCGTCTCCACTGCTCCCTGCCGTATGACCAGACTGAAACTCGACAACTGAGGAGTCCCAGCGCCGGAGTGGATTCCGGAAGGCATTTGCAATCAGCACAATAATCCTGCCCTTCCCCGACCTCCACCTTCTTTCTACATCCCATTCCTTAGGGCCTAAACCTTGCGGGGACTACAGGCAGATCTTCCTGCAAATTTATGCAAATGCCACATTCCCCACACCACTTGCATTTCTTTTGTGCTTCTGAATCTTAACAAGAACAAGGGTGAGCCTCTCCAAGAACTTCTGGTACGGGAGCAGGCCTCCGTGTGGCAGGCCTAGAGTGAATACAATGCTGGGGGATGCATGAATGAAAAATTAGGTGCCAGGCCTTGGACGACGAGGTGCTCACAAGTGAAGGGCTCAGAGGCTTAAACCTAATTAGCTTCCTGATCAGTCCAGCTCTGCTCCTAAGGGCCCCTTATTTCCTTCTTCCTTCGGTCTTCCTTCCTGCTTCCCTTCCACCCATCTCACTTGCACCAGGCAGTTAACCTCATGAGTTTATTACATTCTGATTTGAAACCTGGACTCGCCCTGGCTGGTGTGGCCCGGTGGATTGAGCACCAGCCTGTGAAGTGAAGGGTCACAGGTTCGATTCCGAGTCAAGGAGTGTGCCTAGGTTGCCAGCCAGTCCCCGGTTGGGGCGTGTGAGAGCAGCCAATGGATGTGTCTCTCATGCGTTGATGTTTCTCTCCCTCCCTTCCCCTCTTCTCTTGATGTAAAGAACTAAGAGGGTGCACAAGTAACCTGTGGGCGGTAGGCGTGTAAATATGCTGTGTGGGGCCTCCTCAGACTTGGTAGGCCAGGACGTAGCCACAGGCTACAGTCTTCTCTTCCCAGTTAGACACACACCCAGAGACAGGCTCTTCCGTGTTTGGGACAGTCAACAAATAAAGTAATCCCCTCAGATAGGAGGGGGTATTTAACAATCTACAGAAAAGAATACCCCATAGTCACGTGTAATTAAATATAATTAATGTAATACTTTTACCCATTATCACCTGATCTAATGTTCAGACCATCTGATGTAGAGTGGTTTTAATAAAATCCCCATAAGACAGCCCTGCCTGGTGGGGCTCAGTAGATTGAGTGCCTGCCTGTGAACCAAAGGGTTGCCGGTTCAATGCCCAGTCAGGGCACATGCCTGGGTTGTGGGCCAGGTCCCCAGTTAGGGGTACGAGAGAGGCAAACACACATTGATGTTTCTCTCCCTCTCTTTTCCCTCCCCTTCCCCGTCTCTAGAAATAAATAAATAAAATCTAAACTAAACAAAACAAAATAAAATAAAATAAAGTAACAAAATAAAATCCCCATAAGACAGATTGGGAACTGAGGCTTTATAGTGACTTGCCAAGGACACAGAGCCACTAACTGGCAAAGCTGGGCTTCGACGACTGACACCGAGTTCAGAGCCCTGTCGGACTCAACAGCAGGGTGATCTTCAGTTCATGTCACTGTACAGGCTTGAAGCCCGAGGACGAGGCTAAAAATTGAATTTCGAACACCTCCCTTTTTGCTCTCTTCCCCACTGCACCGCCGTTACCCCCACACCCAGGGGTCTCAGACTGCATAGGCGGCAGTCACACAAAGAACCCGTGAACAGCCTAAGCACAGACTGTCCTGTGGGCACTTTTGGGCTAGGAACTTGTTCCTTGGGGCACGAGGGAGGTCCTGGGCTGGGACGATCCCGATGAGTCATCTAGATTTATCCCATGATTAGCAGGCTTTCTCGCCTCTCCTCTTCCTGTGGGCAGCAATATCACCCAGCCTCGGAGGCAGGATTGCATCTGCCCTTCACCGCTGTCCCCAGCAGCCTGCTCAGTCAGGGCCTGGCACGGAGCCACCGAGCCTGGAGCAGGAGGGGGGAGCGTGTGTCTCTCAGTGGCTGTCAGCTTTCCCAGCTGACTCAACTCGCCACCCCCTCCCTCCCCCACCCCGCACGCAGCCTCCAGCCTCCTAACTTTCCATTTCCAGGCCTGTCTGGTGTTGTCAGAAGGGGAGCACCCCCTCCCAGTGCCTGGGGTGCCAGCAGCACCACGCGGTACCCCCACACCCGCTGGCCTGGAGGGCCCTCTCTCCGGACAATTCGAGTCGGCTGAAATGGAGAGTTTGGAATATAGGTCAAGGTGCTCTCAGAAGGGCCCAGGGGAGGATCACCTGACTGGGAGGTGGGTGACTCAGCGAGAAGGGAAGGGGTGGGAACCGGAATCTCCTGGCCCACAAGGCCTGGAGGAGGTCAAGTTGTCTCCGTCTGGCAGACTGTCAAGGGAAGAAGCTGCCGGAGACAGAGGAAGGATAAAATGACCTCCGGTGACCTACCTAAGGTAGAATACAAATGCACTCTGCAGCTGCCCGTCACCCTCGGGGTAGCTGAAGCCACGCCCAGGTCAAACTGTCTCTGTGGCTAGAAAGACCTAATTAGCTTCCCTGCTGCCTCCCCCTCACCCACACACACACATTGGGGGAAATCAAATGAACAGATCACTCCTCACTCCTTCGACCCAGGCCCCCCTCTCCACCCCCCTGCAAGAAACCAAAGCCACTGGTGCATCGTACCAAACACAGCCATCCCTAATCCAGGCAGTTCGTGTCCCCCCCCCCCCAATTCATTTTGAATATGAAAACGGCTAACCCATTTTATGTTACATCTCTGTACGGCGGCAGGGGCCTCCTTTCAAGGGTGCGGCAGGGGCTGCAGTTGCTAGAACGGCAGCTGCAGGTCTGAGCCTCACTTCCTCTGGCTCCAGCTGCGGGTTCCTCCAGGCCAAGCAGGGAGTTTCCTTGAACCTCAGGGCTCCGGCCCCTGCTCGCAGGCCACCCTCGCCGCCCACCTCCCAGCTGCTCCCCGCCCTCTGCGGGTAGCTTCTGGGACTCCCTGGTTCCATGAGTCAGAGCCAGGCTGCAGACAGAGAGCAGGCTTCCTTTATTAAACCAGCCTCCTGCCCGGTGCACCACAGAGGGAAGCTATAATTACTCGTTTGGCCGGGCTCTGAGATCCGAGCCAGACGCTTGACTAGGAGACACGGTTCCTGATTCCTGCCTTTACCTCGTGCACCCCGGTTTGCAAATAATAACCGCCAGGAGAGTTCGGGCCGGTTACACTCGTCAGATGTTTGGCATCTGTCATCGGGTGTGTTGGACCTGGACACGGATGCAGATTCTAGAAAAATTGCCGCGTGAAAGCTGCCAGGAGTGTTCTGCTTTGTTTTGAAATGCCTCCCACCTCATTGCCAGGCTTATCGGAGGCAGGCTGCTCGTTGTTGACGGTGGTTTTTAGGAGATACAGAAAGGCAGCAAAACAGTGTTTTGGATCTTTGGGACGGCTCCATATTCAGGCACAGACACAAAACCTCGGGCCTACAGAAATGTCTGAAACCTGAAATATGTACAAATAGTTGGCTTCAAAATGAAAAGGGAAACCAGAAAATTAAAACAACACACTCAATCTTCATTAACTGTTCAACTTAGTAGTCACTGGTTCATTCTCTTCTTTCCTCCCTTCCTCTCGCCCTACCTCCCTCCTTACCTCCCTTCCCTCCTTCCTCCCTCCCTCCCTTCCTTCCTTCCTCCTTTCCTTCCTCCCTTCCTGGAAGCATACATTTATTCCATTCACTCAACAAATGTTTGTTGAGCTGCTTCCTTGTACCAGGCACAATTTTAGGCACTAGGAATACATAAGTACCAAACCAATCAAAGACACAGAATTAGGCAGACAAATATTCCTGCCCTTCTGAGTCAGTAATAGACACAATAATAAGTAAATTATATGGTATGTTAGAAATAAGTGTGAATAGAGAAAACAGTGGAGCAGGGCTAAGGGGATTGTCAGCAAAGAAGGAACTCATAAACATCTCATGACATTTGAGAACAGTTTGTAGGTTGGGTTTCTCTCACAATGAGAGTTCTCAAGTCTGTATGATGATTACTAAGAAATTATAACCCACCATGCATAACATGAATTACCATTTGCTTAGAGCAAAATTTTGGAAATGCTCTAAGCTTTGTTTACAACCAAAATGTAGGTGCATTTTAAACATATTTGATAGATGCTGAAAGGGAAAAGTATCACAACATTTGCCCCTGCCCCTGGTTATGGGTGGGCAAAGGTACCTCCTATCAGGATTTATTAGACACCTAGAATAGAGTGGTTAAGGGCTTGGGTGTCAGGGGCCAGGGTTCAGATCCTGGCGCCCTCGTTTACTACGTGTGTGATTCTGGGAAAGATACTTAAGATCAGTTCTCCATCTATTACATGGGGGTAATATAGAGCTGCCTTACAGGGTTTCTGGAATGATTAAATGAGCCAATAAAAAGTAAAGGTGTTAGTTAGCATAGCACCTGGCACTTAGTGAGAACTCAATAAATATTCTTTATTGTGATTGTTGTTATTACGATGAATGATGAGAATGATGAGGCATCCAGCACAGTGTTGGGTATTGGGGACCCAGAGCTGAACAAGGCAATGACGTGGTCCCAACTGGGAGAGACTCGGCAGTCACATGCAGGGGGACCCCACTGCTCCGGTGACCCTTGTAAGCCACACTGGAGAGCCAATTTAAAGGAACAGACCACAGTGAGGCACAATTTAATAATCTTTCAGCTGGAAAACAATTAAAAAGTCTCACAATGGCAGGTGCGGGAGGGCATGTGTACCAATAGGACCTGTATGTTTGTCGTTGGTGGGATTATAAATTGCTGCATTTGGCCCTGGCTAGTGTGGCTCAGTGGATTCAGTGAGGGCCTGCGAATCAAAGGGTTGCAGGTTTGGTTCCCGGTCAGGGCGCACGCCTGGGTTGCAAGCCAGGTCCCCAGTAGGGGGCACTCAAGAGGCAACCACACAGTGATGTTTCTCTCGCTTTCTTTCTCCCTCCCTTCCTCTCTCTCTAAAAATAAATAAATAAAATCTCAAAAAATAAATAGATTGTTATGTTCATGTTGTTTTCCAGGAGACGTGTGCAAGAATGCCCAGCTCAGCACATTCAAAATGGTGGAAAGCCGACCACAACTCAGATGCTCTTTGACAGGAAAGTGCATAAATACTTGTGCAACACAATGGAGGGAACTGGAATGTCATGGAGAAAGCAAACGAACCATAGCTCTGTGCTCTGGTACGGATGAACGCTACCAATATAACAGTATGAGAAAAAGTACATCCCAGAAGGCTACCGGCAGCAGGATAGTCTCTTAAGGAAGGTAAAAACAAGAAAAATCTAAACAATATGCCCTTTAGAAAAACATTACATACAATTTTTTTTTAGAAAAGCAAAGGAATGGTAAACTCGAGATTCAAGATGGAGTAAGAGAGACAAATTGATGGTAAAGGCAGGACCACGGGGGAAGAATTGAATGTGAGGCTCACAAGTATTTGCTACATTATCAATAAATAAGTAAACAGATAAATAAAAAAAAAAAGCCAGATGCGTGTTGTACAAGGTCCAGCTCAGAGGAAAGAATGTCGTGACTCAAAGATTATGAATAATATTGCGTACTTGGATTCAATAAAAAATAAAAAGCAACTCTCCTCTTGGCACGGGTGTGGGCATGTCGAGTGGGAGGGCAATAAAAGATGCCCGAGAGGGCGAGGCTGTGTGTGCGTCTCCTCAAGGACTGGGCAGAGGTGAGCCTGGAAGTGGAGACCCCTCCATCAGCCGCGTGCTGCTGTGCAGGCTTGAAACCCGCGGTCGGAGGGTGGCGGGGAGTTGCCACCGACTGAGGTCGTGGGTCTCTCTGTGCAGGGCTGGCCCCGGGGCCCTCTCGCTGGGCTCTTTGCCCGGCCACTTCGCCCCGGCCAGACCTCCAGCTCCTGTGTGTGGTGTTCTCAGGACCAGCCCTGCCCCGCCCGGCCTGGCTGGGGTGATGCTGGGTGTGAGCGGAGAATTCCGTTCCAGCTGGGAGTTCTGGGCGCCACCCAGAGAAGTTCGGTCACTGGGCCCCTGGTCCTAGCGGTCCTCTTCCCTGCTCTGTGGGGGGCCCAGGGGGGGTGCTGTTGGACAGCAGAGCTGCCTGCCACCATGGCCGGGGTCCACAGGCCCCTGAGGCCGGCACCACCATGCAGAGGAACGCTTGGTGAGGCCCAGTGGGTGGACACGGTGGACAGAACTAACTGAGCCTCTCAGAGGCACGTGAAGGGGAGTCCCAGCTCTCCCTGTGCTCCTGCGGGTGGGGGGGTTGGGGACCAGGGCTCCACCCCCTGACGTGCCTCCACCCCCAGGCCCAAACAATCACTGGTGCCTGCAGAAAGTGAGTCAGAAACGCCCCAGATCGGGTCATAGCTCAGCAGTTTCTAGCTGAATTCTCTAACCTCAGCTTTCTACCCATACAGTCGGGACAATCTTATTGCCTTTGCTTGACTTCAAGGCATCAGTGAGGACCACAGGACAGAATGGAGAACACGGTGCTCCTCAGACAGAAAGGTGCAGCGCATCTGTAACAGAACATCCGCCCCGGGAGGGCCGGATGCCTTCACTGCTGGACTCCCGCAACCAAGGACAGTGCCTGGCAAATAGTAGGTGCTCAATAAAGACACCCTTGAATGAATGGAGCATTACAGATTAGAGTAAAAATAATGACGATGATGGTGATAATTATGAACATTAATTGCATCTTCACTGTGTGCCAGACATAGTGCTCAAGGCTTTACATAGATAATTCCGTTCAAGCGTTACAGCAACCCAGGGAAGGAGGTTCTAGTGTTATTCCCATTCTGCATGTGGGTCCGTGTGGTTTGGGGGGCGTAGCGATTTCCCCAAGGCCACACAGCGAGCGGAACAGGCTGTTTCCCGCGTGGTACAAATTAGCAGGTTCAGAGAGGCTCGCCACCCTGATGTGGAGTACAGGCGACCTTCATGTGTCAGTCATGCATCAGAGGCCACCGTGAGAATCACTGGGTTTTGACACCCTTGTCACCCTTCAAGACTCCAATATTAAAGTGCAGATGCCTCCGGAAAACAGTGAAACCCACATTTCTAATCAGGGAAGGATCTGGTTTATCCGTTTGCTTCCCAAGTGTGGATGGTAGGGCTCTTTTGTAGGGATGAGGTTAGGGGGGGTGCCTGGGTGCGTGGGAGTTACCCACGGCAGGGGGAGGGTGCCAGGAAGGGGGCGGAGAAAGGAGCCAAGATGCATGTTGACTGTTTTGTTGAGAACTGGCCTACAGAGTGTTCAGAAGGGCAACAGAGTGTTTGCGCCCACAAATCACCTTCGCTGGGGGTGGGGCACGCTGTTACGGAGCAGCCAAGGGCCACTGGAAGGTAAAGAGCTCCATGACAAGAAGGGTAGGGGTCACAGTACTGCGGAGTTATCAAAGGGGTTTGCTTTCTTTATGTTTGAATTTTTATACAAATATTCTCAGATATCACTCGTGTCGTTAAAAGCGTATTTCAATAGATGAACAACCACATGAAGCAGGGTTGGGGGAAGGTTGCGAAAAGGTCACGGGTTGGACTCTCCACAGCAACGCGGCTTCCAGTACTGCACAGCCCGAGCCAGGCTGCGGCTCTCCAGGGCTTGGCTGATTTACTGGAGGTGGGGGGGGGGGCAGCCTTCCAAGGGCACGCCGGCCAGTGAGCCCGAGCTGCAGCTGTGGGGGAAGTATTTGCCTTTGCAGTTGGCAGCAGCTCCCTGCCTGGGAGCCTT
>CM052550.1:4416073-4431606 GCA_028533065.1 Trachops cirrhosus | reverse complement strand
GCTACCTGCCAGACACTCCCTTGCTTGTCACTTACTGACTCCAAACGTTGAGTGCTTTGCCAGGCACCACACTAAGCACGACAATTTCAACACAAACGAGACAGAGTCCTCACCCAAGAGGAGCTCGCCTACAACCCCCTCAGTGTGTCGCATTAGAGTAAGTACAGCGGGGGTTGGATCTGCGAGGTGGGTGGGCCCAAGGAAGTGGTGCTCAGCCCCCACCCCATGAGTACGCCCACGGGAAGGTGGGATCCCCCGCTGACGGTCAAGGTCTGCCATTTCTTAAGCACAGCCCATGCGTCAACCTGGGGTGAGTGTCCCACAGTTAGCGTCTCCTCGAACCCTGGCAGCAATCCCGTGGGGCAGATCCCGTGACTGTCGCATTTTTCACAGATGAGGAAACTGAAGCAGGCGGAGCAGCGTGCCCAAGGTCACGCAGGGATTTGAACTCACGGCTGCCTGACTGCATGGCTCTTGGCAGCTCGGCGCGCTGCTGTCAGCCAGCCACTGGATGGGGAATGCTGGGGAAGGCCTTTCCCTTCCCAGGCTTCCTTCCAAGAACACTCTGAACCCCCAGGAGGAAGGGGTTGGTGTGAATCCAGATGTAGTCAGCGCCAACCAGCCTGGGAGCCGAGCGGATCTGAAACCTCGCTGAGGGGGGCCGAGTGTGCGAGCCGGAGAGCCCAAGGGCGGCGAGGGGAGGAAGGAAGCGCAGCCTCGCCGCGGTCAGTTGGGGCGGCGTGCCTGTTCCCAGCCTCCACACCACAAAACACAGGGCAGCAGATGCTCAGCAAATGGGTGTGTGGGAGGGAGACACCCTTAGATGGCAGGCGGGCAGGCAGTGTCACCGAATTACTCAACAAAGCCACCTCGGCTTTGAACTTTGAGCCGGGCGCTGCTGGAACAGGGCATGGGGGTGGGGAGGTGGCGCTCACCGCCGTGGAGAGGATGTCTGCCATCCCCCGGCCCCCAAGTGGGAGAACACAACCTGGGAAGAAGCCAAGAACTGAGAAGCCGCTGCCCTCCCCCTCCCACCCCCCACATCCTCATGAATTTTTACAGCTGGAGAGAAACAGCAATAGGCGCACAAACACGGCGCGACCCGGGGGCCTGGGGCTTCGTGCTGGATGGGAAAGCAAGGCTACCTGCCATGAACTCGGACTGTGCTCCGAGACAGCCAGCTTTCCTGAGCGGTTACGACGTGCCAGAGCCGTCACACCCATCATCCCCTGGAATCCCCACTGCCTCCCTGGGAGGGAGCTACTGCTGTTCTGCCCATTTTACCCGAGGAGAGGCTGCTGCCCAAGAGAGATGGAGAATAACTTGCCAAGGTCACATGTTTTCCCAGCTTCTGGTTTCCACGAGGAGGGACTTTCCCCAAACACGCCTTTTGTCTTCACTCTCACTGCCCATGGCGATGGGATGACTTATCTGATTGGAAACCGTGGGAAGGCTGTCCAGGGGGACCTGCTCCCCTCCGTCCTTCCCGCTCGGTGAGGAAGCCGGTTCTGTTTTCACACGAAGCCCCGGCCTCCACGCTGGCTAGCTTTAGCGATCATTCAGGTGGCGCTCCGACTCTCTGCCATTCCTGTGCCTTTTTGTCAACATGTTCAGAACCTGAGATATGGGGGTGGCGGGGTGCTGTTTTTTGGAAAGCTCTTTGGAGATCCCAACACTCCCGCTCTGGCCAAACCACCCCCATCTGACCCAAGGATTCTGCTCTCTTTCCATCTTGGCAAAGGACACTCTTGGCTCCCGGACCAATGTCCTTTGGGAAAAGTCAGCCCTACAACTAACACTGCCTCCTCCCTCCGCCCTCCCCCCTTCTTTTGGACTGGGATGTTTTCTGGGAAGAGAAAAACCAAGTCATGTACCCAGCTTCTCGGTGCAAAGGGAATCAATCAGTCATGAGGGTGTTCCTGGGGCGGCAAGGTCTTGGCCGATGAACCAGCTCTTTCCCTTGCCACCTGCCAGGCCACCAGCAATGAGAGTTTGACCCACCCCGGCTGCTGCCAGGCTAGATGGTTTACGCCGGGACAGACACCGGCAGCTGATTCAGACCCCACGTCAGGCCGTGAACCCACACCCCACACATCCCAGCTTCCAGTCCCAGTGTGCCGGCCAGGAAATTCAGAGCCAGCGTGTCTCTGGGGGCCTAGAGGCCAAATCCGCATTCCTTTGCTGTGTGACTGGGGGCAAAGTCTTCTTCGCCTGCTCTGTGCTCTGATTTCTTCGTCTCTGAAATGGGAACATAACACCTGTACTCTGTCTTCCAGGACTATTAGGAGATGAAGTACATAGAACTTATTTGAAAAGGAATAAAAAACCCTCCATGAGATAGAAAGGGAATTACCACTTCATGAGCCTCAATAACGCCACACAGACATACTAAACATTTAGAGCGAACATCATTAGTTCTGTCACCAGCACTGTTCCGCCTTCATTTCGGTGACCATGCCCAAGCCCCTCTGCAGTTTCCCGCTGAGGAATCGGCCCTTCCCCGACCCCTCGGTCCAGGTAGATCAGTTAGTGACAACAGAGGATGCACAGGAGTGCCCCTCACTGTTCTTGACCGTGGCCGTTGCGGGGTGGGTGGGAGGTCATGTGACCAGGGTAGGGTCTCTGAGACGTCTGCTAGGCCTTCTGAGAATGACATTCACTCTGGACACCCTGAAAGGCTACAGGGGCTAAAACTGATGCTGTTACCTTGTTCCCGCCTGAACCCCCAAAGTACAGTCGAAACCCAAAAGATGGAGAGAAACCAAGTGCTAAGTGTGACATCTGAACCCTGAACCCAGCCATGTCTACCTGTGATACTGTGATTTATAATAAGAAATATACATTTGATGTTCTCCTACAGTTTCTGGTTCAAGCTCCCCAAATCCTCCTTATGTTAGTAAGGTAAATTTTGGAAAGCACCAAAGGATGGGGCTGGTTTCCTGGAGAACTAATCATGTGATTAGAGGGCTGGAGCTTTTAGTCCCACCCCCCTGACCTCCAGGGAGGGGAGAGGGGCTGGAGTTTACGTTCCATCACCAATGTCAATGATTTCAACAATCATGCTCCATCGTGGAGTCTCCTCTATAAAAACTCAAAACGAAGGGCTTCAGAGAGCTTCTGTGTTGAACACATGGAGACGTGGGAAGGTGTGGAGACTCCTCTCTCTTTCCCCACACCTTGCCCTCTGCATCGCTTTCCTCTGGCTGTTCCTGTCAGATCCTTTCATAATAAACCAGTGATCTAGTAGGTGAAGTGTTTCTGAGTTCTGTGAGCGACTCTAGCAAATTAACCCAACCAAAGGTGGGATCGTGGGATTCTCTGATTTATAGCAGATGCGGTCAGAGGCACAGGTGACAACCTGAACTTGCAATTGGTTTGTGGACTGTGTGCGTGTGTGTGTGTGTGTGTGTGTGTGTGTGTGTAGGGGGTGGGGGCAGTGTTGTGGGACTGAGCCTTTAACCTGTACAATCTGACACTTCCTCTGGGTAGATACTGGCAGAATTGTGTTGAATCGTAGAACACCCAGCCGGTGTCTCAGAGAATTCCTTGGTGATAATAGAGCCCCTCCCCCTTCCTGAGTACATTGGAAATTGGGCACAGAACCCTCTCACTAGGACCCCTGGACATTTGAGCTTAAGGTGAGACCTCAAGATCTTTTTTTTAATCAAAGGCATCTTAGGCTGAACTTTCTGTCCCTTGCTACTAAGAAAATCCTAATGGATAGGGCATTATCTCAATCTTTCCAACAACTACGAGGTAAGAATTGAGACCCCCTACATGATAGATGAGGAAGAGAACCGGAGGCAGAGAGAAGCAAGGCGATGTCAGTAGTGGAGGTGGGATTCGAACCCACTCCTCGAGGACTTGGGAATGAACTGGAACCTCATACTCATGGGTCCACAGCACACTGCAGTCCGCAGCAGAGCATCAGCTGAGAGTGAAGCGCCCTGATTCCCCTGCAGCCCAAGGCTGAGGGAGGACATCCTTCTCTGCCCCAGGTGCCCTCTGCCTGGAAGAAAAACACCAATAGGAGGAGAAGCTCTGGCAACTCTTACAGAGCTTGCACTCGATGCCAAGGGCCGGGTTGGGGGTGCTCAAAATGGTCCAACATCATCCCCTCCTTCTAGGGACTGATTTTCAGTGTCCCCCTGTTAGAGGCCCACTCTTTTCTCTGAAGATACTGGGTTCTGGTAAAAAGCAAACACAGTTCAGGCCCCGCAGGGCTTAGAACCTGAGCTGCTACCAGTCATGACAGTTTCATGGCAATATGGTTTTGGGGTAGCAGGTGCATGGTGGGGATGGTGGATGTGACGTTCTGGAAGGGGGAACAGGGACATCTGAGGACGAGGAAAGTTTCAGTTGATTGAGCCAGTCAGCCATACAAGTTTGAAAATGGGATAAAACAACACAGTTATCTGGGATTTGCTTCAAAATAACAGGGGGAGGGGAAAGGTGGGCGGAGATGGAGGGGAAATAAGATCCGCCAGGAGTTGATCATTGGTGAGGCCAGGTTATGAGCGTGCAGGGTTTATCTTGTCTACTCCAGCGTCTGTTTGAAATTTCCCACAGTGACTTTTAAAAGTGTGCTGAATAATTTTGAAAACACGTTCTGCGCTTTCTTCGCTGCAAAGCCCGTTACGCGTCTCTTAGGTGCACGTCACAAATGTTTTCTCCCCATTTTAAAGAGGGTAAAACTGAGGATCAGAGATGCTAAGTCCTTTATGCCCGGGAGACTTGAGAGTGTAACCTGCGTCTTCCAAGTCCCGCATCCAAGGCGAGTCAGGTGCAAGGGGCAGAGAAGGAGGCTAGGCAGCCTCTGCTTGATGGAGAGCCGACAGGCAGGGATGGGTGCCTGGTGAGCCAGTCCTGCCCACTTCCAGGTCTTGTCTGGAGGCAGCCAAGCCTCACTGGTGTGGCACAGACCCTCGTAGGGCCTCAGGAAGTTACTGAGTGCGCAGTGGAAAGCTCCCAGCCACCAGCTAGCTTCATGAGCTCCTTGGTAGTTAAGAAAACACTGAGTCGAGCTCAGCACGCTCTGGACCCTTTCACGGGCATCCTGAGAACTGTTGCCTGAACATGTGGGTCTGATAAAGGGAGACCCACGTGGGCTTCCCTGCCCCCTTTCCCATAACTATTTCCTCCTCTCCCCTTGAAGCTCTGGGCGTGTGGCTGTTCTTTTCTTCTCTTTCCTCCCCGACATATGGATTCCCAGCTCCTATTTCAAACTCAATTGCTCCTCAGCTATAAACTCCCCAAAGCTCTCAATTTCCTTTTTCCATTGCTCATTCTTTCCTAAAGTGCATGAAAAAGCCTCTCGTAGCTCTGTTCCAATTTCCTTATTTATAAAAGAAGGGCAAGGAGAACCGTGATTTCCATGATCGAGTCTAAGCGAGGCCTGATTCCTTCCTTAGGAGACCTCGCACCTCGGCAGCCTGGGAGATCAAAGCTCACCAGGTGTGAGAACAAATCGCAGGAAAGCCCGATCCCCCCCAAGCACTCATCCCCCCTGCAAGCACTCATCCTGCAGGAGGCCTGCGACAGGGTCACTGCTCCCTTTAGCAGGCTGCCATGTCCTTCTTGAAAGTCACGAATGCAATAGAAAAAAAGGGAATGTCAGGGGCGTGATTCCCAGAAGGTTACTGCTGAAGTGGGAAGGTGTTATCTGGAAAGGGAGGAACAGGTCTGTGCCTGCCCCTTAGCCCGTGGCCGCGTATTTCTTCCTGATCTCGCCCACGTACCCTTACAGGCAGGAGGAGCCCAGCCCTCAGCCCTGAACTACTGGACTCAGCAGCACCTGGGGGCAGGAAGCAAAGGCGGTCTCATGCACCATCAGGGCCCTGGGGGACAGAGGGTCCTCACGCAGGTAGAGGCTACAGACCTATAGGTGCCTTCGGGGGCCCAGCAGGTAACACAAATGGCCTGAGGGGGTGGGTAAGGTGACAAAAGGCAGCAGGCACTGGTCTCAGCCCTCAGCCCGAGGAGCAAAGGTTGGTAGGCAGTGGTGGGGACCGGAGACAGCAAGTCCTCCTCCCCAAATGGGGCAGCAGCCAATGCACTGCCGTCTGGTTACTGTCGGGGAACAATGTGACCCCCGGGCGGCCAGATCACCCGTTTCCCCAAGTGAGTGCAGATATGAAATGTCCATGAGCTCTCTCAATGTGGGGGCAGATTTAAATGAAAAATGGCGCCAAGGCTGATGTTACGAGCTAAATCAAATTGGTCTAGCCGTCCGCGTTCACCCGGGCACCCATTCGCAGCCCCGATGGGGTCGGTGCCCGGACGGGCGGCCAGAGGAGGCCAGATGAAGCCCCAGTGTGCAAGGTCCTCGGGAGGCAGGGCTGCCTGCTGCCTCCAGGCTGCCACGCCACTCACAGGCTTCTGTCATTTTATCTCGCTGTGTCGGCTGCCAGTTGGGCCCTCACCAACCACCCTCCCATCCCCTTCAGAAATTCTCCTCTTCTCCAAGGCCAGTTCACGTGGCTGGCTCAGAAGTGTTTCCCTGGAGAAGGCCAAGGTGTCACTTTAGCCCCTGGCCACCTTCCAAACAACTTAAAATTCACCTGCCCATCCAAGAATCAAGTCACCTGTTCTTTCCCTTTAAACTTTTTTAAAAAATTGATTTTAGAGAAAGACGAATGGGGGGAGAGAGGGAGAGAGAGAGAGAGAGAGAGAGAGAGAGAGAGAGAGAGAGAGAGAAGCATGGATCTGTTGTTCCACCCACTCTTGCATCCACCCGCTGATACTTCTCTGTGCCCTGACCGGGGATCGAACTCGCGTACATCAGGATGACGCTCTAACCGAGTGAGCTACCTGGCCGGGGCTCCTCTTTTCTTCCACACTCAACAAAATCGTGACCAGTAACTCTGTGCAGTGAAGTAGCTCTTTTTTTGCTCCCCCCAAAACATACTGCGCTTCGAAGACAGCTTCTGTTCCTCATCTCTGTGTGAGAGAGAGAGATAAGAGGGAAACTAAGGAAAAGAGTTGGGAGTGATTTGCCAAAAAACACATTCCCTTGGCAGGACCCTGACGCGCTGGCAGAGCCGTGCGCTCAGCTATTTTTAAAAGTTCGGGTGCTTTCCTGAACCGTACATAATAAAAAATAAGTAGAGTTTCCTTACAGTCGTGCCATAGAGTGCAGACAGAGATGAAGGGAGGTTTCAGGCCAAGGTATGATAATCGACTCATTTGCTCTAGCCTTACCCAGACTCTGCCAGTGAGATGCCTTTACTCCCGCAGTTCGCCAGAGACGGGGCATGAGAACGGCAAGTGGGAGGGGATGACAACAGACCTTTCAGAGGAAGAGAAAGTGCATTGCATCAGCGGCTGCCGCCAGGAGGGTGTGAGCGTGAACCTTTGGGTGTGTGTCATTTGTGTGCTGTTTGTTGCAAGCCATTTGGGTAGAAGGAGAAGTATTGTTTCTATACTTCAGTAAATACAACAGTCTCCTAAGAGACCCTTTGTGACTCCAGTCTCTCTCTCCCCTCTCCCCGGCACCCTGTCACTCTCCACTGAATCAATATATTTACTGAGCCCCTCCTCAGTATCTGGCACGGTGACAGGCACTGAGATTCCATCAATGGACAACAAACATACGGGTCTTCAGGGGGCCCACGGGTGAAGAGGGGTGCAGACATGGAACGGCAAACTGCAATTCAGTGTGATAAGCACTCGGAGAGGGGAAGTGGGTATAGAGGGGCCAGCAGGGGAAGGGTAGGGGGAACCGATTCTGGAAGGAGGGGGACCTCAGATCTGGAGGATGAGTGGGAACTGGACAAAGAGAAGGAAAAGTGAGTGTTTCAGGCAGAGGAAACCGCGCGGACGAAGATCTGGAGGTGGCATCCCCTCTAGCATTCGATGAAAATCTGCAGTCTGAGCTAAGGCAGGTTCCATCCTGCGGAGGACTTCAGGGGAGCTCTGGAGCTGAGTGTGGGACTGTTAAAAAGAAAGAACCAGCCCGACATGGAGCCACTTGGGCTAAGCACCACATCAGCAAATTGAGACTTCACTGCAGTTTCAGCTGTCTCGGGAATGTGGCCTTTAGCAGGTCCATTTGGAATTACCTGGCCAGCCCTAGTGAGCTCACCTGCATGATAGACCCCAGCCCTTCCCCCAAAGGAAGGTGACCTTGCCCAGAACGATCCACTCTCGGTTAGAAACTTCCTTTTTGCTCCCTCTTCTGCCTGCAAAAGCCTTGAGTTTTCTACAGCTTCTGCGAGCTCCTTTCTGCTTTCTAGATGGGATGCTGCCCAACTCATGAGTTGTTGCATAAAGCCAATTAGATCCTCAAATTTACTTACCTGAATTCTGTTTTTTAACAGGACCAATGTGGCAGTCGCCATTAAGCCAAGGCTGAGAACCTTAAAAACCATTGTTCTCAGATTTAAACTGCTGGCTTATAACAGCATTGACAATGCTCTTGTGTCCTTAGGGAGCTCAGAATATGGGATGGAGGACTAAGTATTCAGGGGACACTGTGAAATACAGTCCTCCCTCCTGATAAAGGACACAAACACTGGGACGGAGCACAGAACCCAAGACAAACTGACTTTTAAATTATAATTGACAGAGGACAAAGAACATTCATACTTTTGCCCCCGCTCTCTCTCTCTCTCTCTCTCAAACACACATATACCCTCACACACTGGCCCAGGGAACTAGGCAGAGTGTTGGGGTATTTTCATATTATTTTTTTTTCACAGAGGAGGAAACTGAGGGTCAAAAAGGAAAAGCACCCAAGGTTATTGGCTCATTCATTCATTCATTCATTCACTGACTCAGCAAACTCAAACAAGCACCTGCTGTTGGCAGGCTTGTGCGAGGCACCGCTGACTTAGTGATGAATAACACGAACCCTGTTCTCCCTACTCACAGGAGCCAGGGTTCAAAGCCTTGCTTCCCATCTCAGTCCCAGTGTCCTTTCCAATATGTTGACCTGCAGGCGGAATGTGCCCTCTCTGTGCTGTGTTCCAGTGGCGGCTGTTCGCTGCCCCCTGCCCCTATCCCCCCAAACTTACCCTCGGAGAAAAAACAGCACAGTGGCTGTGCAAATGTATCTTCAAGACAAGACACAGACCCAGATATTTGCTGAAAGTCCCTCCCATTTAGAAACTGAAGCCGCCAAAGGTTGTCCAGGGCCTGGTTTCTTTGAGTCACTGGGAGATTTGCCATTCCACCTCCACCCGCTGTACTGGCCTGGAGCAGATACTGTGAAACCTTGACCTTTTGCAAGTCTTCCCTCCAAACACTGTCTTATGAAAGTAGGGATGAGATCAAAGTTCTTTCAAAGCAAAAGGGGACCAATTGAAGGGGACGAGAAAGCAGGGAGTGAGCAAGGGAAGAGAAGACACAAGGCACCAGCTTTGTCCTCTGCACAGTTCTGCTGTGAGTGAGCCCAGTCTGCCCAAGGTCCGCGAGGACTGGCAAACCCAGTCCCTCAGAGATGCTTGGGAGGGGCCGGCAGCGGCCGCAGCTCCCCAGAGCCTGGGCAATGTTATTTCCTGGGGCAGAGCAAGTCACAAAGGATGAAAGCTGATGACTGAGTGTCTGGGGCAGGGTGGGAGGCCTTGCCAGGAGGTGGGGGGTGGAGCGGTGGCAAGGGAGGAGGGGCGGAGACTTGGCTGGTTTTGCACAGACAAATCTCTTCATTTTTCCAGACTGGAAAAAGCTGTTTGGGCTGTGCACATTTGCACGGAGTCACGGTATTTACTACGCTTCCTGGCTCAACAGATTTCTTTTTGTCATTCAGTCAAACGCAGCTTGTATTTTTCATAGGCAGAGCCGAACAGACCGTGGGGGCTCTTCCCCCACGTCGTGTTCAAAAACACATCACGAGTAATTCAAAACGCCCAGTGCACGCGGACAGCAGGCGTGGGTGGGGGGAGCTGGTTGCAGATAAAGACCCGTGTTCAGACAAACAGTGCCCCTCCTCGGAGGTGTTTAATGGCACCCCTTATTTCCCCGACATACACGCAGCTTGCACAGCCGTGCGAGCCAACTGCTCTCCTACAAACTCATCCCCGAATTGTGTGCATGCGGCCCTCCGTGCTGTGGGCCGGGTTCAGGGCAGTAGGATGATTTTTTTTAAGTGCTCACTAATAATTTTTTAAAATCCCTTTCGGCCCAAATGTGCCTACCCAGAGTTCCCTGCCAGCAATGTTTCTGGCCAGATTAGAAAGTTAGGTGTTGAACCCCTGGCTGTGAAGACACGAATTCAACCCAACACACATTCCTTGAGCACCTACTATGTGCAGGGCACTGTGCTAGGGGTAGAAGTGTGCAAGCTGACCCAACTTAGCACGCACTTTCCATTTTTAATAGCAAGCGGCCTGTGAGCCCAAAGGCATCTCAGCCCGTAGTGGCATTTCAGACGCCGGGGAGGGGCCAGGTCAGTAAGAAAAACCTTTGGGAGTGGGAAAGGGGAGAACTTTCCCAGGCCCCCTCTCCTCCCACTCCCCGGCTTCTGTGTGTGTGATGCCGTCCAGGCCGCCACACCGAGCCACAGTCACCCAATCTTGCTGAAACAACCTCAGAGTCCCGCTGCCTGTGTGTCCCAGACCGGGAGCCTCATCTTCAGAGATGACATAATGACATATTCAGGCCACTTCTGGCCTCTCTGGGCAGGAGGACAATAAATAAATAGGCACTCCTGGTGGCGTCAGGTGAGCATCACCTGACACGATGGGATGGAGCCTCTAACCTCCTCTTCTTGGGGTGGCCAAGCACAAGGTCATCTGGCATTAATTTAAAGAGAGAGGGAACCCACAGAGACTTCTCCTCAAACCGCTTGCGAGCCGAGAGCCAGGAGGGGGTGTTAGAGGAATGGGGGTGGGCAGAGGGGAGTAAGGGAGGGTCTTTGGGGGTTCAAGGGAGCCAGGAGAATTCTCCATACTCTGAGTTGTCTGTACCAGATGTAGCTCAGTATTTTTTTTCCTTTTCAAAGACTATTATGGGTTTCCTTTCCAAAGTGGAAATGCAGGATGGAAAAATGAGTTTCAGTTGCTATGGAAATAGGAGTTGGCTAGGACCTGCAGGAGCAGCAGCTGGAGTGGAACGGTGGCCCGGTGACAGAGGGGGCTTCCGGCTGGCGACATGACAGCAACAGGCTTTATCAGGGAGGAGGAGGAAGGGGAGGAAAGAAGAGAGAAAAGGAGGCAGACTGCGTCTGTAGACACTGCAGCCTATGAACTCCGCAGCCATTTGGAGTGATACAGAATAGTGTGTGTGTGTGTGTGTGTGTATCCCCATAGGCCAAAAAAAAGAAGAAGCAAAATAAATCCAATGCCTGCAAAAGAACAGAGTTTCACTGGTAGGCCAAGAAAGGCCTAAGTTAGTTGAATGACAGAGGGGAGAGGCCTGCCATTTAGGAGCTGTCCAAGGGCTTGAGGGCAATGCCTCAGCAGGGGCTGGAACCTCATACTCTGCACCCCCCTCACCTTTTGTCCTCACGCAGCTCCTCACATTGAGACTGATGTGGGCCTGAAACACAGCCAGCAAAATCCCCACGGGATTGGCAAGACTGGCAGAGGGTTCGCTGGCTGTTCTCTTTCATCTGCACCCCTGGGTGACTGTTTCTGCTCAAGACGGAACGTCTCCATGACCCTGGGCTCTGAGGTCTTCTAACCTGAGGCTTCAAAGGGCTCCGATGTTCTCAGCATCACAGTCCAGGAAGATGCTCTGATTAGGCCTTTGTGGCTTTCACTGGAGCCCTCAGCAGTGCCCACTGGAGGGAATATTATGCTATTCCCACTCTTACCCCCATGAGAGAGATCACCAGGCCCTGCCCTCCCATCCTGGTGGGGGTGGGCAGACAGGGGACCTCACATTCATGAGGGGACTGAAAGTTAGGCTTTTGACACCATTTAATCCTATTCATGTTTATATATGCTGTCCCCAAGAAACACTGAGAGGGTCATATAGCATAATTGACTAACATTCTACTATCTTATTTTTACATTTCTTTTGTCTTGTTTTATATTTATATATATATAGTTGTTATTTTTTTCAATATAGCAGGAGTTTCAAAAAGTGGAAGAGAGAGCAAAGAAGAATAAAATGCTTAGGAATACATGTAAACAAGAAGGGGCAGGACTCGAACACGGAAAGTTGCAAAACACTGCAGAGAGAAAGTTTCGAAGATACAAATAAATGGAAAGACTCCCCATGTTCGTGGACTAGAAGACTTAATCTGAAGATGTTGGTACTATTCACAGTGATCTACTGATTCAATGCCATCTCCATCCCAATTAGATATTTTTGCAGATATAGAAAAACCTATACTGAAATTCATACCACATTTTGAGAAACCCCAAGACCCAAAACAATTGAAAAAGAAGAACAAAGTGGGAGGACTCACACTTTCTTATTTCAAATTACTACAAAGGTAGCGTTATCAGAACAGTGTGCTTTTGGCACGTAGACAGACGTGTAGACCAACGGAATAGGAGGGACAGCCTAGAAGGAAAACCTTGTACGTGCTGTCAGATGGTTTTCAACAGGACGCCAGAGCCACTCCATAAGGAAAGGACAGTTCTTTCAACAAATGGTGTTGGGAAAACTGGGTACCCCCATGCAGAAAAATGAAGCTGGACCTTACTTTATACCAGATACAAAAATGTCCTGAATTGGATCTATGACCTAAACATAAGATCTAAAACTATAAACTCTTGTCAGAAAACATAAAAGAAACAAATGCTCATGACCCTGGACTTGGCAATGATCTCCTGGATAGGACATCAAAAGCACAGGTAACAAAAGAAAAAAACTAGATCAATTGAAATTCATCAAATTAAAAAAAAAAACAAACCTTTTGCGTATCCAAGGACATATCAACAGAATGAAAGATTCTATTTGCAAAGCGTATATCTGATAAAGAATTAATACCCAGAAGATATAAAGAACTCCAACAACTCAACATTGAAAGACGAAGCAACTCAATTCAATTAAAAAATGGGCAAAGAACTTGATAGACATTTCTCCAAAGAAGATACACAATTAGCCACTAAGCGCAGGAAAGATGCTCACCATCACTAGTTACTAGGAATATGCAAATCAGAATCACAGCGCCATCCTATCAGAATGGTTATTGCTAAACAAACACAGAAAACAAGTGTGGGCAAGGATGTGGGGAAATGGAAACCTTCGCACACTGCTGGTGGGAATGTCGAACGGGGCAACCACAGTGGGGAACGATATGGCAATTGCTCAAGACATAAAGTATAGAACTATCTTACGATCCAGTAATTCTACTCGGGGTGTGTGCCCTCCAAAATTAAAAGCAGAGGCATTGGTACACCCATGTTCATAACAGCCTTATTTACAATAGCCAAAGGTGGGAGCGGCCCAAGTGTCCGTCAACAGATGAATGAATAAACTACATGCTGTCTATGAATACAATAGAATATTACTTAACCTTAAAAAGGAGGGAAATCCTGACACATGTTACAACACAGGTGAACCTTAAAGACAATATACCCAGTGAAATAAGCCAGTCACAAAGAGACATATACAATGCCACATATGTAGGTACCCAAAGAAGTCAAAATCATAGAGGCAGGAAGTAGAATGACGGTGGTCAGAGGCTGGGGGAAGGAGGCAAAGGAGTGGAAATGGGAATGAATGAAACACTGAAACCCACTGTGTAGTGAACACGGAGTTCCACTTTAGGAAGCTGAAAAGTCTGGCGATGATGACGGTGACGGTTGCTCGTACAACAATGCAGACGTATGCTCACTGCCACTGAACATTTAAAAATGGCCAAAATGATAAATTTTATGCCATGCATATTTTACCATAATTGAATATATAAATATGCTTATATTTATATAAATGCACACAGACTCATATGGAAGTAACTCAGGGTCACCCTCTTGACCTCCGAGGAGCTCCGCCCCCACAGACTATCCAGTTAGGCCCAGTCAGCACCTAGGATATGGCCTTTCCCCGACTTCCTTTGTCTTGCTGAGACTCACCGCAGGTGCAAACGAGACCACAGCTGGGTGTGGGGAGCAGAGTCTGTGCAGGCAGGACAGAGCGATGAACAAAGATGAGGATAGTTGGGGGGCAGGGGACCGTGCACCTTGCTTGTCGCAGGGTCTAAAGTGATAAGGGCTGTCATGCAAGAGTGGACAAGGCGGGGGCTCTGGCCATCCTGGGCACAGGAGACCTCTTCCTCGGCTGTTGGGCGATGTCACAGAGGAAGTGGTGTTTCAGGGGGTTGAGCAAATGAGGATGTGCACATGTGTGAACCGGTGGCAGACATTCTAGGTGGTCGTTTGTGTGGCTGGAGTGTGGTGTGACGGAGCGGCAGGAGTTGGGAGAGAATGCTGGGTCGGCAGGGGAGAGGAGGAGACCAGGGCGTGGTGACACGGGGCAGACACATCAGCCACCGGAGCCTGTCAGAGTGTAAAGGCAAACTCAGTCCTGATCGGCAACCCTCTGGAACCAGATCCAGACTAGCAATAGTAACTCCTATTTCTAGGGGATGTATCATGTGCATTGCATTCAGCAACCCTAAGTGTTAGGTAGCAACACCAGCTCCATTCCCAGCTGAGAAAACTGAGGCCCCCGTGGTTCAGCAACTTGTCAAGAACACACAGTGGCCAGGGACTGGCGGAGCTGGGACGTGAGCCCGGCCTACCTGGCTCTCAAATGCCGACACGTATTAGAAGCACCTCAGGAACTAGCTTAAAACAAATCTCATTCCCAGTGGCCAAAGCTGGAATACTTCAAGCAATAAAAAAATAAAGCGGTATTGGGTTATAACCCAGAGCCTAAAATAAAATCCATGAGTCTATACTATTATAAATAAAAAGAAAAAAATAATAAATAGGAGAAAGCAAAGAGCCAAATCTCCCATGCAGAAGAATCCCAAATAAATTACATAAATACTCTCCCCAAAAGGAGGGGAATAGAAATCTCCACTCCCTTAAGTGTGGGCTGTACATACTGACTTCCTTCCAAGAGAACAGTACGGAACTGGGAATAAAGTGACTTTACAGTGGAAAAATCTGACAAACCCCACCTCAGTCAGGTGATCAAGGTCAGTGTCAAAGGCAGCAAGTCATGTTGATATCACAGACGCTTCATACGATGTGATGAAAATGGCATCTTCCTTCTGTGGTCGGCATCTCCAGAACTCATAACCCCAGGCCAACCCTGAGCATAACAGCAGACAAATTCCAATAGTGGAGCATTCTCTAGCGCACCTGACCCTTCCTCAAACCTGTCAAGGCTTTGGGTGCAAAGCAAAAGAATTTGGGCCCTGGCTGGTGTGGTTCAGTGGACTGAACGCCAGCCGGTGAACCAAAGGGTTGCTGGTTCGATTCCCAGTCAGGGTACATGGCTGAGTTGCAGGCCAGGTCCCCAGTAGGGGGCGCACAAGAGGCAACCACACATTGATGTTTCTTTCCTTCTCTTTCTCCTTCTCTTCCCCTATCTCTAAAAATAAATATACAAAATCTTTTAAAAAACCCACAAGAAAATTTGGGTACACTGGTACAGCCAACAGGACCCTAGAGAGACATGACAACTAAATG
>CM052550.1:4248727-4396227 GCA_028533065.1 Trachops cirrhosus | reverse complement strand
TTCTATGACAACAGAAAACTCGTGTCGAGAAAAATGGATTCCTAGGGGGTAAAACACAACTCCCTCTGACAGCACTGTGTTTGGGAAAAGGATTCTGCAGTCTGAGGATATGAAGGTCATTAAAAGTAGCTTTTTTTTTTTTTGCGGGGGGAGGAGGGAGAGAGTGGGGAATGGAGGCTCTTAACAACTTACTCTGTTCCCCCTCAACGTTCTCCTTCAAACCAATGTTAGAGTTAATCATCAATTGAAAGCCAGAAATGATATTGGAAAATCATTCTTTTACAAACGGAAACTATTATAATTTAAAAGGGTGCAAATGAAACCATACATTTTCAGAGGGAGATCAATGAAAAGCACTTTATTAGAAAATATAAATCACTTTTTAATTTCAGATGCAACAAGACTCATTTTTTCAGTTTCATTGAAATTGATTGGTGCACCTGCAGAGAAAAGCAGCTTTATCATCTCCTTATCAGCCAATTAATATGCAGGTCTAAATGTGAATACTATTCCAGTTAACTAGAAACGGATGATTTTATTGAAGTCTTAATAGGCTAGCAAAAGCTGACTTCCACCCTACTAAATGAGGTCAGTTGAAGGAAAAAAAAATCAGAAGTGCAAAACTTGGGACCAGTGGAATCTGAAACAATTTCTCTACCTCTTCAGGCCCCAGAAAAATGGAAGCAAAGTGTCTTGTCTGAAAGCAGAGGGACTATGTTATATGGAGGGGAAATCAGAACGTGGGGTTTTCTCTCTTTTATAAAAAAAGATTTTGTTTATTTTTAGAGAGAGGGGAAGGGAGGAGAGAGAAACATCAGTGTGTGGTTGCCCATTGCACACCCCCAGCTGGAGCCCTGGCCCACAGCCCAGGCATGTGCCCTGACTGGGAAACGAACCAGTGACCCTTTGGTTTGTAGGCCAGTACTCAATCCACTGAGCCACACTGGCCAGGGCGAGGGTTTTCCTTTAACCCAAAAAGAGGACTATTTGGGTTTGATTCTGAAGTCTGACAATCCCACAATTCAAATCAGTTCTTGGCCTCATCTCCATTTTAATCTCAGGGTAATTAGAACTCCAAAGTGAAGTTTAGTCTCCCATGCTTTCCTTTCTGTGCTCATTTTCTGCCTTGAGATACTCTCTCAGACACGCCAAAAACCTTGCAACCTCAAGGTCTGTGAATCCTTCTCCCTACCAAACTGCCAAGTGCCTTTGGGATAAATGAATTCACACTGAGATGTAACTGACTGATAGGCTCAAAGTGTTACACTGCTAATGAGTTATTTATTTATTCATGCTGCAAAAAGCTTTACTATTCTCATTTGGCCCAGGGCATGGGTGAGGCTCCAGGGTGGTTAAAGGCGGCCTAGTGGCTGCAGGGAGAGCCTCAGGCAGAAGCCAGACACCAGGGGGTTCAGGGGGCCCTCCTCAAAGTCCTCTGGACTCCACAGGCCCCTGGTGGTGCTTGAGAGGGGGGCCTTTCAAGGAGACCCCCGCCCAGCCCAGCCTGGGGGCCGGCCAGCCCATCTTCTTGCTGGGCTTCACCTGCTCATCCAGGAGGTGGAGCGCCAGGAGGTCACGGAGCTGATGGGCTGTGCGGACACAACCCAGGCCTGCAGGTCCAACAGGGCCCGGTCAGGTTCTTCTCCAGGTCCACGGTGGCTTCCACGCGTCCCGAGTGTCACCCCGCTCATCTTGGGGGGGCCTCTGCATGTCCTGGAAGAGGGGGTGGCTGCCTCGCTGGTTCTACTTCTTCACGAGCCGCTGGGCACGTGCACTTCTCCTCCTACTCACGGGAGAAGTGGCCGACGCCCTTCAGAGTCCCATCGTCACCACGGAGATAGGAGCCCAGAGAGAGGTAGGTGAGGGTGGCCAGGCGGTGGGCGGGGCCTCTACGTTGGTGGAGTAACTCTGACAGATCTGGGAGCCCCTGGTTGCCGGGCAATAAGGAGCTGAGGTCAGAAAACGGGGTTGGCTGGCCTGGGAAGCCGAGGACGGCCGAGATGAAGCCCAAGGCGGCGACTGGAAAAGAGGGTGGAAGGTGGTCAGAAGCTGGAAGCGGGGGCATCTCCGGGTCTATTGCATCCAGGCTGTTGAAGCAAGAGACAGATCCGGGGGACCGTGGAGGGCACCGCCCCCAACAGCATTTTAAATAGGAAAATCTAAAGCTGGGATTGGCCAAGTTTCTCTGCAGAGGGTCGATGGTGTCACTTCCTAGGCCAGAGTCTCTATTGCAAGCACTCAGTTCTGCCCTCGTGACAGGAAAGCGGCCATAGACAATAACCGGTGTGGTTGTGTTCCAATAAAACTTTATTTATAAAGCAGCCAGCCATGACTTCGGCCTGTGGGCTGTTGTTTGCCAACCCCTGATCTAAAGGGAGGGACTGTAAATGGTGAAATGTCAGGTGCGAGGGAAGGGCAACCGGGGAGTTCAGGAAACCTCTGGCGTCCTTCAGTCATCTCTGATTTTCTTGAAATTCACTCGTTCATTCCCTCATTCCTCAAGCCTTCGACTAAACGAATGCTCACGCCCTCTGTCCGCAGCTCTGTGAGCAAGAATGACACTGCCCGTGGCTTGGGGAGCAGTGGCCGTCCCTCGCAATGCTCGCACGAAGTCCTTGCTGACGTCCTGTAGCTGGCCCTTTCTGATACCAGCCCTTCCTGTGGGATGAGGAGGGACTGGTCCCGAGTGCAGGAAATTCATTTCCCTGCTGCGGTGTGTCCTCGGGATAGGACGAGGGTGGCCAAGGTCTTGAGACCCGCTTTCCGCACGGGACTCAGGACTTGCAGATCAATGCGCACGCGGTCCTCCGATTGTTACTGGGCTCGACACTCCCGAGTTACTGCTGTTACTCCGAAAGTCAAAACAATTGCCGAGTGTATGGAATGTTATTATTTATTTTAGAATGTCCTAAATAATTTTTAGGTTTATGAATGTAGATATGACATTGTGGATGTTAAGAGAGAAATAAAAATAACATCATATATGATCCTAATCTCCCAATTAAATGTGGGAAGTGTGTGGCACAGTGCCTGTTGTACATAGGACCTCAGAAAGCTTTTGTTGAATGAATGAATGAATGAATGAATGAATGAACGAATATAGTGTTTTAAAAATCCAGTGAGTGGCAAGTCTATCTCCTTCAAGAGTAGAGTTCATTTTTCATAATAGCCCTTTTACGCCTGGTATGTTGATGTGGTGGATTACAAATACGCGCACCACTGTTCCTGAACATAATCAGGTTTCACTGTAAAGTGTTAGGAGCAACCGGGCTGGAGATGAGAGGGTTGGGATTTTAGTCTCAGCTCCGACGTAGTAACATGCTCGGCGATCTTGGGACTCCATCCAGACCTTGCGTCTTTACCCCACCCGGAGAGAACCATTGCACGGACAGGTGAATCTATGTTTACCGATAAACAGTATTTGGATGGGAATGAATAACACAGAGATTTAAAAGATAAAGTTACGCCCTCCACGCTTTCTAACTGCCTTTCGCTTGGCAATACATTATGAGTAGTTCCAGTGTTTGTTGTTCTTCTGATTTTTGTAAACCGTGATTTTTGTAGACATCTGGTGGATGTCTGTGGACGATGCTAATAGGGGCAGAGCCAGCGGTCCCCTTCCACGGTGCCCACAGTCGCAGGGCACTGGCCCACCATCCCAGCTCCTTTCCTTCCTCCTCTTCCTTCTCTGTTTCCTCTTGCCCTTCTCTCTTCTTTTTCTTTCTTCTTCTTCCTCTTCCTCCTCTTTCCCCCTTCTCTGTCTCCTCATCTTCTTTTGGTGCCATCATTGGGCTGGTTGTCTGCAGAGATGTCGGGCCAGAAAATAGATTCTCTGTGTGTCTGTTTTGATGGCTGCACTCCTGGTCTCGAGTCTGCTGAGGTGCCAAAGGCAGATCTTGGAGACAGTCTGAGTCCATCAGTCCTCAGGGAGTCGTGACCTCATTGGAGGTATTCAAGGTGGTAGTTAGGAATCTAACAGAAGAAAGTTTTTTTTCTTTCTTTAGGTTAGAGATGTACAGGATGGAATGGAGTAATGTTGAATAGTGAGTTTCCTGTTACTGGCTGTATTTAAGTAGAGACATCGTCATGTTCCCACGCAAAAAAATTAGTATCTAAGCTAAAAATTTTGGTTCTGCACCAGATTTGCCCTGAAGCTTCCTCAGATGTTTATTTCAGCCTGGCGGTTGGATTCAGTGATTGCTAACTCCTTCCAGGTGTTAACACTCTCTGGTTCTAAGTCTAATTCTCTGACATGGGCCTTTATGGAAGGTGCTAGCATTTAACATCCTGAAACTGATGCTGGTAAAAAACTCGGATGGGAAAAGAGGTTTAACTAATTGCAAATAACAAGATTTCAGTTTATCTGGGAATTCCAATTGTTCAGGCTTTCCCTACCCTTCATTTCCACAGATACCTGGTGGCCGGTCTTAATGACAAAAGCATGAAATGACACATGGAGGTGTGTGAGGAAAGTGACACACTCACGTTCTAGATGGACATATGTCAGTTCTCACCTGCATGCTGGAACACGCGACCAGGTCCCGTATGCAATGTCACACTAACGACCCTTTAAGTGCCTTGACTGAGCAATTTGGACGTCCCCCCATTTCCTCATTTCGAAATGTTTCAGGTCCCCTTCGAAACCGTGAAATGCATGAAAGCTGCTTCTGACCACAGAGACTAATGCGCTGTCCCTTTTATCTCCAAAACGGGCTCCCAATTGGTTCCAGGGAAAGTGATTTCCCCAACCCTGGCTGCCAGCTGTAATTGGCTTATATGTGACCCATCCATTTCCACACGCTTGTTAGAGCTGGGTGCTGGGGTCTCTCCAGGCCTTCCCAGGCCGCTGGACGGGGCCGGTCTGGGCCAGCAGGCACGCTGGCAGGCAGACCCCCCGGAGTCGAGTGGTCCACTTCGGGCACAGCATGACCTGTTGTGTGGCTTAGGCTCTTCCTGGAGGCTGCCTCTGAAACCAGGCAGACACTGGGAAACTTTGGGGGTAAAAGACGCCCCCTCTTTCCTTCCTCTTACCTCCTTTCCCCTTTCATTTCCGCCCTCTGGCTATGGTCCAGAGGCAGCCGTACGCAATTGTATAGTCTAGCGCCAAATCGCTTGGTGTTGAACCTGGCTCTGCCTCCTCACAGCTGAGCAAGCTGCTTAGAATCTCTCTGCCCCCTCAGTCTCCTTACCTGTCGAATGGGGCCAGTCATAGCACCATCCTTACAGTGTTGTTGTGGAGGACTAAACCAGCCAGTGGACATAACGCATGTAGGCCTGCCTGGAAGAAAACGTCAGTTGATCAAGGGCAAGTGAATGGATCAATACGTCATCCTGCCCCAGATGGCCTTCGGATGGCTTTGCACGGAGCTTCACGCCTCCTCAGAGCAGAGCCCGGGTGGCGGGCTTCTGCGTATGCCTGCGAGAGTCAGCCAGAGCTGCCGCGATCCTCCCAGGGTTTTATTTTAAAGGGTTCTGTGGTTTAAAAATATTGGAAACCACTGGAGTAGATGATCTCCAGGGCCTCAGTCAGTTCTAAGGTGCGTAATTTTTGTGCTTTCCAGCAAATTCAGCAGCTTTACGATGGAGTCACTTATTATCTATCAGCTGGCTTTCTGTTTAGCCAGAATCCCCTGTTAATAAAAGTATCTCTGCAATCTATCCTCAGCACAATAATCTTCACTCACAGCAGTGCTCTGTGTAACCTGGGGAAGCATAGAACTGTGTCTGGATCTGTTTTCTTTAATGATGTGTTCTTAGACCTAGAATTATTTCATCAAGGGGAATGCACATTTACCCATAGTGGAACACACACACACACACTGCGTGCACTCCATCATGCTTAAGTGTTCATATATCTATATACACACACACACACACACACGTATATAAGTTGATATATCTAATGATAAAATGCATGGTTATGGGAGAGAATTTGGAACATACAGAGCAATGTAAGAAGAAAACAGAGATAAGGGTACCAATAATACGTTGGGGGTATTTTCTTCTAACATTTAAAAAAATTGTGTGCACAAGTATTAAAACCAGGGATCATGCAATGTTTGTAGATTTTCTATATGTTGACCTTTTTTGTAAAATATTGTTTCATGAGCATTTTTCTCATATTTTGAATTTATTAACCAACATGACTTTAATGAGTACATAAGACTCTGCAATGCAGACAGACCATAATTTCGTTACCAGTTTTCCTATGATTGGACATTTGAAATGTTTCTTATGCTGAATTCAAAGGTGTGAATTTATTGAATCAAAGGATACCCACTTTCGTTCCCCCCAAAGCCTATTGACACATATTTCCGAAGTGCCTTCCGAAAAGTTTGTGCCATTTTACTCCTCTGCTCTGTTGGCATCTTGGTCTTAGCCAACCTTTATTAAAAACTTGTTCCTCGTTGGGTAAAATGTTAACCAGAGTTTTTGCGTCAAATGTAGTTTATTAGACTCTCATACTTTAAAATGTGACAACTTATGTAGCTTTCGGATGCATGGAATATCCCAGCATCCCCAATGGGAAAGTTTCCCCAGAAACATAAAGGATGCAGAAATAAGAACGGGGCTAAAAATAAGCCAGGGTGTTGATATATAAGCATGGAAAAGGGAAAATAAAGTCTCCTCGTCCTGGTGTGACCCTCCTTCCAGCTGCTTCTTTCTCTGCCTTTAATGCACAGGGGCTGGGGGGCAGTGTGGCGTCGACCAGGCCCGAAGAAAACCCTGGGGCTGACGGTCAGGGTCTGTCTTGAAGGCACCGATGTTAAGAATCCAGCCCAGTGATGCTTCATTCGTTAACTCAGGGATTTAGGTTATAAGTCCACCAGGAAAGGGCCTGGCACGCCGAGCCACAGATCGAGCGCACTTTCCCGAATCCCGAGGCGGCACAGCGAGGGGTGTCCTGTCTGCCCGGTAGAAAGAGGCATTGCGTCCCTTTCCAAACTTGCATCCGTTCCCGGATTCCTCAGGAGGCTACCAGGACATTTTCTGCTGTGCCTTTACAACTCTGCGACTTCAGGTTCCAGGGGTGGGGTGGGTCCTGAGGTCCCTGCCTTCCGCCAGTTTGGTTCTAAGCCCATAACAACAGGCGATCTCCCTCCCAGCCCGTTACAAGGTCTGTGAACTGTCTTCTGAAATCCATCGCATGATTAATGGGACAGGAGGCGTGTGCCAGGGAGTTTGCCTGGTGACCAGGAAACACACTGTCGACGTGCACAGCCTGGGGTGGACGGCTACATACGGTCACCAGAGGTGGCTACTCTGAGTCCTCCGTCCACCTTTTCCAGATCGCCAGCAATGGATTTGCCAATTAGCACACCGGTATCAAAAATGATTGGCAAATCTAGTGACTGTTAATTAGTTTGATGAGTGTTGGAAATGAGCTGCAGGTAGAAAGCTCGGGCGGAAAGGTGTGTTTTCGAGATGCTCCCCTTCCCTGCGTGAACCTAGTAGGGCTTGTTGCCTGGACCCTGAGGAGTGGCCCCTGAACTGATCCTTGACCGGTGCTGCGTCCAGCCGTTGGGGGAGGAGGGTCTCTGGCTCCACGGTTCCAGCCAGCGGTTGTAGAATCCCACCGTAACCTCTGCTTTGAGTGAACTTCTCACACAGGCAAATTCTGAGCACGGGAAAGGTCAGAGAGCTGGGGGCTTCATCAAGCCCCAGGACTGATTATATGGACTACCTAGTGCCTGCTTTGCTAATTAATGTTGATTTAATTAACCTCGGGAGGTGCGACTGTTGGCGGCCCAGGGCAATGAGACAGAGCTTCCGCCCTTCCCCTGCTGAATCAGAGGTCACTCGGGAGTCAGCGCAGGGTCAGCCGCATCAGGCCACGTTGTCGGCGGTCCCTTTCCTCCCGGACCTGGATGGCCCGCCAGCAGTCAGAGATCTGCCTCTGATTTGCTTTAGGGAAACTCATCGGAGTTCTGAAAGCAATTCCGGTTCTTTACACTTAAAAAAGAAAAAAGAAAAGAAAAAAGAGAGAGAGAGAGGAGGGGGAGAGGTCTGACTCCTTTAGATTTCTGTGTGTAGCGTAAACGTGGACGCATCCCTTCCACGTTAGACATCCGCACTGGATGTGATGCGGCGAGATGAAGACAGCCTGCTCCGTCTCCGGAGCACAGACGCACTCGGTCCCTGGAGTGGCCGTGTCCAGGTGCTGAAAGTCCACTGGCTGGGATGCCGAGTTCCTCATTTGCATTTCTTTCTTTCTTTCTTTCTTTCTTTCTTTCTTTCTTTCTTTCTTTCTTTCTTTCTTTCTTTCTTTCTTTCTTTCTTTCTTTTTTTTTTTTACAATGGACTAAAGATATTAATTTGCATTTCTGAGTGACCTGAGGGCTTGTCTGATGTACGAACAGGGGAGGTTGCTTTCTGAGTGACACACCCACGACCTTCTCTGGTCACTTCCTTCTGAGAAGATGGTAAATTTTCTAACTTGGCTGGTAGGAAAGGCCAGATTAGGGTAATAAGGCAGAAAGATTTTATGATATTTCTCCTGTTGCACATTTAGCTTCAGCGTCTGACACATAGTGAGCACCTAAATGAGCGAATACAATTTGTTTTCGGGCTTAATGGGTCAAATCTATCTTTTTGTCTGGATTTAAAATCCTTGCGTTCTTAAAGTCTAGACAACATATTTGATGATGTCTTATGTTTCTGCACAACTACTATCGCTAATGAGTAACGATGGCAATAGATAACACGTATGGAGTGTTCGCTGGGAGCCAGGCACTTGACTTTCTGTACACTGTGTAATTCAACCCTGACAGCAATTCAATTCTATTATTCCCCGCAAGTTTAGAGGAGGAAACCAAGATTTCAGGAGGTTAAGTATCTTGGCAGTCTGCCCCCAGACTCCCTGCTCTTCCCCTCCACGACATACTGCCTCTCTCTCGTATTATTATGTATTATTGGTAGTAAGGTGTATGTATTAGACACTCTCATTGTATGTGTCTTCTTAAAAGAAGAATCTGTTTTTGAAGTATCTTTTTTTTTTTTTTTTGCAACCTTGCCACTCAGAATCCCATGTCCTTATGGAGTTATCATTAGCGTTCAGACTGAAAAAGCTAGTCTGTGTCTTAACCTTAGTATCCCTGAAGATTAAATCTATGGGTGTCTGACTGTGAGAACAAGAATAATAACTACTACCCTGGCCAGGGGGCTCAGGTGGTTAGAGCGTTGTCCCGTACACCAATAGGTTGTGGGTTTATTCCCCCGTCAGGGCACACTTTTAGGTTGTGGGTTCGGTCCCCAGTCAGGGCATGTGTGGGAGGCAGCGATTGATGTTTCTCTCTCATATTGAAGTTTTTCTCTCTCTCCCCACCATCCCTCTCTCTAAATCAATAAGCATATCCTTGGGTGAGGATTAAAAAAAGAATAATAACCACCATGCATTGAGTGAATACTATATTCCAGACACTTTGTACATATCCTTGCTGATCCTCAAGAACAATTCTGAAAAGTGGTTACCTCATTGTCCCCACTTATAGATGAAGACACTGAGGCTCACAGAGGTTATATAAGTTGCTTTAGGTCACATAGCCTACACTAGCAAAACTGGGATTTGAACCCAGGTCTGTGAGAAGCCCACATCTCTTCTGTTCTAGAAGATGCTCAGGCCCCTTCTCGGTAATGTGGGCCTGTCACGGGCTGCCATGAAGGTTTCCTCTGGGAGACGTCTCTTTGCAAGGCTTTCTGTGCAGCACCCAGTTGCATCGGATGGGTGTCCCATCTGGTTGGAAGCAGGTCACACATGTACCGTGAACCTGGCTGGGCTACTTGTCGGAACTTCTGCTGGCTGCACGTGCATTGATACAGCGAATCCCACCGTTAGGGAAAGAATGGCCCAGCTCAGCCTCCAGGTAGGGCTGGGGAGACCCTAGCTGTGTTCATTCTGGCTTGGCTTAGTACTCTTACCAGTAATAAAAAATTAATTTGAGCACTTGAGCTAATTGGGGTAAAAAAAAAAAGTGACATCCAAGCCAGAAATAAGCCTAATGAAGCCCATTAAATAATTTAATGATTACATAATTATGTTCATTTAAAATGCAGGAATTGATTATTCTCAAATTAATTTTACCATCTCTGTACTTTTTCGAGCACATTTATTTTGAACAAAATGAAGGATTAGTTTCATTTCTGATGGGCACTCTGCCATTAATAATCATGTCTCATTATAATGAGAAAATGTTGTGTTTTGAATAAGTTCATGTGATCATATATTTCCAGATAACAGACAGGCTTGTTCAGTGGGGAGATTTAAGCCATTGAAAGGACCTCACTAATTTGAATCATAAAATGAGTACATGGAGGATTGATGGGCTCAGTGAGCAGAAACGTGGATGGGAAAATCTGGAACAATCCAGCTAATTAGGGCCTGGATCAGAGTGTTCCGGAAGCTCTGAGCCAGTTGCCAAATCAAGCATTATGGGATAGTAAGGACTAAAAGGCTTCACAGTAGATGTATATTGAATGCTTTTCTAGCATTTTTTCCTTTCTCCTTTGTAACACTCCTAATTTCTATTTGGGAAGCCCTTTCCTTTTGAGGTAAGACTCTCAGGCTCCAGGAGTAGAACCTTTGTTATACTGAGCCAATCACTGCATTTCATCCTTCTGGCAACAGTGATTGGTACAGAGATGGTGGGCACGTGACCGAAAGCCACCCAATCAGAATGAATCTCAGGACCATTTCCAGGCATCTCGGGACAAGATTGTTTTTCTTTTGGCTACAGATGAAGAAGCAGACTGGAAGCAGTTTGGGGTCCACCTAGGGAAGTCAGTCTTAAGAGGAAAGTGACCAGAAGGGGCAGAGAACCAAGAGGTAGGAGGGACCAGATCTGGGTGACATCCTTAAGCAGCACTGCAATGAGCATCTTGTGCACCTGTCATGTCACATGTATGCAAAGATCATTGACGGACACATTCTCAGGAGTAGAGTTTCTGGGCCATAAGGTAAAGGCCTTGTAAAATTTGAGATTATATTGCCAGATTGTCCTCTATAGGGGTTTCACCAACTTATGCTTCTATCATCAAGATACACACATTCTGCCCTGGCTGGTGTGGCTCAGTGGATTGAGCACCGGCCTGCGGACCAAAGGGTCACCAGATTGATTCCCAGTCAGGGCACATGCCTGGGTTGCAGGCCAGGTCCCCAGTGGGGAGCTCACAAGAAGCAACCACACATTGATGTTTCTCTCCCTCTCTCTCCCTCCCTTCCCCTCTGTCTAAAAATAAATAAATAAAATCTTAAAAAAAGATATATACATTGTCTTATTTAATTCTTTAAAAAACCACTGTGTGAAGTACATACTGTTTACCCATTTTTCAGGTAGAGAAACTGAGGGCTCAGTCAGGTTATGTGACACACAGTGATTTGTACATGCAGGGGGAAGCCCAAAATTTACCCAGAGTTCCTACACACACACACCATAAACTGACAAAAACCTGGGATATATAATTCAAGGAGCTTTTTTGCCCTGAACCACGTGAGAGTAAGCTGTCAACCTGACCCCACTCCCCCACAGGCGGTCCCCGACAGCTTGGCGTGAATTTCACTGATTGATTTTGAAACAGCAATAACAAAAAGTAAGCACAGTATTGTAAGTTTTTCACAAGATTAAATTTATTTAATATAAAGGATGATAGTTACAGCCGCCCAACTTCTGGAGGATTCATATGTCTTTTATAGAATTATGGGTATGTGAGATCTGGTTAGACTTTACACCTTTTCTTATGAAAATTGCCAGCACGTACAAAAGCAGACTAGGTAATGAATGCCACGTACCCAGAACCCAATCTCGTTTCTCAAGCCCCCTATCATTCTCCTATATCCTGTTGGATTAGTTTAAAACACAGCAGACATTATATAATTTTACCCATAAAGCCTTCAGTATGTTACTGTACGAGAATTATTTTTTAAAAAGATGGCCACGATAGATGTGAATGTTTCGAACACTTATTTATATGGCTTTTTATTTTCAAAGTAAGCAATAAAATATGGGCCTCCTCAAGTTTTTAAACATTTTTATTTGTTGATTTTAGAGAGAGAGAGAGACAGGAAGGGAGAAATTTTTAAACACTTTTATTTGTTGATTTTAGAGAGAGAGAGAGACAGGAAGGGAGAGAGAGTGAGAAAGAGAAACATCGATTTGTTGTTCCACTTACGGATGCATTCAGTGGTTGCTTCTTCTATGTGTCCTGGCTGGGGATTGAACCTGCGGCCTTGGTGTATGGGGACAATGCCCTAGCCAACTGAGCTACTCAGCCAGGGCTCTTCAGAGATGTTTTTTGAAAATATCACTGGTCCACAAAATGTCCACATCTGAGGCTCACTACTGACCTCTGCTGCTGGAGTGACCTCGCAAAGCCTTCGCTGGGGTTCTGTTCACGCCTCAGAAGCCTTCCAAGTGCAGCTGGCCTGGGTTTTCTGATGCAGTTTGGGGGCTCCCTTTACGATAAATAATACAAAATTAAGAAGACAAAACAACATTTGAAAGTGGCTATATTTTTAGTCTGAGAATAAGACCACAAATAACAAGGCAAAAAGCTCGCCCATATCACAAACATCACAACATCAGAAAAATTATGTTTTTATTAAGGAACTGACTGAACTGCCCCCGTCACGTTTCTGCCCCCTACGTTCCTTGTCTGCGTGGACTTCGATTGCCTCGCCGTAGAACAAGGATATTACAATATCCTGTTCGATAGAGAGAGTAGGAAGATAATTCAGTTTTATTACTGGGGGTGGGACGGCACCCACGGATAGACCGACTGCACGGCCACTTCGGCTCTGCGCCCCTCGCCTGATACACCCTGTTTCCCGAGATTCCGTCGGCCGAGTGCATCCATCCCCGCGGTGTCTTCACTTTCCAATGTATTCCCGACCGGCGAACGCTCCCACTGCGATGCGGTGTCAGTGAGAAGGGGACCTTCTGCGTGTGAGTTTACACACCAGGTGCCGGGAGAGCTTTCTCCAGGCTGGCTTCAGGTTCTGTTCGACACCTTCTTCCTCTCGTTCTGCACCGAGTTGCAGACGCAGGCTCTGTAGGACGTACTTACATCCCCAGCGGAGCTCTGGCCCTGCATCTTTGGGTCCCCGTGCTGGGTCCTTCCTGGGAGCCACTCCTACCTACTCAGGGACAGCTGGTCGTGGGAGTGACTGGGATCACATAAACAGATTTCATCAACCAACCCCATACTAGGTGTGTCGCTAAGATCATTTCCTCTTAGCCACGCCCCCTAATCCCTGCAGCCTCAGTACGAACGGAAAACTGATGGAGAACTCAGAGTGGGAAGACCAGTCTTAACTGATTCTGGTTAGATCTCTCCCCTTCTTCCAACTCTACCAAAACTTGCGACTTTCTGAACACGCTGTCAGGGCTTCATTAGCTTCGTGGTGAGTTTGGCTCCACCCTTCACTGCGTCTGTGACCGCCCACAGCGTTCCCAGCATTCCTCCTGCTCCAGGCCCACCGACCTGCTCCTTGTTCTCCAGGCAGGCCAGACACGCGCTGCCTCCGGCCTTTGCACTTGTGGTTTCTTCTGTCTCGAGTGCTTTCCCCAGACACCTGCACACAGCTCACCCCTTCGCTTCCTCCGGCTTTCTGCTGAAATACCAGGTTCTCACCGTCCCACATAAAACAGCACCTTCAGCTACCGGCATTCCTGCCCTCTGCGCCCTATTTTATTTTTCTCAGTAGTACCACCTCTGACACAGATATATTTACTCATTTGCTTCTTGTATCATCTTTCTTTTATTTAGAACGTCAGCTCACGAGAGCAGAGACTCCGTTTTGTTCACTGCTGGTCCCAACACCTAGCATAATGCCAGAGTAATTGCTCAGTATATATTTGAGTGAAGTGTAACCGGAAACCACTGAAGAATTTTAAACAGGAGAGACTTTAGGCTTTCCTGGGTCTGCCACAAGAAATTAATCTCTCACTTAACTTTCTCCCAAAACATTGTTCTGCAACATTCCTTGAATTAAACACCTCTCAGTCTAGTTTCCTTCACTAGACGGCATGGGACAGGGAGTCTGTCTGATTCATCGACAGACCCCTCCACATGTATTTCAGAATCGACGCTGGCAGAATTAAAGGGAGTTTACTGTTTCTTTGCACAAGAATTCTTGAACTGGCTGTGTTTGGTTTTCTCAACTAACTAGATTATAAGCTGTCTCCGAGTCGGGGACATTTCCCTGGCTATTTAGATCCTCTCAGCATCTCTTAGCAACCAATATATTGTGCTTCTTAAATAAGGTTCAACCTCTCTGTGTTTCTGTCTATATAATTTCTGTACTTAGCGTTTTCCAATTCCCCATTATAATAGATTCCTAAGCAAAATTTCCATATCTGTCAGGATACTCTCAGTTTCTGCTAATCAAAACCCAATTAAAAGCAGCTTAAATGAGTAGGGGTGTATTATCTCAGATGGCACAGGGCTGGAGGAAGTGTGATTTCAGGAATGTTTGATTCTGTGCCTTCCCGATGTCTTTCAGCTCTGCTATTCCAGTTTGTGTCCTCATGGTCACAAGATGGCTGCAGTGGTTTCAAGCAACGCGTTCTCACGCAGCGACAGCCAGAGGCAGGAGGAGGCCTTCTTCCCTTTCAGGCATCTCTTAACTGAAAGGAAAAACTTTCCCGCTACTCTATTCCCTTCATTTCTCATTGTCTTCTCCCAGTGCATGCCCTTGCCTAAATCAGCTTGATTAGGGAAATGGCATTGCTCTGATTAGCTTACATTAGTCAAGATTTACCCCTTGGGACAGTGGAGGGACCTTGTCCTCAGTGCAGAGTCACACAGAGCCTCGGCACTCTGACAGCCAAGAAGAAGGGGGACAGGAATGAGCCTGGGTTGGCAGCCACGGTGTCTGCTACATCTTCTACATACTAACCCTCCAACCTGAAAATTCGGGAGTCCGCAGATACGCCTTCCTATCCAAAAACTAGGGCCATGCTGTTTTTCTGAATCAGTCTCCTAAAAAAACCCCAAACAACCACCACAACAACAAAGCCAAACTAAATGTCACGCATGCAGCTTATTTAGTTTTAAAAGGAAACAAAACTAGGTAATTATCAATTGCATTAAAACCAAACATGAAGCAGGTTGCTTATTCTCTGTGCCTCAGTTTCCTCCTCTATAAATAAATAAGCATAATCATAGGACCTAACTTACGGGGTTGATGTGAAGATTGAAGAAATTAGTATGTAGCTGCTTCTCACTCACCATTGATTCTGAGTTTGTGAATTTGCCTGCTCGCTAACATTTATTTGTAATCCCCGAATCTGTCAATGCCTGCGGCAGTTTTGTGGTCATTTGTGGACATGCAGGGAGAAATTTCAGTCCCTCAAAGTGCGTGTTGCTAGGTGAGGTCGAACAAGACGACACTGCCTTTCCTGTTCAGCTGTCATACTCTACACTAGCGTTCTTTTCATGGTCTGTTTAGTGCCATGTTTTTAGTATTTTCTGTTCTTTTTGTAGGTGATTCTGCTTTTAAAATGGTTCTTAAGCCCTGGCTGGTGTGGCTCAGTGGATTGAGCACCGGTCTGCAAACCAGAGGGTCTCTGGTTCGATTCCCAGTCAGGGCACATGCCTGGGTTGCAGGGCAGGTCCCCAGTAGGGGGCGCACAAGAGGCAACCACACATTGATGTTTCCCTTTCTCCCTCCCTTCTCCTTGCTCTAAAAATAAATTAAAAATATATATACAAAATAAAATAAAATGGTTCCTAAGTATAAGTGGGGGGTGTGATGTGCCTTACAGAGAAAACACGTGGTAGGGGAAGCTTTGTGCAGGCCTGAGTGGTAGTGCTGCTGGCCGTGAGTTCAAATATATATAGATGTATTCAACAACGGATGTTAAATAAGGTGTCTGCAAACAGGCGCACATAACACAAGGTTCTCCATGGACTGGTTGGCAAAAACATGACCAGAGGCTCCCAGGAACCAAACCCTTTAGTTCCCCTAAGAGCAGTGGCTCAGCGTTCACTAATTCCGTGTTTGTGGTGACTTTACAGAACCACAAATAATGAGAATCAGCCCTATCTAAAGCATCTAGGATGGCTTCTGTCATGTAGGTAGAACTCTGTGATGGTTAGTTTTAATGTCACCCAATATAATTATAGTAATCATATTCCCTGAACTAGAAAAATGTTAGAACCTTAGACTATTCTTCAAGCTAAACATGAACTGAGCCTATATTTCAGTCCACTTAATTTACAGCCCTGTCAAAGTAAATACACACAAAACAACCACACACTCGTAGCTGGTTTCACAGCCAAAGAGCCAGCAGCCGAAGGATTGAACTCCACTCAAAATCCACGCAGGACACGAGAACAAGAGGCGCTGATCTTCACATGCAGCAGCGTTCTGATTCTGTAGTATGGCCGCCTGTGAAATGACAACATGGTTGTCTCCACTAGCAGGACCCCTTGCTCAGGCCTGTTTTCTGTCTCTCGGGACACATGTCCCAGTCCCAGGCAAGAGCAGAACACCCAGTCCCCAGCATCAGCTGATGCAGGGTGGCTGGGCTCACTCTGGTCTCATCCGAGAGCGGCGTTTCTAGACACTTACTAACATCCTTGCCATCTCGTTCCTTTTCCCAAGAGCCTGAGACAGGGGAGAATCGAAGCTCTGTTTGAACTTCACCTTTCTGGGAAATGTAAAGGGTAGGAGACGTTCCAAACAGGCCTTTGGGAGAAAGGAGTGGATAGTTCCATTAGCTGTACTCCACTTTCAATATTGCTACGACACAACAGTTTCAAATCTATGTATAAAGCAGTCTATTTAAAGCCATTTAGAATATAGCACAACAATGCCAAAATAATTTCAGTGTAAGTCTTTGATCTCCTCATTATAATGCCATTACCATACCATTATTAGCTGAGATTACAATGACAAATCAATTTTAATTCAAGTCTTTGGAGATACCATTTATAACACTATTATCACGTGAATTTGCAAGGGAAAAGTTACTTAAGCAAGCTTGTTGGAACAGAGCTATAATGCTAATATAATGGAAAATTTTGATGGCGAAATTATTCCAAGTCCCTAGGGACTGGTGATTATCATATAAAACCACCAACCATGAAAATGAGGTCCCCCCGCCCAATAATAAATCATGCAATGGATAGTATCTCGTGATCAAAGACTATCTTTCTCTTAGAATGATTTCCCAAAAATCATAGACTCCTGAAGCAGATACAAGGCTTTCGTTTTGCAGATGAGGAACCGGACCTAAAGGGAAGAGGCATGACTTGCCCAGGGTCATTGGGTGAGTGCCAGAGCCTGGACTCAGCCCCAGGTGTCTGCCTCTTCATCTTTACGTCTTTGACTCATGGACGGGACTTCAGTGCGCATGCCTCTCCAGTGCTTTCTGAGAACAGGCCTCCCGGAAAACAGACAGATGGCAGAGTCAGCATGAGGCCAGAAGCACAGGACGATTTCCAGATCACGGTGGTGTTGTGAGATATGCGTTTTGGACTAGGAGGCATGAGTAGAGTTTTCAACGTATGGTGATCCTCAGACTCTCTGTGTTGGGACATTGGCCACACTGGAGCTGGGACTTTATTTTGCTTCCAAGTTTTCCTTCAAGAGGATGTTCCTTCCCTGAAAGAGAAATCTATACTTTTGCAGTGTTGAGTAGATCAAGACAGAAAGGAAAAATTGTCGCACTGCACCAAGGAATTGCTTAATTCAGGCAATGGAGGACTTGGTAAATAGAAGATCAGTTAGCCCTGGCCAGTGTGGCTCAGTTGGCTGGGTGTCACACTGCAAAAAGAGAGGTCACGGGTTCAATTCCTCGTCAGGGAATATGCCTGGGTTGCAGGTTCGGTCCCCACTTGGGACGTGTATGAGAGGCAAACAATCAATGTGTCTCTCTCACATCAATGTTTCTCTCCCTCTCTTTCCCCCTCCCTTCTCCTCTCTTTAAAAAACAGAATCTTTAAAAAATCAGACTAGTTGTTTGGCTGAAGAGAGTGTTTAATTCAAACACCCTGGGAAGCCACTGCCTCAGACTGGTCCCTTATTAGCATGTCTTTCATCCCCAGGTCAGGTCTTGTGTTGGTTCCTCCTTTACCTTAATTTGTTCAAAACACAGCCAGCCTCCTCTCCCTTGGAAAAGCTTCCTCTGTTCCCTGGTCGTGGCATCCTTCTCCTCCCATCTTCTCCTTCCGCCCCACCCGCCCTTTAACAGAAGAGGCAGGACTGTGCGTAGGGAATGCATTCTTTTCCCCACATCCACTTCTTCCTTGGACTATTCTGCCGCAGGCGTGACCTCGTGGCCAATTTGCTCTGAACTCGTTCGTTCCTTAAAGTGAATAGCTGACATTTTCGGAGGGCTTGGACGTGCCAGGTGCAGTGCTAATGACTTTAGTTAGCACATGTAGCGGTAATTATTAAAACATGTGAACTTGGAATCTAGTGGGGTCGTTTATCCAAGATTGTACATGCAGTTGAAATATGGACCTTGATTTGTTGGATCCTAGAGCCGAAACTGTTTTAAATTTTTAAAAAATATTTTATTTATTTAATTTTAGAGAGAGGAAGGGAAGAAGAAAGAGATGGGGAGAAACATCAATGTGTGGTTGCCTCACACTCTCTCCCCACCCCCACACTGGGGACCTGGCCCACAACCCAGGCATACGCCCTGACTGGGAATCAAACCGGTGACCCTTTGGTTTGCAGGCCCACGCTCAATCCACTGAGTCACACCAGCCAGGCTAAAATTTTTTTTATTGATTGATTTTAGAGAGAAAAAGAGGAGAGATCAATCTATTGTTCCACTTATCGATACATTCATTGGTTGCTTCTTCTATGTGCCCTGACTGGGAATAGAACCCACAGCCTTGGTATATCAGGATGTTGCTCTAAACAACTAAGCTACCTGGCCAGGGCCAGAGCCTAAACTTTTAACCACTGGTGTCATGGGGGCGGTCTGGTTTAGCATAGCGGCTACGCATAGAGTCTCTGGATCCACACAACTGTGGACACATTTTGGCTCTGCTGCTTAGTAGCCGTGTTACATGGGACAAACCACGTAACCTATGGACATGAGGCTAATAATAGTAATAACTGAGTTCAGTGAGTTATTGCAAAGCTCTGATATGTGCAAACCACGCAGAACAGTGGCTAATTCGCAGACTCGGTCTGCAAGGGACAGTAACATGACCAGGTTTACTAGGTTCTGTCAACTTGGGGTGAGGATAGAGGGGAAACGCAGCAGACGGGTGATGTCACATGAACGCACTCTCCCACGGTGAGTGCCGTTGCATACATTCGACCTGGGTGCATAATTTCAGAGGCAGAACTAGACCTTAGAGGAGCTGGTAGCTGCCTTTGACATGCAAATGCCACTTTGGAAGGGGCAGGATTTGGGAGGATGAAACCAGTGACTGTCCTGGAGTGGGATGGCAAAGTCACGGGCCGAACGTTAGTGCGTGTTGCTAGCTGTGGGAAAAGCCCTGTAGCTAGGATAATTACCCCAGGAGGAGTGGCAGTCAGCTAAGCTGTAGACATTCTCAATGAGATTCCTTCGGCCCGGGTCCAGCAGGCCTCGGGCTGAACAATGGCCCAGGAATGTCAGAACTCCAAGCTCTTCTCCCAGCTCCCCCGCTGATCTGCTCTGTGACCCTAGTCCCTTAATCCCCTCATGCCTCTACTTCCCTCCTGCCAAATGTCAGTGGTCTCCCTGGGTGATTTTGAGGGCTAACCAATAAAAAGGATTAGGGATAAGAACCACTATCCAAATTGTTAATAAAAGTGGCATTTTGTATTTGATTATTTGCATCCGAACTCTTTGTATTCTCTTTTCGGCAACCCCCACTCTCTGTCTTTCTTTTTCTTGGGCTTTCCTCCCCACCCCCCAAGGAGAAGCGAACACATGATGTATATAGGGCACCGTGTCTTGCAGTGAAATGACAATCTGGATGAGGGAGAATTGCCATGTGGTGACATTTCAAACAGTTGCCATCCAAGGGAGAAATTCACCTAAGAGCTGGCCCCAGCCCAGCAAACAAAGAAGCAATAGAGAAAATGCCGGAGCCGCTCTGGTCTCACTCTGTGACTCGGGTGTCGCTGTCTGTGTTAGGTTGGTTAGTGCCTGAGCAAAGGTTACACGGAGATTCTGAATGTCGAGACAAATAATCAAATTGCCAGTGTGCTGGAAATTAAAGTAACTCCATGGGAGAATAAATAATGAACACACATTGATTGAAATAAACGATGTCCTTTGCTTTAGAAATGTTATTTGAATAACTGGTATTGTACTTTGTCAGGCGATGGCTTCAAATGCTTTCGATTATACATTTTAATGTTTCTCCCCAAACAGTCTTTCAAATCAGTATAAATTGCTGTATGTAGCAGGCATGTCTTGATCTTTAGCTGCCATGACAACAGGGTACAGAGAAATGCATTTTCATAACAATCGCTGCAGTGTTTAGGATCACTGCTACTTTGCATCGGGGGAATGGCTGGCTTGGGGAAGAAAACATCATTGTTTTCTTTAACTTGAAAGCTTTCATTGTCACAGTTGAAAAAATAGGTAAAAAGAAAAATAGTTGTTTAGGGGGAAAGTTGGTAGATGGAAGAAAAGACTAGCTTTGGTTCAAGGAGAGAGGGGGAGAGAGAGGGAGGGAGAGAGAGGGAGAGAGAGAGGTGGGGAGAGGGAAAGAAAGGGAGGGGGCAGAGAGAGGAGGAAAGGGGGTGAGGGACAGAGAGAGAGAGAGAGAGAGATCCCTGCTTGGAAAGAAGGTTGTATCAGTGGGTGCCTAGTGTAAAGCTAACTAGAGAGTAATTGGGTAATCAGATCAGCAAATTGAGTCAAATGATGTGATTTTAAGTGATATAATCAGTTTTCACAAACTAGGAGAAATATATATACGCACTGTCATAGTTGCCTATTTGTTTTAACTCAAGTCTTCTAAAATGGCCCAGAGAGAGCAAATCTGAGGGACTGTGGAAAAGTAACACGTTTTTTTGGGGGGCATTACACATTAAAAACTATTCCAGGCTAACATATGTTATAAATTAAAGGCAGTGGAGGTGCTGCCTTCTCCGACTTCTCTGAGATCCGTGACATCTCACGTCTCCTGGCACCGCAGCAGAAGGGAGGCTGTGTGGCCAATGGTTAGAAGAGTAACACTAGTCCTATGGCCGGTGATCCCCTCCGGTGCCTCCTCCTACTTCCTTGCTCAGCTGTCACGTTAAATGGACCAGCGAGGCAATCCTGGCCTGAGAAGATCATGGTGCCCAGGAGCTCAGAGCCCAGGTGGGCCACCACCTGAGACCAGCACGGGTGGAATGTGAGGGGGAGAGTAATCTAGAATCCAGAACGGTGGAGGAGGGAGAGGATGGGTATCAGGGTTCAAATCCCGACTCCTCCAGGTAGCAGCTGTGTGACTGGGCAAGTTCCTTAAACTTGCTATTCAGTTTCCTCGTTTGTGAAATGGGCAAATGAAGCCTTCTTGAAGGAGATGTGGGAATTAGAGAGTCCACACACCTCCTACAGTATCTGGTAAGGATCTAGCTGTCAATACGTGATAATTTAAAGCAATTATTTATCTGATCACCTTCCTTCCATTTTTATATGCTCAGCCTACCGTTTCAGGGGAGAAAGCCATTTGATGAATGCTCGTTGATTACGATTTTAGGGATTTATTGTGTCTCTTCTTCCCAGGGAAACTGCATTTTTAAAAATGAGGAGCTATGACATCTGAATAAAGGACTGATGTCTTGATGGTAGGCATTTGGGGCACCAGGGGCCCCTAGATTAAATCCCGTAAAGGAAAACGTTCTTCGTGTCTGGGTAAGGTTGATTCTCCCAGCCTCCAATGAAAAGGAAAGATAAAATGTTGCATTTACCGAGGCCTGACCCCTCCCGGCTGTCCATGCCGAGCAGCGTTTGCCTACATCTTGGTTTTTCGAGTGGGACAGCTGAAATATCTTCGAGCTATTTGTTCCAGTAGTTCAATATATATTCTTGGTTATATCAAATATTTGATATTTTAGGAAATCAGCCTTGTTAAATTAAAGTGGATAAGATGGCATTTTAAGGTCACCTTGGTATGATCAAACATGATGCTGACATTTACAATCCATTTCCACTGCCTCTCGCACGTCTACTTGTCAGTTAAATCCAGACTCTCCAAATTTAAAGGAGTTTTGAATCTAAGAGTGAAATGACAAGTGTTGCACCGGAAACGCTAACTGCTCGCTGATTTCCAGGCAAGTTACAAAGACCCTGAAGTGAAAGGTTTTTCCCTTCATTCAGAAAGTTTTCGAATTGAAAATGGCTTTATTATAATGTTACCCACATAAGTATACGCGAATATAAGTATTAAATGTTTTATATACTTCTGAAGTTTATGACTTTTGTTCCTTTTATATGAACAAAAGTCATATAAATACCAAAATAAATTTGCACATCAATTAAAAACTACAAATTAAAAGACATATAACTGGCGGCATTAATTAGAAGTGAGAGAACAACACCGTTTTGCAGACGCCACATCATCACACAGAGAGTGACTTTGGGCCCTATGCTACGGTCGGGGTTCGCCCAGGTGGGGGTTCTTTCCTTCTTGTGGGCCGAGTGAAGACTCAGCTCTCGCGTGACCTGTCTCCATCCCGACTGTGTGGACTTTCCCACTGCAGCTTGCCTTCCTGCATTTGCCTTCCTGTTGAAGGCATCATTTTAGAAAGAGGTCCCTCTCTACTCTTCCTCGGATAGATCACTATGAGCGTAGCACCCCAATGTCAACACAGGAGCGGAAATTGTGTGGGCGCAGGAAGGTCAGATGTGGTTAGCCGGGTGATCACGATTTAAGACGCTCGCTACAATGCTTATAAAACACAACTTAAAATATCGTGGGGATATTTCAAGCTGAGTATATATCCACAGTCCTCTTCAGGAATCCCTAGACCTCTGTTTAAGAAATGCTGATCTACAAATTAAAAATAAAGCGGCATATAATAATATAATTCTCAATAGGATATGCAGTGAGAAAAATATGGGAATGGTCACCATAACTAGGAAAATAAAAATCTCCTGGGTGAACTGTTGAGAATGTTTTCAGGAGAATTTAGCCCTGGCCGGCGTGGCTCGGTGGATTGAGCACTGGTCTGTGAGCTGGAAGGTCGCAGGTTCGGTTCTGGATCAGGGCACATACCTGGGTTGCTGGTCAGGCCCCCAGCTGGGGGTGTGTGAGAGGCAACCGACCCATCTCACACACATTCCTCTCCCTCTCTCCTTCCCGTTCCCTCTCTTTAAAAATAAACAAATGAAATCATGAAAACATGAAAAAAGAAGAATTTAATCACTAGATACTTTTTTATTGTTGTAAAATACACAACCTAAACTTTATCGTTTTAGCTATTTTAAGTGCACAGTTTTGTGTACAGCACAATCACAAAGTTGTGCAACCACCACCAGCGTCATCCCCAGAACTTTTTCGTCTTCCTCAACGGAAACCCTGTGCCTCTTAAATACGGACTCCTCACCCCCAGCCCCCAGCAACCCCCCCAGCAACCTCTGTTCTACTTCCCGTCTCCGTGGAATTGGCCGCTCTGGAAACCTCATATAAGAGGAATCAAAATACATGTCCTTTGTAATTAGCGTGTTTTATAGTGTCTTCAAGCTTCATCCGCGTTGTAGCATGCATCAGAATTTTCTTTCTTTTTCAAGTTGAATAATGAACAGCCCATTGTAGGCGTCTACCACAATTTCTTTTATCCATTCACCTGGCAGAGGACCCTGGGTCGCTTCTGCCTTTGGTTATTGCAAATGACGCCGCTGTGAACACGGGTGCACGGATACCTGCTGTAGTGCCTGCTTTCCCTTCTTCTGGGTGCACTTCCAGAAATGGAATCTCTGCATCATGCGGCAGTTCTGTGTTTCGCTCTTTGAGGAATGGCCGTACGGTTTTCCACCGCAGCTCTGTCATTTTAGGTTCCCACCAGTAGAACCAAGGGCTCCAGTTTTCCTATATCCTTGCCTGCCAGCTCTTGCTGTTTTCTTCTTGTTTTGGTAACAGCCGACCTAATGGAAGCGAAGTGGTTTCTCAGGGTTTTAGATTTGCATCTCCCTAGTGCCCAGTGATCCTGAGTGTCTTTCCCTATGCTTATGGACCATTAGGATACCTTCTTTGGAGAAATGTTAATTCAATTGAGTTTTTGTTGTTGTTGACTTGTGGGAGTTCTTTATATATTTTGGGTATCAATCTCTTGTATTTTTTTTTTCAAAATTGTTTTGGCTATTCAAGTTCCATTTAGATTTCATATGAATTTTAGGGTAGCATTTTCTATTTCTGCAAAAAAATAGGGATTTTGAAAAAGACTACATTGAATATGTGTGTTGGATTGGGTAGCACTGACATCTTAATGATATTAATGATATTAAACCTTTCAATCAATGAACATGGATGTCTGGATTCACTTGAGTCTTCCTTAGTTTCCGCAACTTTTTGTTGTTTTCAGTGTACAAATCTTTTGTTACTTGGGTTCAGTTTATTCGTAAGTATTTGATCTTTGTGTACTATTGTAAATGTGCTTGTTCTATTAATTTTCTTTTCATATTTTTTTAGTGTGTAGAAATGCAACTGATTTTTTGAGTTGATTTTATAGCCTGAAACTTGCTGAATTAGTTTACTAGTTCTAATAGATTTTATTTTATTTTGTTTTATTTCTGTGTAACCTTTCAAGTTTCCCACATAGAAGATCATGTTGTCTACAAAGATAGAAAATTTTACTTTTTCTGTTTCAACTTGTATACCTTTTATTTCTTTTTCTTGCGTACATGCACTAGACAGGACTTCTAGTACTTACTATGTTGACTAGAAGTGGTGAAAGTGGGCACGCTTCTCCTGTTCTTGTCTTACAGCAGAAGCTTTCCATCTTTCACCTTTGAGGATGATGCTGGCTGTGGGTTTTTCATACATGGCCTTTATCATGTTGAAGTAATTTCCTTTTAATCCTGGTCTGTTAAGTCTTTTATCAAAAAAGTGTGTTACATTTTGTGTGATGCTTTTTCTGACTCAGTTGAGCTGACCGTATTTGTTTTTTCCCCTTTGTCCTGTTATTGTAGTGTATTATATTGCTTGATTTTTGAAAGTTGAAATACTTTGCATTTCAGCAATATGGTCACTTGGTCATGGTGTATAATCCTTTTAAAATGCAGTAGTTAAAAAAAAGAAAAAATACTAAAAAATATAAAAAATGCTGCTAAATTTGGTTTGCTAGTATTTTTTGAGAATTTTTGCATTATTATTTATAAGGGATATAATTGTTATTTTTAAAGATTTTATTTATTTATTCTTAGTGAGAGGGGAAGGGAGGGAGAAAGAGAGGGAGGGAAACATCAATGTGTGGTTGCCTCTTGTGTGCCCCCTACTGGGGACCCAGCCTGCAACCCAGGCATGTGCCCTGACTGGGGATCAAAGTGGTGACCCTTTGTTTCACAGGCCAGCCCTCAATCCAGTGAGCCACACCAGCCAGGGCATATAAGGGATATTATTTTGTAGTTGTGTGTGTGTGTGTGTGTGTGTGTGTGTGGTGTCTTTGACTTTGCTATCAGGGTAATGCTGGCTTCACAGGTGCATTAGAAAATTTCCTCTTAAATTTTTAGAAGAGTTTGAATAGAATTGTTCTTTTTTATTTATTTTTTTTTATTTATTTTTTTTTTAAAGATTTTATTTTTTATTTATTTATCTTCAGAGGGGAAGGGAAGGAGAGAGGGAGAGAAATATCAATGTATGGTTGCTTCCTGTGCATTCCCTGCTGGGAACTGGCCTGCAACCCAGGCATGTGCCCTGACTGGGAATCGAACCGTGATCTCTTGGTTCACAGGCCCGCGCTTAATCCATTAAGCTACACCAGCCAGGGCGAATTGTTCTTTTTTATATCGTTGGTAGAATTTACTAGTGAAGCCATCTGGTTCTAGGATTTTTGTTGTTGGAAAGTTTTGGATTACTTATTAAATCTCCTTTCCAGTTAGAGGTCTATTCAGATTTTCTATTACTTTATGATTCAGTCTTGGTAGGATGTATGCTCCTAGGAATTTGTCCATTTCATATGAATTACTTGTTTTATTGGCATGTACTTATTCATAATATTCTTATAATCCTTTCAGTTCTCTAAAATATGTAGTAATTTCTTCTCCTTCATTTCTGATTTTATTTATTTGAGTCTTTTCTCTTTTTCTTAGTTTTGTGCTTTTTGTTGATCCTTTTAAAAAACCAATTTTGATTTCACTGAGTTTTCTCTATTCTATTTAACTGTGATCAAATCTTTATTATGTCTTTTCTTCTGCTAGCTTTGAGTTTGATATGTTCTATTTTTTTTAGTGTCTTAAGTATAACATGAAGTTGTTGATTTGAGACCCTCCTTTTTTTGTGTTTACAGCCAAAACTTATCTTCTTAGAATTGAATTTGCCACATCTCATAAGTGTTGCTGTGTTGAGTTTTCATTTTTATTTATCTAAGGGTATGTCCTAATTTCCCTTGTTATATTTTTTATCTGATCCTTTGGCTCTTTAAGAATATTTTGTTTGCCCCAGCCTAGGTGGTTCAGTTGGTTAGAGCATCATCATGTACACCAAAAATGTTGTGGGTTCAATCCCTGGTCTGGGCATATACAAGAGGCAACTGATTGATATTTCTCTCTCACATTGGTGTTTCTCTTTCTCTCTCTCTCTCTAAAAAAAAAAAAAAATTAAACATATCCTTGGGTGAGAATTAAAAAATATGTTGTTTAATTTCACATACTTGTGACAGTTTTCCTTCTGCTTTGATTTCTAGTTTCTTTCCATTATGATGAAAAAAATTATTTTGTATGCTTTCAATCTTTTAAAAACTCTATTAAGACTTATTTTATAGCCTAATATATGATGTATCCTTGAAAATATTCCATGCAAACTTGCGAAAAGTGTGTATTCTGCTGTTGGGGGGCAGAGTGATCTGTAGATGTCTCTTAGGCCCACTTGGTCAAGAGTATTGTTCAGTTCTTTATTGTCTATTGGTTTTATGTTTGGTTGTTCTATGTATTTGTTATAGAAAATGAGGTATTGAAGTCTCCTACTATTTTTGTATGGCTGTCTATTCTCCCCTTCAACTCTGTTAAAGTTTTCTTCATATTTTGGAGCTCTGCTTTTTGTTGCATAGATGTTTCAATTGCTATACAGTTTCCGTGGGTTGGCCCTTTTGCTATTATATACTGCCCTTCTTTGATCTGTGATAGTTTTTGACTTAGTCTTTTTTGTCTCCTATTAGTATACCACCTCTGCTCTATTCTGACTGATTACTATGCACATGCCTACCTTTTCCCATCCACTGCCTTTCAACCTATGTTTGTTCTTAAATCTGGAGTGTGTCTTTTACAGATGCCACACAGCTGGACCCAGTTTGTATTCTCTTTCTGTTCTGCCCCCGTATGTCTTTTGATTGGGGAATTTAATCCATGTAATTTAAAGTAATTACTTAGAAGAAAGCATCCACTTTTGCCATTTTGTTACTTGTCTTCGGTATTCTTATAGCTTTTGTCCCTATTATTCTCTCTTGTAGTGACATATTGTGATTCTCTTTTCTTTTCCTTGGTGTATATTCTATAGATGTTTTCTCTGTGGTTACCATAGGAATTACCTGTAACATTCTAACATCATAATCTATCTTAAATTGATACTAATTTAATGTTAACATACAAAACAATATCCTTCACAGCTTCACTCCTTTTTTTATGTTATTGATGTCACAGAGAATATCTTTATATATTGTATACTCATTAACATAGATATGTAGGAATTTTTGGGCATTTGTCTTTTAAATACTGTATAAAAGAAAAAGTAAAGTTGCAAGCCAAAATTACAATAATACTTTTTTATGTTTGTCTAAGTATAATCTTTTCTGGGGAACTTTGTATTTTTTTATATAATTTTGAGTTACTGTCTAGCATCCTTTAATTTAAACTTGATGGATTTCCTTTAGTGTTTGTTTTGGGAAAGATCTAGTGGTAATGAACTTCCTCAGCTTTTGTTTCTTTGGAAATGTCTTAAATTGTTCCTCAATTTTGAAGGACAGTTTTACTGAATATAGAATTCTCAGTTGACAATGTTTTTCTTTCAGCCCTTTAAATATACCATCCAACTGCCTTCTGGCTTGCAAAGTTTTTGCTGAGAAATCTACTTTTAGTCTTATTGAGGATCCCTTGTATGTGACAAGTGGCTTTTCTTTTGTTGATCAAGGTTCTTTGCCTTTTAACATTTTGATTATAATGTGTCTTGGCGTGGGTCTCTTTGGATTTAAACTATGTGGAAGTCATTAAACTTCTTGTATTTCTATAGCCATGTCTTTTCTCAAATGGACATGTTTTCAACCATCATTATTCCTTCAAATAATCTTTCCGCTTTTTTTTCTCTCCCTCTCCTCTTCCTGGGAATCCCACAAAGAGTATAGTGGTCCATTTAATGGTGTTCCTAAGTTCATTAGGTTCTATTTACTTTATTTTTTTCTTTTTGCTCCTCAGATTTGATAACTTCGAATCACCTGTCTTCAAGTTACCTGATTCTTTCTTCTGCCTGATTGAATCTACTTGAACTCCTTTGGCGAACTTTTAAGTTCAGTTATTGTAATTTTCAGCTCCAGAATTTGGTTCTTTTAAAAAATTATTTCTTTGTTGATATTTTCATTAGTTTATATATTGTTTTTCTGAATTTGTGCAGTTCTTTGTCCATGCTTTCCTTTAGTTTCTTGACTAAGACAGTTATTTCAAAGTCTCTATCCAGTAAGTCACTGAAGTGTGTTTCTTCAGAGACTGTTTCTGGAGATTAATTTTGTTCCTTCAGGTGGGCCATGTTCCCTGCTTCTTTGTATGCATTGTGATCTTTGGTTGAAAATTGAACATTTGAAAAAAATTTTCATTTTTTGCAGTCTTTGAAGCCTGGAATGAAAGGCTTATTAATCAGTGGATCCCTGAGCTTTGTGCACACCTCAGGGTGAAGGCTCCATGTCTTCTCAGGTCTTTTCCCAGAATGCATACTGTTTAAGCCTGTGTGTGCCTTTCCCCCCTCCCCAGCCCCTAATTCCTCTTGGCTGCTTTCAAGTACCTGAATTTCCCTGAGACCTACCCTAGCTTCTGCTCAGGGCCTTAGACAGTCTAATGCATTTCCCTTCTCATAGCCTCTTACTCTCAGGGGTTAATGAATCTGCTGTCCCCATGCCATTTTTGTGCACTGCAGTAACTGCCCCTGCCTTCTGCAGCTTCCAGCCTGAGATCCAAATTATGCTGCCATTCCTCTATGAGCTTGGAGGAAGAAAGGAGGATGCCATTCCCCAGGGTGATCTAGAGACAGACCAGAATGTTGCAAACAATTTCCAGTCTGCTCTTCTATTTCATTTGTCCATTTCATCTAAATTTCCAAATATGTTTCATTGTTGCCTTCTGTGCATCTATGGCTCCCTTTTTATTTCTAATATCACTTTTTGAGGATGTTGGATGCTTAGTTCATTAAATTGTAGGTTTCTTTTCATACAATCATGCTTTAGTCATACTCCCCCAGGCCTGGTTTGTTCTGTTTTTAATTGTTTCTGAGTTTTAAACGTTTTCCACTTTCCAGTGTAATTTTTCACTTGACCTTCAAACTCATCATGTTGATAAATTAAACATTTCCAAACATATAAAGTTGCTATGGTTTTCTTTTTGTTATTAAATTTTAATTGTATTGTGTTGTCCTTAGAGACTGTTATCTGTATAATATCACTCTGTTTCAGTATCCATAATACATTTAATTATTTCCTATAATCCCCCTCTGGAATGTAATCCCCATAAAGAAAGGAATTTACTTTGTTTGGTCCACTCCCACATCCCCAGTGTCTAAAATGGTGTTTGGCACGCAGCAATACCTCAGCACTTGTTGAGTGAAAGAATGATCGGTGCTGTTAGCACGCTTGATCACCAGAGTCTCTTTCTTCTAGGTGGTCTGTCTTGGCCATTTAGGAGAAGACGTGAATTCCCATAGATTTGACTCCATGGCTCGCATCCATATGTGACTAAACAAAAGATCCAAATTTCCCGAGCATCCAAGTTCTGGAGACCTAATATACAGCACAGGGACTAGCATGGCTAATATTGGATTCCACACTTGAAATTTGCTAAGAGAGCAGAGCTCAAGTGTCGAGGCCACACACAAATGCATGTTAACTATGATGGATATGTGAATTATCTCGATTGCTGTAATCATTTCACAATGTATATGCATATCAAAACATCACATCATATCACTTCAATAGGTGCAATTTTCATTTGCCCAAAGAGTAGACCGTAGGGGACTCTGCCCACTTCAGAATTAATTTGCTTCTGCTCGGCTTCCTCTCAGCACCCACACATTGATGTGACCCCCGCTGCCCATGGATAAAAGAGGCTGACCGTCGCAGAACTGGGAGCCCTCATAAAATGTTTTTGTTTCCCATATTTAACGTTCTCCATGAAACCATATTAATGCATTCTGTCAAGCAGCTGCAGAGTGGGGACAGCAGGCCATTACTCAGCTCGGTGTATCAAATAGATATTTTTGAAAATATACAAGCTTTGAAGATTTTTATTCTTCAGACAACTTTGGCTTTGAAAACTCTGTATATCTTAAAAGCAGTTTCATAATGTCAGTAGTTCCCTGTGATTGATAGTCTCAGCACACAGAGCTCACAGAGACATTAAAAATGTGGCATAGGGAAAAGGAAAAAAAAAGCACTTTACAATATTGGATTCTGTAGCAGTAAGTAATATGCTCTTGGCTTCCCTTCCCTTTACTGAGGGTTTTTTTCCTCCTCTGCTGAAAGGTCTGTGTTTTATTACATTCCAGTTTTGGACATACTAATAAAAAAATATTTTTTTTCTATGCTTGCTAGAATCCTATTTCTCAACATAGACAGGATTATTGGATAAGTGCTGTAATTCTGTTTCTCTTTGGAATGCTGAAACCTCAAATTTAAACACACACACACACACACACACACACACACACACACACACAATGGCCAATAAGTAGGGATACCAGATAGGACGCCGCCATTGGCAGGTGCCTCCCGGGGCAGTGGGGATGCTGTGTGTTGTATCCTCACTCTCAGAGTGGGAGGTGCTTCTGTTGCCCGGTGTGGGTGCTGAATGTAAGGGGGCCTAGTGATGCAGAGAAGCAAGGAGATGGTATGTGGATCATTTTGGGAAACCCAGGCAGGTTATTCTTCTTGATGTGCAAATAAGTTATTATTTCTCCTAACTACAGTGTCCTATGAGTCAGTTATGGTAGGGTAGCTGCTGTAATACATGGCCCGTGAATGTAAGAGCTCACTGGTCAAGTTCATGTCTTGCTCAGTATCTGTCTGGGATAGGTGTTCACGTTGCCAGGGTGGCTCTCATTGGCTGGTTCACTCAGCAACCCAGGCTCCTTCCATCTTGAGGCTCTAGAGCAGGGGTTAGCGATTTTTCATTTTGGCAAAGAACCAGAGAGTAGGTATTTTAGACCTTGCCTGCTCTATGGTCCCTGTCACAATGGCTCAACACTGCCACTGTACTGTGAAAGCGGCCTCAGACGATCCATAAATGAACGGGTGTGGCTGTGTTCCAAAAACGCATTATTTATGAAAAGAGGTGGCAGGCTGGTTTTGGCTCTTGGGGCATACAGTAGTGTGCTGAACCCTGTCCCCAAGCCTGGTCATTCTCTTTTCCAGCAGAGAAAGGGAAGGAACTCAGAGAAGGTTTGCAGAGGAAAGGCCTGGTAGGAAACACATCATCTCCCCTCAGGTTTCACGGGCTCGAAGCCACGTTGATGGCAGCACCCAATGGCCAAGGAGGTTGTCCAGCTGTGCACCAAGAAGAGAAGGAAACACATCGGTGAAGAGGTGGCACACTTTGCCACGCCCAGTATAATAGAAAATCCGACACTGGAGTTCAAGGTCCATCTTCACACTATCCCGCCATTTCTCAGACACAGGGCTCCAAACGCCTGGTGGTGTAATCAGACATATGTGAGTTTGAATCCTAGCTGGGCGGCTTTCTTGCTATGTACCCCTGGGGAATTTCCTCAGCCAATCTGTCCTCACCTGGAAAATGAGAATAACTATGGCTCATAGGGTCGTTGTGAATGTTGAATAAAAACGGTGAGCATCACTTCCTAAACGTTTCATAGTAAGTATTATCATTATTATTTGAACAACGACTTACCCTACTTCCTGGTAGAGTATAATTTAATGCTTTGCTGCTTGGTTTGAAACCCTGCTCCACGGCTTACTAGCTGTGCGATCTTGGAGAATTATTGAATGTCTCTGCACCTCCCTGTCTTCACTTACACAATTATGACAACAGTAGTGCCTCCCTGGGGGTGTTGTGACAACCACATGGTTTAATGTATGTGGGATCACGGCTGCCTAGACTTAATGCTCAGTCCATGGTATCTATGATTATCATCTCGATACACTGATCCCTGGTATCCAAAGGAGATGCTAATAATAAAAATCATTACGTGTTAGTATCCATTCATTAGTTCGTTTAGCATAGATTGAATGTGTAAGACCCGAATTCTGTCCCAGGTTCTGAGGGAATGCACAAGCCTGACGAGACTGCTGTCCTCATTGAGCTGACGATGAGTTGGCCGATCAGTATCTTTTTTTTGGAGCAGCCCCTGAAGCGGGCCCTTTTGCATGTTATCCACTCTCACCCTTTGCAAGAACTCTGTGAAATTAGATATCATCCCCTTTATTTTGCAGACAAGGTAAGAGGTTCAGAGAACGAGTAATTGGAGCAGGGCACAAAGCTGGTAAGTGGAAGAGATGGTTTTGGAAACTATAGCCCGCCAACTCAACTGCCCGTGATCTCAGCACTCGCTCTGGGCTGTCAGACCCGGCCACATACGGAGCTTTGCCTGGCGAAGTACATGCTGCTTAATGGGAATGAGGGTTGGAGGCGGAGGGAGGGAGGGGGCCGTGAGGGTGACGGTGGCCTCTTGGCTTCCCTGGGAATTTAGTTTCATCTTTGGACCATTTATGACAGCAAATGCCTTCTCCACTTGGATGACTTCAAACGTCCCCCAGGATTTGAAACATGTAATCTTATCAACCAGGTTTGGCTCCCATCTGTAGGCAAGCTGGACTTTTCAATTTAACCACTGGCTTAAAAAATGGGGGAAAAAAATAACACAAAGAAATCTACTGTCTCTACCCTTCTTTCAAATGATGAATGCTTTTTTAAGGCAGATCCATCATTGGTCACTTGAGGGAGGAAATGTCAAGAAAAGTTATGGTTTGTTAGCTTTTACTTCTTGACATTATACAAGAACGTAATTGAAGTACAACAAATGCCATGTTGCTTTACCTCATCTATTTATACAGCGATCTGACAAGATGAATATATATGTTACTGTGGATTTGGAAAAAAAAGTGACACAGGCCCCGTGATTCATTCTATTGTCTTATCAGCGCTGATCAAATGTGTTTTCCCTCAAGAAAACACACGGCAGAGGAATTGGTATTCTTTCATGTAGATTTCCTGGTTATTAAACAATTGAACTCATTTTACCCTCATCCCCATTAACCTCTTATCTTGAGTTCTTAGAGCTCGGACGTGGATGTATAATAAAGTGTGCACAAATCCAATTCGATACCACAAATATTTGTTTAGCAGTCAGTGTGCATGAGATACTAATGCCAAACCGAGATGCCATTAATTTACAGTCTGGGATAATTCAGACGCAGCCTGGGCTAACTGTTACCATTATACCCTTTATGAGAAAAAAAAGAATCTGCTAAGCAAATTGGCAAGGTAAATCTTACTGTATATTATGTTATACTCCTGAAAACCCATAGGTAAATCAGATTTTAAAGGCACAAGGAGAGCTTGCTATTCAAAGAATTTTATATTAATGGCTCTGAAGCATATATAATCACTATTGAATCAGGATTTTAAGTGAGATGTTTAAAAGGTAAATGACCACTTTATTGAGGGATATTATGTGACTAGTACTATGAAAAAAAAAGTCTCAAGGCTTGTTTCTATGACAGCCGTGATCTCTTTGTGGTTGGGTAGTCTTGTTGTCAAGCAACTCAAATAGAAGAGACATGTTAAATTACTATTTTTTCTTCCGAAAGGTGTCAGCCACAAAACAAAGGTATAGAGATGCTTATTCTGTGGTAAAGATCTCTTCAGTTCTTCGCATAGATTGCTGGGGAAGAAAGGAGATACGAAAGCTACATTTAATAGGAAGAGGCAGGGGGAGCTTTCAGTGTGTCTTAACCTTTTTATTTTGCTGAAATTGACTTTAGAAAACCAGCTGGGATCTGAAGGGAGTTACCTAGGGGCATAGCATTAAGGATCAGGGGACAATATCTCCCGTGGAACGAGGAGAGTAGGATGATGTTACTTTGCATTCAGTGACTCTGGTTTTCATAGTCCCTTCACTGAAACTGGTCCCTTTGCATGTGTTTCTGCCTGTATATAAACGGGCAGATAGATCTGGCTGCAGAGAGTTTGAATTAGGACCATCATTTATATGTCAGCACTGTGTAGTAAGGAATTCGGCTTTGCCCGAAGAGTGGTCTGGCTTTGTCCTCAACTTCTGGGAGGTAATATTTATCACACACCACTGGAGTGTCTTTGCTTAGGGTAGAGGCTGGCCACGCCAGAAACACCGACAATGTGATTTATGGTGGAGGCTTGGGTCACCTGGAATCAGTTGATTTGGAGACTGAGTCGAACTGACCGGGCAATTATGACTACGTAACTTTGAAAATCTAAGCTTGGGCGCGCGTCCCTGGTTGGTAATGCTCTGTGCCTACTGTCACCTGTCAATGCTGGGAGGATTATGCCCCCTGATTGCACGGGAGACTTTACATTTGTAACCCTCTCGTCTGTTTTGCTTGATTTTAATCCTTTCCCTGTAATAAATCATAACCGTGAGCATAATGATGGTCAGTGTGTTCTGTAAGTCCTTCTAGTGAGTTATTAAGACTGAGGGTGGTTTTGGGAACCCTCCCAAACTTGTAATTGGTGTCATGAGTGAATAGAGTCTTGGGGACTGTCCCTCATATGGGGCAGTTTGGCTGAGTGTGGTTCAGTACCAACTGAAAGGGGTCCAGTGACATGCACATGTGTCCAGTTATACATGGCCGAGGTATCATGCCTCAAAACTCGCCCCCACACAAGAAAATTCACTTGGGGGTACTCGTAAAATAGTCTAAATTTGGAAAGTCTAGAAAAACAGCATAAACAGGCCTCTTTCTTTGCTACCATGGGACATTGGAACAATTTTAATGATGCTGAATGATTTCAGAAGTTGCTAACTTCAGTACCCTCAGGGCCCAGGCAGCCTAAATAAGTGAAGCCCTAGCTGAGATCCGTGGTGAAATGAGGAACTTAGGAGGTCTGTCTGGAAAAAGCCCAGCCATTGTTAATCTAACGAGAATGGTGTGTGTACCATTGATGTAACCTGGCAGCCAAGGAGAGGGGACTGGAATGCACGTGCATGAACAATGACGACTTCACTGTACTAGTCAGTGGGGGCAGTAGATGCTGTAGAGTGAGCATGTGAGGGAGGAAGAGAGGGAGAGAAACATCCATGTGAGAGAGAAACATCCATCAGTTTCCTCTTGCACACACCCCATCGAGGGACCAGGCCCACAACCCAGGCATATGCCCTGACTGGGAATCGAACCGGCGGCCTTTCACTTTGCGGTATGATGCCCAACCCACTGAGTCACACCAGCCAGGGCTCCAGCTCTTAAGTCAGTTTTTGCTGGACTCTATCCACGCAACTACATTTATTTCTAACTTATTGGCATAAACTTGTTCATAATATCCTCTTATAATCTTATTAATGGTTATAGAATCTGTAGTTGTGCCTCATTTCCAATTTATGACTTTGATGATCTGTGTCCACTATCTACTTTTCTTGGAGTCTTAGCATGGGTTTATCAATTTGCGTAGTTTCTCTAAGAATCAGCTTTTGACTTTGTTGGTTTTCTTTATTGATGTCTGTTTACTATTTTGTTAATTTCCCTCCCTGTATTTCTTTATACCACTTTTGTTTTTCTTTTTCTAACTTATTGACATATATGCTTAGCTCTTGATTATAGATCTTTTTCTAATGAAACTATGATTTTTAAAAGCATGGGCTTACCTGAAGCTCATAGGTATTTATGTCTACACATATATAGTTTATTTTCTATTTTGCTATCATTCATTTAAAATATATATGAGTTGTCATTGTAATTTTTTTCTTTTTTTTCTTTTAGTTTATTCAGTACAGTTTCTGTCCTTTATTCCCATTCCAGCCCACCCACCCATCCCTCCCCTCCTCCTTCCCCTTTCCAACCCCCCTAGTTTTGTCCATGTGTCCTCTATATTTGTTCCTGTAAACCCTTCCCTTCTCCCCTGAAATTCCCTCCCCTCTCCCCTCTGGTCACTGTCAGCCTGTCCTCCATTTCAGTGTCTTTTGTTATATTTTACTTGTTTCTTTGTTTTGTTGTTTAGGTTCCTGTTAAAGGCGAGATCGTATGGTATTTGTCTTTCACTGCTTGGCTTATTTCGCTTAGCATAATGCTTTCCAGTTCCATCCATGCTGTTGCAAAGGGTATGAATTCCTTCTTTCTTTCGGCTGCATAGAATTCCATTGTGTAAATGAAAAATACGGAACGCTTCACGAATTTGCATGTCATCCTTGCGCAGGGGCCATGCTAATCTTCTCTGTATTGTTCCAATATTACTATATGTGCTGCTGAAGCGAGCACTCATTGTAATTTTTTTGACCTATGGTTATTTTAGAAGTATGTTTTTAAATTTTCAGACTTATGGATTTTTCTAGCTTATGTTTTGGAATTGATTTGTAGCTTCATTGAAATAGAGTGAGAAAACGTACTCTGAGGGTTTCAATCCTTGGAAATTTGGCGGGACTTGCGTTATGGACCAGCAACATTTGTAACCTTCCACGTGTTCTCAGAATGGCTGTTTTCCATAGTTATTGGGTGCAGTGTCTAGAGCTGTCACATTCAGTCAAATTTGTAACCGTTTTGTTCAAATCTTCTAGATCTTCGCTCATTTTTGTTTGTTTTGTGAGCATTCTCTAAAATCTCCCACTGTCACTGTATTTTCTCTCATTGTACCTTGTCAATTTTTGCTTACTGTATTATGAAAATACATTACTAGGTACAAACAAATTTGTTGCTACTATATCTTCAGGAAGAATTTAAAAAATCTTCATTAGGATAAAGCATTTTGTATTAAATTCTACTTGGTGTGATATTAATACAGCTTTAAAAAGTTTTATGCTTATATAATATATTTTTTGCCCTTTTATTTGTAACTTTCTATATTCTTATGTTTTAAATATCTTTTTTGTAAATAAGTTATACTCTAAAACATCTAGTTGACATTACTTATTATTTAATTAGAATTATTGCACAATCTATACTTACTACTGTATCATTACTGATATATTTGAGTTAAAATCTACAATCTTACTATAAGTGTTTTATTTGTTCTCAAGTTCTATGTTTATTTTTATCTCTTTTCTTATATTCTTTTGTATTGATAAAATAGTTTTTATTTTATCTCCTCTACTAGTTTGGAAGTTATATATTGTTATGTTATATGAGGAGGGTCTCCCCCCGAAAACCCAGAATTTATTTATAAAAAACTATGTATTTATTCTTACAAGTTTAAACTTCAGTCACTTTCATAAACTCTCCATTTGATGCCATATATGTATTGAGATGTTTTTTCCACTGCTCAAAACAGTTTTTGAACTCATTGATTTTGATGCCTTTTAGTGCTTCTGACCTTTTTTTTGTTTCACTTCTTCCTCATTGGCAAAACGTTTCCCTTGGAGAACTTTTTTCATCAGGGGAAACAAAAAAAAAGTCACTTGAGGTGAGATTGGGTGAATAGGGGGGTACAGGGGTCATGCCGATTTTGGTCAAAAACTGCTGAACACTCAGCGTGGTGTGGGCAGGTGAGCTCGGAAATCACCCATCCTGAAATGGGCAAATGTGTTGAAAGAGTCTTAAACAAAAAATTCACTGAAGCTAAATGCAGCCTCTCACAACAACACCAGCTGGTCCACTGATACAGATGGGTTCCTAGAACACTCACCTAGCGGGGAAGCCTGAACTACAAATGGCCTGACCTCCAGAAGATAATTCTGTTTTTTTTTGAGGGGGGATCTCCTGTCCTATGTTACAGAGATAATATTTGCAATGTCAATATCTAGATTATACAAGGAATTCTTTTTTATTTAATACGAAAATGATGGGGAACAGAGAAGAAGAATAGAAAAGGATCATCGACAGGCAGTTTTCAGATGGGAAAATCTCAGCGATTAACCAGTACGTGAACTGGTGCTCAACCTCACTTGCAATCGGAAAAATACAGATTAAGACAACAAGGAGATACCACTTTATACCCGTACAATTTGTAAACATTAAAAGATGTATTTGGATAATGCCAAATGTTGGCAAGGATGTGGAGAACTGGCAAATTGTATATACTACTTGCGACTGTTTAAACTTATGCAGCTGGTCCTAAGCATAAACCAGCAGTATTCAGTAAAATTAAGCATTGTACAATGCAGCCACCCCACTCGGGTAAAAACATCTGTGTACCAGGGACATGCACGAGGATGCTCATCATAGTCTGTTCAGAGGCAGGAGGGCAGCAACCTGGATGAAAGCACTAAGAGTAAATAAATCATAAGAACAGCAGTAAGTGAAAGAATAAGAGAACAAGGTCTAACAAAAAACTTGCTATACAAAACCACGTAATTTATTTTTCAAAGACACAAACAAATCCGAGCACATTTTCCAAACATACTGGAGCGGTTGCCCCCACGGGGATATAGGGAATGGGGGCGGGGTCACAATGAAGACAAAATACACTGAAGTGAGTAAAACAAGACAAGCGTTTGTATGGGCCGATGATGGCGGAGTGATACCAAGAAGCTTATTAATTCAATTCGAGAAGCGAGTAGCTTCACCTGAGTGATTCTGAAACCCAAATCATTCAGGTGACAATTTTTGCCATTGGCAGAATACCTACACGGTGTACCTAATATATTCTTTAATTAGCCTCATTTAAAGCATAAACATTTGCTTTAAAAAGGAAGCTTTATGTCACCCCTATCAACGGAAGACTAGTGCATTTTCCTGGTAGATAGAAGGTAAGCGTAAAAATACGTGGAAACCAAACGGTGCTCTGAAGTTCCTGCTGAAGGCTGAGCAGGAGGTTGGCCACTGGGGGGAAAAAAGAGATTAGAAGACTAGAGAGTCACTAAAGATATTAACACCAGCCTACAACATCTCTTTCCTGTATAATCAGGAGAGGGAAAGAAAATTGCGAAGGGAATATAACTTTTACACACTGTGCTTCGGGAATGTTCCATGCCATTAGCTGCCATTTAGTGCGAAGCCTGAAGTTACCCTGAGACTCACCGGTGTTATGTGCCTCACACTTTGGGAAACGTGGGTGTGGGTGGTTGCTAAGGGCTTCTCCAGCTTTAACTTTCTGAAATTGCGTGAGATCAAAAAAGGCAGAATCTTGCGGCGGATGAGGAAATATGCCTGGTGAAAAAAACACCACGCGACAGAATGGATGCCCAGGAGAGGAAAGAGGCCTTGATTGCTAAAACGCTAAAAACCTGAAGTGTTCCTGCTGCTGCGAGAGCGACCGATGAGCCTTGGACGATGGAATCAAATCTTCTGCCTTGTCCCCATTTCACAGAACTTGGCCCCTGTTACAGAAGCGCCGCGCGGGTGATCCCGGGCAAGCTCGCTGGGACCAGGGGTTGTTGATGAGTGCCCTCGGTGATGCAGCTTTGCAGGTGTGCTGGGGCCATGAACAAGGTAAGCAGAAAGACAAGAACTCCAGGAACGTGGAGTCCCGTGAGTCTGTGACTTATCCAGCAGTTTCCAGAATAACGATTGATTTAGGACGGCACACTGAATATTCTCTCTAGGGCCATGGAGGGGATGGATATTATTTAGCATGAGTTCTTCTTGACCTGATGAAGACTATGTAGGTTGCTAGTGACAGCAACGTAATAAGCAAGAAACTGACAAAGTGTTAGCAACAATGTTACCAGGACTGGTCTGCATGAGAGCAGGGACCATGTCTTTTTTCTTCTCCTCCCCCTCTCCTCTCCCTCCTCTTCCCCGGCCCCTTCTCCCCTTTCCTTTTACTATTACTATTTTTTATCATGCTCTCTGTTATTGCTGTATATCCACTGTCTAGCACAATGTCTGGTAATTGAAGTCACTCAATAAATACGTACTGAGTGGAGGAGAGTTATTTCTCAAAGCCCCACTGACAAAGACTGGACTTTGCGAGGCTTGGAAGGAAAGACCATTCTCCTCGCTGTTTCGCTGAGCTGTAGCTCGGGGTGAGTCCAGGAAGGTGTGTCTGTGGGGGCAGGGCAGGGGGTGGTCGAACATTTAAGGAGGCAGGAGCCTTAACTTTTAGTCCTGGCTTTGAGACTTCGGACAAGTCATTCTTCTTCTTTTTGCTTCTTCACTTTCAAAATAAAGGGATTGGATTAGGACAGGGATAGGCCGTCTATAGTTCAAGACTTAATAGAAGACGGGAGGACATTGTGAAGCAGCAACAGGAGAAGAGAAGGGGGGGGTGCGCCTGTATTGTGGGCTGATGCTGGAAATTGACTTTCGGGAGTTTTCACTTTTGGAAGAGATACTAAGGGCCGAAACAGACATAAAAACCCGAATGTAATGTCAGGAGGGCTTGCCAGTACATTATCGTTGAAAAAGGAACTTAAAATGTCCCTTTCTTTGGAAGGCAGAAATATTTCCAATTCTTTTTTCAAAGGTGGGTGCTGCCCAGGATGTTTAGAAGCTTACTTTTCACTGCACACGTGGCAAATATCTGTAACCGGAGAAACGATCCTCTGTGTAAATATTGCCCAGTAAATTAATCAAACTTCGACTGGAAACTGATTAAATATCAGGTGCTTAGCTGGATGCGTCGACGATGAAGAGCAGATGGTGCCTTCCCTCAGGGAGCTCTAATCTGGCGAGGCTGAACGGGGGATCGCTGAGGTCGAACCGAGAGAACGGAAACACCTCTCAGTATTTAAAAGGAGGGGATTTAATGCAGAAAGTAGTTACGCAGATGATGGGATTGCTGAGAAGCCAACCGGGGAGGGTGTGGTGACCCTGGACATGACACGGACCCTCTACTACGACAATAGTTTTTAGAGGCACGGACAAAGATGTGGCCCAGGGTCAGTGACGACGTCCACGGAAGGTGGGACTGAGAGGCTAGAAAATTCACCAGATGACTGCGTGCCACAGGAAGGCTTGGAGGATATACTCTTTAGCGAGGAAGTAAGAAATGTACTGGTGAGAAGGCCACCAGGGTCCCTTGGAGGCCCGGTGGTGGCCGCTCGGCAGGCCAGGGCTAACTGGGGGAGATGTCACAACTGCAGGAGAGCTGGGCTGGTCCGTAGCAGTGGGACAGCTGGGATGCTGGGAACGTGGAGGCCAGACGGCGACGTGAAACACTGGGTAGACACAATTACTGTGATGAGCTGGAGGGTCAGAGGAGCAACCAGGAAGGTCCTTCCTGCAGAGGGTCATAACGATGCTTCAAAAAAAATGGCATCTCCGCGGGCAAAACAAATGAGCCCCCAGTAAGAGTGCCTCCGAAGAGTGGTCCATTCCACAGAAATCGAGGCTGGATGGCTGGGAGGCTGAGAGCAATCACTCCCAATAAGAAGGCACAGCCCGTGCCCATACCTGCCAGCCTGCAACCCAGTGCCAAGTGCACTCCACAGCGGATCGTCCAGGCTTTCCCCAGAGGGACTTAAAGCCATTTGTTTTCCTGGGTAACTGTGCACTGGGAAAGGGGAATGCCCAAACGTTCCAAGGAAATGCTGGACACAGGTCCCCAACCGACACTGATACACATGTATGGCCAGAGTATGTTCATGCATCCCCTTCGTCCCCCTTTTAGGGTAGGGGCGCCTGGGACCAGGTTTGAGGTCCCGGCTGTAGCCCAGCTCACAATCCACGAGGTCTGTGGACTCACCCAGCCATAGTGCCCCAGTTCCAGATGTAAAACTGGGACAGACGCACTTCCCAGTTGCTGTAACTCGTACCCTCAGTCCTCGGTAGGAAATACCATAGTGGGGAAGGGCAAGCCTCCTGCTTCCCAACCGGGTTTAAGAGAGTCAGTTACACATAATATGTCATCCCAAGGGGTTGGTGGCAATTAGTGCCGCTCTAAGGACCTGGAGAATGCAGAGGTGGTGGCCCCTTCCCATCTCCATTTACCTCATTAATCTGGCCCCTGCCAAAATCAGATGGATTACAGCAGGTGACAGCAACTTCAGCCACTGCTGCTTCTATATCAGATGTGGTCTCTTTGCTAGAGCAGATTAACGGGCTACCATGTTCTAAAGTTGTGTATTCATAGAAAATTTGAGGTTCAGTAAGGCCAACAGACCAAGAGCCGACTACCCCTGAAAAGATAGTTCGGCCCTGGCTGGTGTGGCTCAGTGGATTGAGTGCTAGTCTGTGATCTGAAAGGTCACCGGTTCAATTCCCAGTCAGGGCACCTGCCTGGGTTGTGGGCCAGGTCCCCAGTGGGGGGCGTGTGAGAGGCAACTGATCCATATATCTCCTGCACATCGCTGTTTCTCTCCCTCTCTTTTTCCTTCCCTCCCTCTCTCTAAAAATAATAAAAAAGAAAAGATAGTTTGTTGTGCAGTCCCCAAGGGGAAGGAGCATGCCACACCACGGGGGTGGGGGCTGATGGGAAGGCAGCAGGGCCAGCCAGGAGGCAGAGGTAGGGGAGTGGGAGAGAGAGTGTGGGCAACAGCTTTCACGTGGTTTCTTTGAGAAGGAAGGGGGTGCAGACAGGGTAAGTGGGTTGTGAATCGGCTAATTCGGACAATTCTAGCTGGCTCTGGGGCACAGGGTGTGTCCCTATGGTCTGATACCTGGCCCTGGGGTGACTGGGAAGAGCGATGAGTGTCCCAGAGTGTGAGACCGCAACAAAGGAGGTGGTTGAGGGCTCTGGATTGGCTGGTCTGCATCCGAAAGGTGTGCTTGTGAGCAAGTTAATCACTATCTCTGGGACTCGGCTGACCCTGGGAAGGGCTATTCCTCCAGAGTCAGCAAGGCCACAGGTGTCAGAGCATCCACACACAGAAACCAGAAGACAGACTCACTACACGCAGGTGCGCCGTCTGTGGCCATTGATCTGGCAAATGGGTCCTTTTCATTCTCTCTCCGAAAAGAGAATCAGAAACCGTCTGCATGCATACGAAATGCTCCATAGTTTGCATTTACAGGTTGCTCCAGGACGATGTTAACGCTCCACCCCCATCATAACATGACCGGGATAGATCTGGGCTGTTTAAACATCCCGTGGAAAATCACATTGGTCCACCATGTAGATAGCATCATGCTCATCAGACTACACGAGCAAGAAGTGGGTAGCACGTTGGGAGCTTTGATACGACAAACGCAATCCAGAGGGTCACACAAACATCTACAAGGATCTAGGGACCTGTCATACCAATAACATTTTTGGGGGGTTAATCTGTCTAAAGGCATGACTGTTCAAAGTTGGGGTAAGAGGCCCTCTTGTCTAGGGACAGCTTTGTTGGGTACACCCACCCACTCTGAGGACTCTCCAGAGACTCACCCAAAAGTCTTTTGTGATCTCATCGCAGCTCGACCTCTTTCTCTCTCTCTCTCTCTCTATCAAACCCCTTCCTTCCCTCCTTCTCTGCTGTTGACCCCTAGAGTATTCCCCAGTCAGTCCCCTGTACCCTAAGCTCCTTCGTAGAATCTGCTTCCTGGGACCCAACCTACAACAAAAGACTCCCCTCATTGCTATTCAAGCAGCAAACACCCACAGAACAAATAGATCTATGAGCACAGATAGAGAAGAAACCTTGCAAAACAAATGGAAACAAATGAGTGCTATTCTAGAAATGTCAATCATTGCTTTCTCCGCCCATACCCTCACCCCAGCTGAATGCCGGCAGGGGCACGTTGGCGCCACGTGACCTGTTCCTCTGACCAAGTCCATGTGCTGGGTGAGTACCTGATCCGCGGGTCGCTCATTTGGTGGTGGGCCAGTGGGGAGTGATTGGAGCGGTGTGGTACAGGCACAGCATGAGTCACGTCGATCAAATTCTCCGCTCAGGGACACTGGGAGGGGACAGAAACTGAGCTGGCTAGCTGTTGTGCTCAGGGGACTGAAGGGTGTGGTAGGAACAGTTTGGGAGTGGATATTACAAGCTCTTTGCAAAAAAAAAAGTGATACATGTTTACTAGAGAGCATTTGGAAAATACGGAAAAGCACAAAGAAGAAAAGACATCACTTTTATTTTTCCTGTGAAAGAGAAGTGTTGCTCGTACTTGGGTGTCTATCCTTCCATTCATGCACAGACACACGTTCTATTTTGTAATTTTTTTCCCTACACAATCTAACTGTGCCAACACTTTCTATGTTACTAAACGTGCTTCCAGGCATGATTTTCTAAGAACTGTGAAGGATCCCTATAGATGGCCCTGCGGGGACTGTGAACTCGCCCGCCTTCGGGAGGGCACATTTCTGCCTAGAACAGGCGAAGGGTTGTATGACCTCAGGAGGGCACTATGTTTCCAAAATTCTTCCGAACAGAAGAAATCCTTGCATCTCCTGTATATCCTCCTTTCTTCATCTTATGTTGCTTTTGAAAGTCGTTGCTCTTGGGCACCTCGAGGCTGCGGAGAATGGGTGGCTTGGGGATGGTCTGCCCACGATCTGGGTCCTGGGACCACCCGCCAGGGCCTCTGGCTCCCGGTCCTGCCTCTCCCTTCGCCATCCGTTCATTTCCCTGCACAATGCCCGCAACCACCAGCAGATGGCGCTGTGAGCAAGTACGTCTGCCTAGGTGTGATTTACACAAGCCCTTGAAGGCTTTAAATATTTATCCACAAAATTCAATAAAGCTGTTCATCAAATCTAATGCGTAGAATTTGGGAAGCCCATGAAAATATTATAATATTTTTGCCCGAGGTTCCAGACTCCTCTTCTGTGTGGTGTGTTTGTGTACTCAGACTCCTGATGCTTGTTTATCAGCAGCAGGAAGGAATTCATGTTTCATATAGGAGGTTTTGCAAGAGATCAGGCCTGGAAAACCTTCCTAAAATTTTCCTCTGGATATTGCAGGGATCGTGAGCTCCTTACCTGACTAAGAAGTCAGCGAGGTGAGGCACAAGTCTGATCCATCTCTGTATCCTCCGCACCCAGCGAGTGCCTGGCAGAGACGCAGGCCTCCCAGAACAAATTAATTCAGGAAAAGGGCAGCTGGATAAAGTTGCCTTTTTTTTTTTTAAAGTTGTGTGCGTGTACACACGCACGTGGGTACTGGGGAGGGGTTAATAGCTGAGAATCATCCATTAACCTGCTGTATGTCTACTGCCCCCCTATGGAAAGTTTGGAAATGCATCTGGTTGTCAACTGATTGGGTGTGTGGCTGGGTAAGGCGACCCCACTGACATTTGGTGGGCAGGATCCAAGGACGCAGACCCTGCAGGAAACAGTTCAGCACAAAGCATTGTCTGGTCCAAAATGCCATGTGCTCCCCCTTTGAGAAGTCCTGAACAGCTTCTTTCTAGCTGGTGGTGTTACACAAGTCTCCCAGCCTCTCTGTGCCTCAGTTTTCCTCATCTGTAAAGTGGAGGCATAAACATGTAGCTGGATTACCTCACAGAATTGTGGGCTTTGCATACATAACAGGTTACTTTTACAAATTATAAAGCACTCTATGACATAGCAACCTTGTTGGTCCACGAGAATTTTCACCCATAAGCCTGGCCTCACTGACCACGATGGTGCTGTGACCGGCAGAGGCCTGGGTCACACAGGTAGGACTCAGACCTGCTCCCACCACAGTCTGCACCGTCTCAGTCATGAGCGCCTCTCTCCTCAGTCGCTCAAGCCCCAAATCCGAGCCAGCTTTGATTCTGTCTTTTCTTTCACCCCGGCCCCAAGTCCAATCTCTCAGCGTTCATAGCTATTCTACATTGAACAGCACAAACCTGTCTCTTCCTCTTTCCTCCTTCTGGCCCAGCCAGCTGTGGCCTCTGACCCCGCAGTGCTTCATAACAGACCACAAGGTCTCCTCTGTTGCCCTCTCTACGACCCCGGTCAGAGTGGTCCTCTAAAGATGCCCATCAGATGAGGCCATTTTCCAGTTTAAAACCCACCACTGACTTCCCGCCTCCCTTGGAATTACAGCCACACCCTTCATTGGATTGTAAGGCTCTGCGTGCTCCACTCTCTTCTAAGACGCCTTTGAACCTCATCTCATGACACCGTCTGCATGCTCAGCACTGTGCACTGGCGGTCTCTCTGATTTCCAAACTCTCACTCACCTCAGGGATTTTGCCCTTCCTGTTCCCCCTATCCAGAACATTCTTTTCTAGGGCTTTTATGTCTTCAAACTCAGTTCAGATGTCTCCTCAGAGAGGCTTCAGCTGGCCCCCTCGTGCAGACCAGTCCAACTAGGCAGTTTCCATCCTGTTATCCGTTTAATTTCTTTTACAGGGCTTGCCCCCCTCTGAGTCGATCTCACTTGCTTCCATCTGTTTGGTCGTGCACTCTATTACCATGTGACTTTCGTGAAAGCAGATACCCTTTCTGACTGGTCCCCGCTGTGGTCCTAGAATCTAGGACACTACCTAGCACGGAGCGAGAGCTTCAGGAGGTGTTCGCGGCTGAACCACAGGGCCGTTCTGGCTCAGGCTTTCTCGTGGGGTTGAAGTGGAGCTGACGGCCGGGCTCAGCCTTCTGGGGGCCTGGCTGGGGCTGGAGGGTGCGCTTCCAGGATGGCTCACCCACACGGCAGCTGGCGGGAGGCCTCGGTCCCTTGCCACCTGGGCTTCTCCACACAGTTGCTTCTGACATTGAACAAGCAATCAGAGAGAGAGAGAGAGAAAGAGAGAGAGGGAGAAGGGGACCTCATTATCCATGGTCACTTTTGCTATATTCTTTTTGTTAGAAGAGAGTCACTAAGCCCAGCTCACACCCAAGGGGAGCTGCCTTTTGGAGGGAGTGTGTTGAGGGACATTGGGCTTGTTATAAAACCACCACACCCAAGTCCTCAGATCCTAAGCCTCATGCTCTCTCATGCACGGTCATACCTCTCCGCCAGGTTCACCTAGCCCTTCAAACTGCGTCGTTGGTGACCAGGCAGCAAGGGTGAAAATGGGGAAAATGCACTGAACCCCACCTTCTGGACCCACAGATTCAGTGTGTGGTGTGAGGTCAGTGCATCTTCTTTGTCTGAGAATGAAGGCCTGGGCTGACCCACACACGCTCAGTTTTGTCCCCTTCTTCTTCGTGCTGCCTTCACTTCTTCTAACACTGGTGTTTGCGGGTGGGCGGTACAGACACCAGCTTGGCCTTCAAGCTACAAAAGAAAAAAAAAAACATGAGGCCCCAGTGATAACACAGAAAATCCAAAGCCAAGGGAAACTTGTCTCTGAGAATCCTTGTTAACTGAAGTAATTAAATCAGCAGGAAGCCATCTGAACAATTATCACACTACAAGGAAAAACACATTTTAAGGTCTTAGAGTAAACATTCTAATAAACAGCTATTAGTTTATATTTGTAAATACCACCAGCCTATCAGGAAATTTGCTAATAGATTTTTAATTAAGGGGGACTGCAGGTTTCTAGCAGAGCTGTAGGGCCTCGAGTTCCTTGTCCTTTGCCTGGTTCGGCTGTGGAGCCTTGGGCTCGCTTTGAGAAACTGGCTTGACCTCTCTTGGCCAAAGTTGCTGATAGTTTCTGTTGTTTTAATCCCAGACTCGGTGACTCATCAGGAGCTGGTCAGTGGGATCTCTTGTCCTTACAGGGCAAGAAACCTGAAGGCTCGTTGCCATCGGAGAAAGGAGCGGGTCCTTACGGAAATGCTGTCCATGCTGTTGTCGGAGGAGTCTCCGTCTGGGTGTTGTGCCGCGGTGTGTCTGAGGTCGTCTCCCCATTGAACGCGGATGATAATTTTTAAAGGAAGCACAAATAGCTTACTTTAAAAAAAGTATTTTTAGAGAGAGGGGAAGGGAGGGAGAAAGAGAGGGAGGGAAACATCAATGTCAGAGAAAAATATCGATCGATTGCCCGGATAGGGAACCGAACCCGAAACCCAGGCACATGCCCTGATGGCGGATCGAACTGGTGGCCTTTCGCTCTGTGGGAAGATGCCCAACCCACTGAGTCATGCCTGCTGGGGCAGCTTACTTTTTTGTAAAAAAAAAAGGAAACTGTTCTTTTTGAAGTTCTTTCCAATACATTATCTCATTAATGTTCACCAAAGCCTTGAGAAGTGCATAGCACAGATACGACTGTCCTCATCGTGGATGAAATGATGGAAGGAGGTGTGACGTAACGTTACCCAGGAGGCCAGGAGCAGAGTTAGGACGGGTGCCGGGTCTTCCAGCGGACCCTGGTGTCACTCCACCGTGATGTCTCCTGTCTTCTGTCGATGTGGTGGGACTAAGGCCGTGGGGCTCAGCTTTGTGACCCCGAAAACGGGGAAGAAAAGCCATTTCCATGCACGCAATGTCACGTACAAATTCACGGGATTCGATCTCCTCCCGAAAGTCAACAGTGGGCCCCTCCAAGGGTCTCTAACCCCAAGACAGGAACGCTGGCCATTTACCCAGCGACAAGGTGCCACCCACCTCGCAGAGGTTTGGACTTCCTGCAAGAGCTGAGCATCCACCTTTGCTAGTTCTAAGTCGAGATTTCCTTGCCCATCAGTTCAAGCCTGGTGTTGAACCTGTCAGTCCCCAGGGCTCATCCTCTGGGTGACACTGTCAGAAAGCACCCACGCCAGCTTTCCCCTTGGACTCTTGTGACGGAAGGTTTTGGAATCAGATATTTTGACACGGTCTCTTACCCCTTCCTCCAGTTCAAGGTCCAGCCTGGGGCTTCTGCTTGGCTCTGGCATTCACTGGCTCTGCCTACCGGCACACCCTCTGTATGTCCCTCTTCTCTGGAATCTCGGGCGCAGACTAATATGATAAAGTTCTTACTTGACATACTGAGTGGTCTGTAATATGCTAACACTTCTGTATCACGTTAGTGTTGCATTAAGCTAATATGACACTGATTCAAGGTGACAGGAAAAATGACTAATACAGTAAGACCTCGGTCTAGTTTTCCAGGGCTGCCACACGTGTCTGATTTAATTCACCTGAAACCTCCCGTGGACGGGAAGGGTGAGGTGCAAATGGAAGTCCCTGAGAAACCAAAACAACCAAATACTTCCTGCCTGCCTTTCTCAAACCCCCTTTCCACCTGTGCACCCTAAATCCTGGTGTGGGGGGAGTTGGGGGCGCCAACTGGGGGAAAGTGGTGGAGTAGGAGGAGTGGTTGGCTGAACGCACTGAGTCTTGGATTAAGACAGATCTGGATTCAAGTCTGGGCTGTGCCAATGATCGATCCTGGGCAAGTTGCTTACATCTTTTGAGTTTCAGATTCCTGTGAAAAATGATACGGTATCTTCCTGGGGGCAATGCTGAGGATTAAATAAAGTCATGCGTAGGCAGTAGATGCCTTTAAACAATGACGGTGACAGTGAGGAAGACAGCAACCCTGGCGTGCTGGACCTGGAAACAGAACTAGAACTGGAATTCCTCAGAAAATACTTGGATCTGGAGATAGACTTTAAAAATATTTTCATTGTGATTGAACATGCATAGCATAACACATATCACATTTTCAACCTCTGGGTGCACAGTTCGGTAGCGTTAAGTGTATTTATGTTGCTGTGCAACAGATCTCTAGAACTTCTTCGTCTCTCAAAACTGTGGTTCTGTCTCCATTGAACGACTCCCATTCCCCGGCCCCCAGCCCCCGACAAGACATGCTACTTTCTGTTTCCATGAATTTGACTATTCTGAGTACCTCATACAGGTGGATTCGTACAGTATGTGTCTTTTGGTGACTGGCTTATTTCACTCAGCATAAATGTCCTCAAGCGGTGTGCATGCTGTGGCATGTGTTACAATTTCCTTCCTTTTTTTGTTTTAAAGATTTTAGAGAGAGGGGAAAGGAGGGAGAAAGAGAGGGAGAGAAACATGGATGTGTGGTTGCCTCTCACGTGCCCTCAACCATGGATCTGGCCTGGAACCCAGGCACGTGCCCTGACTGGGAATTGAGCTGGCAGCCCTTTGGTTCGCAGGCTGGCACTCAATCCCCTCAGCCATACCAGCCAGGGTGACAATTTCCTTCCTTTTTAAGGCTGAATAATATTCCATTGAAAGCATATGCCATATTTTGTTTATCCATTCATTTGCTGATAGACCTTCCGGTTGCTTCCACCTCTTGGCTATTGCGAATAATGTTGTAAAGAACATGGGTACACAGATATCTCTTTGAGACTCTGCTTTGAATTCTTTTGGGGTATAGACCCCGGAGTGAAATTGCTGCACCATGTCTGTTTTTAATGTTTTGAGGAGCCACCATACTGTTCTTCATAGCAGCTGCACCGTTTTACATTTAAACGCTTTACATTTAAAATGTTTTTACATTTTCATCAACAATGTGCAAGGTTCCAAGTTCTCTACATTCTTGCCAACACTTGTCATTTTCTGTTGTTTTTTTTGATAGCAGCCATTTTCATGGTGTAAGGTGATATATCATTGTGGTTTCCCTAAGTGAATAATGTTGAGTGTCTTCTCAGATGCTTGTCGGGCATTTACATAACTTCTTTGGAGAACAATCCTTTACGCATTTTTTTGTATTTACATTTTTGTTGTTGGGTTACAGTTCTTTTTAATCCCTTGTCAGATATATAACGTGCAAATCTTTTTCTCTCATTCTGTAGGTTCCCTGTTCACTCTGTTGATTATGTCCTTGGGTGCACAGAAATTTTAAATTCTGTTGTAGTTCGATTTGCCTATTTTTCCTTTTTTTAACCTGTGAGTTTGATATTATATCCAGGAAATCCTTGTCAAATCCACTGTCATGAAGCATTCCCCTATATTTTTTTGTAGGAGTTTTAGCTCTTACAGTTAGGTCTTTGATTCAGTTTGAGATACTTTTTGTATGCGATGTCAGATAACAAACTTTATTTTTTGTTATGAGGATATCCAGTTTCCAATAACTGAAAAGACCGTCCTTCCCCATTTAATGATGTTGGCACCTTGTTGAGTCATGCGATCATATCTACGAGGACTTATTTCTGTGTTTTCTATTCTTTTTCATTGGTCTGTATGTCTGTCTTTATGTCAGTATCACCCTGTTTTGGTTACATTGTGTAATAAGTTTTGAAATCAGGAAGTGTGACACCTCCAGCTTCATTCCTTTTAAAGATGGTTTTGTCTATTTAGGGTTTGTTTAAATTCTGCATATATTTTAGCATGGGTTTTTATTGTTTCTGAAAAAAAATGCTGTCGGGATAGAAACTGCATTAAACCTGTGGATCACGTGTTAAGCTTTCCAAACTGTGAACATAGGATGTCTTTCTATTTACTTGTCTTTTTAATTTCTTTTCAGCAACATTTCGTCGTTTTCAGCCCATGCGTCTTTGGCCTCATCAGTGAAGTTTATTCCTACGTATTTTATCTGTGTCGATGCCATTGTAAATGAAACTGGTTTCTAAAAATTTCCTTTTAAGGTTGTCCAAGACTTGTATTTTGTTATTTACTTTCCTGAACAGTGTTTAGTTTTTGAAAAACATACGGTCACATGGTGAGACATTCACACAGCACAAGAACACGTACGGTGAGTCTTTCTCTGTCCCTCTGCTCCAGGCCCAAGCTTCCCTTCCCAGAATCCATCATCCTCGCTAATTGCTCCTCACAAGTTCCAGAGAGATGCTGCGTTCATGTAGTTATTTTATGAACAGATGGGGATATACCATACACACTGTTGCACTTTGCTTTTTTGCTTTTAAACTCAGTATATCTTGGAAATAGTTCCGGATCAGCACACCAGGAAATACCTCATTCTTTGCGAAGGTGACCTACACTGTAGTTGTACGCCTTAACTCATTTTAAAAACCATTTCCATGGTGAGAGATGTTTCGATGGCTTCCCGTTTTTGCAATTAGAAAGAATGCTTCAATGAACATCTTTGTACGTGTAACTTTGAACACACATGTGATTATACCTCTAGGATAAGTTCCTGAGTGGATTTTTAGAATGGCAATTGCTAGGTAAAGATTGTGCACATGGAATTTTAGGGAGATTAGATGGAGTTTTTCTACTTAGGGTACCTAATGATAGTACATGAGGATGGAGGTTTATCCCACCTCCCCTGCAGCGTTGTGGTTTTGCCGATGTGATACGTTAGAATAATGAAATATTTTTAGTGGTTTAATTAACATTTCCATACTTATGGGTCATGTTCTGTATATTTGTAAAAGGTATTATTTTCACCCTGTGAACCACATTGCATATTTCATGCTCATTAATTTATGGGATTGTTGAACTTTTCTTATTAATTGGTAGAAAACTTCTTATATTAGACAAAATTAGCCCTTTGTCAGATATGATTTTTTGAAAATACTATTTCTTAGTTTTTGTTTGCTTGTTTGTTTTGACTTTGTGTAAGGTGCAGACATTTCACAGTTTTATGGAATCTAATTTTAAATTTATTTATTTTTTAGAAAAGATATTCATTCATTCATTCATTCATTCATTTATAGAGAGGGGAAAGGAGAGAGAGAGACATCAGTGTATGGTGGCCTCTCATGCACCACCCAGTGGGACCTGGCCCACAACCCAGGCCTGTGCCCTGACTGGGAATTGAACTGGTGACCCGTTGGTTTGCAGGCTGGCACTCAATCCGCTGAGCCACACCAGCCAGGGCAAATTTTAAATTTAAAAAGTTTAAAATGTTTTCTTCGTGGTACTTGGGTTTTAGAGTGGCCTTTTCTAATCTAAAAAAAAAAAATCCTGTGTTTTCTCCCAACGTTTTTACTTTATTTTTCATGTTTAAATGTTTGATGTATTTAACATTTATTTTGGGGGTAAGAAGTAAATTGGGCTCCCCCCTACCCTGAGATGGTGAGCTAGTTGTCATAATACTTTTTATTGAAAAGAATGTATTTTTTCTCCACTGATTGAAAACTGTCACATACTACACTTTCATTGGTATTTAGATCCATTTCTAGACTCACTATTCTTTTCTGTCTGTTTTATGCGCCTGGACCAAATTATTTTAATTAATGCAGCTTTATAGTTCCCTAGAATGAGCTTTACTCACTCAAGAAATATTCTGTTGATATATTATTGAGATTATATAGAATTTATAGGTTGATTTAAAGTGAAGTGACATCTTTACAATACTCAACCCTCCTTTCAAAAACAGAAGTTGTCTTTCCATTCATTTGGGTGTTCTTTCATTTCCCTCAATAGTGCCTTAACATTTTCTTTTTATAGATTTGTAGCGTTTAAAGTTTATTCCTAAGTATTTTATCTCTTTAGACTCCTATTTATAAATGAGATTTTTTTCTTCCATTATGTTTTCTAATTAGGATATTTGCATGTAGAAAGCTATTATCTATATTTAAAATTTAAGTACTTTACTGAGTTCTCTTTTTCTAATAGCTTTTCAGTTGACCTTATTGGATTTCCTAAGTCTACATTCACCACCTAATGTACAAGTAATCATTATTTTGCCCTCTCCTTTCCAGTTTGAACTACCACTTTTTTGTGACTCGCTAAAGCATCCAGAAAAATGGTAAATAGTGGCAGTGGTATCTTATTTTATTCCAGACTTTAATGAGAATGATTCGATAGTTCAGTATAAAGCAGGATTTTTCTTTATATATATGTTGAAAAATCATTAAAGATGCATCTATTTTCTTACATTTTTAGTAAAGGGTTTTTTTTTTTCAACCAAGACTGAACGATGTTTTTATCCAAGACCTTTCCCGGCGTCTTTGAAGATGTTCCGTGTATCGTTTTCCTCCGTGGATGTGTGGCTCTGGTGAGTCCCTAACACGGAACAGCCTCTGCATCGTAAATCTTGGTAGATTATTCATTTAGTGCGCTGCCAGATCCTAAGTGCTGATATTTTATTCAGGACTTCTGCATTACTGTTCACAACTGAGATTTACTCTCTCTCTCTCTTCTTTTTATTATGCTATCTTTGTCAGATTTTGGTATCAAAGTTTTGCTGGCCTTGTAGAAAGAAGTTGGAAATAATCTTTAAGACTCGGAACAGTGGAAGCAGCACTAGAACTATCTGTTCTGTGAAGGTTTGGTAATTTTCTTTTGTGAAGCCATCTGGGTATTTTATGTGTCGGGTGGCTAGCTCTTCCATTCCTTTATGAATTTCTTGTAAAGTCACTGTATTAAAAAAAGTGTAGCTGTGTATGTTTCCACTTGTGATGTCAAAGCATTATAATAAATCCGTCTAGAAAAAAATTAGTGTATTTAGAGTCTCTCTTCTCCCTGTGTCAGCTGCGATTGTGTCTCTAGGAAATTATCTACCGTATTTGGCCATGTATAATGCATACTTTTTGCCCACATTTTTGAGGGAAAAATAAGGATGTGTACTATACATGGGTATAATGATTACATACCATGGGTATAATAATCCCGTGTCTAATGTTCACCAAAACGTGAGTGTGCATTATATACGGCAAAATACGGTATGTCATCCCTATCTTCAACTTTACAAGAAATTTAAGTCTTTATTATGATTCTTTGAATTATCTCTTTTATTTCCCTGTCAACACTTGATATTTCATATCTACAGTATCCTGTTTTCTTCCTTCTTTCTTCATTAGATGAGCAACTGGTATATATGCTTTATTATCTTCAGACTTGTGTTTTGAATTCATGTGGCTGTTGTCACTTTTCCAGCCAATGAAACGTCATGAAGGCGAATTGTCTTTCCCTCCTAGAGAGGACGGTGTAAGCACCAAGGGACCTGGGAGCTGGCTCTGGAGAATAATAGGGAGGCAGGTTGTGGACGGGAAGCCCAAGGAAGCCCGAGAGAGCCCAGGACAGATGGACAGACTTTCTGATGCCACATCCTGATGCCCAGCCTAACAGATGACAATTAGCAGCTACCAGCTGTAAAGTGACTGTAAATGCTGCTTTGAATAAATGTCTTTTTTTTTGACACATTTAGCAAAACATTGTAAAATCCAGCAGTGAACGTTTGTCGGCAGCCCAGAGGCTATGCGGCACTGGGGGAGGCCGGGTACTGGCTGTGGATGAGGGCCCGTGGTATTCTCTCCGCAGCTGAAGCGGGCGCTCTCGCCCGCAAGGAGGGCAGTGGGTCCATTCGGAGTTGCCACTTTCCTGCTGCCTGACCTTGAACAATTTCCTTCCTGTCCTTGGTCATCATTCTCCGTACCTGCAACTGACCTCCCTGCTTCCTTTCTGACTCCCCTCCAACTCCATCCCTATGGCCGGTCCTTACATAGTCTCTAAGAATGATCTTTTAAATATGTGAATTTATTTGAGTTAACCCCCTGCTTAAAAATCCTTCTCTGTCAGTAAAGCCTGAACTCCTTATGGGGTGCAGGCCACCCAGGAAGGTTCAATGCCATCTGGCATCTACCTGCTTTTCCAGCCATGTCTTCGACCACGCTCCCCCTTGTTGACTAAGATGCGGCCTCACTTCCATGAGCCAAGCTGGTTTCCTGACTTGAGACCTTTGCATTTCCTCTTTTCGTAGAGAATAAGGCAGATTTGTCATCATCCAGGTCACAGCTCAAATATTACCTTCTTTCCCGACCACTCAGCTCGAGCACCAGCCCCCCAGCCCCGATTTGTCCTCTGCTACTTAATTCTGTGGTACTTATTTCATTTTACCCATTCTTTCATGTTACTCACCACTATCGAATTCATGGTCTTTCCCCTCCCACCGCCTTTACCCCATGCCCGCACACACACCTAGAACGGAAGCTCAGCAAAGGGGGCACCTTACTGCTGACGAGGCCACCAGCTCCCCAGCCAGGTCACCTGTATCAGTGATGCCGGAGGCTTGGAGGTGGTGAGAGACCCTCGGGGGTCCTGTGAGAGCCAGACACCCATTCCAGTCCCTCTTTATTGTTGCCCAGTGTTGTCTGGCTCCATTTTGGCTGCATCTACCCTTGCTTCAGATCTCTCTTCCTTTGCCATGGCCGAGCCCGCTGACTTCAGGACCAGACGCAGGGCAACAGACCTTCACAGGCTACCACTGATCGGCTCCTGTGGTCACCGATAACCTGAGTCCTGTGACAGGCCTGTCCTGCCAATCATGGTGGCGCTGCTTCCCTGATGGAGACCAAACTGATAGGTAGCCACCCCCTGGGGTCTTCGGGTACAGCCTGGCTGAGAAATGACACCTCCCAGCATTGCTCAGAAGGACTTTGATGAGACCATTTCAGTGTAGCTTTAGGTGTTTTGTCCTTATTGTTCCCTGGGAACCATCAGAGGATGGAAAACTAATTCTTTGCTGCTCCCTCCCTCTCTCTCTCTTTCCCTCCCCCCCCTCCCTTTTAAAAATCCACGGCAGCTGTTGCCCTGGGGTGTCAGGAGCCCTTAATATTGACTCAACAGAATTGCACAGTGAGAGAGTCAAGAGAGGCTTCATCACCTGGTTTGATTGTTCTGCACAAACCCAGGCCAGGTCTCCAAAAACTCAGCATTTGAAAATGTCCACCTCATTTACAGGTGTGTGCCCTCTTCCCCCTCCCCCCCAAATTTACACAATGCCCTCTTCTCCTTCTCGTGCAGGTGCCACATCGCCCGCTATGCAAGGGGTTAATTTACCCAACTGCCTGTGGACTCTATGGGTTATTCTGTATTTATTTCAATTATATATGTTTCCCGGGCCAGTGTATTTATTTTAAATCACATTATCTACAGCTTCCCAAGCATGTGTCAACAGAAAGAACGGTTTCAATTTAGTAGACTTTGAAACGGTGTGCAGTTTATCCTCACTTCAATTATACTCTCTACAGTAAGTCACGGGCACCGTCAGGATTATTCAGGACAAGGCAATGCTATCTGACAGCATTGATTTTTCCCTTCTCTTCAAGAACTGTTCAGTGAAGGATGCACTGGAGTCTCCTTTAAGGAAACATAAACTACATTTCTCAGCGTCAACTTCTGAGGAATCTATCCTCGGGGCCCCGGATGAGGCTGCTGGAGAAGTTTCTCTCCTGTAAACTTCTTGGGCAGAGCTGGTTGCCAGGGAGTGAGCGTGGCAGGAATCACGCTCCTGGCTCGAAGTGACGGGAAGTGGATGGAACAAAGGAAGAGGAGAATGGCCCAGAAATCCCACACTCCATCTACTCCCAAGTAAACACATAGTTAGTGGGCACCTACTGTGTACCGAGGCCCGCGCTGAGATCTGAGGATAGACTGGAGATCAATGAAGACCAGAGCCAGCTTTGCGAGCCAGGGCCCTGGGCACTTGCTCAAGCCCACAGTGCTCAGGGAGGGTCCTGTGCCCCGTTTAATGTTCTGTTGTTGTCTTGAAAGTCTATAATTTAGACTTTGGGTAGCAGAGGGGCCTAGTGGTCTGGAGTTAGTGAAGGCGCCCAGAGGAAGAGCCATTTAAGCAGGCATCTGAGAGACAGGATAGGCAAGCACGCCGAGTTCTCGGGGGAGACATTTCAGGTGGAGGGACCAGCGTGTGCAGAGGCCCCCAGGCAGGAAAGAGCCTGGCCCGTTGGAATCAGGGGAGACCGTGAGAGCAGAGTGTAGCGAACTTGGGGCTAGGACAGATTCTCTCTCTCTGGCGAGGGCTGCCCGAGATCTGGATGTCCTGCAGTCGGCTTTAAGAGTTTCCCAGTTGGTAGTTTGGGGGGCCCAGAGACTCCTTTATGTTCGAATTCCATCCTTACTGTCTTCTCCATGAATTGACTTAGTTCCCTTCATACTGCAATTCTTTGGAAGGGGGCGTGTATCTCACAAATACCTCGGTTTCTCAAAACCTTACTCGTTCTAAGTTACTTAAATTTAAAATGATATATGCATGATGATTTTAAAGTATGTTTTTAATAACCCAGAGTGAAGATGTCAATCACAAGCTCACCAAAAGCCTTGGCAGTATTGAGTTTGAACAATGTGTATAAATTCACGATACCACTTCGAGTAAATAAATCATTTTATTCTTGTTTTTTTTTTTTCTCTCCCTACTTCTTTGACAGTTAAAAGCAGGAGTTCCCTAGACCTTGACCTTCTAGAATTTTCTGCAAGGACTCCTACAGGTTGTGATGTTACAGAGTTTGGGCCTCTTTCATGTTTCCTCTTTCAAAACTCAGAAGAACTGTTCTATTGATGTCTCTCTCCAGGTGAGGGGGGAGCTCCACGCTCTTCGCAATGGAATGTAGTGAAATCCATGGTCATTAGAAAGTTTACTTGGCCGAAACATTTCAGTCTGAAGTGCTGGGGAATGGTGAAGCTGGATGGCTGAGGGCAAAAAGACCTCCCATCAACAAGTACTTAAGTAGCCCCACATCACATTTTACAGGACAGTCCCTGTGTCTACTGAATTGATTTCTCTGGACAAACCACAGAAAAGTGTAAAATAAAAGAATAGAAAACTCTACAAAGGACCCTCATCTAACTGCTGTTTTTGCACTGGCATCCTGTTGACACCCCATTTTATGGTCTGGTTAAAAATTTCAAGCGGACTCAACTGGGAATCATTAGCGTAGGAAATAAGTTTGAGCTCAGGGCACAGTAACAGGATTCAGAAAGAAAGTGTTATCACTTTTAGTTTACTAAAGTGAGTTGCCTTTATGGACTTTCTAATATTAAATCATTCTTATACTTCTGGGACTGATCCAGTTTGGGGTGTGGTTATACGGATTTTTTTTCTTTTTACCATTTTAGCCACGTATAAGTGCATAATTCAGTGGGCATTCAGTGCGTTCACAATGTCATACAACCATTTCCAGAACTATTTCATTGTCCCAGACAAAACTCTGTCTCTATCACCAATAACTCTTCAGGCCTCCTCCCCCACCCCCCAGCAGCTGAGTTCTTTCTGGCTCCCTGTGAATTTGTCCGTCCTGAGTATCTCATGTAATTGAACTCCTACAATATTTGTCCTTTGGTGTCTGGCTTATTCCACTTAACCTAATGTTTTCAAGGTTTTCCCATGTTGTAGCATGTGTCAGAATTTCATTCTTTTTTTTAAAAAAAAGATTTTATTTATTTATTTTTGGAGAGAGGGGAAGGGAAGGAGAAAGAGAACATCAGTGGGTGGTCGCCTCTCACACGCCCTCTACTGGCCCACAACCCAGGCATGTGCCCGGACTGGGAATCCAACCAGCGACTCTTTGGTTCATGGGCTGGCACTCAATCCACTGAGCCACACCAGTGAGGGTGGAATTTCATTCTTTTTAAAGGCTGAGTAATATCCCATTGTACACGTATACCATGTATTGTTTACCCGCCTGTCTGTGCACATGTGGCTTGTTTTGTGAGTGATGCCAGCAGTAGGATTTTTGCCTGGGAAAGAAATGCATGTGCTTGTCCTTTTACATGGCTTTGCTCACCTCATAGTTGCCTTTTTGTTGAGAGGAGTGGCTGGGATTTGAATCACGTCCCTGTCCCCAGTGCCTCTGTCTAAATGGTAATCCCGTACCTTTTGTCATAGCCAATGGTTAAACGTATGGTTTCCACATCAGACGGCTGTGAGTTCAAACCCTGCTCTCACCACTCCCCAGCTAGAGGACTTAGGGCAAGCTCCTCAGCCTCTCCAAACCTCGCTGCCTCATTTGTGGGAGGTGGGTTTTTACACTGAATATACAGGTTATTGCCTTACACTCCAGTATAGTGGATACAATTATCACCCACAGCCCCCTTGACACGTATATCTAATTGTGTATCTATATTTTGTATATATTTGTATATAGATACATCTAATTGTATATATCTAATTATTTATAGATAGATAGATAGATAGACAGATAGATAGAACCTGGGACAGTTACTGCAAGAGTTAAGGCGGTGTTCGCAAAGCCCTTGGATTGGTCAGGCATGTGCTGGATGGTGTAGAAAGCAGTCAGCACTGGCTCCTCCCATCGCTGGCAGAAGCACCACGTGAACACCGTCCGGGAAGAACTCCTGCCCTTTGACGGTCCCTTCCGCCCTTAACACAGCAGGGGCTGCTGGCACAGGGGTTTCCTGCTGATGGAAAGACTGTGGCCCTTAGAAGCTCAGAGCTGGAAGGAAGCTTAGTAGAACCCCGAATGCCTGATTGTTGCTGTCACCTGGGGAAGCTTATGAGGCAGATTCCCAAGCTCCGCTCCACTCCCACTGAATCAGAATCTCTAGGGGGAGGATCGGCAACTGAAAAAAATCTGCGGTGGGGTGGAGGAGCTGTCCTGCTTGGGGACATCTTCCTTGTCCACCCCTATTTTAACACTTTAGGTGGTTTGTAAACACCTGCATACCTCTCTGTTGACTGGTATAAAGTAGACCTTTGTTTTATCTTAGTTTAAGAACTGCAGGACTGAGGACAGAATCACTGATTTTTTTTCAGAAGCCCATAGTTTTTGGTAAAGGAAACTTTCCTCTCAAAAAGTAATTACGGAAATGTCATAAAAAGGTGAAAGATTTTTGAAGAGAAGAGTCAGACATAAAAATTACATTTTGCAAATCGTACTCGGAAAGAATGATTTTAATTGAAGTTGCTATTCCCAAGTCTAAATCCCGAACGCTCCAATAACCTCAGACTGTTCAGATCATCCCGGTCAACTACTTCCTCCTCGGATGTGGCCTAAATATGCCACTTAAGTAAGAACTACTTAACGGGAGCTCCTTGGGGACAACTTTCGTGAACCCTGAACAGTGAATCTGTGCAGAAAGCCTGGTAATCAAGGCAGACCTGCAGGCGATAATTTGGGGCCCGTGAAATCTTTTGCACTTCCTTCTTTGTCTACATGAAAAGCCGTCTTTCCAAAAAGGAAACTCTCTCTCCAGCATCCTGGGAGACAGTCCTGTGAGTTGGCTTTATTCACGCACTCACCCATTCATCCCACAAATACTTCGGAAGTGTCTGCTCTGTGCCAGGGACTATGGACCTGGGGATGTTTTGCTGACTCACACTGACGCAGTCCCTACAAAGTTGGAGCTTAAAAGCCCAGGGAGAAACAGACTGTGTATGGGTAATTACAGGCGTGAGTCATAGAATGGAAGGAAAGTGTTCTGTGGAAGCGTGCCCCAATGCCATGACTAAGAAACGAGGGCGGAACAGAACTTCTGCTTAGGTCATTTTGAGGGATAAGTCACTGGCTTTTGTGTCTGAGTTTTATCAAAGCGGCATATATAAAGAATTCCTATGGGCTGTGTCTGGGATGCTCATACAAGTAGATGAAAGCGTATTTGATGAGAAATAACGCTTTGTCTATTTGGACATTCATTAAACATAACCAGTGGGTGAGGACAGTTGATAGGACTTTTTCTACATGTAAAAATGAACTTTAGTCTTTGGAGGCAATGATGGGAAACTCAGTTCGGGGTTTTATTTTAACAGGCACCAGGCTCCTGAGCCTAGGAGAGTGGCCACGCGTAGTGAGAGCACACGAGGGTGTAAGGTTTCGAACCGAGAGTTTTCAGTTCCTTGCATTTCTCTGCAGGTCTCCGTACTTCTCCCTTCAGTCAGCCAGACACTCCATCTCTGCCACCTTAGAAGAAAATCAGAGAAGACGGGCTCTTCTGACTTCTGAGTTTTAAAAGCTTAGGTCGTGGAGGAATAAGAAGGCGTTGAGTTGCGTACAAGGGAAACTTCTGGCTCCTACCGTGAGAAGAGATTGCCCAGGTGTGCAAGTCATCACCTGCCTGCTCCGAGACCCACCTCTTGCCCTTCCTCGGCTCCGCTCTCCAGCTCAGAGGGACCTCTGCTGACACCCCCGTTCTCAGGCTCTCTGGCCCATCTGGCCTCCAGGTGGGTTTTTCCAAGGTGCAGTGGTACCCCAGCTGGGTAGGAGGGCAAGAGGAGGGAGACATTAGGGCATTTCTTGCTTTTTTCTCTCTGCGTCCGGGGGCATCTCCGACAGCAGCTGCATCATCCCCGTGGTTCCAAGTCCCGACAGGCAGACAGTTGTCCCTTCTGGGTCCAGCCCAGAGGGAGCACCTGGGCTCTGGGAACACGGCTTCTTGCCTTTGTCCTGTTGTCCCTGCCGCTCTCCAGGTTGCCTCCCTACCGCCTGATGGCCCTGTCAGCCATCCTAACACCTTTGTAACGGGTTCCTCCCATTAAATGCTGTCAAAATTGCAAAATTCTGTGCTCCTGCCTGGGTGCCCTGGAATACCCTGAAGTTGTCGGCAGGGTCCACGAGGAAGGAGAGACATGGGTGGGCTCTGGGCCGAAGGAAGCCACCCTGCAGGGCTGTGTGAACCAGATAGGATTTTCTCTAACGCGCTGCCCTGCATCCACTTCAGCACCCACGTCAACACGCCCATGGATGGCATCACCCAGGAGCTGCGGGAATCGGGTCCTTGGGTCCCTACTTGTTCTTCCCTTTGCTTTTGGCTAGCAGCTGGCCGCAGCAACCTTTTCGTGGCCCGAACTTGGCTCTGTGTAGTAAAGGGACCGAAGTTTTGTCTCCCCCACAATGTGCCCCTTGGGATGTTGATTTCAAGCTGGTTACTAAGAGGAACAAAAGACTCCCAGGGAACCTTTGACCCTCCTCCTTTCCTCAGGTGGGTGAGGTAATTCAGATGGAAAGGCCTGCCTGGGGAGGGGAATCTTAGCCTGTTCACCTTGAGGATGTTCCCTGTGCCTAATCTGAACCAAGTACGGTAGATAGGAGGGATCCATGCGAAGCCCATTCTGTTGGATTTGTTACCACGCGTTCTGCCTTCTGGGTTCGCTGGCTCGTGGCTGCCTATTTCTCCTTCGAAGTCCCAGATCCCTGCCCCCATTCCTTGGTTCAAAATGGCATATAAACTTGTGGACAAACAAGGGGCCACATACTAAACCGAACAAGCTCAGGGGAGGCCACCATGATGGGCCCTGCACACTCAGAGACCTAAAATGACCTATTTCAGGATGGTCTGAAATAAAAACTTCCTAACTAAAAGTGAGTCATGGTGGGCAGTCCAGTCCTAGGCCCATATCTTCCTTGACAAAGGTCAGTCTTTACCTTAACTGAGACTGTTTATTGTCTCTTTGCATCTCCGATAACAAAGGAATGTCAGGGTAACGTCCTTTCTCCAGACCCCTCAGGGCACAATCTCCCTCCACAAACCCTTCATTGTTATTGTTATCATGTTAATCATTAACTGTTAACTATCTTATACCTGCCTTTGTATTATGTGTCTATTCATTTTTATCCAATCCCAGAGACTTCCTCATTTTGCTTTCTCCCTTCTCCTTAATCTGCCACTAATGGATTTCCTGTAACCCCTTTCTGCCACCTTTCCTTGTAATATATAAATAAGGTACAAAACTGCCAATCTCTGGCCCATTTGCTCAGTCCGTGGAGATTTTGCTTCCTGGCAATTGTCAACAGTTTGGTTCAAATACACTCATAAAAATTCTTATAGCTTTGGATGTTTCTTACGTTGACAAAACTCAACTGCCCAACGCCTCTTTGGGCTGCATAGCCTTAGGGACCCTTGAATGCACACTCGTATAATAAACTTGGGACCTTTGTTCTTGTTCATCTGTCTCTGTTGATACAGTTTTTAGCCCAGCCCCACGTGGATGGCCCCCATTGAAGACGTCCAGAGCTCTCCTAAGTCCTCAAGACAGACGATGGGGTTGTGGGGGCTAAAAAATAATTTTTCCTCCCATCTTCTAACTTCGTCTAGGTGGGCTGAGAATCAAATTAACAGAGACAGATTTTTATTATTTTAAAGGTTTATTTACTAATTTTTAGAGAGAGGGGGAAAGAGGGAGAGCAACATCCGATGTGAGAGAGATATATCACTTGGTTGCCTCTCGCACATCCCCAATCGGGGCCTGGCCTGCAACCCAGGCATGTCCCCTGACTGGGAATCAAACCAGTGATGTTTTTTTGGTTTGCAGGCTGGCACTCAATCCATTGAGCCACACCAGCCAGGGCAGAGAGAGAGAGAGAAACAGAGAGAGAGAATTAACAAGAGAATGTTGCATTCAGCAACCGCGAGAACAGATGCCAGAGACTTTCAGGGTTTCAGAGATGTTACTTTATTGGCCAAGTTTTACCTGCGCAGGGGCGGACTCTCAGTGTCCGGAGACACGGTACCCACAAGGGCTGCTGACGAGAGTCTCGCTGAGCGCTTACAGCTGAGTCCTTATATATGGGTGGGCAAGCAAGCGTTATACAGAAGCAGACGTGGCAGTTAGCTATTCGCTTACAAAGTCTGTGGGCGGGAACAGGGTTGGGGATTGGCTCAACAGTAGTAGCTTTACAAACCAAACATGTTAGGTTGCATCTGTTTTACAATCCTTTGTTCTTGCTAAGTTTTCATTGCCCCTTACAAGTATAAAAATGTAAAAAAAATATTCTGGGGTTCTGCAAATGACAGCTGTCCAGAATGACACTGGAATTGTTGAATATCATCTCGAATCTCTTTTTTTTGGGGGGGGGGATTGTAACTTTTTAAAAGCCTTGCCTGAGACTAAGGTGGATGGAGGTTGAAATTTTCCCAGAGGCTTTGTCTCAGGTCAGTGAAGTATTTCTAATCACTTTCTATCATCAAAACCAGGGCAGCTGCTACATCTCATAGTCCACCACCATTATTTAGGAGAATCGTGTACCGTGCTTAAGAGAATAATTGTTGACCAGGATCCTTGTTACCAAAACAAATTTAGGCAGGGAGAGATCTGCGTTCTTGACTTTGTTAGACCACTGGGTCATTTTTTTGTTTTAAAAGAAAGATGGTGACTCCTAATTATTTTGCCCCTCCATCCCGCCCTTGAGTTATCTTAAAAGAAAAAAATTAATAAATTCCAAGAATTCCGTGTGGAAGGTTTCAACTGTTTGGCATTTAGGATCCTGAGTACTATGCCTGAGTAGTTGGAAGGCACCTGCATTTTGCAACACTCTCCCCATCCCCAGGAATGAGTGCTGCGTCTTTCCTGAGGTGACCTGCCCAGGCCTTGGTAGATCCTCTGGCGACATAATTTGGCAGGTAAATGCAGAAACCAGGATCATCTCTATTCCGTCCCTCGTGCAATTCCAGGCGGCATTACTGAGGACTCAGGCTTAAAAGTTTAGAATCTGTGTCTTTGCATGAATTTAATCATCTCCATCAGAATCCTTAAGGAATTACAATAACAGTGATTCATTTATAATTCACAATTTCCATTATCTTCTTTCTACATTTAGTGCGGGGGGTAAAATTTATGGCTTCATTTACATTGTGTTCTATGAATAATAGAAGAAATACAGTAAAGACCCGTGGAAATGTTCTTGCTGCAGACGCTCTTTGGAGACATCTGCACAATAGCCTCCTCGCCCGCACTGTGCGGGGCCTGAGAGCTTGCAGCTGCGCGGGGAGACTTTCAAAGGGGCCGTTCTCATTATACAGAGTCTTCTCTTTCTTTGAACTTCAAAGCAGAACGAGGAGACCTTAAATGATATGGGGTAGATAAGTGATGAAATTGTAACTTCAGGTATAAAATATCTTCAATTATGTGTACGGGGAAACACAGCCATTCGGAGTGATATCTGGCTGGCTGGCGGGGACGAAGGTAGTCTTCGGATGTCTGTGGGCCGCTGGGGCCTTAAAGAGGATCTAGTCCAAAGCCCTTCTTTTCCAAATGGGGAAACCAAGGCATAGAGAAAGAAAATGACTTATTCGAGGTCTCACAGGCGAAGGGGACCAGGTGCACAGTCACACCCCTTACTCCTGGCCCAGGGAATCTCTCTAATACGTACCACATTACCTTTGTTTTAAAACTCAAAGCACCTGGCTTTGTGTGCATAAGCAATAAAGCTGGCAGGAATCCTTTTGGCGAGTGATTTTTGAACATGGAGCAAAGACGTTTTCAAGCGTTTCCCCCCTAAATAATCATGTCTCTCGATAGCAGATCTTCACTGAAAAACATTTTGAGATCTGAAGGAAGGAATGTGTCATACTTCTGAGATCATGTCAATCTCATTTTTCTTCTCTTGAGGAAGGACGATAAAGCTGATGAAAACCTTACGACATTCGGATTTCTTCCCCTGCTGTCTAGGAGTGGCCCAGCGCCATGCTTTATTACTCCTCCATCCACAAAAGGAGAAAAACCAACCCATCTGTTTAAAAAATGGTCTGTCCTTTGAATCAGTAGGCTTCCAGCGAACATGGGGAGCGTGACCTACTCAAGCCAAACCCCTTCCACATAGTAGAGGTTCAATGCATTTTTGTTGAAAAGACTGAATTTAAAAAATGTGCTTTGTACGTGTAGTTTATTGTAGGCTACAAAGAGTCATTTCTAAAACCTACTATATCCTTCACTCCCTTTCCCGTGCCATGCTTTCTATTCCCCCATCCATGCTCTTTTCCTATTTTGTTTGTAAAGAAAACACAAATCACAGAAAATAATCATATGCAAAGGCTTTGGGAAAGAACACTCTGTTTCCTACAGAAGACTTGCAGAAGAGCACGCTCTGTCCCTAATTCTATTAGAGCCACTCAGACACCATGTTAACAGGGCGGTCTTTCGTCTCTGCAGAGGTCAGCTGATATTAGTAGGCAAAACACACACAAATTCAACAGCGTTGTGATTCACAGACACATATTCTTTGGGATCCAACATGTCTAATACATTTAGTCATGCACAATGAAAGCCAAACAAAAGAATCAACCACCAGCCTTCCACTGCCCGCTTCCCACCCCAAGCTTTAAGGAATTCCTCTAGTTATGCACACCAGAAATAAAATAATGTGTTTCCCCCACTTCCCCAAGTATGTAGGAAAAATCAAAGTACACTTACTATAGACAGAAAAAAAAGGGCAGGTTACTTTGTTTACTTTCTTGTGCTAAGCGTTTGCGACGCTCTGTTCCGGAAGTGAAATTTGGCTGCAAGCCGATCTCATTCTATGAAGACAATTCTAGTCCGTGCTAACAGATACCTGTTAAGTTAACTACAGCAACAAACTTGAACTCCTATCGTTTACGAAGTAACCAAGATCCAGTCTGTCACCCATGTCAAAAGTCCACCTGCTACACTAAACTCAGCCTGATACTCCCTGAGTACAAAGGTAAAAGCACACCACCCGCTTGATTTCCGTGTCTGTCTGTGCACGGAGGGCTGTTACTCAGTCTGTTACAAGACCTGCTAACGAAGCATAGGACAAAGACCAGATTTTTGATTTTGACTTGTGTGACTCTCGAGGATTCTAAGGGGCCTGATGGTTTACTGGGTCCTTTTCCTTCCCATAAATTATTATTTTTTTTCCTGCCCCTCTATGATGAGATAGGGGATGGGGTTGGGGGAAATAAAATGTAGGTGTGCTTTGTTTCTGGACCCTGGTTCTTTTTCGTCTGCTCATAGAGATTCGTCTGTTGAATTCTACTCTGACAGTCCTCTTCTGAAAGAGACATGGATGTATAATAAAGTTATTAACTTTATTTTGCAGAGTGCAGAGTTTCCATTTTGTGTGGGCACAATGCAATATTTGTTTTTCTCTGGGTGATTGCCTTTTTATTTCACTTCATTTTACTTAAGTACATATTTATTTTGGGTGGTGCAGTTGAAAGCAAGGAAGAACAGACTTAGAGGTAGTTACCGAGAACTCGACGCGAGATCGACAACTTTGTAGCTTTACGGGTAGACATAGAACGTCCAGATGGAAAATCTGCTTCCCGGAGGACATTTGGCACTATCTGGATACATTTTCTTTTTTTATGGTTTGATTGTATTTTTATTTTCTTAAAATTTTATTTTTCAATCACAGTTGATACTCAGTATTATTTTATATTAGTTTCAGGTGTAGAGAACAGTGGTTAGACATTTACATAATTTACAGAGTGAGCCCCTGAGAAGTCTAGCACCCACCTGGCACCATACACAGTTATTGCAATATTACTGACTATATTTTCTATGCTGCACTGCATGCATCCCTGACTGTTTTGTAACTACCAGTTTGTAATCCTTCACCTTTGTCACCCAGCCCCACCCCACACCCCCATTCCAGGCAATTATCTGTCTGTTCTCTGTATCTAGGACTCTGTTTCTGTTTTGCTTATTCATTTACTTTGTTCTTTAGGTTCCACATATAAGTGAAATCGTGTGATATTTGTCTTTGTCTGACTTATTTCACTCAGCATACTACCCTCTAGGTCCATCCATGTTGTCACAAATGGTAAGATTTCATTCTTCCTTTTTTCCTGGCCAAGTAGTATGCTCCATGGATTTTTATCCCCTTGTCTATTGATGGGAACTTGGGTTGTTTCCATATCTTGGCTGTTGTAAATAGCACTGCAATGAACATAGGGGTGTATATATCTTTTTTTAATTAGTGTTTTGGATTTCTTCAAATACATACCCAGAAGTGGAATGGCTGGGTCACAAGGTAGTTCAATTTTGATTTTGGGGGAACCTCTATACTGTTTCCTACAGTGATTATACCAATCTGCATTCTCACCAACAGAGCATGTTCTTTTCTCCACATTCTCTCCGGTTTTTGTTGTTTGTTGATTTATTGATGATAGCCATTGTGACGTGTGAGGTGGTATCTCACTGTGATTTTGATTTGCAATTTTTTGATGATTAGTGATATGGAGCATCTTTTTCATATGTCTGTTGGCCATCTGTGTGTCTTCTTTGGAGAAGTGTCTATTCAGGTCCTTTGCTCATTTTTTAATTGGATTATTTGCTTTTTTGGTGTCGAGTTGTATGAGTTCTTTATAAGCTTGGGATATTAACCCCTTATCATATCTATCGATGGCAAATACCTTCTTCCATTTAGTAGGTTGGATCTTTTCATTTTGTTGATAGTTTCCTTTGCTGTGCAAAAAATTTTAATTTGATGCCATCCCATTTGTTTATTTTTTCTTTTGTTTCCCTTGCCTGAGGATATGGTCAGGGTGGGCGTGGTAGGACACAATGGCGGCCAAACTACAATCTGGAAAAGACGGCTGACGTCAGGCCAGAGAGCCGAAAGGGTGGACTTCGCCATAGCAACCAGAGCCTAAGGAAGACCACCAATGATAGGTTGCCACTTTGTCCTAGAGGGACCAATCCCTAGCTCCGGTGAGGAGAACCACCCAGACTTGGGGTATAAAACTCCACCATGCTCTTTGTTTGGGGCGACTTCTCTGGCCCCACTCTGTGGACCGGAAAACCTCACCCGGGTATGCAAACCCCAATAAAGCTCTATACTGCCTGATTTTGTGGCTGATTGGCATTTCTTCCTCGGCGAAGCTTAAAAAAACCTTACAGGTTTTCTTAAATATATATATATATTGCCAAGAGAACTGTCAGAGGGTTTACCGCCTATGTTTTCTTCTAGGAGTTTTATGGCTCCCAGTCTTATATTTAAGTCTTTGATCCATTTTGAGTTTATTTGTGTGCATGTGTAAGAGGATGGCCTAGTTTTATTTTTTTTGGCATGTATCTGTTAAACGAACATTTTACAGAAGGTGTAAGCAGCTATGGTCCAATACAACGTTTTTTTCTAGACCAACTTCTTTCCACATTCTTAAATAAAGCAGACTTCTGAAAAACCAGACATAAGAGAAATCTTAAACATTGAAGGATTAAAGTTGAAATGAGTAAAAACAATAGCAGAACAATACAGTAAAAAAAGGAACTGTGCACGAACAAGAAATTAGAAAAACAATCCTTATTCCTATTGCATCTGCAAATGAAGAACAGTATGCTTTAAAAAAGGAACACTTTGAAGACAAAACAGAGCTCTCAACAATGAAAAATATGAAGAAGTGAGAAATTCGGCAGGAGGGTTTGAAAATTAAGCTGAGGCAAAGACGAAGCCAAGAAAACCTCCTAGAAAACAGAGTAAAAAAGATGAAGTGATAGGAAGTAAGAAGATTTAGAGAAATCACACGTGAAGTCCCAAATCTGAACAATGGGAGTTCCAGAAAGAGATCATGGAGGGAGACATGACTGAAGAACATTTCTCAAACACGAAGGGTAAATTCCCAGACAAGGAAAGCACCTGGGTTATCAGCACAGTGGGTGCAAATAGACCTACGGCAGACACACATACCTCAGAATACTGGGGAAAGGAGGGAGAGAGAGAACTAGTCCCACACAAAGGGCCAGACTCTGAATGATTTTAAACTGCTCAACAACCATAATGCATGCTGAAAGACAATGGAGAAATGCCTTCAGAATTTCAAGAATATTTATTTCTACTTGGAATTCTATACACAGCCAAAAGACCAATCAAGAATCTGTGTTTTTGGTAAGCAAAGTTTAAAACGTTTTTAACTCCCCCATGTTCTTTCTTGGGAAGATACTAAAGGATGCACTCCATTCAAAAGAGGGAAGAAACCAATAAAGAGGAAAAAGGGAGAGTCTGGAAGGAAGAGCTCCAACAGAAGAGGGAGGCAAAGGGAATCCACAGGAAGATGTTCAGGGGAGATCGTAGGTCAGTAGCTGTGCACCAGGTCTAGAGGACAACAAATCCTGTTGGAGGGTAACGGAGACCACCGGGAACAATTTCTCCAGAATAGGAAATGGATATAATACCTGATAATCTAAATATTTTGAAAAGAGGTTTAGGCAAATAACAGAGAGGATAAAGTTGAATTGGTGATAAGTTCATACACACACACACACACACACACACACACGCAAATAGGAAAGCAAGACAATTATCTCTACGGAAACTAAAATATATGTATAGGAAAGAAAAATAATCATTTCTTTGCTCATGACTCAGCTGGAACAATGTTGACCTAATCATAATGTCAGCACTGAATTTGGTCTAGCAAAATTACAGAATAGTTATAGGGACGCTGGGAAAGGGAAATTATCCCAGGGAAGGTGTGGTGAGGGCTAGGGGAATGAGCAAAAGCTAAATTGTCACTAAAGAAGTGGTCCTAAGTACATTTAGGGATGTGATAGTAAATACCCAAAAACCTCCTCAGAGCATTGAAAGTGGTGGTTTCTGGTGAGATAGAGTGGGGAAAAGGGCAGGGAGATGCTTAGTTTTGAATAAACTCATGTAATGCTTTGACTGTTTAAATCTGTACATTTATATCTTTGATAAACATAAAATTAAAAGAGTCTCAGCACAGTGCCTGTTGTGTCCTCAATAATTCATAAGTCTTCAATAATTACGAGTCCTTTCATCATTAATTTTATTATCCCTAGTGTCCTCAATACTGGGCAGATGTGAAAGGAAGCAAGAAAAAACCATCCTTGGTGCAGAGCAATTCCATCTCTGCGTTAGTTTTCCGGAATTTGCTTCATGACGATCTAATTGTTGAATTGCAATGAAGATGTAGAACTCTACAATACCTCAGGAAGTAGAAGGCAAGAAGCAGAATTATATTCACTGAGTGCCAACTCTGTGTCCAGGATGGTGTACATCACATTTTTTATTTCCTCTACGGCCACCCTAGGGTGTAGGTAACATTATCTCCATTTGATGGTTGAGCACAGTTGGTCTCGGTAAGGATAAGTAAAACTGCCCCTTGTCATACAGTAAAAGGAGTGGATCTGGGGGTTGAGCCAGCTTGGGAGTCTAAGCCCATGCTCCACCCTCATCATCATCATCCACAGCCTCAGAAGGCATGTAGGTGAAGTCCTGTATTATTATTATTTTTCACAATAAATGCAGCGAAGGAAGTCTGGATGTTCAGACGACAGGTGTAACCGGCACGGTCCAACTAGGTCTGCGTTCTCGCGTCAGAGCCCTGGGCTGCCCGCCCTGGAAGCTGACCCAGTGGCTGCCCTTCTGTTCTTGTGGTTTGCAGAGCGCCCGGTCTTGCCAACTCCAGACCCACAGAACCAGTCTGCTGTTTGTTTAATCTTTCAGATTCCTCTTGTCAGAACAACTTGTACTCCTTCCCTCCTGGTGAGATAGGTGAAGGCTGAACATAAACAGAGCCCTTCTTTTTCTTGTTGGAAACGTAGAAATGCAGTGGAAGCCAGCAGCTTGAGTTAAAAGGGTGGCAGTGGGCTAAATAAAGCACGAGACGTGGGGTGGTGAAGCGAGACCCTGAAAACAAGAGTCCCGAGTGGTGATTCTTCTGGCTTCACCCCAGTCCCTGTGGTCAGAACTGGCAGGGCAGGAGTTTGGGACGACCAGAAGCCTTGGGCATCCCTGAAGTTGCACAGGGATGGACGCTTATTGTGGAAATTTTGGAATACATGGAAAAGAGAGGGCAGACTCACAAAGGCTAAGAGGGTGTGTTAACTGCATGGATTTTTTTTTTACACAAAGCTGTGGGTAGGATTAAGGGAACCCAACGAAGAATGGTGAAGCGCCCCAAGCCAGCAACAGTGAGCTGCTGTCTCACCTCTAAGCCTGAAGGAGCCTTGGAAGGGAGGGACCACTAGACCCTAGACAGAGTTGTAGGTACAGGAGAGAGCTGAGACTATGGGTGGAGGGGTACACCCCCCTTCCAGCCTGGACTGGTGAGGAGTGAACCCTGGGAATCAATACCCACTGTCCCTCTCCTCCCACCCTCCTATCATGGGCTGGTGTCTTCCCTTGGTTGAACCCAATGAAAAGCCAGAGGGCGAGAGGGGATGTGTGACTAGAGTGCCCAAAAGTCAGCTTCTTGGGGCACAGAGCAGGATGGGAGGGAGATGGGAGGGGAGTGGGTTTGGAGGGGACGGAAAGGGACCATCCGACCCAGGTGTTGAAAAATAAAACCAGTCACCCATGGTCTCCGGCACGTAACTCCAGGGCCCACCCTCTGCTCCGCCTGCTGGCTTTCCTCTCTTTGGGCTTCTTTTCCACACTGTAGAGCTCCAGCTCCAAGGGGTGCCCATTCTCCTCCAGGAGATGAGCGCTCCTAGCGAGTATATTTTTACTGGGAAGACAGCTGTACCTTCCTGCCAGCCAAAAATAACATATGGAAACGTATCCCACATTTTCACCAGGGGGCACTCACTCCTTTCCCATGGATGGTGAGGAATGTGTTTTGGGAAGCACTGGCTGGCCAAACTAGAATCCTTTCTTTGTAGCCACAGAGAATGTTGGAATTCTGTCCTGAAGTCATTTCTGGCCAAACAACGTTTCTGTTTAAAGTAATAGGACAGGGCTCAGAGAGCGTCTTCTTGGTAAATGTTTGCGATCTGACTGGCACGTTCCATTCAGAAATGCGTCGAGTCTAAACACCGCCGTGTTCTTCTCCCACCGAAGCAAACAAAACTAAGGAGACGTGGAGGAGATAATCTACACGCTCCATCTACAGGTATACTTTTCAGAGTCGAAAGCCCAACAAATCAAAGCAGGTGAGCACATCCTCTCTTTGGGGACTGCCGTCTAACCCATCCCCATGATTCATCCTGATGGATAAATGGAGGCTTCCGGGGGAAACAGGCTTTCTCAAGTATAAATTCTCCCAAATGGAAAGGCATTTGTTTGGCATCGTATCAATCCTGTTTAGCTATTAGGTGTGAAAGTGACGCACTCTGTGTCAAAGGGACCGTGCTGTCGGTCCGGTGATACAGCCGTGTGTGGGAAGTGGGTGGGAGGCCTGAGGCACACGTTTCTCAGAATTTCCTTAAAAGTGGATTGTGTTTGAGGCTCGTGGAAAATAACTGTAGATCGCTGAGTCTTTTTACGTGAACAGTATAATGTATAGGGAAATATAAGCATACATTAAAATAGGCAGATTGGATAACGGTGGGGAAAACTGGCTCTTATGAACCTATTGGAATCTTGTTATAGAGATTCTTTGGTCTATCAGTAAATCAATTCATCAAAGGGATTGATGAGAATTGATTTGTTCTGATAGAAAAGCCTATCCTTAAGTCTGGAGACTTAATCTGGTATAGTGAATAACAGTGCAAGTTTTGGTATGAAATCAATCCGGATTTGAATCCTGTCTCCCTTGTGTCTTATGTCAGCAAACTTGGGAAAGTCGTGTGACTCTGAGACTTAGTTTTCTAATATGTAAAATGGGGGAAATGATGGTACACAGAACACTCAGTACTTAGGATATTTTCATGTTTATAATAAAACAATCTCATCGAAAATTTAGCAACAATGCATAATAGAGAAATTATCCCATGGGTTGAAATAATTCATTGCTTTGTTGCTGGGCTTTTTCTTCTTTTTTCAAATTAACTTTAGTAGCCAGCTTTAGTAGTGCTAATTAGTTATTTTAAAAAACAACAGCTGCTTCAGTGAATTTACTGTCATAAAACATAGGATCCTAGAGCTGAAGAACTAACAGATTCATCTCCTCCAAATGTCTTTCAAGACTAAGGGAATTCTTTCAGAAATCTTTAAAGCTGTTTCATCTGCCTAGCCACAAATTGGAAGTATGGGTAAATAATTGCAGTTATTGATTTAAAATTGAGATTTATATGCTCCTCTTTCCCTTACAAATCAGTATGGGAGAGAAAGAGTGATTTCTTTCTATTTTCTGTATTCCAGCTGACCAAGTTTATTTTCAGGGCTTTCTGTAGAATTTTGAACCATGTGAGAGAATCTCTTATGTCAGGTTTTCAGGGAAAATTAGAAAGGAAATTTGATTAAAGAATTCTCTGAGGATGTGTGGGACAAAGCTCTCTTGTCGAGAATAAGCTAAGAAGATCAAAGTCGTCAGCGCCATCCACGGTGGCGGGTCGATGTGGTTAAACAGTGTTTATTCATTTGAACATTCTCTTGTCTTACCGCACAGATTGAGAAGAATGAGGTTTTTCTGGGTTTGCCCAATTGGCGGTCATGCTTTTCCCATCTGTATGGGGCGGGCAAACTATAACGGGCCCAATGGTCCCATCCTAAGTAGATAAATATCCTGGTCTATCTTATTTGTTTGTATTAGTAGAAGCAAAGGAGAACAGTAGACTGATCTCAGGCTGATTTCTCTCACTCTGTTTGTCTGTTTGTCTCTCTAGCTTGGCACCCTTCTTATTGGACTAGCTCGCCAGTCCATGTTTTAAGACTTTCCATCTCACAAGGTAACACCAGTACCTTTCCTTTCGCAGATCCCCCTCAGCTGGACATTCTGTCAGAAAAGTAGTTTTCTTTTGCATTTCTCTTTCAAGTTCTCTTCAGAGACCCTCCTGACAGCTGTCATCCTCTGTGATCCTATAGCTACAGCACATAATCGATCCAAAGCTTCTGGGGTCTTTCCATCTATGATATCAGTCTTCTCTTTAGGCTTCTGAGCTATGACCATGGCATTGAAGTTCCAAGGTCCGTGCTCCGTGATGAGATGACTGGCTTCACCAGGGCTTCGTGAACAGCTCCACTCCCGTGGCCACAGCCTCTCTCCCACGTGGCCCATCCTCCTTCTCTACGGAGTGTTTCCATTTCCATCAGCAGCATCATAGGCTGCTGTGCAATGCTGGGGGCTGGCTGAGCACGCTGCCACCGGGAGGCAGAGGGTTGGGGGAGGCGTCCCTGCCAAGCTGGAACCCAGAGTGATCCCCAGTATGACCTGCCATGCACCAGGTTTCACTTATCCTTGTCCCGTTTGACCTTGCAGTTTGGCTGCTTTTGCCATCAGATGGATTAGGAAATCTACTCCCGGAAAATAGTTCGCCCGTCCCCACGTGGCATCTGTTGGACTAGGCGTTAAATCATGGACGGAGCTGAGATTCCAGCGGAATCTCACTACTCAGTCCAGGAGAATTTTCCCAGTTGGCCCTCGTTCCTCTCCCTTCTGAGAATCCATATATCTCCACTTAGGGTGCTCTTCCGGTATTTTCAGTTTTCTAAAAAACTGCATGATTGAAATTCCTTAATAAACGTTGTTTTGTAAGGTTGTAGTAGTAGAACATGACTGTCTTCTTGTTCTAATGTCTTCCAAGACATGGAAGTAAATGGGAAAACAGTGAGTGTCTTCCAGGTACATGGCTTTTCTCACAGGTTTGGGATGTATCGTCCTTGTTGTCTTTTTTCTATGCATTTGCCAGCCATCTCCTGGGGCCTGGCAGGTACCAGAAATGGGGGTGGGAGGCTGGGCGTCCGGTGGGGCAGAGTGGAGACCAGGAGAACTGAAGGTGTGTGGACAGCAGCCACCAAGCTGCAGCAGCCAGGTGGTGACGCGGTGCTGAAAGACAGGTCTGGTGTGGCCCAAACTTCCTATTTTCCGAGAGAAGCCTGAAATGTAGGTTTTGAAGGGAAAGTTCCTAATTTTAAAATGCTGACAACCACTTCAAATAGTTTGCAGTCATGTTGGAGTCCAGTGAAACACAGCTGCAGGCCTGATGTGGCCAGATGACAGCTGCTTCGTGCCCTTTGATTTATGCCCGTCCCCACGATTTGCATGCTGTCGCATTTTCTGCACCGTTGCACGTCCTGTGTGCATTATCTTTCTAGGGTAACTCGCTTTTTAAAGGCAAGGCCCTTTCCTTAGTCATTTTTGTTTTTATCCCATAGGACCCTAGTACACACATAATCCACCTGTCTCCAAACTTCAGTTTCCATCCACACAATGTCCCCAAGATGATTCCAAGATTGAAGCTACTGATGAAAAACAAGAACAAAACCCAAACCCAAACAATAGGAACATTAACAAAACAAGAAGAATAGTAAACAAAGTCAACGTAGAAAAAAAGTATAATTGAGGACTTGGTGGTTAAAATCAGCCCCCCAAAATGTCACTGACCATGGTCAGTGTAGGCGCAATGAAAGTGTAGTATTGCTCTGGTTCTCTCCCCACCCCCTTCCCCCATCTGACCTATCCGATTGGCTAACAGCAGCATCCCTTGCTTGTTACTTGATTGGCCAGTGGCTGGAAGGATGGACAGGATCGGAAGACTCTCTCAATCCTCACTCTGATCTCTGAAGTAGGTCCCCTGAGTGAAGAATGGAGATGCCAATAGGACATTGAAAACTTGGGATGCAGAGAAAAAGTTGGTTAATGGTCCTTTTGAGATCCCTTCATTTTGATGTATACAGGGCAGTGGAAGGCCGAGAATGGAACGGAATCTGTAAGTGACACTGAATTTCATACAGTACATCCAGGAACAGCCTTATGTCTAACCTTGGAAATTGAGCCACAGAGAAAGGATTTCTCATAAGGTTTCCGAGCGTGCTCTGACCTCACCTTGCTGCCCTCTGCCGGGCACATGTTTGGACACCAGGGTGGATGTGGCGAAATGAGGGTTTGGGCAGGCGGAAAGATATCTAGCCTGGGAACACTCATGCCCCCTACTCCACTCTTGCATTCCATTGGTTCGAGTGATCCTTTTTTTTTGCAGAAAATCTACCCTCTCGTCTCCCCTGCATAAAATTCTTCAGTGGTTCCGTGACCTCAGATGGAAGTTTATTCTCAACCTACCCTAGAAGGGGCTGTGTTGCGGGGATCTCGTTCTCCAGGGTCCACTCCGGGTCTTCCCCTTTGCTGTTCCTCCCTCCCGTTTTCCCGCTAATTTATTCTCATTCCGCAGGTCTCTGTTTAAACCTCGCTTTCCTGAGAAGTCATCCCTGACCCTCTAGAACAGCACTGCCCAGTAAACACCCAATGTAAGTCACATGTGTAATTTTAAATTTTCTAGTAGTCACACTAAAAAAGTGAAAAGAAATAGGAGAAATTAATTAAAAAATCCCTTTTATTAAACTATGTCCCATAGATTTTATTTCAACACGAAAGCCATAGGAGAATCATTGAGAGACATTATTATTATCATACCTTTTTGGTGGCAAGTCTCTGAAATCTGGTGCGTATTCTGCACTTACAGCACGTTTAATTAAGCCTAGGCAACTTTCCGGTCTCGGTAGCCACGTGGGGCTGGGGCTGCCGGGACTGGACGCGCAGCTGTGGGCTAAGCCGACTGCCCTGCTGTGCGACTTGTCTCTGTCTCCTGCGCTGTGCTCCAGCCACGGAACTTGTGTCTGTCCTCAAGGAGGATCATGCTCTGTGTCACCTCCAGGGTTCAGCTCAGGTTATTTCCTCTGCCTGGAACATGTCCATCTGTTCCATTCTCCCCGTCCCCTCCATTACCCGCCCGCCTCCCCTGCTTTGCATCTGCCCAGCTCCTCTGTAATGTTCAGGTCTCAGCTTCCTCTGAAAGCCTCCGGTGACTTCCCAGACCCAGGTGAGGGGTTCCTTAAGGAGCCTCAGCATATGTGTCCTGCTGTGTCACCACTGGGCATTTACTGGTTCATTGCTCCCCCTGGACTGTTGGTATATCTCCTACTCACTGGTCCATGCCTAATGCCCACTAGATGTTCAATTAAGCATTACTTTCTGAATTCCAGATGCCAAAACAAGACTTTTGTACTCTCTTCTGCTGGGTTAACGAGTAGAGTCAAATATCTCAGGTTTTTCAAAGTTAAAAACTCAAGTTCTAGTTGATTTATTCACATTCCATAGACTACCTATAGACTTGGAGAATACTATGTAAAAAGAAGCGGCACAACCCTGAATTAATAATCTACCAATGTTAGTCTTCTGGTTTTGACAACATACGATGGTTTTACAAACTATAATCATTGGGAAAAAACGGGTAAAGGGTTTACGGGAGCCCTATACTATTTTTGTCACTTTGTGTGAGTTTTAAACTATTTTGAAATAAAGAGCGATTTTAGAAAAGTGTCTTCTCAACCTAAACAATGGTAGGTAATCACAAAATCCCACAGCCCACGAATGCTTTTGCTTTGTGTCACTAAACACTGTGTCCTGAAGGCAAAACGATGAAATGAAGCAAAATGAAGCAAAAAAAATGAGTGGGAGAGGACAGCTACTGGCAGTCCCCAGACGGTGAGTTCACGGCACACTTTTGAATATGAGACTTTTGGCAGCCCTCTTAGAGTGACTGGGAGAATGAAAACAGCATTTAAATGAATTAGCAATAATTACAATGCAATGCAGTCATCACACAACAATGTCTCACAGTGTTTGCAAAGCAGCTCGTGGTCACCCTTTCCACACCGCCCTGTTGTATGAGGGGGGTTGTTTACTGCCTTGAATGTACCCTCTTGATGCTCAAAAGCATTCTGAGCGCTTGCCCATTTGACCTGCCCCCCCGCTCCTGTGCACTGAGGACTGGACCAGCCTTTGTATTTTCCTGTCCTTTCAACTAAACCGCCCATTAGACAGATGCTGCTGTACGTTATACTTTCAGTTGTGCCCCCATTCCGTCATATCGGTAAAAATTTGGATGTACCTCTGTGCCAGGCTAACGGTTCCTTAGGATGTGACGATTCAATGATTGAGAACCACTGGCCCAGATATTATAGATGGACGATCTATGTTTTTAGACACTGAAAGTTACTATTTTTAAACCCAATTAGAACCATATGTCTTTTTTGGCCATTTTAGACTCGGCTGAACGTCCTCCTGTTCCTTTAATTCAGCCTATGTATTCCACACCAAGTATTCTAACAGGTGATTTGTAAGCTTTTATGTCATTTTATAATTCTTCTTTAAATGTGTGTTTTCTCATTCCAGAAAGATGAGTTCCATGAAGAGAGGAAAACCATCTGTACTTCTTTTGGGTCATCTTTCTTTTGGCTCCTGTGTGAGTTCAATTCCTCTCTATCTGTAGAGACCGAAAATATCTTTTAGGCTGCTTTATCCAAATGAAACGATTTAAACAAGGGTGACAAACTTTAATCATGCCTGTGCTGAACTTGTAATTGAAAAATTTGCCAACTTCCATGCAAAAGACACTGTCAGGAGAACAAAAAGATAAGGCACAGGCTGGGAGAAAATACTGACAAAAGACATATCTGATAAAGGACTATTATCCAAAATATACAGAAGAATTTTAAAACTCAACAATAAAAAAACAAACAACCCAACTTAAAAAATGGGCCAAAGACCTCAAGAGCCATGTCACCAAAGAAGATACGCAGATAACAAAGAAGCACATGAAATGATGTTTTGCATCATCTGTCACCACGGAAAGGCAAATGAAAACAGCAGGGAGGTACCACTGACCGCACACCTGGCAGAAGGGCTGAAATCTGGAACACGGACAACACCAAACGCTGGCGGGCATGCGGGGCACGGAACTCCCAGTCATGGCTGGTGAGCGTGCAAAACGGTGCAGCCACCTCGGAGGACAGTCTGGCAGTGTCTTACAAAACCAGACTTACTCTTCACCATAGGATCCAGCAATCGAGCGTCTAGGGATCTACCCAAAACTATTGAAACTTAGGTCCGCACCGAAACCTGAACATAATGTTTCTAGCAGCTTTATTCATAATCCCCCAAACTTGGAAACAACCAAGATGTCTTTCAGTACGGGAATGGATGGACACATTGATATAGGTGGGCAGGGAAATATTCAGTGCTAAAATAACGGACCTGCCACGCCATGAAAAGACTAATGTGTATCACTAAGTGACAGAAGACTACCTGAAAAGACCACTTACTGTTGTATTCCAACCATCTGACATTCTGAAAAAGGCAGAACTACAGAGACAGTAAAGAGAACAGTGGTTGCCAGGGGTTAGGGAGGGGAGAGGGATAAATGGGCAGAGCACAGAAAAGTTTTAGAACAGCGAAAACACTCTGTGTGATACTGTAATGGCGGACTCATTGCATTACACATTTGTCCAAACCGTAGACCATACACCACGAGAGCGAACCCTAACCCTGGTGGAGGACGCTGGTCGTTGAAGAGGCTATGCACGTGTAGGGGCAGAAGGTATGTACCCTCTCGGTGTCACTGTGAACCTAAAATGACTCTAAAACATAGTCTTTTAGCCATCCCACCAACAGTGTCTGAGGGTTTCCTTCTCTCCGCATCCTCTCCAACACTGGTTATTTCTGGTGGGATTGTAAATTGGTGCAGCCACTCTGGAAAACAGGAGGGAGGGTCATCAAGAAAAAAAAAAGAATAGAACTACCATATGATCCAGCAATCCCACTTCTGGTTATTTATCTGAAGCATATGAAAAGATTAATTCAAAAAGACATATATACATTACTTATATTATTACTTATAGTAACTGACATAGCAGCATTGCTTATAATGACCGAGCTATGGAAAATACCTAAGTGTGTATTGATGGATGATGGATAAAGATGTAGGATTTACATATCTATACCTATACCTGTATCTATATCTATCTATATCTCTCTATGTATCTGTATCATCTCTATCATCATCTCTGTGTCTATATAGCTATACCTATATCTACATCTATATACATACACACCATAGAATACAACTCAGCCATAAAAATGTAATGTAATATTGCCATTTGTGATAACGTGGATGGATCTTGAGCGTATTATGTTGTGAAATATGCCAGATGGAAAAGGACAAAAATTGGAGGATTTCACCTACAGGTGAAACATAAAACAAAAAACAAATAAATACACAAAAAGAAAACCATAGACACAGACAACAGGTTGGTGGGTACCTGAGGGGAGGTAAGTAGTGGGTGGAGGAAATGAGTAAAGGGGCTCACATACATGGTGGTGGGTGGAAACTAGACTTCCGGTGTTGCACATGCTACAATGTATACAGATGTCAAATTGTGATGTTTTCCACCTGTCACTTATATAATGTCATTGATCAGTGTTCTTCAGTCTTAAAATGCAAAATAGTTCTTCTCAGTACAGCCACATACCTTTCAAAAACACATTCTGTACTTACAATACTCACTTCTCTCAATAACTATTTATGGGCCGTGGACTATGTACCCGCCGTGGGCCTGATGCTGAGGAAACAGGGGAGCGAGATGGATGGGTCCTGGCCTCCTCGGAGCTCACGTGGGAGCTTCTTCCTCAATGGTGACCCGCCACCCGGCACGTCTCAGCCTTGAGGATACGGTCACCCACAAGTGGCTCCCAAAAGGCAGCCCTCCCCCGTTTGACTTGAGGAAGGGGCGGGGCTCACAGAATACACTGACTTCAGAAATCTTCAGAACACACTCTCCGGCTGGCTTCCCCGTGCTTTTCCTTCTCTTCCTTTCCGATGTAGCTCCCTTTTTTTTTTTCTGTTCCCAAAAGTAATATGTCCATCCCTTTCTCTGAATATATAATACAGCGGTACTCAACTGCACCTGCTGTTTACTAACCTTCTTTTTAAAAACCTGATAAGCTGTGGACTGGTTTCCAGGCCAACAGATCTGTGGGTTCACACACACGGAGGCTGGAAAGCCGAGAGCCCGCGCTGTGGGCTCACCTCCCAGCTGCGCACCACGAACTGCGCTGGTCTGGAGGAACTGACCCCCTTTGTGCCCCACTTCAGCCGTCAGCCAAATGAGCGACACTAATGTGACCTGCTTCACCCTGCTGCCACGGGATGAAATGAGAGGGACCGGAAAGCCCAGTGTAAGGACTCCATAGTGTTCGCTGTCTTTCTCTATCCGTCGTTTTCAAACGAGTCTAAAGCAGTTCAGCTTGTGAACAAATATTCTTGCAGAGCCTTAAGTAAAGAAAAACACACACGCTTTCCATCCCTGTGACTATTTTGTAACTACCAATTTGTATTTCATCTTTGTCGCCCAGCCTCCCAACCCCCTTCCAGGCGATTATCAGTCTGCTCTCTGAACCTGTGAGTCTGTTTCTGTTTTGTGTGTTCATTTACTTTATTCTTTAGATTCCACTTATTAGTGAAATCCTAAGGTATTTGTCTTTCTCCAACTGAATTATTTCACTCAGCATAATACCCTCAAGGTCCTTCCATTTTGTCACAAATGGTAAGATTTCATTCTTTTTTAAGGCCAAGTAATATTCCACTGTATACGTGTACCAGAACTTTTATCTACTCATCCACTGATGGGCACTTCAAAGAGAATAAAGTGGTACCAGAATTAGCGGGGCCGGGGATCACTCTATAAATTGTATTATTGTCCAACCACTGTGTTGTACACTTGAAACTACTATAAAATAGTATTGAATGTGAAAATAGTATTGAATATTGCACGTGACCCGTAACTGAAAAATAAAATAAAATATAAAATAAAATATAAAAGAAACACATGCACGCCCATACCCACACTCCGTAGAACTTCTCTGGATGAAGCTCTGGTGAGGCTGAGAGTGTCTGATGCCCCTCCTAGGTTTCCCAGAAAAGAGACTCTTAGACCTAACTGTTTCTCACCACCACCTGGAGAACGTGGTGGTCACGCAGAGGCCCTGGCTGTATTCTGCTTCAACGAGCCGGGCCCCTGGGTCTTTATTACCTCCCCAGGCGACTCTGGTGCACGCAGAACATCGACCACCGCAGCTCCACGATTCTCTGCAATACTTTCAGAGCCATCGATCCCCATCATAATATTTAATGGCCACGCAGACCTCATACAACGAATACACACTGATGTATTTAAGCACTCCACTATTGATGGATATGTTTGCTGTGTCCATTTTTTCTATCCGGGTATAACAGTTTGCTGTGGTAAATGTTCTTACACGAATATATCCTTCTGTATGGGTGTGAGTGTCTGCCAGGTAGGTTTTTAAAAATGAAATGGCGGGGCCCAGATTATGTGCGCTTTAAATTTTGATAAATATTGCGAAATTGCCCTCTGAAAGGTTATATCAATTTACTCTCCTGCCAACAGGGTGGAAGAGGGTATCTCTCTCCCTAGTCTGCCATTTTTCTCTTGACTCAGGGTTTAACGCTGTTTATTTTCGGGCATTGATGAAATCCGCATCAATGACAAACGGATCTGTAGGCACCCGACTGATTACCTTTCAGAAGGAGATTCAGCAACCCATCGATACTTCAGAAATCATTTTCTTGCCTGTGACCTCCTCCACCACACGACCAGGGCTTCCGCCGATGTATCTGCTTATCTGGGTATCTCTGGCATATTCAAAAATATAGGAAATTTTGCTGCTGCTTTTGATTTCAGCCTGAGTTTTCTATTTTCTACGAGAGAGGTTATTATTTATAGTCAAGAAATTCTGAAGTCAAAAAATATAATTCGCCCATTGTTGAGTTCTTGGATGCTTTCCTCCGATCAGAGCTGTATCTCCGAGTAACACATCACGGGAGTGACAGCTCTCTGGTGATTTAGGAGACTGCTAGCTCATTAGAGCATTACCAATGTAAGGATGTATTAGTGTAACACATCATCAGCGTGCTATCGCTCCGTGATGAATTGCTCCAAATCAGAACAATGGCCTAAAGAAACTATGAATTCTTTTAGAGTTAGAAATGAAATCTTTGTTTTGAATAAGGAATAAATAAATATGACTGTTCTTTCACAGTGGAGAGCGATCTAAATCACATAGTCTTCATCTTCGGTTTATCCATTGGTTGTTGTCCAGTTTGAGCTAGAAATGAGACCTTTAGGCTGGATGGGTGGGAGGTTTTGTAGTTACAGAATTTAGTTACTTATGCTGAGGGAAGATTAGCATTCAGAAAAAAAGGTCTTTGCTCCAATTTTGTGCTGTTTCCCTTTTAAGTTGGGGGGCATTTGCATGTGGGAAACTTTTTTATTCGTGTGTTTGACTTGAACTGGGAACCCCTGGAAAGCAGAGATTCTTCTTTTTTTTAAATAAAAGAAATTTTTTTATCCTCACCCAAGGACGTTTTTTTTCATTGCTTCTAGGGAGAGAGGAAGGGAGAGAAAGAAACATTGATTCAAGAAGAAGCATCCACTGGTTGCCTCCTATACACGCCCGGGCCAGGGATCAGAAACCAAACCCACAACCTAGGTACCGGCCCTGACTGGGAATCAAACCCACAACCTTTCAGTTACAGGACGAAGCTCCAACACCGGCCAGGGTAGGACCTTTTTTTTTTAATAACTTGGCTTATCACTGCAGTGCCTGAACCATGTGCATTGAATTCTTAGTGACGAAGAAATGAATGTGTTTCTCTAAAGCCGGATGTTCCCACCTGCTGGAACATCCAGCAAAGGAGTCATTCCTTTGCATCATGATATTCCCCTTAGAACGGGCTCCTGAAGGTGCAGCTGCGCCAGTGGCAGGTGCGCAAGATGCCGCAGCGACTGGTGGGAGAGAAGGGACCCCTGGGGAAAGAAACAGAACATGGGGGACCACCATCTCGGATTTTCATTACAGAGGCTTAAAGCCTTGGGCTGTGGAACTAGACTGACTTGGGCTTGAACTCTTGTCTGTCACGTCCTAGTGTGGGCGAGCTGCTCGACCTCTCTGAGCTAATTTTTTCATCAGTAACACGAAGCTGCAGCTAGCAACTAAGTGCCTTGAAGGACTGTTGCGTGGAAGGGGCCGGAGCCACGCCTGTGTTCTGAGAGGAGAAAAGTGTGGCCCAAAGGGGTCAGGGACCGTGCCCGGGGACACATCACAAGACACATGTGGACCCAGGCTTTCATTCCCATGTTTCTGCTTCTGGAGCCTGAGGTCTTCACAGCTACCCATTTCTGGAAAACACACGTCACGTTCACAGGGTAGTTCTGCCTGTTGCAGGGGGTGTGGCCCCCCTGGAGGCATTTCTTAAAATTCCTTAAAACAGATACAAACGGAAAAGGCACCAGAAAAATGAACCTCAGCATCTCAGTGAATAGTAGAGCGCCGAGAAGCCCTGGTTCCCCTGTGGCCGGGCCGTCGGCACCACCGAACCTGATGGAGCCTTCCGGGAGGGGCCCTGGGTGCTGCACTTGACTTTTCTCCACTCTCTGCAGTCCGCTTCTCATTGTCCTCAGCCCAGGCAGGGCTGGCATGCAGGGCGTAGATAAGCAGAGATGGAATGTGAAAAACCATCCTCCCGTTTCTGTCCCCTCCCTCCTCGCCCCGCCTCCTAAGCACATTGCAAAGAACAGTTCTGTCCGGATCAGGCATTAAAATGTCTTCAAGGCACGTAGTTCCGATCACAACTTAATCCTGCAGCTTGCTGCCTGGGCTGCATCAGCACGTCCACCTTCGGGTTCTGGGAGAACAATGATCTTCTGTGGCTATCGATTTGTTTTTAAAGCACATTCAAATGGAATAAACGCATCAGTGCCACAGACAATAGTATAAATTATTTCAGCGAACTTTTAATTTCAGTGGGTAGATGGAAAGTAAGTTTGTTGGAAGGGGTTTCTCCCGGTCAGCAGGGGTCCTGTGTTTTCTTTGGAATGGCTTTGGGAGGGGAAGGGGGCCCCTATTTCCCTCGCTTTTTATTTTTTATTTTTTGCAGTTGTTTTGGAGAACAATTTTCTCTGACATGTAGCTGGGTGTTTTATGGCTTTGAGAAATATATTGGTTTATTCATCTGTTGCAACTATAATAATATTGCCATTGGAGCCCCACTCGGTAATAAATCAGGCCATTCCTTTCTACTCTATACAAATAATTAAAATAAAAATCGAGTGTGCCAGTGAATTTGTTCTACAAGCTGAATAGAATTGTGTGCTATAAGTCTAGATATTTTGGTTGACACAAGACTGTATATCTTAAAAATAAGAAACCAAAAGGTGGGAAAATAAGACCTTATTTCATTACACGCAATTTATAACATTTATCTTAAAGATAAAGTTGCCTTTCTCTGCTGCCTATTAAGTAGGAGCCAGAATCCGAATACCGTGGGGTGTTCGGGGCATTGCATCCTCTCCCCGCCTCCTCACCACACTCTTTCTTCTCTTTCCTTTCTTCTTCTCCTTGCATCATTAAAAAAAAAAAAAAAACAATAGCCCAACAAGTTGATCATTAACCAATGTCACCCCAATACATTTAATTTAAAAAATAAAATGAGGAAAAAACCCAGTTGAGTTTCATTGTTATGGCTCTGGAAATAAGGTCCTGTTATTTATGTCTGCATGCCTGCATGCCATATATATTTTTATTCATGTCCCACCTTTCTCCTGAAAAGAATTAAGGGAGCTTGCAGAAATACATAATTCAAAATAAAATCAGAGGGAGTGAGTCAGAAAGCTTGGTGGAGAGGGGCAGTCAGTTGAGGAGAATGAACTGCAGGCGTGACTGGCCCCCACGGTGGGCGTCTGCTGTGAAGACTGGGGCGATGCTGGAGGCTGGGAGGCTCCTGGTGGGACGAGTACCCTAATTCTTAGTAACCGTGAGGTTAGAAACGCATTGATGACTCAGGAGAAGCCGGACTGTGCTGGGTGTTGACACCAGAGACTTTTCCCCTCTGGGTCCTCACCAAGAGGTACTCTCAAGGGTAAAGCTGAGGGGCCGAGCAAGGACACTCCTGATTTGAAGATGGGGAAGGTGGGCCTGTTACCTGTAGAATATCTGTAGGGTGGGGCAAGATTTTTCTCAGTATGTAGCTTTGGCTCTGTTACAAGCCTTACCATTAGGTCCCAGGGTTGCGCGCCCTGGACGAGTGGTTCTTAACTAACTGTGAGAGACAGAATCCCCTGGTCTCTTTGGAAAAAAATAGCACGCTTGGAGAATCGAGGCTGGTTCCCGGGCAGGTGTCTTTTGATTAAAACTCCGCAGGTAGCCTCCAGGTGAGGAAGCACAGGCGTGGAGCTGGGACAAGTTAAAGCAGTTATAAACAAGTCTACCCTTCACATGTCTCAACGAAGTCCCCCCGAAATGCTTAAATATTATTTGTGGCCACCGACATTTTAAAAATTAGCATGATGAATGAACATAGTTAGAGATAATTTAGATCATACTGGAAAGGCCGAACAGGAAAATCGTCATCCCTGCCTCCTAGAGGCGTCACGTTGAATGCATGCATCTGCTTCCTTTGATTTAAAGCCCTCTCTGTACTGAGCTCACGGTGCTCATCCTTTGCTGGCCATGTCTCATCTTCATCAGAGACCCAGAGAAACATAACGCAGCCTGCACATGCGAGTTTAACTTTTCTAGTTGCCGCACTGAAATAAGTGAAAAGAAACGGGTGACATTAATTGTAATAATATATTTTATTTAACCCAACATATCCAAAACACTGTCCTTTTGACGTGTAATCGATGCAAAAACGATTAATGAGATATTTGACATTCTTTGTTTGGGTTAAGTCTTTGAAATCTGTTGTGTGTTTTGCACCTAGAACATTTCTCTGTCCTCACTGGGCAAGTGCTTCATAGCATGTGGCTAATGGCCCCTGTACTGAATAGCACAGGCCCGGAGATGTCCTATTATGGTAGATTTCCTTCCATGCAGGTTGAGAACACGATAACCCGTTGTTTGTAACCGGTTACGCACTACAGTGCTAAATGTGTAATAGCGAACAATAGAGAAATAGCGCTCTATTCCAGTCTGTCCACTTCTCTAGCGTGTCTCTCCCCCTCTCCCCACCCCTCTCTAACAGATGCTTTCCATGTGGATTACAGGACAGGGGGCCTTAATTTTGAAGGAAATGGCTCTATTTTTGGCTTTTTCTGAGATTAAATATTAGTTACTTTGGGGGAATAGGGATTAACACTTGCAAGAAAAAGAAGGGGTAGATGGAAATCTGCTGTCCAATCTGATAAGACCACAGCCACAGAAACGACATAGGGAAGCAAATTACAAGGGTCAAGGTTAACTAATGGGGTCAAGTTTTGAACAGATCTTGGGACCTGACCTCCTCTTGGGGCGCTGTGTTAGTTTATGATTTTTAATCAACTGTTAATATGAGGGGCTTACCCAAATCAGTCTGAAAGCTTGCAGTTTGGAAATCCAGAGGGATCCATCTTTGTACTGGGGATTTGTCATTTCAGCTTCCCAACATCCATTTTCCCTTCTAGGAAGAGCCCCCAGTTTTCCCCTGGAGAGCTTCCCTGTCCTTCACTCTCAGCCCCGTGCTTCGGGAAGGATTAATTTTGTTCTGACTTGCAGCGGCGGAAGGCTGACTTGGCCCGGCCACTCAGAAGATTTTGGTCCCCTGGCCACAGTGACTGGATCAAGGGTGGGCATACTTAAGCCATGCCAATTGGGCTCCCTCAGAGCCTCCTTGGGGTTTTTGCTTGAGCGGGTGAGAAGAGGCACTCATTTCCCTGGGCTCGAATGTAGGAGGATGAGATCTTGGGGCAGCCAGGGCCACCCCAGGAAGCCTGGGAATGAAGCCCCCCCAGGGGGGTGCAGATGCTGAGACATGAAGAGGAACTGAATCCTGATGATTGCACTTCAGCTCCAGGATTCAGCTGGGCTTGAAACCAGAGATCTATTCTCTACTCGAGTAAATCTTCCAGCTTTCTCTCATTTGGCACCATTTCTGCTCATGAGTTTTTAGTAATTATTTTTTCCCCATTGGATGCATTCATCTTTCTCCATGACAGTATTTCCCAGGGTGGACTTCTCAGGTTAATAGTCCTGTAAGATGCTTTAAAGGAAAAGTGGTTCCATGGTCAGATGAATTTGATAAATTGTGTAGACCAGATTCCCCCACTTGGTGATTCTCGATGCACTTTAACCCACTGAAAGTTCTCAGATTTCTCAGGTTAAGAAATTTGATTAGCTCTGTTTTTCCAAGACTTACTTGGGCAGAGTGTTTTGTTTTCTGTTCTTCCTGACGTCTGTCACTCTCCTATGGGACACACTTCACAGGCTTCTGCTCTAGGAAGGCAAGCAATTCTCCCGTGTCTCAGGTGATCGGGCTGGGGCCCCCTCTGCTTGAGGTCCCCTGGGGGTGTTTCTGTACTGCCACGTTGTCAAGAACCGTCCACGGAGGCCATCTGTCTACAAAGACATTACGTGCCTGACAGGGAAAATGTAAGTGTCTTAGACACACATTTAGACGGCTAGGTAGCCAAATTAGGATGACCCCAACACAACCCAGGAAGATCGGCTTCAATGTTTATGCAACCACTGCATTATTTATTTATAAACTCAACTAATGCGTATTGAGTCACTACTTCATTTTAGCCCCTCACCTTAAGGAAGTAATAACCTAGACATCCTCCTATGTGAATCTTGCAGTGTGATAATTACCACTTTTCTAGTCCTTCCCTCCCTTTGTGACCACTGATGCTGCCTGGGTTGCCTACACTCTTGGAGGCCGTCTCCTCATTTGGAGAGTGGGGATTGTGTTAGCACCGGTATCATTGAACTTCTTGAGGATTCCATTAGCTAATGCCTGCATAGAACATAGGCTAGTATTAGGCAATGTTTACATTCTCATTACTTTTGTTAGTAATAATAACAATGATTATTATAATAATACCGTTGGTATAAAATGCAGCTAGACTCCCCAGGCTTGGTAAGTGGTGGTGTTTTTTCCTGAACTTCATTCTTTCCGGTTGTCAGCCTGTGCTGCGGCCCGGTGCAGCGGACTGCATTAATCACACCCCGTTTTGTTCTTACTGACAGTAATGAATAGTAACTGATACAAACCAGCCTGCTAGGTCACTGATGAGGTGGCTACAAATGCCTCTTTTCCAAGGCAGTTCTTAATTACCTTTTGTGTGCGAAATACCATATGCCGTAACTCCTCTGGCTGGAAATCTGCCCTGGGTTCCAGTGCCGTGTTAGATTTTCAACAGCGTCTCTGGTTGGCCTCTCCTCTGTAAACCTCAGGGAGAAGCTCGATTCAGTTGTTTTTCTTTATAATTTTATTCTTTAATTGGCTGACTTTCTAATTCTGTCTTTTTCCATCTCCTCTTTTAAAATCATTATTACTATTTAAGTCAGTGATTCCAGCTGCACTTTGAGGCTTGGGACTAGTTGTTTGAAGGCATCTGAACTCTGAATAATGATGTTTCTATGGCCTAAGGCTGCAGATGTAGCTCCGTCACACACAAAGGCTGTTTTTAGGACACTGTGAAGAACTCTGACACATAATGGGGTTTTAGCACTTTGAAAAGTCTGGGAAACGCTCCCTTATTGGAAGGTCGGCTCTTTAGCCTCCTCAACGACCCAGGACACATCTGGAAACGTGGGTCTCAGCAAAAAAGGCCTTTCAGCTGCTAAGAACACAATTGTTGCCAAGCACAGGACTCTATTCAGAGGGGAGGGCAGGTTTTATCTAAAAGATACTGACTTATCCACGAATCTAAAACAAGGGTTGGTAGACTTACAGATACGGAGAACAGACTGATGGTTGCCAGAGGGGAGGGGGTGACAACGATGAAGGGGCTGAGAAGTACAGATTGGTGGTTACGGAACAGTCAGGAGGATACAAAGCACAGCACGGGGAATGCAGTCAATAATACCGTAATAACCATGTACTATGCCAGGCAGGTACTGGAAATATCAGGGGGATCACGTTGTAAATTATACGATTGTCTAACCACTAGGCTGGACACAAAATAATGTTGAATGTCAACTCTAATTGGAAAAAAAAAAAACCTAGGGGCTGGTAAACTTCTTCCGGAAAGAGCAGGTAAATATTTTAGGCTTTGCAGGCCATGCCATTGCAATCCCAACTACTCCGCTTGGCCTGTTGTGGAGCGAAAGCAAAGCAGCTATGGACGATGAGCAGAAGCATGAGCCTGGCTGCGTTCCAATAAAACTTTATTTAGCAAACAAGCGGTGAGCTGGATCTAGCCCATGGGCTGTGACGTGCCCACACCTGATCTATAACGTGGTGGCAGATCAGAAGGCACAGGGCAGGGGGGGACAACGAGAAGGTATAGCTGCTGAGCAGAGGGACGGGCAAAGCCTTCCAGCAAGAGCAGCTCTCCAGGCCCCTCCCACGTGGGAGAAACGGTTCTGGGGCCATCACGACGGGATCGACGCCGTTGATGATCACACTTCAGATGTGAGAGCTAAGACTCATGCTGCTGCTCTTCCTCCCTCCAGGAACTATTAAAATGTAGTCGCTGGGTTCTGACCGCAAAGACCGTGCGTTAGAGAGTGTGTCTGGGAGAGAGACACCAAACCGATGAAAATGAGAAAAAGGGAGCTCGACACTGTCAGGGTGGTGAGCGTCGGTTATCTGAGAAACCCTTACGGAATTCCCTGTTTTCTGAAATCCGTGGCCCTTGAAGAGCTACCGTATGTTTATCTTTTGCTCTTTAAGTGTGAGACTAGCTAACAAAACCAACTTTCTACATGAGTCTTTGGACAGATTCTCCGTGGGGGTTAGGAGAATATTCAAAATCAACATTACCTCCTTTTTTTTTTAAAGCAACCTATGCAGAATGATAAAATGTACTTTATGTACTCACGATTCATGCTGACTGCTGAAAAAGAGCGTTCTCCCAGGAAAACGAGCATCTTGGACCCACTCTTGCTAAACTTGGAGGGAAATCGGTTGTTTCCAGCTTGGGGCCCTGAGAATACATCCCTCTCAGCAGCTGGGCTGCTGCTGAGTTTGTGCCTTTGAGGGTTTTTCCAATACATTCTCCAGGACTTTTTTAAAGGGAGGAAATTCTGTGACTCGCTATTCAGCAGATTCTAGCTCTTTCTCCCCTTTGCTCTGAATCATTCTATATTTATCACTATTGATAAGGAACATCAATAATGGTTGGGATTTATTCTACTTCTCTCTTAGATATTATTGATGTTCACATTATAAAGTATGAATTTGTACAGACAGCTTAGAAATTTCCCCAAGTTATTTACAAAACCTGTCAGGATTTTCTGTTAGGGGTTGACCATCAAGGAGAAGTAGAGATAAACAATGATTTAGAAAAATATCCTGCCTTTACCTTTGCAAAAATGTTTCCTCCAATGCCCTGGCTGGTGTGGCTCAGTGGATTGAGTGTTGGCCTGTGAACCAAAGGGTTGCCGGTTCAATTCCCAGTCAGGGCACATGCCTGGGTTGTGGGCCAGGTCCTCAATAGGAGGCGCTTGAGAGGCAACTACACATTCATATGTCTTTCCCTCTCTTTCTCCCCGCCTTGCCCTCTCTCTAAAAATAAATACAATCTTTATTAAAAAAGCTTCCTCCATAGCTAAGAGTTTATTATAACTTTGCAATAATACTGCCAAGTATCGCATGAGGTCCATAATGGGGGCCTCAGGGTCACACGCCACAGGTGCAAATCCTGGCTTCACAGCTTGTGGCTGGGTGATGTTGAGGAGATCACTTTACCCCTAGACCTGTTTCTTTGTTTGTAATCTGAAACCTGAATTCTATGTTTTACAGCGTTGTTGGGGGAATTAAATGAGATAATACACATGGGGCTTAGCACAACATAGGGCTGCCCAGTACAGCCATGCACACAACTCCAGGGGGCGCCAGACACGGAAGCTACGATGCAACATGGCAGCTCTGGCCCTAAGTCGGTGCTTGATATATGCAACTATTATTATTATTATTATTATTGTTATTATTATTATTATTTCAATGAGAAACCCAGAGCACACCAATGTTATGAAACCTGTCTATGGTTCCATACATTCTGTGAAAAAAGCTCATCATCTTGCGGCAACAACTAGTAGGCATGCATTGTTATCAACAACTCTGGGGTGCTTTTAATATTAGGTTTCAATAGTTGGATTCAGATCATCAATCATTACCCAGGAAACACCTGGGCTAGATTTTTGTTTATCTGTGGATTCGATTCATCTGAGACATGATTCCAGAGTTTCCTTCAAGATGACTCCTTAGCCATCTTCTCCTACGCCTAGTGCTATATTATTACTAGGAAAGTAAAGTTCCATTCATTCATTCATTCATTCATTCATTAAGTACTGAATTGTGTGTGACACTGTTCCAGGCACGAGGCTCCGAGGATGACTAACATGGTTCCTCAGGGGGCTCTCAGACTCCGGGGGAGGCAGACAGGTGAGCAGGCCATCAGAGCTGGGTGACAGATGTCCTGTAAGAGTAAGTCATTCCTGCCTTGCTTCACTGCTTTCCCTGCTTACTGAGGGAACAGATGCACGGGGCTTATTATGAACTAGGCACTGGCGTTCTGGCAGTAACAGAATGGTTTAACCAAGACTGGTTTAGACTGGGTCCCTCCCTTAACAACGTCAGTGAGAGCTCAGGGTAGGCTTCCTGGAGTCGGTGAGGCTGGGACGGCTGTGGCAGGAGAAGCAGGAGGCGGGGCTGGGCAGACATGGAAGGCGGTGGTGCTGTGGGCGGCCCAAGGGAAGTCCAAGTGCACTGGGCGCTGTCAGGCCCGGGTGGGTGAGGGTGTCCAGCCATGGGGTCGACAGCCCCCGTGATCTTGGCCGATCCTCTTTCCACCTCTGCACCTCAACTGCCCAAATGAGAAACGTGACCTTCTCTCCATTAACAAGCCTGAGGGCTTTTGAGAGGTCCAAATGTGGTATGCATGTGAAGTTTATAAGGAAATTATAAGGAGTTAGGTATTCCATCCAAGGGAAGAGGTGATCATTTTAAGTCCAGAATATAAACCCCAATGAATAGTGTCTTAATTACATTACCATGAAATCCTGAGACGTAGACCTGGAGGCAGGTACTCCCAGAAAGGTGGAGTAAGGGACCAGGGAAAGTGCACCAAGGAAGCAGAACGTTTCGACAGAAGAGCATGTGACTGAGGTTGCTGCTTGGGCAATGGAGGTTCGATTCTGTCAGGACCTCCTAAAAAGCAAAGGGGATGCCTCCCAGAAAAATGCGCCCCAAGGATGGGAGGTGTGGGTGTTTGTCCTTTGGTTCTGTCAACTAATAAAGATTTGAGGCTGTAAAACAAACTAGAAGTTGATTCTGGGGCCTCAAAGGATTCGAGTCTGAGAGACACGATTCAGGTCGCAACCCAAGCGGGACTCTGGAGATAACATTGGGAGGCAGAGTTTATAAAGGCAAAACCATAAGATGTAACTGTTTCATGCAAAGGAAGGATTGCCCGCTAGCTTAACAGGGATTGGTTGGTTCCAATATGCAAATGAGGGAGGTGAAAACTACAAGGAAGGAAGTGAAGTCCATATATGTCTGTGTAGGTTGTTCCAGGATGTTTATAGTTCTGGGATGTTTACAGGTGGGCCTTGAGCCAGGTATAGCAACAGGTTTAGCAGCTTCTGCCTTGCAGAACTGAGGCACACGTGCACAGATCCCAATAGGCTCCCGACTCTGTTTTAAGTGACTCTTAGCAATGCTTATTCCATTTTTTCCCTCATAATCAATTCCTGTTCCTGTAGTTAAGGGCCTGGGCCTGGATGACAACGGGCAAAAGGCACAATTATCTAAGGCATGTCCACAGCGTTCAAATATCTGATTCATTCCCAGCTTCTAGATCTAATATGCCTCATCGTTATGCCTCACTTTTCCTCCTCTAACTCTTATTAATAGAACGCCTGCTGGGGGAGAGCCACACAAATTAGTGCTACAAATGTGTTCAAAGGCTTCATATCCACCTCAGTTTTGATGTTGCTTCTTTTGAGATCTTTCTCATCCCTGAACATTTCCATAGAACATGGATATGGTTAAGAAGCACATTCGTTATTAAAATGGAATGTTCTGTAACAAATTATGGTTAGACATCCAGTTTTTGAATTCAAACAATTAACTTATTAAGTAGGAAACAATACAATGGCTTCAGGGGCAGAGTGCCTGGAATTTTAAATTCTGAACCTTCTTTGTGACTTTGATAAAAGTGCACTCTATCCTAGTAAAACATGCTATAAGTAATATAGAATTATATATATATATATATATATATATATATATATATATATATATATATGCCTCCTACCAGGCCTTGAACATCCAGCATGCCTAGCCTATCAAAAGGATGCCAAAAATAGTCTCATCCACAAAGAGGTTCTGAAGTTTGACTTCTGATAGAAACATTGTCATAAGACTCAGCTGTAATTTGATAACTTCGGTATCAACAAAATCTCTTTTCAAAGTCTCTGATTAAATTTGTCTCTTTAGCATAAGGCCAATATGTTTACATTTTTAGGATTTAAATGAGAATGCTTCTAGGCACGATTTTGTGCTATGCTAGATGTCTTTTTTTTTTTTTAAAGCAAGCTTCTGCTGGCCTCCAGTTAAGTACCTTTGAAGATGAATCTAGGAAGGTAGGAAATTTGGGCCAAACGTGTGACCTAATTATTTGAGTTTCTGGATGTGGCAGCTGTTCATGACTTTAGCTGTTTCAACTGAAACAATTAGCTGTAAGTCCTCATTCCTCACTCTTCGGCCTCCCTGAGTAGGCAGCTAGCTCCCTAATTAGCTGAGTGATCTTCAGTAAGCCACTGTCTAGATGGGAAGTGGAAGGTCGGTGTGGAGAAGGTCGCTAGCCATCCTTTCCTCGGAGCTGGAAACCGCCTAGCGTGGTGCTCCGCATAGAGTGTGCGCTCATTCAAGAGGTGTTTTTGAGCATCTGCTGTGTGCCTGGCATTGTTCCAAAGGCTGAGGTTACCACGGTGCCCGTGGCAGACAAAAGCTTCCACCCTGGTGTAGGAAGACAGACAAAAGCAAGGAAAGAAATCAGGATTTCAGGCTGTGTTGTTATAGAGAGGGTAGGACTTCTGAAGACTGAATATCCGGGGACATCTCTCCGAAAAGGGGACATTGGAGCAGAGACATGAATGACCAAGGGTCCGCCCTGGATGGCTCTGTGGGCAGAGGGAACATCGACCCAGGACCCTAAGTTAGGCAGGAGCTTGGCATCTCTAGCGAGCAAGGAGACCTGGAGTGTTGTGGGCAAAAGAGAGAGCGGTGAGAAGTGAACGGAGGCAGGGGCTAGATTGTGAAGGTCCCGGAAGACAGGATTTAGGTTTTGCTCCAAGTACGATGGGAAACCATCATCATCATCTTTTAAGCCAGTGAGTGACTAGATCCCATGGAAGTCACTCTGGATGCTTAGAGGAGAAGAAATCCAGGTGGGAGAGGATTCAGGGAGGCCAGATGGAAGGAGCTAAGACCAAAGCTGATGGGGGTGGGGGTGGGGGTGGGTCAGGACCACAGAAGAAAAGTGAAAGAATGGGAGTAGATTTCAGAGGTAGATCAAGAGACAGGACTTGGATGTGCAAATCGATGGGAAGGGAAAAATCAAGGAGAGCTCCACATATTTTATTTGAGAAACTGGGTCAGTCCTGGTGGTGTTTTCTGAGATGAGAAACTCATGGAGAGACGAGCAGGTCGGGATGCTCCCTTAGTTTGAGTTTCCCCAGGAGAAGATCCTGAGATAAGGATGGGAGTGTAATTAGATTATTTGGGAGGCGATCCCAAGTAATACTGATATGAGATGGGGAGGGTGAGGGGGGCAGGGAAGGGAGCCAAGGCAGGATACAAGACCAGGCAAGTTACCTTAGTGGGCAGGTTCCCCTTGGAGAACTCTGGGGGTCAGTGTGGAATCACGCACCTCAGTGTTATTCCACCTGGGTGCTGAGGAAGCTGGATTTCTCAATCTGTGAACTCACTGCAGCCATTGACCGAAGGCTGTTCCTGGGGGGCGGGGTGGGTGAGAGTTTTTAGCACCTCTGTTTTGCTGTGTGTGCGCATGTCTCAGCCTCTAGCTGTCAGAGGGAGTCCTGGGTAAAGAGATGGCAGGTGGGTCGAGACAGTGATGCGAGCAGCACCTGCTACAAGGCCACGAACGCAACGAACCCGAGTCTGTAGCTCAGCTGAGAGGCCAGGACTTCTCTGTGTAGGCAGAGTATTTAGAGCCGTGAGACTAGGGGAAAAAATCACCTATGAAGAGGAGAAAGCCCGGAAACTTAAAGTGCATGAAACATCAGTATTCAGAGACAGCTCTGAGGAAAACAATTGAGAAACAGTAGCCATTGAGGGGGGAGGAAAATCATCGTGGTGTCATTGGAGCCAAGAGAAGGTTTTCAACGTAGTGGGAAGGACCACCTGTGCCAAACGCCGCCAAGGGCAGAGAGGCTGCGGAGAGAGAAAGTGATGGAGGACTCCACTCCCCCTTAGAGCAGACGCTGGATACCTAAGGTTGTTATTTATGATTGTTAGAGCCTCAGAGATCACATTTCAATTATAGTTTTCTGTTGAGCTGCCTTTTGAAACGTTATGATTTTGGCCCCCCATATTGTGGCATGTATGAGGGAGGACCCTCCCAAAACTGGAATTATCTTCTGCAGAGTAGACCCCTCGTGTACAGGCTTCCTCTGCTAGGTGAGTGTTCTAGGAGCCCATCTGTATCAGTGCACCAGCTGGTGTTGTTGTGAGAGGCTGCATTAGGCTTCTGTGAATTTATCTTTGAAGACTCTTTCAATGCATTTGCCCATTTCAGGATGGGTGATTTACGAGTGTACCTGCCCACACCGTGCTGAGTGTTCAGCAGTTTTTGACCAAAAACAACATGACCTCTGTATCCCACCCTCCTTGTTCACCCCATCTCTCCCCAAGTGACTTTTTTTGTTTTCTTGGAAGAAAAAAGTCCTCAAAGGGAAACGTTTTGCCCGTGTGGAAGAGGTGAAACAAAAAAATAAAATGGCAGAAGCACTAAAAGGCATCAAAATTAGCAGGTTCAAAAACCATTTTGAGCAGTGGAAAAAACATCTCGATAGGTGTATTGCATCAAATGGAGAGTACTTTGAAGGTGAATGATGTTTAAATATTAAGAGTAAATACACAATTTTTATAAATAAATTCTATATTTTTGGGGGTCCTCCCTCGGATTCCCTTGAATTCCTAGCAGGGACATCATAAAGCTTGGGTGAATGTATTTCGATGAATTTTTCCTGCAGAATCAGGACTTTTCTTGTAGCGGGAAGTTTCTAGACTTGGGAAGGGACAATGTCTCAGTAAAACGCCTACTTTGTAACTCTGAGGTTTCTAGTAGCAGTTACGTTCTGGAAAACATAACTTCCTGTGTAGTACTCATGACAATGGCTATTCTAGAACTTGTGTTACCCAGATAGTTCATGTGTAAAAGTCTCCCCAGGAATAAAGGCTTGAGTCTCATAATCAGTTCTATGCCATTAAAGCAGTGCTCCTCGTAAGAACTTCTATACTCCCACATTTTAAAAGCACACACTCAGAAATATGAGGCACTCGAGACTCCACAGTATCAAGATATATATATATATATATTAGCTTGTCTTTTTTAGATATCTACCTGCAAAATGAGATTTGAGGAAAGACTTTTCTCCCCAAGCCTGAAATTTGTTTAGGTCGTTTAGGGAAATATTTATCATAGAAATAAAGGGGTTCATTGAACAGGATCCGTCCCTGAGCATTTTTACCACTTCAGCTACATATCAGATCCATATGACTTCCTCCTGGCCTGAGAGAATGTTCCAGGCAGACCATCTGAGCTATGTTAATGTCTTCTCTCTAGTGCAGTCTTTGAAGAAATGTCATTATCGCATTCCTGCCTTAAGACGAGGAAGTGGAGCCAAATGGATGGTGAATTGCTAAGACCGACGTGTCACTTTTGGGAAGCTGTTGCTGAGGTAGCCAAAGTGAGCTCTTAAACAATTATGTAAAAGTAAATACTGAAATCCCTGACACTATCCAGGAGTTAATTTTTATCAGTTCAGATTAGGAAAATGCTTCAGATCATTTCTAAGCCCCCAGTTCTGACTGATGCTTTTGCTTCTCTTTGAGCTCTTATATTTCCTGAGACTCCAACACCATGTCTCATGCTTCCATATCTAAGATTTTGTGCTCACCTCCATGGTGACAAAGATTTCACTGGAAGAGAAGAACATATGTGTATGTGGACATGTGGACATATGTGTGATTGCATGTATATGAATTTTGAAAACAAATCAGTCCTATTGCCTGGATTCTATAGTACTTTTCTCTGTTTTACAAATTGTCTTGCAGTGTGATCTAAACATTTCAAGAGTTACAGATTATTTTCAATATTTTGAGCAGTGTATGAAGCGAAAATGACCCTTTCTCCAACACCTTCCATGGCTCCCAGCGCTTTTTGTTTTCCATACTTGTTTCTGATGCTCTTCTTGTGAAGACAGTCTAGCTCCAAGTGCAAAAACATCTCTGCTGAACCTCTTCTACCTTCTGCCATGCCGTGTTGTATGCTGGGCTTCAAAATCCCTGAGTAGAGGGGGAGAGAGAAGCTGATGGAGGCAAGGTTAAGGATGAAGGAGTTGTGGGAGAGGAACGGTTGGTTATTTTTTTCTCAGTTCAACCCTTGGATTATAGAACTGGGCTACAGATAGCAATGGAGAGTTAACTTTTCTTTCTTTCTGTGGAACTAACTATACTTTTTTGATTCAGAGAATATGTACCTGTTTCTATGAAATCAATCTCCCTGAATGATACAACAAGAAGCACATCCCTCTATCTTTGGGCATATAGATTTTTTCTCTCCAATCTTTGGCTTACTGTGTTGTAAACATTCTAGACCTTGTGTGTGTATCTGTGAGCAATTTATTGGGAGGTTTGGAGTGTGAATATCAGTTAACCCTGTCAATCCTCAGAAAGAAGACACCTGCTAATAAGGGCTCCGGGTGGCTAACGGGGCTCTAATTTAAAACAAAAGCCGAGGAGCTGTTTCTAAACAGAGGCCTCTCAAGCAAGCCACACTTGAAGGAGAAGCCTACACTAAGTTACCTACCTCCTGCACCAAACTAATTTACTGACTCCACAGCAGAGCCGACCCTTATAAAGGAGTTACTGGAACTGTGTTTGAACCAATAGGACTGAGCCTTTCCCTGTCCAATCAGGACTGTGTAGCTATATATCATTAGCACTTCACCAACCAATCAGAGCGTTCCACTCTGGCCAATCAGGACAGTGCTTTTTGTATCAAACTGTGAGGCTTTGGAGGCCTCATTTGCATGACGATAAACCAATCAGGGATGAGGGGCGGGGACTTCTTTCGGGTCATTAAGCGGCCCGGTGGTTCTGACGCCTCAGTTCCCCGAAGACTGTGTTTCCGTGGGTGGAGCTGGTGGAGGGGGCTGGAGCAGAGCGGAGCCATCGGGCTGGAGGGGTCCTCGCTGGGGACTGCCTCTCTGTTGCGATCCACAACTGGGCCGTATCACCACTGGGCTGTTTGCACCGACGAGAGTTTCCTTCTTCACGGTACCCCACACTGGGGATCCCTTCCTGTTGGTGTTGAATGGGCCCTTCGGTTCACATCCCCCACGTCAGTCTGGAACTCCGTGGAAAGAAAGTAAAACCCTCCGAGAAGGTAGGTGGTGCTCCCTTCTGCCTCAGACCCTACTGCCGAGAAATTGTGCTGCGACAAAGAACAATTTTCTACTTGCCGTTTAACATCGCGCTGACTAAAAGCATTGAATTGCGGACCTGTGTCACTCCTTTCAAATGTCCGACATTTCAGGGCTCTCCTGATTTTTCATTCAGATTTTTTTGTGTCTGTCAGCAGTGTTCCTCATTAAAAATCGGGCTATGAGAAATAATAGGAGAGTTTGAAAGTTTGAAGTGCCTTCAAAAGTGCTCACATGGTCCACATTCCGAGTCTTTATTTCTCCCCGTCTCTAAAGGGGCCTCTAATTGTGACCCTCTGTTCCCGCGTGTTTTGTTCGAGGAATACCCCCGCCATCAAGCCCTCGAGGCCTGCCCCTGGCGTGTGCTGAGAGAGGGTCTCCCATGCTGGCGATTTGCAGGCGCTCTGGGGGATGCCCACCGTGAAATGATCAATCAGGAAACCATTTTCGGTCATTAAAACCTCTTTGTGCATGATCGCTGTTCTTTCCTCACATGAGATAAAATTAAAGATGGGTTGAATAAAAAAATAATTGCCCTCTTTTTTCCAAAGGGGAACAATGTCTCCGAGGAAAAGCGGAAGAAAACTTTCTCACAAAAATTCAATCTTTTGCCCTGGCTGGTGTGGCTCAGTGGATTGAGTGCTGGCCTGTGAACCAAAGGGCCGCCAGTTCGATTCCCAGGCAGGGCACATGCCTGGGTTGCAGGCCAGGTCCCCAGTAGAGGGCGCATGAGAGGCAACCACACATTGATATATCTCTTCTTCTTTACCCCTCCTTTCCCCTCTCTCTAAAAATAAATAAATAAAATCTTAAAAAAATTCAACCTTTCATTGAGAAGCACTTTAATTTTCCTCAAATATTCCAACATGTTATTTCCCTACCACAAGTGGATTAGTTTAAGGAAGGAACAATTTTAGAGTGTTCCATTGCAGGTTTGTTTTCTAGATAGTGCAGCCTGCCCTGTGTTTGTCTACATGCCCAGAACATTGTACAGTGCCCAGGCCATTGCGAAATATGGCAAAGGCAGATTCCAGAGTTTTCTCAGTCAACGGGAATTTAAGGGCTCCCAACGGCGGTCACTTACACACACCACCACCCAACACCTTATACCCAAGAGTGGGCCTCAAAATTAAAGGGCTTTGGAGGCCCTGTTGTTCAAGAGAATAAACAGAGTATAAATGAAGAATTAAGACACATTGCCCCCTTGAAGCTACCCCAAGCAGCAGAGATTGGGACTGTTTTGGAACCTAGTGACAAAATATGAAAAAAATTTGATTATGCCTGATTACGTGGGGTCTCAACTTTCCTTTTTTTTTTTTTCCTTTGAATCATGCAGATTTCTACCACGGGTAAGGATTTGCCTTGGAAGGAGAGACCTGGTTGAGAGGCGAGGAAGCTGGAGGAAGGGGTGTCTGTCCAAGTCCCAGGTAGGGGACGTCTGCACCCCGGTTTCCCCACCCGTGCAGTGGGAGGGTTGCTTCAAACAGCTTCGGTGCCTTTGCTGCCGAGCGTGATTTCCGAAAGTAATGTTATCAACAGCGCCAAAGCCGTGGGGTAGGGGCCTTTAAGCAAAATTCAAGTCGCTGAAAACAAATTTTCTATCACTAAACTCTCTGGGTGAACGATCACTGTCTTTTTTTTCACATGAGATAAAATATCAAAATTTCCTCATTATAAATGTAAATAAACATGTGGTAATAAGACTGAAAATAGTAAGATGAAAGTGGGTGAGGACATGTGTAATTCTACCACCAGAGAATGGCTCCTGGTGGCATCTTAATGTATTTCCTTTTTTTAAAATTTAAATTATTTTCTTGTTCAATTACAGTTGTCTGTATTTTTCCCCCCTCCTCCCCCCCATCATCTTAATGCATTTCTACTAGTACTTTTCCTGTACATCAGGTGTTTTAGCTAATTGCATCATATCGTTTACAGCTATTTTATACGTCGTCTTAACATTATAATGATTTTCCTCATTTGTGCATATTCTTCCTGATCTTTTTAATCGCTGAGCGGATATATTTAATTATTTCCCTACTGCCGGGAAATTCATTCCAATTTTTTTACTCTTACAAATAATATTACAGTAAACATCTTCATTCCTGTGAAATCTGGTCTCCCTCCAAGTCTATCTGACTTCAAAAAAAAATTCGTTTGGTTGGCTCAGGATACAGAACCCTGGCTGATTCCATGTTATACAAACCGTGTTTTATCTTTGTGTTTACAGTTACTCACGATGGTGTTTGTAAAATGCTTATGGAGTGGTTTGTGCCGTCAGCCCCAAATTAGATCTGCCGGTCACTTGGAAATGCTAACTGGGAGCAGTTGGGTAGGAGGGGCCTGCCGCAGAATCCTGTTTGAACAGAGAGACCTGGACCGCGCTGGGGGCCCTAACTCGCCTGTTGTAGGGAGGAAGCATGTTTTCCCCAGGGAGGTGTGGCGCCAACTCTCACGCACTATCCCCAGTGGCAATGGGGTGTCACCCCTTGGCACCCGGGTCCCTCCCTTGCGGTACAAGAGGTAACAAATGACCAGTCTTTCTCCCTGCTCTCCAGCCCACAACCGTTCCTTGCCATTAATATAACCACTGAAGAGTGTTAAATTTCTTAGTGCTGTGAAAATTGGTATTAAAAGAAGTACTTTAAAAAAAGAAATGGGAGCTTAAGAGCTATAATAGAAGAATAACCCTTAAAGCAAGTCAATTGGAAAGCATAATGAAGTTGATAGTGGTCTTTTGAGTTTAGTCATGAATTTGTTAGAGAAAAAAATGACTTTTCTGAAAACCACCATCTGTGCCATAAGTAGATCCATTAACACTGCTAAAGACACCAAGAAGGTTACGCTCGCTGCCGCGGTGGTGCGCCCCCGCTGCATTTTAATTTTATCGCGCGCACCGCTCAGGTTTTCCTGAGTCCCGCCCATTTGGCCGTGCCAGAAGGCTCTCGTTACCCCCAATGGACTGTGATCTTCAGGGTGAACTTTGCCTCTTGAAACTAGAGTCCCCTGTGTTACTCAGACCTCTAAGTGTTGACAGGCCTGGCGAGGGGCCCGAGGCTCTAACAACTCCATTTGCTTAACACGCTGCACGTCAGATTCTATCACGTTGGCATCGAAGGGACAGGCCAGAGATTTTGGACAGAGTTCTGTTTTGACATGTCAAATTCAGGTTTACCCTATAGAGATGTCATTAAACTTCCATGCAGAGAAAAATCCCTCTTAATCATATTAGACTCTTTAAGTAGTTTTTCTTAAGTTAGGAATATTCTTCTTTAAAGTTCAGTTAATCACCCTTCAAGTGATTTTATTTTGAGTGATATTTTCACAACCGAAACCTATGTAAAACTTCTATACAGAAATGCATAGTAGCTGCAAAAGAATTATTCATTTTCTTTTCATCACTCTGAATTTTTAAGGTTATAGTCCATGAAAGTATGTCCAGATGTGTTGTTCTCATTCAGTCAATGGGTATTTATTAAGTACTTACTATATACTCAGCACCTGTCAGATGCTGGGTACATGATTCCAGCCTTCCTGGAAATATTCCCTGGAGATTTCATGAACCTCATCAATTAAATTCCAAGCTTCTTAAGGCCAGCGATCGTGTGCTGTCTTCCTTTTTTAGCCTCTGAAAAAGTAAAATCTGTGCAAAAAGTACGGAGCAGATGCTAAATGAAAGAATAAAAAAATAATGAAATCAGATTAGACTTATAGTGCTTAACAAACCTGGCTTACCATGCGAGATTTGGAGATCTTGTGATGAAGGCCATAAGATGGGATATGATGTTTCTGTTCTTCCCTTTGCTTCAAGTTCTTTAAGCCCAGTGGTTGAGGCAAATGATAGTGGATGGCAGAGAACAGAGACGAGAGACTGTTTGAAGTGCTTGAGATGTGGGGAAAAATTGCCGTAAAGATAGAAAAAGATTTAGCAGCTTCCAGCCACCTTTTCCACAGACGTGAGAAATGCATCCTTGTGAGCTGGGGGAACAAGCTCACACTGGCCCAGTACCTTAGTGGCAGCAGCTTTGTTATTCTGAATCCTGGCTTTGTTATTCTAAATTCTCTCCTCCATGTCTTACTTTTTAACACTAGTAATACCATTCACGCCTGGGTTGGGGTTTTTAAGTTGTGGGCAACATAACCTGGTTCTGATCAACTTAACCAAAAAAGGAAGGATCTGGGGTGGTTCACAAAGTTAAAGACAGATTTGAAGCACATCTCGGAAAAGACTGGTATCCGATTTGCTCTTTGCCTCTGGAGGGCAGGAGCTAAGGGCTCGCGCCTTCTGGGAGCCACCGTTAGAATGAATGGGCACCAAGAGTATTCGGTCTCCGTGTTACTGTACTCTAGATTCCTGTTCCAGGGAGAGACTGCTGATTGGTCTAGCTTGGGTCACCTGCTGCCCCTTAGGCAGGAGAGGGTGGGACATGGTGATTGGCAGTCCCAATAAGACTGTATCCAGTGTGGGGGTGGGGGGGCGTGTTCCAAATCAAACCCAGGTGCTGTTATCGGAGGAGGAGGACGCACTCGGGGCAGGCAGACGAGCTCCAACACTCGAACGACTGCATTTGCTCGTGAAGTCAAGTACCCAGCCCACGTAGGCATTGCCCTCTCCGAATGTCTCCCCCTCTCTTCCTGCCTGGCATCCTCTCTCTGAGCTGAGGACCACCAGGACCCTTCTACCTCACAGGGAAGATGAAGGTCTCTAAAGGGAAATCCCTTGTTAGTCCTCTGCTCTACCCAAACGTTCACCATTCCTCTCGGGGTTCTTTTCTAAGACTATAACCACGTACCTAAACTCATCATCACACCTCCACTGGGGACCTCGCTGCAAAAATTCTATCTCTACCTGCCCTGCACCCCATGACCCTGTGGTTTCACTGGTGCTCTGCCCTGACCTGTAAGGAGGAGCATGAGACCCTCAGCTCTCTTCTGAGTTCTAGCATTGAGGAGGGATTTCTTCAGGAAGGGGAGAGAATTTAGGGTTCACTGAGACCCAGAGGAGGAGCCAAAAGATGGGCTTGTGATAAGCAGAAAGGAGAGCCAAGCAAGGAGGAACTGAAACCGCAAACCAGGGAAGGGAATGTGGAGCGATGTCCTGTGTCATGGGGAAAGTAGTAGGGACTAGTGTCGGGGCCTCTTGAAGACTCCTTACCAGCTGGGTTTGGATCTGTTCAGTGTGGCTTTTGTCCGATGGCGATTTGATGGGGCCCCTCAGAGTCTGACGCCTCCCCCTAGATGCTGCACCTTAAACTCAGCATGATGAGGTAGCGTGTTTCTAATGGCCCCAGGTTTCCACGCAGAGTTCTTCTCATTCAGTGTCTCATTATCATCCAGTTACGACCAGTGGGTTTTTCTTTCTCACTTAGGAAAGCTCAGCGAGGTCCCCAAAGCAACAGGGCGGAGTGATGAAAGGGAGTTGACCACAGTCAATGCGTTGAAATTTTATTCTGTTTTAAATAGCCACTCTGGAGCACACTGACACAAGTTACTCCATCTTGACTCACATCCCACACAGAGTACTTCCTCTTGAGCCCTGTGACTTAGCTACTGGGAGCTGATAACCTTTTATTTCCCTTAGTTCTGATTCGGCATGTCGGCCTAGTCGTAGTCCTCACTTGCTTTTAAAGGGAAATTTTGAATGAAACATCTAATCAGCAGGTGACTAATGACTTAGGTACTGGTATCTGTGGTGCCTTCCTGGAAAAATTGGGATTGATCAGATGTGATACTTCTAGCAGAACCACCATTATCCCCGTCACCATGATTAAAAATTTATTGATCAGAGGGTGTTTTTTGTAAGTAACAGAGACCTGCTAAATTAGCTAGGTAACTGGTTTATTATCCCGATGCACAGAAGTCTCGAAGAAACAAAGAGTGTGGCTTCCTGGGAACGGCGAAGTCTTCAGGTGACCTTCTCTGTGGTTGTTTTTGCTTTCCTGGTTGCAGGCTCACTGCTGAGACGCGTCTGCTTTATTAATCCCTTCAGACCTTTTCATAACAGCAGCTCCCGTGTGGTTCGGGGCTGTCCCGGCTCAGACGTTCAGCCCTGACTCTCTGAATTTTACATCTCCAGCTTGACATCCCTCCTTCCAATGCTGGCGTGAGATGACGGATGGTCTCTGATGTCCACCCTCTGCTGCCAGAGGTCAGGGTCACCTGGTAAGGTCATGGTCACGTAGGCCCCCGCCCCTTCTGCAGGGCAGGTGGTGTGGGCTGTTCAAGGACAGGACTGTGGCCAGGCGTGCGATACACACACAGCTACTCAAATCCTCCTCCATCAAGGAGTCCGTCTTTCTTTATCCCACATCTTGCCTCTGGTTACCAAGTATGATACTCTCGTCTGAATGAACGCTTTCGACCACCGGCGGCAAACACAAGGCCCGTGAGCTGAATCCTACCTTCCACCTTGTTTTATCCAGCCCTCCACCTTGTTTCCACCCAGCGGCAGTGCCGAGTTTCACTTCACTGTTAAGGAGTAGTTACATGTGCACAGTCCTAAAGTTACATTTGGCTCTCTGCAGGCAACCGCGAGGCTGATGTGGCCCCCGGTGAAAATGAGTTTGACACCCCTGCTTTACTGAGATACCCAAAGCCTGGAGCGGACGGCTCCACCGGGCCTAGCGCGCCTGGACTTGTGGAGATGGAAGGCGGCATCTCCAATCCAACGGGCAGGGGCTCCCAGGGAGGCCGGCTCTGTCTCTGGGAGAAGCCGTATCGGAAACCGATGAAGATCCATCGCTGAAGCCCGACAGCAAGACGCTTAACATCGTTACTAGCTGTGCTAACTGATTTAATGAATAGGGAGCATAACAAATGATCGCGTTTACCGAGTTAACTTGTGAAAATGAATATCTGTAATTAAAGTGGCTCACAACTGACAGGCAAACAGGAAATTATTGTTATTATTATACACAAATCATCTTAAAATACCAGAACTTAATAAATGGGGGGGAAAAACACAAACAATGGCTAAAACTGTCTGCTAAATAAAAAATAATGACGAACACCTGTGGTCTTTTATAGGACTCCAGTGGAGGTTTTTTTTTTGAAGACCTAATTATGTTTTTGTAATGCTACCATTTCATTATTTCTCTGTAGCATTATTAGAAGAAAATGTCCGTATTTTCTCTGTGCAGAAGGTCTGGCACGTGGATTCAGGCACAGGGTTTTCTGGATGCCACTCTGACAGTTCCAGCTGCTCACCGGCGGAGAACATGGCCTTGGCCAAGGCTGGTTTCCTCTTTGGTCGCCCTGGAGCCGGGCGAGGGGAGAAGGGTGACGTAGGGCCCTTCAGACAGGTTCTGCCAGCAGGGAACTGAGGACCAGTGTGGCTCCCTGGGTACCGGACTGTGAGTAGCCTCCCTGGTCTCGACTCCCAGCTTTGTCCCTTCTTAGCTTTGTGCCTCGGTTTTCCTGTTTGGAAAATGGGGATAATCATCACACACATCTCCTAGAATTATTATTTAAATGAATACACGGAAAGAGGTTATCATGCTTAGTACATCACAGATGCCAATCACTGTTTTTCAGACACGGGTGACCTCTATCTGCCTGAAATGCTCTTTGCCAGACCTCCACCCGTTTTGTGAGACCAACTCTGTTTTGTTGTTTATATCTGTACAGAAGCCTTTTCTTAAGAAAGCCATTCCTGACCACTCGAAGGAAACTACATCTCCCTTTGCTCCCACCATTGCTCTCGTTACTCTGTCATATGTTGAGGTTTTATTGTATTTCCAGTGCTGGACACATCTTCCTGCCTGTCTGTGCCCTCCCCGCAGGATGTTAGCTCAGTGCGGACAGGCAGCACCTTATCTGGCCTTGCTTACTGCTCTGTCCACAGAGCGTAGATGATTGCCTGGTACATAGTAGGTGCTCATCGAAAAGTTGTTGTCTAAATGGCTAGGTGAACATTTTAGTAGGTATGCGTGACAGACTGAGTTATTGACCTGTCCCTCATCCTACATTCTTTGCCATTTGTCTCTGTAGCTCTGACCACTAGGGAAAGAGTTTATTTCCGTGGAGTAGATTCTAGCTGTATGTACCTGGATCAGATCTGGACCCAAAAAGCAGTTTGAAGCTGAGCCCAGTCTAGACCAGTCAACTCTCAGCCAACTCTCACACTCGTGAGCAAGGAGAAAGAGTGTCTGAAGTCACAGAGCTTTGGGGTGGATGCGAATGCGGTCTTTGGTCAATAGCATGTCAGCTACCATTAGGATCCAGAGGAAGCGGTAAATCGATCTCACGGGCAGGACACGGGTGGAAAATGTTTGAGAAGTAATTACTGAGTGAGTCTTTGGAAAATGAAGCAGAAGATTAGCTGGTAGATAAGATGAGAGAGAGTATTTGGGCAAAGGAATTCTCTGAGCCAAGTCCTGTGTTCAAGGGCATGGAACACCTGGGAAAGGGCACCAAGACCACAGGGAAGAATCTGTGTGGGAATAAATTTGAAATAAGCTTCAAAAAAAAAAAAACCCCGAACCCAGTAATTACAACTTACGTTTGTGAAGAATGCTTCAGCTTAATGAGCAGTTCCGCACACACTCTCTTGTTTACTGCTCATGATAGCCCAAGACAGTGCTCTGCAGAGACTTCAAGAACCCTGGCTAGGGTCCTACCGCTGTGGCCTTGGGAACCCAACGGTGAGCCTCTCTCTCAGCCTTGGCTTTCTCACCCATCAAATGGCGTTGCTCTCAGGGTTGAAAAGGAGGAAGTAAGTGCAGTGCCAGGTGTGCGGAAGCACCCAAAGTGTCCTCAGCCACCTCCCATCCCATTTTACGTCTGAAGACAGTGAAGCTCGGGGGTAGGCGCCTTGTCCACGTGTCACAGTGCTAGGCAGTAGCAGCATTAGGGCCACATTCCCATGTTAGGGTTCTCCGCTGACACCATGGCTGCGTTTAGCAGCAGCTGATCGACGAGCTCAGACTCGGGGATGGGGAGGCGGGAGAAGAAGAAGAACATCTTTTTGTTATCTTTTGTTCCCCCTTAGCCACCCTAGAAGAGTGTCCCAGGGAAATGTAGAATCTAAATCATAGGGGCCATCAGCATTAGTCAATCTTCCCAAAGGTGATGAGCAGGAAAGGAGTATTTTAGTTGATGAAGCTGAAAAACTAGATGTTGCTCTCCACCTCTCCCTTTACCGATCCCTTCTTACCAGGCTCTCTGTCCTACGGATGGATCTGTCTGCTTCTCTCTGGCTGACTCCATGCTGCTTACTCACTATCCTGGGTCTGATTCTGGAGTTCAGCCCAATTATACATAATGCTTGTCTAAGAGATATACAGGGTCTGTCTGGAAAAAGTCCAGCCACTGTTAATATAACTAGAACAGTTTGTGTGACATTGATGTCATCGGGCAGCTAAGCAGAGTGAACTGGAATGTACATGGGTGAACAAGGATGACGTCACTGTACTAGTCAGTGGGGACGGTAGATGCTGTTGAGTGAGCGCGTGGACTATATGGTGGTCACATTCAAAACGACTGGCCGAGTAGAACAATGAATCTACATCAAATTTTGCATTAAGCTTAAACATTCCTTCGTGGAAACTATTCAGATAATTCAGAGGCTTCTGGAGATGATGTGATGAGAGCAGCTCACGTTGTGCCATTTGTGCACAGATGCTTCAAAGACGGTTGAGAAGCTGCTGAAAGTGATCCACGCTCTGGAAGGCCCGCAACAGGCAGAGCGCCTGAGAAAGCTGAACGTGTACGGGCTGCAGTCTGCGAAGACCAGTGACTGACAGCGCGAGAACTGGAAGCTGATCTGGGCGTGCCAAAGCCTACTGTGTCCGAGACTTTGACATAGGGTCCTGGCATAAAACCTGTGGTGGCAAAATTCATTCCGCAGCCTCTGCTACCAGAGCAGAAGGAACGTCGTGCTGCTGCAGCTGGGAGAACTGTGTGAGGTCGCAGAGTGCCTACTTTGAAGGGGACTGAGGTGTCATTGTCCTATGTGCAGTGTTTCTTGTGTCTCGTATCTTCTTCAATAAGTGTCTTTCTTTTTCATAGCACATGGCTGGATACGGATACTTTCTGGACAGACCTCATGGAAAATAGGGGTCTAGAATTTACAGAGACTGATTCAGGTTGTGTAAGCAGTTGCTCAAAAATAACTTTGTGACTTACTAGAATAGGTTGTGGACAGCGCACTCCTCTTTATTAGTTTGTTATACCCCTTAAGGCAAAAAAAAAAAAAAAAAGTGAGAAAAGCCCATGTGCTATAAAGGGTCCTACACACCCCTTGAGCCCTTCTCCTTGCAGGAAAGGGTTAACGAGAAGCCATTTGTTCATGTGCTGTGATTGGGCTTCGGTCACCCTGCACAAAGAAGACATTGAAGCTGGGATGAATAAAAGGCGAGAAGCAATCAGAAAGTGGCAGGAGACAGTCCGCTGAGTAGCTGACCTCGGTGCCTTTCAAGCAGCTCTTGTTCTCTAAATTAAAGGAGAAATTGAAGACATGGTCATAAATATAAGACAAAAGTCAATGACAATGCAATGAAAATCTTATCATTGTGCTCACAGAAAGAGCCCCCTGGTGCCTGAGTTAAATAAAACAAGGCAGCAGCGGGCATGCTGGGTCAGGCACTGTTGTGTGAAAGTTTTCCTTCCCAAGAACACAGACTGCGAGGCAGAAGCAGGAATCCCACTTGCACGTGGAAAACAGACTGTTAGGACGGGGAAACCCCATTGGTCTCTGTCTCTTTGAGCCGAAAAGAAAGGCAAGGGCACAGTGGGTGAAGGGATTTTGAAGCCAGGGCTTTGAAAGGCAATCTCTGCATTTCTGGGAGCGGAGGAAAAGAGATACTGTTTGACCCAGAGCAATTGGAAAAGGCTGTTCTAGAAATTTCAAGTCAGCCTGGGAGCAAGATGCCAGTAATGCAAGGGAAGAAATATTTAAATGCTCTTAGAAGGTAGCCACCAGCATGGCGGCCAAAACCACGGGCTTTGAAGTCAGACGGAAGTTCAGATCTCCTCTCTGAAAATTCAGTATCTGTGTAAAGCTGGGGAAACTACTTAGACCACCTACACCACAGTCTCCTCTTCCCACGACGGGGATAGCCGTCCTCGTCTTATCAAATCGGTGGTCCGGTATAATGCGATAACAAATGGAAGACAGCGCGGTGCTCACTCAGTACCTGGGGCTGTCGCCGTGCAAGACGTGTGGAATGGCGGAGGAGATGGCAGTGATATTGGTGACACACCTGCTCCAGATAATTTAGACTCCCAGTCTTTTCCTACTTGAGGAGAAAGCTTTCTTTCCTAATTTATTCTGACCTGAAGAATTACACCTTTTTATTGGACAAAGTGTTAGAGATTTCCAATATGCCACCTTGACTTCACTGTTTACATAGATGAAAAGTGGCTTTTATAGATTTTCTTTTGGATATGCTATATGATCTGTCAACATTTAATAAAAAAACTTATTTTTGACCAAGGCGGCCCGTCTGTTCGGTCAAACTAATATGACAAAGCCTCCCCTCCCTCAACCACAGTGACAAGCCTGTTCACCAACTTCATCTAATTCACTAAATGTTTAGGTACCTTGTAGACACAGACTGAAGTGATTTTTTTTTCTTTTTTTTGCTTTGTGATTTGAATGGGAAAATGTACCGAGTCTGAAGAAACTGCGTGATCCTGGCGAACTGAAACCATTGCTTTCGTGTTTGCTTTTTAATTTGGTTCTTTGAGAGCTTAAAATCCCAAGGGGCAGGGAGGACCTAGCAGAAGAGATTGGAAAATGATTCCTGAATGGATATTGGGTGATTAGTTATTTGAAAATGATCTGTCCCCAGCCCAGAGTAGGCTTGCTTTGTTGGACTTAAGTCAAGTTACCTTTCCCTCTTTTTCCCTGTTCTCCTGGGGATCAGGATCTTTAGCATTTGAAGGCAGAAAGTATTAAGAGCTCCTTCATTCTAGTGGGGGCGCTGGGAGAAGATTTTCTCATTGCTGCCCCAGGACCGGGAGCTGCCCTGCTCTGTCTTCTGAGCGTGTTCCCTGGCCTTCCCAGCAGGCCCATCATCCTAGCCCCTTCCTCCTGTTATCCCAATGTTTCCCTTTTCTGGCTCTCTGGGTCAGACGGCCTGGAAAAGCCTATAAGGATCATTTAATCGAGCCCCTCCTGCTGTAGATGGGGAGGTTGAAGGCCACACAGATTGAATGACTCACTGAGGTCACACAGTTAATTAGTGCAGAGAGAGGGGGCTTAAACTCCCACGGGGGCCTTTTCTTTGAGCTTCTCTTCCACCCAGTTATCTCCAGCTAAGCCACAGGCTCACACATCACAGGACCAGGCTGCCTTCTCTGTATTCCCCCTGCCATCATGGTGTCCGTTACAGAGCAGGACTCGTGTGTCTGTTTGCTGGAGAGCAAACTGTGCCAAACGCATCTTCCTCTCCCTCTCTGACTCACGTGCTCAGAGGAGCTCCGTTTTGTTGTGAGGGGACTTATGTGTCTGCACTGAAGGGGTGGGGGTCATTAGGTGGGGGAAAAGGGGAGGTCGTGTCCTCTGTTACCTGGAGAATGATCCCTCGGGGCTTTGGGGATTCTTGCTGATAAGAACAATGTTTTCTTTTTTTTTGGTATCTCCTGGTGGCAAGACCTTAGTTAGCTTAGAACTTCCTGTTGGCCAACATGCTTTTGGTTGAAGGTTACCAAACGTGAGCTTACTGAAGTAGGAAGGGGGAGTTATTGAAAGGAGACTGAATCATGTCACGGAGCCCAGGGGCCTCGGGGTGGGCCAAGTCCTGGAAACGGAAAACCACTGCGGACCCAGGCAGCCGTGTCTTCTCCGCTCACGTCTCCGTTCTCCTTTCCCTGCAGATGCCCTTCGCTGCTGCTCCAGCTGCCAGGCCAAGATGATCAGGCCACAGTCCCTAAGGTTTCCCCCTAGTCCCAAACACCGGAGTTCTAGGCATGGGCGGAGCTTGTCTCTAGCCTCCCCTAAGCCACAATTCCAGATTTCTTGGAAAAGGAATGTACTTAGCTCAAGCGAGGCCAAGAGTCCATCTGTGTTTAGGTGAACTATGTCGAGGGACCCCAGGCCACAGAGTACTCACGCGAGCAAAGTGTAGTTCTTGTAGACAGTCTGGTGGAGGGTGTGTGTGTGCGCGCGTGAGCTGACAAACTATGACAGTCTCTGTGAGGGGCGTGTTTGTCAGCGTTCCCATGACAACAAACAACCCCCAAACCTCAGCGGCTCACAACCACAAACACGCCATCTCACTGTGCGCGTGCTGTGGCTCTAGGCCGTGTGTCTCCTCAGCCAGGACTCAGGCGGAAGGGACAGCCCTTCCTTAGGAAATGCATTTCGTGTCACAAACAGAACAGAATCAGAGGCCGGGCCCTAGTGTGCACCTGCTCTGAAAGCGTCCCCTCGGATGTGACTCAGCTCAGGTCTGTGCACAGTGGGCCAGGAAGTCCCATGGCCAAGCCTGATGATGGGGCGGGGGACACACACTACCCCCAGGAAGGCTCTGCAGGTCACTTACTGAGGGGTGGGCGGGGGCGTCCTCTCCCAAGGCCGGACAGAAAGTGCGAGCGATAACACAGCTGGCCCCCACAGCTTTTAATAACGGCAACGATAATTGACCTTTAACAAGTGCTTAACATGTGCTTGATACTGTGCAAAGAGCGTTATGCAAATTACCTCATTTAATTATCTCAATAACCTTACGGAATCACTGCTGTTGTCCTCACTCTATAGACGAGAAAATGGAAGCTTGGAGAGGTTAAACAACTTGCCCCGTGCCACGGCTCGCAAGTGGGGTTTCCCAGATTCAAAGCGAGGTGCTCCAGGGAGTACCCTCTGTATCAGCTTCCTACGGCTGCTGTAACAAACTACCGCAAGTTTAGTGGCTTAGACAACGCAGATCTGTAATGTCATGATCCGGAAGTCAGAAGCCTGACGTGGGTTTCCCCAGGCTGAAACCAAGGAGTAAGCAGGGCTGCGTTCCTTGCTGGAGGCTCTGGGGAAAAACCCGTTCCTGTCCCGCTGCAGCTTCCAGAGGCCACTCCCCCTCCCCCGCCCACCACGCTGGTCCCTGGTGCACACACCCTTCTTCTGTCTCCAAAGTCAGCAGTGGGGGGTGGAGTCCCACCTATGTGCTGTAGCTCCGACCCCGCCTCCATCGCCACATCTTCTCTGACTCTCCTGCCTTCCTCTTCCACTTTTTAGTTCCCCTGTAATTAAAGTCCCTTTGCTCTGTAAGGTAACATAGTTCCACGTTCTGGGAATGAGGAGGTGGACATCTTTGGGGGACCGTTATTCTGTCTATCGTATCACCATTCCTTTGGTGGTGTGTGTGGTTTCCAAGAAACTCTTGAGAAAAGTACGAAGATAACCATCCTTCCCACTCTCGTTTACACTGATTTTTCCATATATCAAGACCAATGGTGTCTGCTCAAATTAAGAAGACAGTAAGCCAGTGAATCAGTGCAGAGTTCGAAGCTGCTCATCTGTTAGCTGTGAAGGAGAGAAAGCCTGTTGCTGGCTCTTCAAGGAGCAAAGCCAACGCATTTTATTGCTGGTGTTCCTGGCGTGGTGCCATAATTAATATATGGTAACAATATCACTAAGAATGAAAACGTGCAAGCATGCTCTTAAAAATGTCAGCATGAAAAGTAAACTTAATAAAAAATAGGCACAGGAACATATATAACAAAGATTATCTTTAATAATGAAATTATTTATGATCAAACACTTTCACTTAGTTTCAGTTCAATTCTAAAATAGTCACAGTAATGTCATGATTAAATATTAATGCTAACAGAAACAACCTAATTGGGAGGTTATTAAAGCTTCAAATTAAGTTTTTCTTTCCCTAACCAAAAAGTTCCGCCCAGAAGGGCATCAGGGGATTTCTAGCACGTGTGTTTTATTAACATTGATTTGCTGGGCTGAGAGAGGGACTGTGTCAGGGGAGGTTAAGCCTCAGTTCCTAGGCAATGCTAATGAGACATTTTCTGTCTGTGCTTTGAGTAACCGGAGGAGTGGTTACTACTCCTGTGTTTCTTGATGCGGAGCTGGCTGTTGCTCGGGGCACAGCCGTTCATCGCTTGCTGCCTAGCTAACCACCCCCGGACTGAAAACAGCCGCCTTACCGCACACAGTCCTGGGGGTCCGCAGTTGGGGCTGGGCTTCTGCTGGCCTCACCTCGGGTCACTTCTGGTTGCTCGGCTGGAGCTGGCGGCCTAAGGTGGCTCAACTCACGTGTCTGATGGTCAGTGCTTGCCTGTCAGCAGGACCACCCGTCTCCAGGAGGCTAGCCTGGGCTTCTTTACGTGGTGGCTGGCTCCCAAAAACAACCCGAGAGAGAGTAAGCCCCAACTCACAAGTGCTTTTTATGCCTCTGCGTTGGCGTGTTTGCTGAAGTCCCATTGGCCAAAGGAAGGCACATGACCAAAGGAAGTCTCGTTGTGGGAGGCAACTGCAGGTGGTCATAGACACAGGCATGAGTCACTGCAGGCCATGATGGTTTCCATCTACGCGTGGAGAATCACCTGGGGCTCACGTAGCTTTCTCCAGAGATACATGATGCAGGAGAGGGAGTAAAAATATTGCACACCCTTGTGTCCTGGTGGGGTTGTTTCCCCAAGAAAGAGGCTGTACATACTTCAGTCACTCCCTTACAAGCTCCCTGTAAAAGATTCTTGTCGCTTCTCAGATGCTGTGGGAAGAGCGGGGAGGCCCTGGTTAATGGCTCATGAATTGTCTAGTTCTTGTCGTCAACCAGGACGCCTGTGATACGCATTTCACTGGACGGGACCCTACCCTGACAGTACCTCAGGCTTCCATGCCCGTAGTGCCTTGGGGTGGTGGAGCCCACCTTAGGATCGGGCTTCCCCACAGAGCTGTGTGCGTGCACTTGTGTGCGTCGCACTGTACTTCTCACAGGTTTTCCCACTACTTTGTCAGTTACTGAGGGTGGGTTTGTCTTCTCCTTTTTTCCAGTTGTCTTAGTTTTTTCTTCATATATTTGGAAACTGTTATTGGGCATACATTGTTAGGATTGTTAGATCTTCCTGATGAATTACCCTGTAATTGTTAGATATTCTAATATCTGTGATGATATTAGAAATATCATTAGAAGGTTCCAGGTAGTATTCTTGTTATGAAGTCTTCTTTGTCTTCTATTAATAAAGTCACTCTAGCTTTTCTTTGATTAGTGTTTGCATGGTATCTTTTTTCCTATTTTTAAATTTTTAGTTTATCTATATTTGTTTTCTCTGGCTGCTTTCAGATTTTTTTTTAAGCATTGGCTTTCAGCAATTGGATTGTGATATCTCAGTGTAGTTTTCTTTAAGTTTATTCTGCTTCCGGTTCATTGAGCATCCTGACTGTGTAGGCCGATAGATCTCTGGCTGACATTTTTTTCTTTGTCAACCATTAAGTTTTTTGAATTGATGATTGACAAATCATAAACAAGGTTTGAATATGCCAAGATACCAAGGAACAAAATATCAATTGACGGATTCTGGTTGGGTCGGAAACAATCAGTTTGGTATGATCTAGGGAGATTCAATCCGGGTAGGGATTAAAAATTTCCTTTCAGGGGTCAGGACGGCCGGTTCTTATTCTATATCTGTCATTTCTATGACGTGTAAACTGGGGCAAGACATCTCCCCTTTAGTACCTCAGCTTTCCTATATTAAAAATGAGGGATTGGGGTCTTCTGAAGCCCCTTTCAACCCCCACCTGCCAGTATTTCATGATTTAGTGCAGCCCTTTCAAAGCATGCCCCAGAAAACGTGACTGTCATGCAATGATGAGAAGGAAAGGGCCTCCCTGTTCGAAGACGTCTGGGAGACCTTACATACTCTCGTGTTTCATAGGCTCGAAAGTGCCATGAAGTAAACACGTACCATTAGCCTCTGTTCAATAAAGAAAGACAAATATCTGTCAATTAAAGTGTGAAACAGCTCTTTCTTAGCCCTTGAAATTTTCATTTATACTTATTGAAAGAGTGGTGTAATGTTTATTTAGATGTGGATTTTTATTGTAACCGCTCTTGTGTTGGTCTAAAGAAGAAAATTTAAGCAAATTAAATTGCTTAGGTTTTTTCAAGGTTCATGTTGAGTGTGACTCTTCTGGATCTTTTTTTTTTTTTTTTTACTTCGAGTCATTCATGTTTGTTTTCCACAAGGTGTCTTCTTCTGTGCCATCAGGAGTCTGGGCGATGCAACACTTTAGAAAGGCGTGGTCCACTCTTGTCCTGGGGATTTTCTTCCAAGCCACTGTCACCCACTCTGCAAATTGTAATGCATATGTTCAGCTGAGGCTGTTTTCTGGCTGATGACAATTGTCTGATGCGTTCTGATTTTGAAAATGTCAAAATGCGGGGGAAATGTACATTTTGGAAGGAAGGAGATATGCTATAATCCCTTCTTGGGTATGCATAATGTATGATACATATTTGAGGCTCTGAGATACCCTGCACTAAAAAAAAACAAGGCCTGTTTGATTGTGTTTATCCCAATGTTTCCCAGACTTATTTGACCCTGGAATCTAGGCCCACTCCTGATGTTTTCGGGCCCTGACAAGAGTGTAAACGGAGGCCCGTATACCACACAAAGTTATACTGGTTACAAATGAAGCTCACCCACTGTTACATAAGACACACCATGTCCTTCTACCGTGACAAATATGCACGTGCTTTCCTACTTACCTGGACATCCAGGTTTGAAGTTGGGATTCTTGGACTCCTTAGACATCTGCACTGGGAGAGCTGTTTCTCGGAGCCCTAGCTTACGGTCTGTTCTCTCTCCCGTACCATCTCTGCTTTCATCCCATACTACAAGAAGCTTCTAGCTTAAGTCTGTGGACACTCTGATTATATATCCACATCTGAGCTTTCCCCCCAGGGGCTTGGGGGCTGATTGGGTACCCAGAGTGTGCGCTAGAAGGAGGATATGGATTCGGGGACATGCATCCCCTTGGACCTGTGGGCTCCTTGTCCTGAAGGGCACAGGCAGGGAGGGCCAGAGCGAGGCCTCTGTTCCTCAACACTCTCTTGCCTGGGCCCATGATGGGGCCGCCAGAGTGTTTTTATCCCGACTCCCGTTAACCTCTTGTGCGGTAGGCACTATTTCCAACAGCTCCTCTGGGGGCGGGTGGTTCTTTGTGAATACTCTGCACTTTCTTTCCTTTTTCTCTCATCTTCCCTTCTCAAGTGTTTCTTTTAAAACCTCCTCCTTAGTTGATTAATGTCACCCAATTCTTGTGTAATATGTTTTCCCCAAGGGAATACATACGAATTCATTTCATATCCATCCTCAGGAGGAACTGGGGGCGGTAACGAGTACCTTATTTAACAGCTGAGGAAACAGCAACCCAGAGCAGCGAGGCGACGAGTCCACAGCTATGAGAACAGTCACTGACCAAGGCCTCCCGCCTGCGCTTCATCATGGGCCGAGACTGAAGACATCCTTCCTGCCTGTTACGAGTGCGCTTGTGCGTACTCGTGGCTTTTTGTAACAAGGCTGTGACTGTCACATCTGTGCAGGCAAGTCCTGCACAGTTGGATGCAGAGGGCTGAGGCCAAAGAGGGGCAGGGATGTGAAAATAGTACAGGGAGAGAAACGAAATCTCTCTGCTCGATCACCTCCGTGCCCAAATCTCCTGTACAAAACTCGTGATAAGTTCATTTTACCCTCCAGAATGGCCTCTTGGTCCTCTGAAATGTGTCCTCCACCCATGGAAGGGAGAGGAAGTCCTGTAAAGTTGGGTCACGCCACTCCGTAGAGCCAAGAAAAGGGTGTGTGTGTGTGTGTGTGTGTGTGTGTGTACTGTCGCAAGTGTGAACAGTAAGTACCTGTTTACAAGTGCAAGCTCTTCACTCAACAAGAGGAGAGGTACTTTCCTCCCTCTTTTCTGGACGTCTGGGCTCAGATTTGTCTTCTGGATGAGAAATCCCCCGTCTCTCCCTCTGTTTGGTGATCATCTGTGAAGGTGGACATTCCCAGGCTGAGCCCCCCAGCTGGGTCCAGCGCAGCTGCGTACGTCCACCCAGATGGACAACAGGTGGAAGGCCCTTCCATTTCTCAAAAAGTTTGGAGAGTGAGACTCCCCTTTTGGGAGGCTTTTTGTGCTTCCAGCCACAGCTCTGCAGGCTAGGCCGGCTGCTCAGCCTCCCAATACAACGGGAGACTGAAGAATGTTAATTTCTTTTCTGCGTGGTACTTAAAATTCTAAATCTGGGCCAGTTCACATCACAACCAGGCTGGTTATTTGACTGGTGTTAGTAACACCTCAGGCTTCATCATCTCTGTGAACTGTGGTGTATTAAGAGTGTCTCGTGCTGTTGTTAGTGAGAATTCTGAAGCACAATTAGTCTTAATAGCTGCTGTAATTGACAAGAACCATTTTGTTGCATCTCTAAAACACTCTGTCCCTTCCATCAAAAGCCACAACACATGTGTGTGTCATCGGGAAACCTGCAGAGGACAGAGGACTGGTGCAATTAGAGTGACAAGTTACAGATCTAGCCTTTGAAATTAAGACCTAGAGTTACCCCTGCCTTTATTCTCAGCCCCTAATCGAGTGCTATTATTTGCACGACTCTAACCCTCTGCCAAGATTGTGCAGTTGTTCTATAGGACTGATATTTACTTTAAATATATATCAAATATCAAAGAGCCAGGAGAGAGGTTAGAATGCAATTTGTGCTTATGAAGAGGTGGGTGGCTAAGGCCAGAGACATTATTTATCTTCTGATTTCTGCGCTAGTCTTTATGAATATAAATAAGAATATGACTCTCTGGGAAGATACTGTTCATAGGGGAAAAGTAAGCCTGAGCTTGATGCTATAGGAACCCTGTGTTTTCCTTGTACCTTCAGAAAGAGTGAGTCGGTGGTGACTTCCTTTGACAACCCAGGTGTGCTCAAATACTCAGTGAAATGGGTTCACATCCTGTTTTTGTTATTGTTGCTGAGTAGCTCATGTTTTTGAATATGAATTAATTTTATAAATTTAAGTATAGCTCTGGCCGGCATTGCTCAGTTGGTTGGAGCATTGACCTGTAGCCAAAAGGTTGCGGGTTCAATTCCCGGTTGGGGCACAAGGTTGCCACTCTGGTCCCAGGTCTGGGCGTGTGTGTTCCTTGGTCTGGGTGCATACAGAATGCTTCTCTCTTGCATCGATGTTTCCCTTCTTCTCTCCCTTCCTCTCTCTCTAAAAAGCAATGGAAAAAAATGTCCTCTAGTAAGAATGAAAAAAATTTAAGTATAGTTGGCATACAATATTATATTAGTTTCAGGTGTACTAGCTCATTTCTTCTTGTGGGTCAGTAAAGAGAGAGTGAAGAGGGATGAATAGAGAGGGTAAATCATAAGCTTTGTGAAACGGGATTTTTGGAAATCTTGAATGTAGAAAAGCATCCCCCAATTTTCTCTTAAACATTACCAGTTCTCAATTTTTGCCTTCTTTTATTTCCCTGTGTTTTATAGTACTAGCTCTTTTGTAGACTGTTTTCTGTGCTTCTTGGGCAAAATAAATCCCTTTTCTGGTGGTTTCCATGGTAACACACGGTTTGGTAAAAAGTGAATTGGGCTAATAGGAGCCGTGACTATTATGACCTTAAAAATCTTTTCTGGCCTCAGTTTTCTCATCCACAAAATGAAGGCATTACTTTCACTGATTTTTAAGTGTGCTGCCTGATTTTTAAATCACTGCCTTGCTCTGTGATTTATGTAATAATGCTCTTGAGATAAATGTTGCATTCCACCTTGAATAAAACATCAATTCTTGGAATGGAAGGAAGATGGAGAAGTTGGGGAAATGTAAGAGAGTTAAAGTCAAGACTGGAGACTCTAAGATAAGAATTCTGAAAAGCTCATTGCCACAAATTAGGACAGAGGATTAAAAGGCCTCTGCAAGGAACAACATTTTATTTGGAACACTAATGCTTTTTGATGACCTCATGGACAAACCAGGGCATTCCAGAAAAATTTCAGGCTTTCACCCTGAGGGTTTTACACATCTTTTTGTTTGTTCATTTACTAATTTTAATGAAAATTTATTAGCTGGACAACCAATCAGTTCAATGGTTGGGTTTTTTAGTTTTTGTTTTTTGCTTATTCTAGCAATGAATTTACAGGATCTAGTCAAAAGAGCTTTGCAATTTTTCAGACAAGTAAAGAAGATAGCAGAGGAAGTGAGAGTCATGTCTTAAATGAATATAGAAGTCTTTAGCAATCCTTACCAAATACTTCCGACTCTCTCCCTTCCGGGCATGTGGGAGGATTGTACTTCCTGTTCCCCTGGTAGTCACGTGGGCCTGTGCACAGCCCAGGTCAATGAGTTGTAAGTGAAAGTACTGTTTGTCTTTTCTAGACTGGAATGTTGTATTCTTGGTATAAGACTGTCTGGGGCTTCCTTTTTCCCCAGCACAGTGACCAGCAAGATTGGGGTGGGGGTTGCGGGGAAGAGCAGGGGTGTGCTCCATTCTCTGAGTGACTGCAGTGATGTGAGTTCCCCACTGAACTGGGATGGGCATGTATTGTGAGTTATGGCCACTGTTGTTGCAGGTCCCCAAGCATATGGAATTGCTTGTGACCAGATCATACTCTAGCCCATTCTGATGTAGTCAGTTTGAGACTTGGTTTGATGCACAAACCACAGAAAATGTTCTGGCCACAGATGCAGGTCTTAGACCCGGGGTTCCCAACCCCAGGGCCGTGGACTGGTACTGGTCTGTGGCCTGTTAGGGACCTGAGAGCAAAGCTTGCCTGACCTCCACCACCTGTCCCCACCCCCCGCCCCCCATCCAAAGACAGCGATTGAGACAGCAAAGCTCATCTGAGCTCTCCCCTGCCCACCTCCTCCTTCCCTGCCATCTTCCACAAAACCGACCCCTGATCCAAAAAGGTTGGGGACTGTTGTCTTAGACTTTTCCAGAGAAACTGATCAATGGGCTGTGGGTGTGTGTAAGGAGATATATTATAAAGATTGGCTCACATGATCATGGAGGCTGTGAAGTCCCCAAAATCAATAGTCAGGACAGCCACAGGGGAAGTCCCAGTCTGAGTCCAAAGGCCTGAGAACTGGCGATTCCAATGGTGTCAGTTCCACTCTAAAAACCAGCAGGCTCGAGACCCAAGAAGAGCTAATGTTTCAGTTCAAGTTTGAAGGCAAAAAAGGATCTATCTATGTCTTTGATTAAGCTCTGGGGCAGGAGGAGTTCCCTCTTATTCAGCCTCTTTGTTCTATTTAGGCTTTCAACTGATGGGATGAGGCCCACCCACATCAGGGTGGGTAATATTCTTCACTCAGTCTAGATTCAAATGTTAATCTCATCCCCAAACACCCTACAGACACACCCAGAGCAATGTTTGACTGAGTATTGGGCACCCTGAGACCCAGTCCAATTGCGACATAAAATTAACCATCACAAGGTGCATTTGAGGCATGATCAATATCTTCCATTCACTAGGAAATACCTCAAACGTGGTTTGGGATGTACAACATCAGACCTTTAAGTCCAGCACTGCCATATTCTCCTGGGGTATTGCAATCAGGGCTTCCTGAGTTGACTAGATATTGAGTTTCTTAAAAAAGAGCAGTTGGTTTATGTGTCAGGACTATATTATATTAAAAATTCTTTTTTGCCCCCTGGGCAAATTCATTTGACTTTGAGGAAACCACATGTTTGTATGTGGGGATTCTACCACCCTGCCTGCTGGGTATGGCCAACATTAGCATATGGGCATCTCAATTTAGTACCCAGGGTGGACTAGCACACGAGGTTTTGAAATTTTTGGCGTTCTCTAGTAGACTTCTGCCCATCTTAGATATCCCTAAAGGTCACCAAAGCAACAACCCCAAGGCACCACTCCAGCGGCAGCTTTCCACAATTTAGCTTGGAGCTCAACTTCTTGTTAAGTGAAAGTGATTAAAAAGGATTTCAAGCATGCAGCCCGAGACTGCTGAAAGTGGCAGATGGTGTGAGCTAGTACATTATGTCAAGGAATCCATGCACATTTTTGCAACCACTTACAGCTCTTGGTACATATTAATACTCCCAGAATGCTGTCATCACAGGAGCCTAGCCAGCTGACCCTTGTCAAATGTGCCATTTCTTTTTCGTTTCCAAAAGGCTTCATTTCGGTTGCCTCTTTCTCTCCTCTCCTAGGAGAATCTTGTTTGGAGGTTTTGTTAAGAATTCAAGGCATTCCGAATTGCTCTTTAAGAGTCTCTTTTTTCATCCGTGTTCTCCTTTGTTTGGGATAGATGTTGGGGGCGGGGGGCCATTTACTCCCTGGCCGTCTGTCCATTGTGGGAGGCTTTGCCCTGTATGCCCTAACACTTCAGAGAAGACAGAGACAACGTGGGTTCACACATTTCAGCTTATCAGCCCCATTAACGACTTGGGGTAGTGGGAAGTGCACGCTCTGGTCGACCACCTGGTCCAGATTGAACTCCCTCATCTAGGTGGGTCCTTACGTCCTGGTGTACTGTTGGCTTGCAGGAGAAAAGGTCTAAAACCTGAGCCTGCACCCACCCAGAGGGACACACCAGCCACTGCTTGTGCTGTCTTTGTTGGAGCAACAGCCTCCATTTGCAAAATGTAAAAATGCCCCAGCTTGTGTCTAACATCGAGCTCATCTCTTTCTGCCAATGAGCTGTTTTGAAGTTTTTGTCAGTTTTGCGTCAGGGCTTCCTTGAATGTGACTGTCCTTTCTCAGACTTGACAAACCATTGATTGAGACCTGAGTCCTTCAGCAGAGACCTGCCCTCCAGCCACGAGTGGGCACGGGCAGGGCATTGGAGGTAGGAGGCAGCCTCCCAGGCTTTGCTTTGGGCTTCTTGAGCGGTTCGTGTTATACCTTAGAGATGCCTTGGCCACGGTGGGGGGAAGTGCTGCCAGGCAAGCAAGAGCAGAAGACGAGGTTACACTTGATTCGGTCTCAGATGGAAGGTGGCGGCGGGTACCACCGAGGAGGCTCGCTCCCAGGTTGGGCAAGCCACCTTGGGGGTCCCTCCTAATATTTGCAGAGGAATCCGCAGGAAAGGCTAGACTTTGGGTGGCCTAAGCGTGGGGGGACCCTGAGTCACTATAATTTGAATATGAAGAGAAATGTAATTTGGGCCGGTGTCCGGGCCTTCTGCTCTTCTCCCTGGGCTTCCAGCAAGCCCGGAGCTCATTGCCGAGTTCATCTTGTCTCAGCCATAGGGATCTATAGCCTCTGGAAGGGTCTCTATGCCTGCATAACAAGTTAGTCATGGACAAGCCTGGGCACTGTCAAATGTACCAACGGCAGACTCTTTCGGGGCTCTTTTGAGACCCTGGTACCAAGATGACCCCTGGTGGGTGGAAGTAGTGTTTTTGTCTGAAGAGAAATGATGTTCCCACTGTCAATCATCCAGGGAAGTGACTCATCATGGGGCAGCAAGTGAGAAAGCTTTTCGTGCCGACTTGGAACTGAGCGATGGAAAGTCCCAGCGCCGGTCAGGGGCATTCGTGTTCTCTGTGTTACCTGGAGACGGTAGGTCCTGTGGGAAATGGATCCGGGCAGTGAGGTTTCGATGGGGAGAGAGGAGGGAAGAGTCAGCTCGTGCCCTGTGAAGAGCTGGAGCCCTGGGAAGCCGAGGCGGATCCTGCCTCCGAGGGGGAGCGCGAGACAGACAAGAAAGGCACGGCTGACGCACAGCACTGTCTTCTCCGTGTGTCGCAGGCCGGCCCCGGCGATCAGCAGATACGCGCCCGGGCATCTGTTCAGGAGATACCTGTTAGATTATTAGCTCCGCAGCTCCCATCTCCACCAGTCACCCGGAATGACAGGGGAACCTGGTAGCCGCTCCTTATCTGGTTTCACTTGGGGGAGGAACGAAGCACAAAGCAAATGGAACTCCTTGGAAAAGCAGGTCACCTTTCTTCCTCCATTTTCTAGGGAGGCCGGACCCCACTCTTGAGTGACCAGGGCCTGTGTCACTCAGAGGAGGAAGTGGCTGCCCGTGCGGTGAGCTTTCAGCCCTACTGGAAATCCCTGCTCTAAGCAAAAATATCTCCTCTCCTTTCAGCTGCCTTGAATTCCCAAGTTATTTCTATGGGCTAAGCATATGTTTCCAAGAGTCCCTATAACAATACAAATACCCACAAATAAGTCGTGCATTCAAGCGCCGTCAGCTTTTGATGCGGTGCTAGGAATTACTGTAACCCCGAGTGTCTCCAAGCGGGCTCTGCACGCCCCTTGTGGCGTGTGGTCCAGGAGATGGCTGTGGATGGTGTCTGCACAATCGAATCTAGTGTTCTTTTTTAGTTTATATTTTTATCTAGGTGGTCACTTTTTATTTAAGGCAAGTGGGCCTGCTGATGAATGTTGAACACATAAAATCCCTTTTGAATGAGCTTATTTAATTTTTAAAAAGGTAACATGAAGAAAAACACTAAGTACATTATAAGATAGGTGTACATGAATATGGAAAATAACCTGAATGATTCTAAGTTTGGAAAACGCTGATTTAACAGTATATCTTATTTCATGAGTAGATGGAAAGGCCCTGTAATGAGGGTGAGGCAGAAGCAAGGTTGGGAGTCCTTGGCCTTGATTTATTGACTAATTGGCTAATGGTGAGTGCTGAGAACACCTGCAGAAGGCATAGGGAGGAAACTGATTCAGCGTGGGGACCAGACGGACTAGAGGGGGGGACCCCAGTTCTTGCTCTGGCTCTGCTATGACTGACAAGGTCCTATGACAGCTGGCAGGACCCTAGGAGCCTGTTGTGTCATCCCCCTCTCAGAGAAGTGACAGCCTGGAGTACCAGGCTGGGCAGAGCAGAGTTCGTGCCTGGGCCCCAGAGGCAGGAACTTAAACTTAACCATCAATAGACCATCCCCTGGGGTGCCCTGCCAGAAGGGGAGCCTGGGAACAACAGAGCATCTGGGAAGTTAATTCTGGGGCCAGAGGGGCAATGGTTCTTGTCTTCCAAGACCAGGACTGGAAAAGTCTCCAAAGACCTTGCAATGCGACCGACCAGATGTGTTTATTTATAGGGTGTGCTGGCTTCAGCTATGGCCAGGAAGGCGCGCACATAAGCTGGGTCTGCTGATCTTTGAGGGGAGTGACCCTGGGTCTTTTAGAACTTGATCCCCCCATGGCTTTGAAAAGCAGCTACATGAGGACACACATGGGCTCATCTTGCTCACCATTCTTCCCAAGCCTATGGGTGCCGAATTAGAGCCCACTAAGCATTTTCTGAATGAATGAATGAATGAATGAATGAACGAACGAACATTTGTTGAACTAAGCTGAGCTTGATGATATTGAGAAGATATTTCAGCTCTCTGAACCTCAAAGTTTTCATTCTCATAGTCAAGTCTTAACTGTCGGCTAAATCATACTCTCAGTTCGGTTTGCCTCATAAGGCTATGGTGAGATCAGATAAACAGAATTGGTAATAGCTACTTACCGTTTGCGTTCTTGCTGTGTACCAGGTACTGTGCCAAGAACTTCCCATGCATTCGACTACCCCGTGTCCTCACAACAGCAGTTCCCACTCAGGATACCTGTGACATTTTCAGGGCCCAGGGCAACAGGAAAACACAAAGCTCTTTGTTCCAAAATTACTTAAGAATTTCAGGACGGTGACAGCAGAGTATTAAACCAAGTGTGAAGCCCTGCTAAGCAACTGCAGAGGTCACCTGTCCCTGAAGCTGCCCCTGCCTCCTATCCCTCACTGACCTATGATTTAACTGAGGTTTGAGAAGGTCACACTCGTACAAGGTCACTGGCTACTAAGAAGCACACAGGGTTTATATCCTGGCAGTCTGAATTAAGAGCCCAGGTTTGTTGCCACTGCTCTGTAACACCTTTCTAGGGAGACAACGCATGCAGAAAATAGTGTTGCCTAAATATAGAGTGTTATTACTTTTTCCCATCAACAGGGGCAGCCTTACGAAGGAAGGCCACGAAAGAGTTGTAGGATGAATGCGTTTTGGGGATCTAAGGAGAGCGTGGTGATGAATTCATCACACGGCACTGTATACCGTGTTTTGCCGTGTGTCATGAGCACTTTTTTGCCCAAATTTTTGAGGGAAAAATAAGGCACATTATACATGGGCTGTACTACTTCTCTATCTGTATAAATGTTTTTAATTCTTTTATTTATGCTTAAGCATTAAAAGTGTAACTCTAGAGAGCAATAACAATATCCGTATGCAAAATGATACCTTGGAATATGATGATTGGTTTTGTTTCTAAATATAAGTAAATAATAAATTGAATTAAAACATTAAAGTGCAAGATTTTTTTCCCTGAAAGTTTGTGCCAGAAACGTGGGTGGGCATTACACATAGCAAAATACGGGGACTTTGACTTTGCTAAGAGAGTAGGTCTTCTGTTTGCTCACTACACACACGCACACACACACACACACACACAACTATGTGGGGCGATAAATGTGTTAGTGAACTTGACTGTGGTAATCATTTCACAATGTAAATGTATATTGAATCACCATATTGTATCCCTTTAAAAATCACATTGTACAACCTAAAAACATACACTTTATGTCAATCATACCTCAAAGCTGGAGGCGGGAGTGGGAAGACCCAAAAAAGAGGCCATAGCCACGAGGAAATATCTGGAAAACCACTTCCATTCAGAAGCCTGAGCTGCCACCGGGAGATCGGGTCTGGAGGGGCTCCGGGTTCTCACACCAAACATGCTCTTCTCTCTGTCCTCCAGTCTCACTTAGGGACCATCAACATTGCGACAGGTGCTGATTGTTCTGAGGCCATCAACATGAGTTTACAGAAGGGGAGGTCAGGCCGAATCAGCCTGATTAATATTGTCGGTGGAATGTGTGCAAACCTCTGCAGGAAGGAGGGGGCTGGAATCCGCTTGGGCTCTGAGCAGGCGCTGGGTGGGGACGACAGCCAAGTGGTGAGGCTGAAACAGGGGACTGAAACAGCGGGCTCACGGCGGAATGCCGACCTGGAGGCCAGAGCCGGTGTGTCGGAGGCTCCTGCGAACCCAGCAGCCTGAGAAGCCCTGGTTTGCTTGTTCCCAGAGAATTCTTCAGAGCCTCGCACCCTGCCACCTGCCAGGGGCACAGGGCCTAGCCCTAGAACGCTCCCCAAAGACTGTGCTTCTGGGTTGACATCCCTCAGCCCTCACCCCTCTTGTTTGGGAAAGAGGGCCCTGGGTTTAGAGAAATCAAATGCCAAGTACAGTTAGAGATGATTTTAGAATCGTGTACACCAAGACTTCTTTCTAATTCTCTTGGCAATGAACCCCTCCATTAACCCAAATTAAAGCTGTAGAGATTTCACATTGCAACCCTGTAGGCAAGTGGTGTGCATGAGAATTCTCCACGTCTCCCCATTTACTGAGAGGGATTTGCTAATCATCTTGAAGGCAGAGGAGACAGAATGGACAGGCTTCTGCACCAGGACCAGGAGTCAGCCAACTTCTGTAAACGCCCAGAGAGTAAAATAGGTCAGGCTTTGTGGGCCACACGGTCTGTGTTGCAACCTCTCGGTTCTGCTGTTACAGCATAAAAGCAGCCACAAGCAATACATAAATGAAGGAGCACATCTATGTTCCAATAAAACTTTATTTACAAAAAACGGGAGCTGGGCTGGATTTGGCCCTGGGGCCATAGTTGTCAACTCTTGATCTAGACCTGCCTTTTGTTGAATGTTCCTGAGGATTCCCAGGGATTGATTTATATCCACCACAGTGGTTTAAGGGATTTTCTAAAGATGATTGTGCTTATTTGTAATTTGCAAAGACTTTGATTCTACCATGCTATTACATGTGACTTTTAAAACATGTCTGACAGAACTGGGTGCAGGGAAGTTTAGGGAACTTGTCTCAGAGCATCCAGCGAGGGAGTGAGGAAGTTGGGAAGCTAGTTTTGGCCTGTCTCTCCCAAACATCTACTCCTGACTGATCTAGAAATGACTTATGTTTCAGGACAGTGCTTCCTACAGCCTACTACTGGGCTAGGCGCCTAACAGAGGCCTTTTGGTGGTTCTAATGATATGATTAGGAAGAAGGAATTAGAAGGACAACCACTAGGGGAGGGTACAAAAGGCAATATTAGCCCCCCCACTCTCCAATTAGTTCCTCTCCCTCTCCATTACCACCCCCTCAAGCAATATAAATCCATCGACATATAATAATACCTTTCAGTGGACCTGGGCATTTTTATGAGATGTGAGGATATATTTGGCCAAAGTCATGGAACTCAACATTTCTCAACAAAGTATGATGTCATTTAGAAGTTCATGTTCCTGCCATTGTTTCAAGAGTCCTGTTAAAACAGCCAAATATGTTTTCATGGGCTCTCACAGCAGGGAAGCAGCCATGGTCGTGCATAGCCATGTCAATTAGAAGTGGATTAATTAAGCGATGAGACAGGAGCAGCAGTGCGTTGCGGAGAGGTTATTGCACGGCTCACGGAGTGCCGCTGAGGCATCCAGCCAAGAGCCGAGTGACTTTTGCCGGCCCAGGCATTTCAGCGTCCAAGACGGGCAATGTTCTCCTAGAAACAGGGTCCTCTGCCACCCACGTCCACCGTGAGGATAAAAAAACCCTCCTATTAACTAGGTGTTATTAGGTCTGGGTGAATTGACAACTGTTTCATTATTTCATAATTATGATTAACGGCCTTCCCAATGAAGTCATTGTCCTCGATCCCAAAGCCAACTGGTCCCTTTTGGGACAGTGTCACCAAGTCATGGTTAATGTTCCTAGAAACATGAAGTGCATAGAGCTTCCCAAACCCTGGGGAGGGAGGGGAGTCGTAACTGCCTTTGGAGACTGCGCAGGAAGCAGGCCTCATCTTGGGAAGTGACCCGAAGAAGCCAAGAGGGGCTGGGGTTGTATGTACATGGTGATGGGGAGCAGAGGCAGGAAGAGGCCAGGTAGTAACTGCCACTGGTCTTTAAACTGCACTTTGCTCTCTGCTAAGCACAGTCCCGTGGATTTTTCATTTGGCCTCCTTAATCCTTCTTCAAAGTGAATGAATGTTGTTATTACTACTGTAGATGATAAAACAGGCTCAGAGAGGTTAGGCCACTGGCTTGAAAGTCCCAGAGCTGTTGCTTGGCAGTGTGGGCATTTTAACTCGGGGCTCTGGACTAGTGCCTGCTTTGTTCTGTGGGCAGCACTCTGGACCGGGGTGACAGCTATGGCGTAGGGCAGATACACCCCTTTGATTCACAGAAAATCACTGAATGCTTTTTTTTTGTACTAGGCACTTCAGAAATACAAGGAAGAATCATTAGATTACAGATAATGCCGTGGGCTGAGGTGTGCCTCCCCCTCCTGTTCATATGTTGAAATCCTAACTCCTCGTACCTCGGAATATGACTGTATTTGGAAATAGAATCTTTAAAGAGGTAAGTAAGTTAAAATGAGGAAATTCATGGGCCTTCATTAAACATGACTGGAGTCCTTCTCAGAACAGGACATCAGAACATGCGTACAGAGGGAAGACCAGGTGAAGACACAGAGAAGACAGCTGTCTACAAGCCAAGAAGAGAGGCCTCAGAAGGGACTAACCTGTCTACACCTTGATCTTGGACTTCTAGCCTCCAGAACTGTGAGGGAATAAATTTCTGTTGTTTGAACATCTCTCGGTCTGTGGTCCTTTGTTACTGTGCAGACTCAGTCTGTAGTCCCAGCAAATAGCACAGACTGAGTGAAGTACAACCCAAGGCAAGGTGTGATCGGAGCTGGAGGAAAGGGCAAACAAAATCAATAAAATATCATAAAAACTATTTTTTGGGGGGGACTTGGGCAATATGTATTCAAATTTTAAATATTCATACCCTTTGTGTTAGGTATTCCACAGTTAGAAATTTATCCTAAATTATCAGATAAATGTGCATGGATGTATTTACAATGATGGCGAATAGAGGCCCACAGACCATTGGGAACTAGCTACGTTTCTGTGGTTAGAGGATGGGGTCAGTAGAGTGTGGTACCTGATGCCAAGGAATCTAATGAGCCGCTGGAAAGGATGAGGCGGGTTCAGGAACACTGATGGGAAGATGTCTGCAATGCTGTTAAATGAAAAAGTGGCGAGTGCTAGAGGAGGGACTCCACTGATGTGTACTTACATGTATCAAACATAGAGAAGGGTATGCACCGACTGTTAACAGTGCCTTTCCCTGGGTATGTGGCTACACAGGAGGACCTTAACTTTCTGCTTACTTAGTTCAAGTTTGGGAGGAAGCTGAGCTCTGAGAGGAGGGGCAGCTTTGGAGGCCTCGGCAACAAATCATGCTCCACTCTCCTTATAGGAGTGGTCCTGAGAACTGGATGAGTGCACGTGTGCTTGGGACAGTGATTCAAAGCAAAAATAGCCAACACCTGTCGAGTGCTGTTCTACGTGCTTTACATGAAATAACTCATTCAGTCCTCCCTACAGCCCTTTGAGGTAGTGTGTGTGATATTGTGATTTACAATAAGACATATGTATATAGATTTGGTGTTCTGGCACAGAGCTCCTAAAAAAACCCCTTGGAATAAAGAATGGAAGTCATGAAGGTGTCTTTTGTTATGTTAATGAAGGGACTTCTGGACCTCTCCTAAGGATGGGGCTTGTTTCCAGTTTGGAGACTTGGAACTTTTAGTCCCATCCCCTCATTTCTGGGTAGGCTAGAAGGGCTAAAGATTGTGTCCAACCGCCGCTGACCAATTAGTAAGTCTACCGTCCCTACAGAATGAAGCCTGCACAAAAGCCCCAAATCTGGGGTGGGGGGCGGTGTTTGGAGGGCGTCCAGGCTGAGGAATCAGAATGTTTCTATGAGCCACTGTGCCAGGCCCCAAACTCCACAGACACAGAAGCTCCTTTGTTTGGGACCCTGCCCTGAGTATCGCTCCCTCTGGCTGCTCGTTGGTATCCTTTGGCATCTTTTGTAATAAGTTGGTAATCTAGTGAGTAAACTGGTATCCTGAGTTGTGTGAGCCACTCTAGCAAATTCATGGAACCCAAGCAGGGGGTCATGGGGACCTCCGATTTACAGCCCGTGCCAGTTGGTCAGAAGCACAGGTCACGGCCTGGACTCGCTTGGCATCTGAAGTGGAGGATGGTGCTCTCTCTGGGCGGATGGTGTCAGAATCGAGCTGCGTGGTAGAACACCCACCCGGGGTCAGAGAATTTGCTGCATGTGTGTGGACTCCTCCCCACCCCCTGCCCCACCTCCCGCCACATTGTTATTGGTGACCAGAGCTTGTAGTTTGATGTGAATATGAACCTCAGTTTACAGAAAGGAATTGAGGCCCAGAGATGATGCATGAGTTGCTCAAGGTTGCACAGCTAGCAAGTGGGCGAATTGAGATTTGAGTCAAGGTAATATGGCTTTGGAACGTTTTTCTAATCATAGTTTAGAAGATGTGCTCTCTTTATGGGAAGTTTATTGTTCAGCGTGGTTTGTGCTGGGCGCAGTGTGGAGATGGCGGTGGTGTGGACAGCCGCTCCCACTTCTGGCGAGTTTACCTGTGCTGCACAGTTTGTCCTTTGTGTGAGTCATCATGTGTAATCTTAATGGCAACACGAAGAAGGTAATAGGATTAATCTTCCCATTTTTCACATGAGAAAGCTGAGGCAGAGAGTTACTGACTTGTCTAAAGTAGAAATAGAATTGGGATGCAGAATGAACCCCTTAACCACTAGGCTGCACAGCCTCTGGGCAGCTAGCTAGCTTCAGCGGTGCTGTGACCGCCCGCCCCATCTTTATATTAAGTTGAAGTGAGGATTGAGTAAACATCAGTTGCCACTGGAAGGATGGAAGGATGAGCTGGATTTTTCCTGGAGTCGCTGGCTCCTCTCTAGGTCATGTACATGTTAGACCTCACCCCAAAACAGGCACCCTGTGTCCTGAAGGGGCAGCGGAATCTCAGCAGGAACCAGTGTGGTCTGAGTGGGGTCCTTGAAGAGTCAGCCCTTTGGTGGGGACGATGGTGAGACGCTGGCTACTGGTGCGAGTTGTCTGATTCCCCCCTTTTCTTCCCATAGCTCTAAATAGCGCCTCTCCCTGCCTCCCTGATGAGCTAGTTTAAAATAGCCTCTCCCCTGTGGCAAAAGGCTCCCTTCCGTGGCACTGTTGGGGGCGGGAGGAAGTGATCTAATCCACTTCGAAAGCTGTTCCTCTCTTGCTGTTTAGTCAGGGAAGGTGATACCTGAGTCCACAGCTGGGTAATTAAAAACCCTCTTAATACCACTTGGAAATTAAGTGGCTCGTAGACAACACACCGAGTCTCCCATCCTCTGGGCTTGGGGTAATGAGTGTCTTTGATACCAGTGCCAATTGTAGTTTGAACCTCTTGAGAGGCAACTAGAATAAAAACAAGAAAATCTTATAAAAAATAGGAAATAAAAAAACCCCAAACAATTCTGCCCTGCATTTATGTTTCCTGTAATTTTGCATCTTCCATTACTGCTTGAACTTAAAGCAAACCCCAAACCCGAAACAGCATACACTTTTTTGGAATATAGTTTGACTTTAAGTCATCATGAATTGTCTTCACATAGTACAAAATCTCACATTTACTAAAATGTGCACAGTTAATTGCATTTCATTGGAAATTCATATTGACTCTGTGTCTCTACACTAGCAAGTTACCATGAGTCTAACACACTTGGGTAGCAGTTTGCCTTTTTGGAGCATTGCAGAGTGTTAAATGACCCCAGATGGACTCCCTTTTCCCTGAAGTTGAGGAGGCTCAGCCAGGACATGGGAATCGGGCTGGGGAGGTGACGGTTCATCTTGGCCTTTACTCAGTTCACCAATTCAAATGCTAATCTCATCCAGGAGCATCCTCCCAGCCACACCCAGAAACAATGTTTTACCGGCATAGACCAGTCCAGTGGACCATTAAAATGAACCCTGCACCCCTATAACCTGGCCCTAGAGAAGTTCCCCGAATCTAAAGCAGCCCATAAGAAAAGAGGATTCCCAAACTCCTAATTCAAGGTCTCGAACTTGAAAGTAAATCCACTTGTGGAAAGAAAACATTATGTTTTTCATGACCTGATTTAGTGACCTGAAATTCATCGCCACTTTGATGATTATGTCTCCAGGTTAGCTCGACTGGAATTCCTGGGATGGTTCATCCCAAAAAGAACCCGGTGGCCTCTTGCAGTCCTGGCAACAGGTTGGACGGCGAGAAGCGCTCCCGTCTCATTCCTCTCGGTATGATGAGATGCGGCAGCTGATGGATCCAGGGATGCTAAACGGCTTTATTAATCACACCACACACGAAAGGCTGTGTGTTTTCTCCAGGAGTCTAGTGAGAGATTGCCTTGTCTCCTGCCGCTCCTGCGGTATAATCAAGGCATCGAGCTAAATTAAAGGAAATGCCATCTTCTCGTGACAGCAGGTGCAAAATTACCTCTAATTATGAATTTGCTAGGTACAACAGTGACTCTGCGTGAATTGTAACGTTGCGTTCATTAAAACAGCCGTGCGGGGTCTCACCTTGACACGCGTACAGAGTCTCTGAATCCAGTAGAGAGTCCGTCGCAAACTATCCACTGTGCCCTTGGTGAATTGATCTGGTCTGACAGTTTGCAACCCCAAACGTTTATTCAAAGTATAAGATTCGGGGTAAGGACTGTGGGGTCTGAGCCCCAGATTTACTACGGCTGGTGTGTGACTTGCACGAGTCAGTGAATCTTGTCCGAACTCAATTCCCTTCCCTCGTAAATGAGGGCGTCGGAACTGGGCAGTCGGCGAGTCTTCTCACATTTCTCCTTCTAGCTGTTCCTTCTACCAGAATGTCGGTCCCATTGGGAAACAGTGGTGCCTTTTTAAAAACTTGAACAGAAATGAAGAAAGTTGTGAAGCCTGAAGTATGTTGAACCCATATTCGTTGAGCTCAATTTCTGAAAAGACAAACGCCACGTTTGGGAAAATGGAATCTCTTGGTTTCCCTGTTTGCCTCCATATAATGAATCTAAACCTCAAAAGGCTCTGTCCAGGGCAGCTGAAACTTCAGGAAAAAAGAAGCATGAAGGCTCATTTTGATGAGAAGACTGAACTCCAGATGGTTGTTTAGGGGGGAACCAACTTAGATTTCTGGCTGAGACTCAGAATGTTATACATTTGCCTACATATTTAATACTGTACTCAAGTTCCCAAGCCGTCTCTGATGGATTTTTTTCTTATGTGCAAGTTTGGGTATTTCTTTCTCCTCTAAATGGTTATTTCTCTACACAGATACATGTGGGAGAATATTTAATTAGAATTGGAAATGTTTCGAGCCTGTTAAGTACAATCTAAGTGATAAGTATCGTGATCTTTACATGCTACAATAAGCATTATAATACATGCCTAATTCACTGATGAACACTTGGCATGTCTTTGACAAATTCTTAATAAATTGCTCAAAAGAGCCCTTTAGAAAGTGTCATTTCACACTATATAACTCTACCTCTGATATTTCTCAACCTTGTCTATCTGCAGAAATGGGAAATTCTCTTGAACATTTTTCTTAACTGATTCTGATTTATGGCTTTCGGTGGAAACTCCCAGGGACTTGTTGCAATATACTGTAAATGAAATCTGCTAGCTACACAATTTGAAAAGTGAAGGCTGTAGTCTCCAAGTTTTCACCTAGACAATGAGTTGTGGGGTCCATCAGTACATAGGAGTCCTGCACCCTGCACTCGGTGTGCATCTTCAAGGGAAAAGCTGTGTGAATCTAACAAAGACGAGCCACCGCCCGGATGTCATCCTGGGGGTATTAAGAGAAGATTTGTAGCAATTTAGTTCACTGTTACTGTTAGGGGCAGCGATTCCTTAGCATCGAAGTACTCCATAAATTCTCCCTGTGCCCAGACCTCAGACTTTGCAATTAAATTGGGGTGTAAGTAAAAGATGGTTGGGAAAATTAATTTAAAAATGCATTAATTTAGGAAAGTGCATGGCTGCTAGCAACTCAAATTACTTGAAAGTGGGGGAAAAGCAATGCTGGGTTCAGTGGGATCATATATTTATCTCTCACTACGTGCCCCCAGCAAGCGGTTCTATCTGCAAGTGTTTCATGGCGAGTGTCTAATTTCAATCTCCTCTATCTGCACTAAGGTAGCTGAAATGACTCAGGATATTCCGATGAGAAAGGTGCAGCTCAAAGAGGTTAAACGTATTTTAGCCAGGGGACCTGGCTCACTGACTTTTTAAATGAGTATTTCATTTTGAGATAATTTTAGATCTATGAAATAGTCACCAAGACAATACAGAGAGTTCTGGTAAGCATTTTACCTAGTATTAACACCTCACATAGCCATGGTGTATTTCTCAAAATTAAGAAATTACCGTATTTTGCCGTGTATAACATGCACCCATGTTTGTGTGAGCATCATACACAGGGTTATTATACCCGTTGTAATGCCCATGGAATGTAATCATTATACCCATGTACAATATGCATCCTTAGTTTTCTCTCAAAAATGTGGGCAAAAAGTGCTCATTATATATGGCAAAATATGGTAACACTGGTACATTACTATTAACTAAACACCAGACTTCATTCACGTTTTATCCCTCCCCCCACTAATGCTTTTTTCTGATCCAGGATCCCACTGAAGACCCCACATTGCATTAGCTGTCATGTCTCCTAGCCCCTTTTGGCCTGTGACAGTTTCTCAGTCATTCCTTGTCTTTCATAACCTTGACATTTTGGGGGAGTACCGGTCAGGAATTTTGCAGAATGCCTGTCAATGTGGATGTGTCTGAATGCTTTTTCTCACGATAAGACGGGGGTTATGGGTTTTGGGGAGAGTGCCACAGAGGCGAAGGACCTTTCTCATCACGGCATACCATGCTTCTCTGCTGCCAACCTAGCCTACCAGGGGCAATGTTCACCTCTGTCTGTTGGTTCAGGTAGTGTCTGTCCAATTTCTGGGGCTACGTTTTGGGTCAGTGGTAAGGATGTGGCAATTGATTAGTAATGTCTGCCACAAGCACAGAATTGGTCATTGTGACGCACCATGTTGTGGAGATGAAGAAACTGAGATTCAGTTAGCAGAACTCCATGTTCCTGTTCCTGTGGCTTAGCTATCCATATCCCCAGCATTAAAAAAACCCCCAAAATTTGTTGAACATCTATCACATGCAATAGGTTTCTCATCTAGTAGAGTGAGAGAATGGAGAGGCTTTATGAGAGACTTAAGATAACCCAATTTCCTCATTATTTTTTTTAAATTAAAAACATTAAAAACTCTGAAAAGAGAGAAAATACACCAGAGGCTCAGAAAGTCACATTTATTGCCTGAGGCATAGGAGCCAAGGAGGCTGAGGCTGGAATCTCGTCTTCTGACTGGTTTAGTGTGTCACATTCCTGCTTAGACAAGCTATTACTGTGCTTCTGTAAGTTACCTTAAGTTTTCACAGGTACTTTATGGCATGAAAATTAGCACTTTTCATTGTGTAGGAGAATGATACATCAAAACATTTTCTTTCTATCTCACCGAAACATTTTTGATTGCTTAGTATAAATGCATAATTTTTACGAACAACTGTGGGCTTTCAAAAATTTACTCGTGTGATAACAATTGATTACCAGCCATTCTCAGGTGTTGAGCTGGATGCTGGCTATACATTGGTGAATAAAATGGATAGGTCTCCACCCAAGGACACTTACACTGTAGTGGAATATACAGACATAAAATAAAGTAAAATAATGACAATCACAAAGGATGAAGATTGACAAAATGAAGGGAGGGGAACCTAACTGGGGTTGTCAGGGGTGACTAGCCTGAGAGAGTGTCACTTACAGCGAGAAGGAGGTCTGAGTCGGGGTGGGTTGTGTACACAGAAGCCCTAAAAGACAGGACAGGTGACAAGTCTGAAGAACCGGAAATAAGGTCTGCAAGGCTGGATTGCAGTAAAGCATGGGGCAGCTGAGATGTCATAAGCTACCCACGTCCCCTCAGCCCTTAGTGGCCCTCAGTACAGTGGTGGCTTTCCCTTGCATGCCGGGCCATCAAACGGGGCCGGGAAGCGGTGCCCGGGAGTTGATGTCCCAGCGTTGTTCTCAACCTAGGACGAGTGGGAGTTGGTGGGATTTCTGGGAGGCACATTCTGTGTTTCCGGGAGTCCCTGGGAGGATTGAGCCTCAGTTTCCCACCTCCGTAACCTGCTTGATAACATACCTTTTATCAGCTTCATTCCCCTGGCTGCCTTCCATCCCCAATCCTTTATCATTCCCCTCCCAAAGAAGCCTCTCAAGTTCATCCCTATTTCAGGGCCTTGTTTGGAGGAACCCACTGGAAGATCAATGGACAGCTCGACACAAGCTCAGATTGGAGATGTAGGCAGAGGCTACCCCATGCGACACCTGGCAGGCTTTGGGAAGAACTTTGAATCCCTTCTAATTGCAACAGGAAGCCCCTGAAGGCTCTTAAGAAGGGAGTGACTTGATTAGATTTAGGTTTTAAGAAAGATACTCTAAAGTGTAAGTTGGCCTTAGAATCATGGGTTTAGAAGACATCTTAGACACAATCTATTTGAACCCTTACTTCATAGGAAAAGCAAGTGAGATCCACAGAAGTAGTGACTTGCCCCAAGCCACACAGTGCTAGACATAAGACTACTTACAAGTCAGATTTCAAGACCAGTCTCCTAACTGCCTGGGACTCACGGGTGGCTCTTCAGCTCCGATAACCTCTTAGAGCTCTTCCCCTCAGACAGCATTTGCTGAGCAAAGGAACATGAGTTTTGATTTCAACATTGTGCTGCAGAGGATGGCGTGTGATAATTACCCTGCCGTGTTAGACAGTCCAAGCTGCAGGGGAGAGACACGGTTCAGACGTTGGCCCCCTTATTAAGTACTGAAGCCACTGAAGATTGTTGCTTCACGGTAAGTATCAGGACAGGGCACGATAACCGTTTGCAAATATTTGTAAAGGTGCAGACAGTGGAGAGGGAGAGAAATTACTGAGCTGAGAACAGTGGAAGAAAGCTCGAAGTAATGAGCTGGAACGAAAGGGAAGTATTATTAGCTGAAGAGTGGGAAAAGGCTGCTTTCGATGAGCACCAGCCAGATGTGTTTACACACAGACCAGTGGCCTGAGTGAACCTGGTGAAGTCTGAAATAAGAAAAAAGAAGAATTAAAGGGCTTCATACCAGCACATATCTCTTGTATTTCTTGGAGTTATTTTTCTCTTATCTCCCCACTTCTCAAACGTATTATTCGTTGTGTGTCTGAGACGCAATGATTTTGCCACAGAAGACACGCGATGCTCTTGGCCAGTGTTAGGAGAGACCGACTCAAATGCGTCTCATCAGACGGAAATGGATAAATAATGGGACCGCAAACCAACTGTTCACTAATGATGTTTCACTCGCTGATTGTCTGTGGCATTAGGAGAGAATACATTACAATCGTTAATAATTTTTACGGTGGTTTAACATTTGTGCAATTTTAAACTGCAACAAAAGAAATGTCAAGGTTACTGAAACAGGACATCTTCACTGGAAGATAAAAATTTCCAGTGTCAGTGTAAGTGGTTAATGTTAAAATAAAAACGAAATAAAACCAAAAGAATGATTTTGTGTAACTTAAGTTCTTTTCAGTGGATTTAAATGGCTGTTATTGAATAGGATTCACTAGTAATTAAGGCTTTTTTTCCTCATTTTATTGGATTTGTGGGATATACCAGCATCAATGATTTCACTACCTATTAAAGTAGCCACAATCTGCCCATCCAAAAAAAAAAAATGCCTAACAACCTGTAGGTATTTCTTCAGTTTGGGGGGCGGCGTCTCCTGAGGATATGGTGTCACAGACGGGGATGTGTGGTTCCTCTATGCTGACTGATCCTCTTCCTCACGTCATTATTAGGGTCATCCCTGAACATAATTTCTTAGCACACTGTTTGCTTTGTCTTCGGTTAAGAGCCAGCAAAATAGAAGCTGTAATTATATCTCCTTCAGACATGCCCACTTGATTGAGGGCTGGGCTGGAAATATACTCTACATTATCATATGAAAAAGCCACATAAAGAGGCCTGTCTTCACTCTGCAGAGTGACCCCCGCTCCAAGTGATTCTCAATGAAGCGACAAAGTGCAAAAAAAGGCGAAAGCATGTATTTGACCGCGGGCCCATTGAAATACCACTTTGATGAATGCAAACACATTTATCATCTACCCTGGGAGATGCTCTATGTCACTATCCCAGTGAAGGGTGTTTTAGTTGTGAGGAGTGGAAACCCACATGAAGTTAGCTGAAACTAGAAAGAGAATTTATTAGTTGTATACAGGGGTATGTGTCAGAATCCACAAGGCGCTGGGGATTAGAAGGGAGAAATCTGTCCAGAACCAAGGCTGATTCTTTTGGTTTCCTTCTGGGGTCATGTGATCTCTCATCTCTGCTTTTCTCTCTATAACCCTCTCACTGTCTTGCAGAATCTGGGCTTTCTTTCTTTCTTTTTTTAAATTAATTAATTTTTAGAGAGGAGGAAGAGAGAGGGAGAGAAACATCAATGTGTGGTTGCCTCTCAAGCACCCTCTACTGGGGACCTGGCCCACAACCCAGTCATGTGCCCTGACTGGGAATTGAACCGGCGACCTTTTGGTTCCCAGGCCAGCACTCAATCCACTGAGCTACACCAGCCAGACCTGGGCTCTCTTTCTTCTCTCTTCATGTGTCTGCCCTACAGCCCCTCCCTGCTTTGTACGACCTCAGTTGTGGCCATTTGTGGAGCCTCAGATTAGCATCTCTTGGTTCCAGTTCTAGATTCTGGGAGAGGCAATTAAGGCCAAGACTTCTCTTGGGCTCCATAGTGGTGGTTGTGGGAGACGCTTCATGTTCTCACAGCTGCTGGGATTCGAGCCTGTGGACTGGGGTAACTCTCTGAACAAAGGGGTCGTTCTACACACCAAAAGGTATTTACTGCTGTTATCTTCAAATTACAACCCATGTGTTCATTTATTCATTACTTTGACAAAGATTTAATGAGTTCTGACTGTGTGCCAGTCACTAGAGGTACAGAAAGGAAGATTCACTGAGGAAAAAAAGGCAGACATCATCCATGACCTCATAGAACATTCTAGAGGGGGGAAACAGAAGAAAATAAATAGGTAAATGTAATTGGGAGAGAATAATTGGGGGAAATCATTCATTCGTGGTAGACCGCCTGACACAAGGGAACATGGATGGTTCACTACAGTTCAGACAAAGAAACACATGTCCAGTCAACTCCAAATGACTTTTTCATAACTGCAAGGATCCGGTGTTAATGGCCAAGACCTCTTCAATGGCTTTTGTGAAATTCTTGCTCTGATATGTCTGATAAAAGTTTTTAAAAACTTTTTCAATTACCATTGACATTTAATATTACTTCATATTAGTTTCATTTATACAGCATAGTGGTTAGATATTTCTATAACTTATGAAGTGATTCCCTCAATATGTCTAGTACCCACCTAGCACCATACACAGTTATCACAATATTATTGACTATATTATCTATGCTGCACTTTATATCCTGTGACTATTTAGTAACTACCAGTTTGTACTTCTTAAACCCTTCACCTTTTCACACAGCTTCCCAGCCTACCTCCCATGTGGCAACCATCAGTTGAGTCTATTTCTGGGTTGTTTTTTCATTTATTTTGTTTTTTAGATTCTACTTATAAGTGAAGTCATGTGATATTTGTCTTTCTCTGTCTGACTTAATTCACTTAGCATAGTATCTGCTAGGTCCATGCACGTTGTAACAAATAGGAAGATTTCATTCTTTTTTATGGCCAAGTAATATTGTATCGTATATGTGTACCACACCTTCTTGATCCAACTGTCTATATGAGGGCCCCTAGGTCGCTTCATATCTTGGCTATTGTAAATAACGCTGCACTAAACATAGGGAAGCATATGTCTTTTGCACTGGTGTTTTGGATTTCTTTGGCTAGATGCCTGTAAGTGAAATTGCTGGGTCAAAGGCAGTTCCATTTTTAATGTCTTGAGGAATCTCCATACTGCTTTCCACAGAGGTTGCACTGGTCTGAACTCCCCCCAACAGTGCACTAAGGCTCCCTTCTCACTACATCCTTGCCGACACTCATTGATAATTTATTGACGATGGCCATTCTGACAGGTATGAGGTGATACCTCATTGTGGTTTTAATTTGCATTTCTCTGATGATAGTGACACTGAGCACCTTTTCATATGTCTGTATGCCATCTGTATGTCTTCTTTGGAGAAGTGTCTATCCAGGTCCTCTGCCCATTTTCAAAAATTGGATTATTTGCTTTTTATTTATTTTTTTTGCTGTTAAGTGACAGATGCCTACTTTTGTCACACTGAGCCTCCTCTGTTTATTTTACCAACTCCCGTCCTTTAGTTTTCCATTTAAAGGCTGCTTCATGGAGGCTTTGCCTGCTTCCCCCCAGCCCAGAAGGCTTCTGCTTTGGAAACATTACGACTGTGCTTGTAATTCCACCGCTGGGATGGTGTGCCACCTATAGTCACTGGTCAATATGCCTTTGTTGAATAAATTAATGAATATTCCCTGCTCTTTCCTATTGAGCTCTCTATATTGGGCTGATTAATTAATTGTGGAGCAATCTCAACTTCAGCCTGAAAATTGCTTAAAAGTCAGACCTAAAATGTGGTCTTAATCAATTGTGTTTGCCTGAAGCACCCAGGTCTGTTCCTGTTTTTTATGAGAGCCCACGTTTGCATGAATGTTGAAATCTATTTGTCTTCTCTAATGTGTGATCTGAGAAGTGTCCTCTCTTCACTGCTACGTGGTTATTTTTCAATAGTTCTTTCTTTCTGCCTCTTAAAATGCAAGTCCCATGAGGGCAAAGCCCTTTTTTATCAGGTTTCTGTGATATTCCCAGCACCTACAATAGTACATGGCAGGCCCCTGATGCCTATTTATTGTATGAATAAATGACTGTTGACTGATGACTAATTTAATTGTTTGGAGGACTGTACTTGATATGGATATAATTAAAATGAGTCACACAGAGGAGGAGAAGTGAATTAGCTACTACTGCCCTTCACCTTCAGTTTGAATAAATAAGTATTCCAAGATGGAATAAGAGCCACATTCAATTTATATGTTAGCCTTGCTTCCATGTTATTAAGGGAAACTCTAACTCCTTACATCCTAATCTCCCTAATGTGCAACGTGTTATTCCCTGGACGCTGGACTTTCTGTCTTGTTTCAACTTCAAGTTCAGTAGGAGAAACAAAACTGAGGCTTGCAGGGACCTGGACACCAACAATGTGTATTTACTGCTCCTCATATTACCCTCATCAGCAATGTGGATTGTTGAGGAGGATAAATGAAGACATTATAGTTCAGGTTTGATCTCAAACCCCATTTGCATTCCCAAACAAAGAACGAGTCTGTGTTTCACTGTGACTGTATAATAGGAAGTAGAGAATTGTGGCTTATGTTACTTGGAGTTGATTTAAATTTTTATGAACCTGATACCTCTGAAAGGCAATAATCAAAATGAAACCACAGTAATTATTTTCATTTGAAAACATCAGAATGGGACCTCATTACATTCTGGTGAGTGACTCAAGAGGAAGTAGGGGAAGGCAAAGCACAGACTCCATTTTGAAAATAAATGTCTTAAAATATTCAGTAAAGTCATGCAAGGAAGTACAAAGCCAGAGGTGACAATTTTCAATCACTATTCCAAATTCTTTTAATTAAGGATGTCTTGGGATTGCAGACTGTGCGGGGACATACATATGTATCTATAATAAACAAGATGTATTTTGCAGAAATGGATTTGGGTTTTGGCATTGACTTGATAGGGAGATCAAAGCACTAGCTGGCATTAGAAGGATTTAGATACATTTGTCATAGGCAGCTGTTATGCTAATCTCATTTATGCAGTTGTCAGCTGATAGGCTCTGATGAGCCAGCTGAGTGGGAAAATCATTATTCCATCCCTATTGTGATAAGTGTTATTTATTACTGTCAAATGGTATTAATGTTTGATTCAAAGATGGGGAGTGGGCACCATCTACATGAAGTTCATCCATTCATGGTCAACTGCAACAAAAAGAATCGCTGAATTCCAGCCAAACGAACTTCATTTCTGGGTGAAAAAAGAATAATGGATTTAATTTGCATATGTTTTAAAAGGGTAATGAAGTAATATGATGTTTATCCTGGTTGAAGAGTGGTAATTTTCACTGGCGGGACTCCAGCCTCGTTGGAGCCATTGTGAGGCATTTACTGTTGGGTTGGTGTGGAAGGACTTTTCAAAGCAGCAGGTGCATTGGGGGCCGAGGGGGAGCGGGATGATTTATTCATTAGGCCAAAAATGAGCAATCTGGACATCTATTTTTTCTTCATCGTCTTCAGAAGTGTATTTATAACGAAATCCCCTCTCTCTTCCCCCATGATGGTGATATCCCCTGATTTTCACATTCCTTTTGTGGCCTTTGACAATTTAATTATGTGAAATCCCTAACCCATCACTCAATTCATTTCTGCTCCCCTTTTGCTATGATCAGATTTGCTGCTTCCACTCCATCTAAACTGGTATCTGTCCAGCCTCGTGTTTTGGAATGGGGCACGGCTTTCTAGTTTGAAGGGTAAATCGAGGAAGACAGTTAAGGTTGACTACCAACGGCTTGGGGTTTGTTCTTAAGCATTTTGTTAAATTAACTGCTCAGCTGAGCTCTGAGTTGTTAAAAATGATTCCCCTCCGGTAGGAGACTTGCCGCGAGCTGTCCCCTTTCCAATACAGCTGCATTGGTTAATGCCGGTTTGGCTTATTTTTCTTGTGTTAAAAATACAGATAACCTAATTATAGCTCCTCCTCAGTTCCCAAACGCCTCACTTAATGACTCATTAGTGCAGTGAGAACACTTTCCATCGCTTGCTAAATAATATTCTGTTTCTGAGGACTTCATCTTCTTTTTATATTTGCTCCGAAAAAAAAAGTTTGACTCAACATATTTCAGAGCCTTTAGATTTTGCTGATTAGCTACATTTTTATAACAAGCTGGTCACTTTCCAGGATCCAGTTTCTCTCTTCTTTTGGGCTGGATAAAAATGGGCCAGATGCCTTTGCTGGTGGGAGGAAGACATGGATCCTAAGAGTTTTGTTAGGCCTTGAACTCAAAGAACTCTGCCTCCCTTCTCACCCAATATTTAATGCAGCTCTAGTGGAACTCAGAACCTTCCATGGTGTGACTTAATCCTCCCTGCTTTGCCAGAAGCCAACAGAATGCCTGGCACTGAAGGCCCTCAAGAAATTTTTGTTGAATAAATGAACAGACCTCAGGAAGCTCAAAGTCTAGTTCAAGGGTTGGCAAGCTTTTTCTGTCAAGGACCAGGTATATAGCAAACACCTTAGGCTTTGAGTGCCATATGGTCTTTCTCTCAACCATTCAGATACTGTGTAGGGTGAAAGCAAACATAGACCGTACATAAGGGGATGGGTATAGCCATGTTTTAGGAAGTCTTTGTTTACGGATGTTTAAATTTGAATTTTACATAATTTTCACGTGCCATGAAGTATTATCTTTATTTTGATTTTTTCCCAACTAATTAAAAGTGTGAAAATTATTCTTAGGCCGTGGCCGTACAGAAACAAACGGGCTGGATTTGATCCGGGGTCCTAGCTTGCTGACCCTGGTCTGCTTCGTCCACGAGATGTTAAAAGCGCTCACCTCGCTGACCTCGCCTGCCATTTCTCTCTCCCTCCTGTGCTCTGCTCCAGCCCATTTGGATTCTTTTCTGTTATGCAAACCCACCACGCTGCTCCTGCTTCCGGGCCTTCGCCCTTGCTGTCCTCCTGCCTGGAACCCTTGACCCTCAGATGTTCCCGTGGCTGGCTTCTTTCTCATAATTTATATTTGGGTTTCAGCTCCAATGCCAGCTCTTCACAGAGGCCTTCCCTAATACTGCATTTCCAAGTGGGCATTCTCACCCCAGCTATTGTCTTTTATTTCACTCTTTATGTCCTCCTTACCATCTACAACGATTTCATTTGTTTACAAATAAACACATCTGTCTTTTAGAATGTAAATCCCTTGAGACCAGGACCATTTTCTGCCTTCTAGAATGTGGTTCGTCGGTGCCTGGACCCGTGTCTGGAACGCAGATGGTCAGTCATGGTACAGGACGGAGAAGAATGTCAAACAGAAGATAGGCGCTCTCCTTCTGGAGAGTATTTCTGCCCCCACAGCTCAACAGTCAAATAAGACAGAAAATATAGGCACCAATACCTGTAACATGACGAGGCCAAGCCCTGAGACCACACGGGCTTCAAAGGCAGGAAAGCTGACGTCCGGAAAGAGGAAGCGCGGGTGCCTTCGTGGAGGCGGTGGTCTCTGCACGGACCCTGGGGCTGCAGAGAGGAGTGGGGAAGGCCTGCCATAGATGGGTTGACGGCCAGAGGACACGACCCCCTGAGGATTGTTTATGACTGCCACATTCAGGTGAGGCCCTCCCAGCAAAGAGACTGAGATGTGAATCTTTAAATGCCAACGGTTCCTAGGGAACGAATGTCTAGCAGAGCAGAGCAGAGCATTAACTTCCTAGTCACCCTGTCCATTAAAGCTCTACAGCCACGGCAAGAAGTAGACCCTCAGAGCTTCATCTCCCAGAAAAGTGGGGTCCGTGGACCGTGATGGCAAAAGAACAGGCGTGATGGATTTTATTCCTGCTGTAATAAACAATGTCTTAAATCACATCTGGCTCTTCCTGGCCACCCTTGCTCACCATCATTTCTACATGCGCCCTTCACTGCAGTTTCCCAGAGGTGCCTTGCTGTATCATACCTTTTCACCTGTCTTT
>CM052550.1:4151341-4248627 GCA_028533065.1 Trachops cirrhosus | reverse complement strand
CTTAAATTTTTTTAACACAGCTGAGGGTCAGATTTGACCTGTGCCCAATACTTTGCTTCCCTTAGTCTAAGCAAACTCCTCTTCCTCCTCTAGAATTTTGCTCAAGGACTGCCACCTCTTTCCCTGTGCTTCTATGATACCATGAATATGCAACTACCACGCATTTTTACTATGTGAACTATTCGTTTTGATTGAACTCCTTGTAGAGCTCTCGGGAGGTGAGGATTAGAAAGCCACAGGCTTAGGCCATGTTGCTTGGCCTCTTGTCATCACTTGGCCGTCAGCTAAGTTACATGAAACTCACTATGTCATTAGATACAGAGATGATGATGTCAAGGAAAACGTTACAGCATTCCTTTATATGTTTCGTGAAAACATAATTTGAATTAGTTCCAGAAAAGTGTGGCTTTCTCTGAGCAACTGGTGTCTGTGAATTCTTTGCTTTGCCCCCAGAGAGCTCTCTGTCTCATCTGTAGCCCACCTCTTTCCATAGAATGTTCACCTAACCATTTGCTTTTCTTCATTTTGCTTTGATCCTAACTTATTCTTTTGTTTGTTTTACACTCTTGTATTTCTTTTTTTTAGAAAGGAAACTGCAATACCCCTTTGACATGAAATGGGATACGAACAAATATAAATCACATTTAATTTTGTACTTTTGTAGTTTATTGTGTTCATGAGTTCCCGAGAACGGGGGAAAGTGCGCTGGCAGTCTCTCACCTTTCTGGTTAGTTCACACTGCCCCCTGCAATGCACTCTGTATAAATACTTGATGAATAGTCAATGAAATATTGGATCACATAAATCAATTTATTCTAGATAATCTATTTAGAGTGCAAATAAAATGAGGCAAATCACAATTTTCATTATCGAGAATGAAGATGGGTATTTGAGATCTTCGCCATATTTATAATTTTATTGCTAGAGCCCCACACCAGAGCAGTTAACGAGAATAAGTTTAAGACTGAAATTACATCACATTATAAGTGACACTTCTAGGATTAATTTTACAACTTGTGATTTTAATTTTGGTGCAAATGTATTTAAAATTATCTCTTGTCACCATCTCTTATTAAACATAATGAAACTTGATGATATTCTAATAACATTAAACTGTTTTGGTAGTCACTGAGGTTGGTATGAAAAGACTATTCAAGCTAAGAAAATAGTGGATCATTTTTGAAAGAAAGTATTTGGGGAGCTTTGAGGAGCGGAGTGTCCCATTCATCTCACACACTATGTCATCACTCACACCAGCGGGTAATTTAGAAGATATTCTGTATGTTGGAAAACTGGAGTGCAATTAATGGGACGAAATCAAGGACATTTAGCAAAGAAGGAAGCTAAAATGGAGGAAAGATCATGTCACTGCAATTTGGTATCTATGTTCCTGGCTGGTTTTTATTATTAGTAGGCCATGAAAAACACTAGGTCCCAAAAACCTGGAAAATAAAATTATTGATGTAACTAGGTCATTGCGTTTATCGTTTTTGATCTTCCTCATCTTCCTTCTTCCCTCCTTTGCTTCTGTTTTTCCCTTTCTTCCTTTTTTCCTTTCTCACTTGGGTCTCAAAGCCGTGGTATAATGTTCTTCTTGGGACAGTTTTCTCATTTTGCCAGATGAGAAAAAAATTATTTTTGGATAGAATGATGTGACACGGTAGGAAAAGAGATAACGGCTCTTATTTTCCCTCACGCTAGAGGAGTAGTCGGCCTGAGAGCTCGCTGCGTTCCTGACATTAGCTGATTTGGAGACTTCATGGATCCTCCTTCTCTTGACTCTCTTAGATCACGTTCTTCTTTGTCCTTAAACTCATTCTCATATGTGAATTATGTTAATGCAGCAAACAAGTATTGAAAACCTACTAGGTATCAGGTGCCTGCTGGCCATAGGAGATGCCGACCAGCATCGGAATCAGTATTTGCCGTCCAGGAGCTCACTGGTTAGTGGGAAAAACAGACAAGTCAACTGGTAATTCTAGGAGGATCGCATAAGTGGTATAAAAGCCTATGCCCTCAATGCCAGTAGGAGGAGAAGAAACAGTGATCGAAATGGGCCTGGGAGGATCTATGGGAGCCCCACCTAGAGGAGAGCAGAGAAAAGCATTTCCGGTGTAGGAGAAGCATGCGGGGGACCAGCGTGAGCCCCACAATGATGCTGTGTTCAACGGGACCAGAGGGAGCTGGTGGGTGGGCGGGTGGAGAGAGTCCTTGGAAATGCAACCCGGCTCCAGCTGCGGAAGGCCTGTGCCGTGCTGAGGACCCGCAATTCTGGGAGGGCCTATGGGTCGTGGGAGGCAGTAGATGTTTAAAATTAGGGAAGTGGTACAATGGACCTGTGGTTAAGGAGGATCATATTGGAGCAAGGAAGGACTGAGGGGAAAGCTAGCTGGCAAACTATTGACCCAATCTAGATGAGAGGTGACAAAGGGTCCAACTGGGCAATGAAAGAGGGAGTATGTTTGAGAGGTATCTAGAGGGTGACATCAACACTGGGGACTTATTGGACAGGAAGGGTGAGGTACAGGGAGGCATTGAGGGTGACTCCAATGCCACCAATTCCCCTGTGGGTTCATTCCAAGGAGAGATGGAACTGAAGGTTGTCTGACACCACATGTGACACAAGTGTCTAGGGCACAGCGTGTCATGCAGAGGAAGTTCTGTGGTTCATTCATTCGTTCACCCATTCATTCAAGTACTCACCCTTCCAACAAATACTTATTGAGAAGTAATGCCTAGATGGCAGGCATTCTGCCAGCCACAGGAATATGCTAAAAACAGGGGAAAAATCAGTGGCCAACTATGACTTGATATCTGCCTCCACTGTAAAATGTCCACCACGGTCAAGTTAGCTGATACAGCCTTTGCCTCCCATAATGCCATTTTGTTTTTGCTACGGAGCGTCCATCCCAGTTCCCCTCTACCTGTTTCTTAGGCAGTCTTCATCCCTTCCTCTTTATAGTCAATACATTTCTTTCATAGTTCTTGATTTGCCTCGGATTTCCTTTTTATTCACTTAAAATTAGTACATTTCTTGGTAGAAAGCCAAGTATATCTATTTTATCATGAAAAGTTTCACACAAATACAACAGTAGTAACCCCCGAGTTTCAACCACCTCGTTTCAATCACCAGTAGCCAACTCACGACCAAGCTTCCTGCATTCACAACTTCTTTCTTTCACCCACGCCCCTGCATTTCCTTGTTCCCACTGCTTTCTGTACTTGGATCAAGACTGACTTTGCTGGAATCTGCCCATTCTACCATTTATTGGGTATTTTTCACTTCTGATTTTAGCTTTTGTCTCTTCAGTCTGGATAACTTTGTAATAAGAAACTTATATGCTCCTCCATTCTTGATTTCTCAAAATCTACTCTTTTCCTACAGCTATAATCACAAATGTTTCTATTTGAACAATGATTTGCTAAATTTAAGCTTTGCCATAAATGAGTTGACTTTAAGATGCCCCCAACTCTACAGTCTGATTCTAATCAGCACATTAATGAGTGGGTGCAGAAATGGACCTATTTGCAAATTGCCAGATTAGATTTGTCCTTGTTTAACTAAAAGCTTTAACTCAAAGCAGGGCTTACAAAACTGACGATGATGAAACCTCCTCCAGGAATGACCATTTCTTGGTCAAATTGTGCTTCAAAAAGAGTTTAAGGAAATTGTTACTATTTGCTGACAGATTAGGTCTAAACCAGGAATAAAGCTTAAATCATCAAATAAATCATGTAAAAAATAATGTTAAAAGTATAGTGTTTTTGCCCTGGATGGTGTAGCTTAGTGGATTGAGTGTGGGCTGTGGACGAAAGGGCCACTGGTTCAATTCCCAGTCAGGGCACATGCCTGGGCTGGGTCCCCAGTGAGGGCCACATGAGAGGCAACCACACACTGATGTTTCTCTCCCTCCCATTCTCCCTCCCTTCCCCTCTCTCTAAAAATAAATAATTACAATCTTTTAAAAAATTGACAAACACAACGTTTAAAAATATATAATGTTTTCATTTTACTTTGGTTACAAAAATTTTTTGACTCTAAAATAAAATGGTGAGCCGTGATTGGTGTATTTTTGATGTGCCCTCTCAGGTCCTGCCTGCTTAATTGGGCTCAGTTTCAGTGTATTTCCTATGACATTTCCATCCTACAACTGTCAAGCCAAAGAAAGAATTAATATCAATAATCCAGTGATCAGATATAACCTGTAAGATCAGTTGTCCTTGAAACTACAAAGACACAGGCAGAAAAGAAACCCTCATTAATTTTACTTTCTCACGAGATAGCGTAAGATGGGTATTCCTGTAAGTGTAAAATCACACATTCGCATGTATTTTATTGCATTCTTTGTGTTTTCAAAAACAATGTAAACCACTGTGTTAAAAGAAACTCTCTTCTCCCAGATGGCATATTGTCTACTCTTATTTCATTTCTCACATATCTAGAAGCAGCCTTAGCAGCCACTGATTTTTGTCCTTAGAGGTTTTCATTTTTGTGCATTTGTTTTAACAAGCATTGATTGATATGTCATTTTCTCAATTGCTAAGGCCTTGCTACCTTTACTGGGTAGATTGAAAAATAAAGGCAGAAAGAGACAAAGCTGGAAAATAGGGAGGACAGCACGCCATCACCATGAAGCGACTCCGCCCTGCCTTGCACGGTACTTTAATTCTGCTGATCCAGTCCCGCCATGTGTTTGTGGCAGCTGAACAGGCTGAAGGATGAAGGAGGCAAGGGGCCAGAGAGCTTCGGCACTTCCCTGCCGTGGCTCAGCGACGGTGGCGAAGCCCGGTTGTATTACCTGAAGATCAATCAGAAAAGAAACTCTTAGGGCGTGAGGTAAAGCAATGTCTCCCCCAGAAAAAATGCTTCAGGACATCCGTCTGTTGAGCCACCCTGAGAACAAAAGGGTCTGTTATACAAACATCTTTTGGAAAATTTCACAGTCTCAACCTGGAGGGTCACAGTGCAAATTAGCATATTAAAGGCTCCGAGAAATCCTGGAGTTATAAAAACAACTCGGTATCATTTATGTTTTAATGCAATGCAGAACCTTTCTGCACATAACACAATTCCCTGGCAACACAGGGAAGGTTTTGCTTGAAGCAAATATCCATTTTCTAGGACTTTGGTTAACACAGTGCACATCAAAACCCCAAGTGCTTCAGGGATTAATGCTCAGATATAACCTCTACTTTTAACATTCATGACTCAAAAGCCCAAGAAAGCCAGTTTAAGGGGGACAGAAATCCATCCATCAATTCATTAATTTGTTGTTTCGATAAGCATTTATTAAAGAGTGACTTTGGCCTAAGCAATGTGTTGGTGATATAATGATAAACAAATAAATAAAACCAAGCCCGAGGGAGGTAGGGAGGGTTTCCCAGAGGAAGTGGTGGTTGGGCTGAATCTTAAAGGGTGAATAGATGGGCAATAGAAGGGGGCAGGCTGTGGAAGGGCATGCCGAATAAAAGGAACTGCATTTGCAAAACCAGAAGGTTATGAGCATAGCAAACTCGGGGATTATAGGTGAATATGTCTCCCATTAGTACCATTGGTTGCTTATGTCTGTATTTTCTGTGTCGCCTACTGAAACGTAAGCTCCAGGAGGTAGGGACTTTGTGGAGTTTGCTGTTGTGTTCCCCACACTGAGCATAGCGTTGGTCTTATAGTAAGGGCCCAACAAATGCGTGTCAAATGAATTGCGAGGAGCCTGGTATCGCTGACACCTACCTACTGCCTTTGAAGGCAAGCTGGGAAGATGAGGTTGGGAAGGTGGGCAGGGGACGGATCCTGGGGGACCTGTCACGGAGGAAGGCTGCTTAGGGTAGGAGTTTACCCCTGTGTAACAGCCCCTGTTTCCCTGTGTCCCCTGAGGGGTGCTAATAGCCACCCCTGAAGAATCTGCTTAGGAAAATGTGTGCTGTGCTTTTCCTGGGATGGCGGGGGTTTCATCGAGGCCGCGAACCGGAGAGCTGGCGTGCAGAGGGCCCATGTGCCGGGAAAGCCCTGCCGCAGGGTGTGCGTCTTTGTTCCCAGTGCCGTTTCGTTTTCATTGGCCTGGTTCTTCTCTGGCGACTGAAATAAGCAGCTTGGCTATTGTATCTAAGAGTTGACGTCACACTTTTTCTGTTGTGAAATCCACCTCATCTGAAGGAACATTATTTATGTGCAGGTAATAAACACTTCCGCAGACTTACTATGTGCTGGACATTCTTATACATACTTTGTACATATTAGCTCATTTAATCCTCATAACAGCACTTTAAAAAAAGATGGCATAACTACCCCCATTTTATAGATGAAGAAACTGAGGAACAGAGAAGTTAAGTAACTTGTAGAGGTCACACGGCTGAAAAGTCAGAGCAGTATTTGGACCCAGTCAGGTGCTAGACTCTGCCCTCTCAGCCGCTATGAAATGCTGCCTGCTGGCACCCGTAGTCAAGTTAACAGGACATCATAACTTAAAGAAGCCTTGGCAGTTAGCGTAGTGGTGTAGGGTGTGAGCTGTGGCATCAGACAGACCAGAGTTGAATCCTGGCTTTGACACGTGGTGGGGGGAGTAAGAGCATGTTATTTACCCCTCGGCCAGTTTCCTCATCTGTAAATTGGGGGTTACACTTCCAGTCTCACACAGTTGTTGTGAGGATAAAAGGGAATGATATACTTGAAGCCCCTGATACAGTTCTTAGAATTCAGTAAATCCTTCAAAAAGGTGGCTGTTATAAACATGGCATCTTTCTAAAGAGACACCACTGTGCCCAGCAGACAACTATGGAGGGGATGTCCCTTCTTTCCTTCCTGGGTGCCCAGCCAGATGTGGCGAGTGTCATTGGCTGGCCCGTGGAATTATTTAGAATGTTAATCTCATGTCTTTACTATTCTGTTAAACACAGCGGGGACCAAAAGCAGAGAGAGGATTAATGGGGAAAACTTACATGCATAAATGTTAGAAAATGCATTCAAATACGTTACCTCTAATATAAATCAATGGCGTGCCGGCTCACAGAACCAACTGGACACGTCTGTCCCCATCTTTGCATTCGCGACTCTGGCTGCTGGGAGCTTTTATACACTGAAATCAGTACGTAGCTCAAATTCGGGCTTGTCCCCAACCCGCCCCCACCGCCAGAGAGCTGACTGTTAAACACTGTCCAGCACAACGCTGTCACGAGGCACTGCCATTATGTGTTAACACAGTCCTTTCAACAGCCCTGTGAAGCAGCTACTATGATCCTTACTTTTACCGTAGGAACCTGAGGCACAGACAGGCAGAGTCCATTGCCAAGAATTGTGCAGCCAGCAGGGGGCAGAGCCAGGATTCAAGCCCAGCACTCTGCCTGCAGACCCGCACTCTTGCTTGCTGCCGGTTACTGTCTCTCCGCATCTACCACTGTCCTCGTAGGGTTTCTGTCGCTTGGGGGAGGAGAAATACCTCCACGATGCAATTAGAGAACACGGCGGTGTTATATATTAATTAATGCATTCATTCATGCATGTATTCAACAAATCGTTCTGAGTATGTGCTACATGGCACGTGTCTAGAAGAGATCAGAAATGAGAAAACAAATCAGTGATATGTGAAACCCACAGTCCCTCCTTTCTGTCCCCCAAATGTACTGTGAGCTTCCGGAGAACACAAACCAGGCCTCGGCGATCTCCGTGTCTCCTCGAGAACGACCATGCAGCCTGGCACACAAGATCGTGAGGTGAATGAGTGAAGGGATATCCGGGGAAAACTGCAGGACGAGTGAGGTTACTGTCCCAAGTGGGCACTGTGGGCTCCTTCTCATCGGGGCTGCCTTCTCACGGCGCGGCGTGTCCGGGTTTGTTGGAGAGTTTGGTTCCTGAGCCGGGAGGCCGAACCTCAGCTTCTGCCTCCTGGGATCTCTTTGTCATCCAGACCATAGAAGTTGACCCGTGAATGAATAGAGACTCTGAGATATTAGGGTCAGTTCTCTCTCTCTGAAGATAGAGGCCCGGGAGGATGCCCAGGTCAGGCTGGGTCGCAGGTGAAATGTCAGGCCGAGAGACGAGAAAAGCCTGGGCTAAGGGGCGAGTGACATGACCGTAAAAGTTACTGCCTAATTCAGGATGTTTTTGAGAGCTAAAGAGATGCTATTAATAATCACACTGGGACAGCAGCCATAAACCCGGATGGTCCCAGGCACATTGCAATGAACAGTCCCCCTACTGAAGGGTCAAATAGGGAATATTGCAAATTAAAGATAGCACATAATTTGCTAGAAGAAGCTCTGCACAAAAGATATCAAAGTTCTAACTCCAGCTCTGCCTCCTTCCAGCTTGCCACCTTCGAGCCACTTATTTCTTATCTAAGGCATTAAAACGGATCAGAGTTCCCAACAATTCTTTTCCCCTTAGTGGAATATTTCTTTTCAAATAATTCTTTCACGAGAACATTTTGGAAGATCTCCAAGCTTTAAGTATTGCTGAGTTGTAGGAATGAGATTTATTTTGTTTCCTTATCCTTATGCTTCCTTAGTCTTATTTTATCCTTAGGATGAAACAGATATGCATAGATGACTCAGCATATGAGCCCCGAAAGAGAGCTCAGCATCGACTCCTTCATTTACCAGTTAGGAAACTGAAGCCCATGAGGGTAAGATATGTTCAAGGTCATGTAGCCAGACAGACCCAATGGCTTCGCTGGGCTGTGTGAACACGGGAAACCAGTACATGCTTAAAAAAAAAAAACACTTTAAACTATTTGTAATCTTAATGCATGTTTCCAAATCATACATTATAGCAAATGTGGGAAAGACAAGCAGACAAAAAACCCCAAACAAACCCAATTTGAATAAACTGTCACAACTCTCTCACTGCAGCCATTGTAACCATTCTGGTGTGTGTGTCTTTTCAGACATTATTTTCCTGTTTCCAGTGCTCTTTCCAGTCTGCCATCAAGTTCTTATTTTTTCCATTTTGCCTCTATTTCCTTCTTCTATGTCATCCTTCCACCCTCGCACGATTTAACTGAAATTACAGCTAAAAGACATAGTTCATAAGTTGAAAAGTCCATGAACAGTCCCACACGAATGCAGCCCATGGAAGCAACATGCAATCAGAAAGGGCATCTTGGCATGGAGTTGCGGCACCAGGAAGGGGGGCAGGGGTTGGATGCTAAGTGGAGCCCAGGTTTCTGATTGGTCAGCTCCCAGCCAAGTGAGGGGTGAACTGGATCCAGACCTCAGGCAATCAGAGGTGGAGATCAGAAAGCAGGCACAGCTGGCTCCGCCCACTCCCACGCTCTCCAGGCCGACGACACGCCCATTGCCCCGAAGGGACGACAAAGGGGACTTTTCCAGGGTTCGGGAAGGCCGGGCCCTGTAGTCCCGCAGTCCCGTGTCCAGGGTTGTTAGGCCACGTGCCTACGCTGTTGCGCGCCGCCCCCCCAATTTCCCCGAGTCTCCGCTTATACATGCTCCTAGAAGTTTTGCTGGAATTGATTAACTAACTGCACCTTGTTAGAGCCCTTGATTCTTGTTAAAAGTGAAAAATTGAGCTCATTAAATTAAATCCCAGAGATGTTTCTGAAAGCAGCCTAATGTCTCTGGAACATGATGTAGAGTGAAAGTTTGTGAGGAAGGGGAGCAAAAGTTACCAAGGGGAAGCAAAAAAAAAAAAAAGAAAAGAAAGTGTTTTCAGGGACCATTGTTTTCCACAGCTGTTAAAATCTTATTTCACAGAAGATCCCCTTATCAAAACAATTTCTTAATCTCAAAAACCACTGTCTCAATGTGTCTTATCAATGGCCACTTTTAGCAGAGAGATGCCACTGGCCCTTCCCAACCCGCCTGAGGCTGCCTTTTATCACACAGATGGGACAGGCTGGCCTCCCCTGGCCAATTCTGGGCGCCCCATTTGCATAACGACTCTCCTCCTTAAAGATGGGCAGTTAAACCAAACAGTTTCTGAATTTCTTTTGTGGAACGGCTGCCTCTTTACTTAATGTTGAAAACTGAAGGGAGTTGAGGGAGGATACTGACTAAACAGTCTTTTTAAATAACTGCCTCCGTAATTATCTGTGGAATTAAACCCGCAGAACCCCCATTAGCTCTCATCAGAAAATGGAATTATGAGCATTCTTATTAACAGCAGCTCAGACTCAACTCACAGTACTCACTTGAGTAATTATTATTGGTAAAGTCTGGGATTAATTTTTTTTAAGCTGGAGAAAATAAATTCTTAGCAATTGCCTGCCTTGGACACGGCAGGAGACAAAGACCTGTGGACTTTTATTTTAGGGAGAAAAAAATAATTTTAAAATGTAATTTCGCTCTGATTTCGGAGGGAATTCTTATGCAAGGCATTTTGTATGTAAAGGGATTATATGTCACCAATGCAAAATGAAATACAAAATAAACCAAAGAGCTATGAATGTCCTAAGTGCAGAAAATAATATATAATTTATGATACTTTAAATCTCATTAAAAACACTAGCTTTTGTAGCTTCCTAGCAACCAAGTCCCAGGAGTCTCTCTGTAAAGAGATTGGCGCTCCCCGAGCTCAGGGTCCAAAGCTTTAATAAATGAAACCCATATGGTGACTATAGCCGGCTTCCTTATGTGCGGGCCATTTGTCTGGGTGTTCTCGAAAGCCTCATATGATAGTTTATAATTTGCTAATCCCATATAATAAACATGGAAGCACTTTGTTAAACTAATGTTCAGGGTCTAAATTAAACCAGTCAAGGCTGGAGAGTTAGAGAGAAAGTTGGAGATCCATACTGGTAGGCTTGGCTCTGGGTAGAACATAAAAGGTTTCAAACGCTGGGGCTGGGGTTGGGACCTGGATATTTTTTTTAAAGCACTGTAGTATTCACTTTTCCATTTCTCATTCATAACACCCTGGGAAGGAAAGAGAGAGGTTTCTACTGTGCCCATTTGTCACATGGGGAAGACTGAGGCTCCGAAAGGTAGGTCACGGCCATAGATATCGGCCAAGTCAGGGCCTGAGCAGTTCTGCAGCAACGGAGCGCTTCTTTGTCACTGGTGCTGACCTGTGGTGAACTGTTCACCAGTCTGAAGCAAAATGGAAGAGAGGACAATGAGTGATTCTAATAAAGCCGAACAATTTACAAGTTTGTGTGTGTGTGTGTCTTTGACTTCGAAACACTTTATCATTTTAATAGGAAGTATTTGGCCTGTTTTATAAGAATGGTTGTTGTTATTTACATCATGATATGCTCGATGCTTCTGCCAGAGACCCAGCCGGGGCCCCTGCCCTCCGGACATCTGGTTAAATGCTTCTGCACCCCAACTGCATGGCTCGTGACAGTCCAGAGATGTCCCTGGGGTTTCTAGGTGTTTCTGGGACTTACTCGTACTGTTTCCTGGTAGGTACTGAGGGTCCGCTCCAGTGAATGTGGTTTGATGCCCCCGTGGCTTCAGTGGCGTCTCGGTAAGGGATGTTGTTTGTGTGTCACGTCTGGACCGGCAGCTCTGTCCTGTCCTGGCTGGACTGGGAGTGGTCGGCTCCAGGAGTCCTGTCTCTGTTTGCCAGCATTAAGCACAGGCTTTTAAAATGGACGTTACTGCGAGGATTGCACCCTCGTGTTTTGATAGTAAATGATCTCTATGTTATAAAGTAATGGTGATGGGAGATGGCAGCTGCTCTTGGTTTGTCTTTGTCAAAATTAAACCCTGCCTACCACCGAAGCATTAAAAAATGTGCTGGCTGGCAACGTCCGACGTCGACCCCCCACTTCATTTTTGAACAAATAAGCAAACGTGAGATCTGGGTGCGTGCGTGGGTCCGCATCGCACGGCCAGGGGACGGCAGAGCCACGTCCAGAGCACAGGTCTCTGGGAGGTCTGTGGCCGTGGTGGAGGGAAACTCTGCAGCGTCAGTTTTTATTTTGGGGAAGTTATAATTTTTAATAGACTTTTGCTTCTGTTTCTGAAGGAATCTACACTGCAACTGCTTTGTTTGTGATGAGATTACAGGCCAGGGCGGCAAAAAGGAATGGGAACTAAATCAAAGAGAAGCGAACATCTAAAATGCAATGAATAGAGCCTAGAGCCACAACAGGTTTTGGGGGCAGCGCCGCCTGTCCCACCGAAGGAGGGAGGAGCCAGGTTCCCAGAGTCCTGGGGCAGGTGCAGCTGGAGGAGGCAGGGGCCACGCAGAGCCTGTCTGGCAGGGGCGGAGCTGAAGCCACAAAGAAGACACTGGTGAAGAAGTCGCTCAAGGCGGAGGGCAGCGGGGAGAAATATCCTGGCCCCTCTCTCTCACCCCTCCAGTCTCCCGTCATTGCCTCTCGCTAGTTAATCCACTTGCAAACGGAGTAACATCGGGGCTGGGAAATGCAGCTGGTTTGTAAAGATCCACTCTTCTAAAACACAGAGCAGAGCAAGGGGAAGGTGGGGAGCGGGTCCGAGGGCACAGGGCAAGGACTGACGCAGGGCGGCGAACGTAAAAAATAGCCCTTACAGGCAGGCATGGAAGGGAGTCTTGCCCAGCGAGCAGAGTTTTAGCCTGTGGAGGACAGGTGGAGGTCGGGATGACGGGTAGACTTTGAGGGTTCATCAGGAAATAGTGGCAGATGGGAGGACCCCCAACAGGCAGGTGGAGCGTGATCGCAGAGAGTGCAGGAACACCTCATGTGCTAACATCCATGTCAATGTCGTGGAGGTCTGGCCATACATGGCCCAACATGGCACTGGGGTCGGAAGCCGGTCTCTGGGACAAAAGTAGCCAGAGCAAGGCAGGAGCAGTCCATGTGAGAGTGACCGGAGATGCCCGAGATAGGAAGGCCTTGTGAACAAGACCAGGATCCGGGGATACGACGTGGGGCGGGAGCTAGAAAACCAGCGCGAGTGGCTTTAGGCGGAATCTCAGCAGGACAGACTGAAGCTCCCTGAAGCCTCTGAGACCCAAGTCAGGACTGTGGCCAGTGGCGCTCACAGGCGTGGGTCCGGGGCCCTAGCGGCGGGAAGAGGGACCAGGAGCCCGGAATCAGGCGTGACTCTGGGGCGTGGCCCCTGCTGTTTCTGCCAGCCTATGAGTCTTTCTGCTTTCAGCATCAACTCCAGTTTGGGGGGGACTACCACCCCACTTACCTCAGTCTGACCACTGACCCCCACAATGACTTGGGTTGGACACGTGACCCAGGTCAGTTCCCTGGTATCTGAGCTGCGTGCTTCTGTTGAACGTTCCGAGAACAAGAGAATCTCTTTCTGCACAATTCAGAGGTTGTTCTGAGGATGTGAGTCCGGGCCTGTCTGGAGCCACCAGCCTGAAGAGCACCTAAGCAGTAAGGCCCACAGAGAGGGGCAGAGCCCAGAGACGGAGGGGCCATGTCCCGGAGCGTCACCGGGATCCGTGGTGACACCTTCATGCAGCCAAACCTCCCAGATCCCCCGTCACCGGAGCTCCTTTCTTCCCCTTTTGCCGAAGTCAATTTGAATTTTGTTTCTCAACCCGTTGCAATGGGAAAATTGCTGTTATACTCCTCCTTTCATTATTGTTACATTTTCATTTGCTTTTCCCTTAAAAAATGGGTAAGAGACCTGAAATACCAAGTTGTTGTTTTTTTCCCAAATACCCAGTGTTTTCTTTGACTCCTAAAATTGCCTTGAACTTCGCCCGGGCTTCAGTGGACATGGTCACAGGTGAAAGGGAGGTGTTGGCCGACACCCTTACTCACTGGAGAGAGAGTCCAGAAGTGTCTGCACCCGGTGGCTTTGGACTAGTGAGGGAAGTATAGCGGAAGAACAGCCCCCAGAACTTTGACGTCCCCCCCACTCTTCATCCTGTGAAGCCTTGGATGCATCCGAAATCGGCCAAATCTCTTGTTTCAACACAAATTCGCAGCTTATCTACGAGGCCAGTTCAATAGACCAACTAGCTCAATTCTTTTTTTTTTTTTTAACTCAATTAACAGGCTATTTGCTGAATTGATCAAATGAAGCCACGAATTTGGGACCCTGTGGAAACTGCATCTCAAAGACAAAAACAAAGTCCTCCTTGAGATCAGCGTTTGGGGAATCCAGCCCACTGTCCAGCGCATTCATGAAAATACTCCATGGAGGAGCGACATTGTCTTCGAGCAGGAAGAATGTTTGCACTTGGCCTTGTAGAAACCGAAACACTACAGATTTTTATGAACAATGTTGTATTAGTTAGGACCATCTTTGTTAAAATTGTGAGGTTCCTACCACCTCCTTAGGGTCAATAATTGGCTAAAATGTCTCACAGAGTCAGGAAAAGCCATACTGTACTTACAATGACAGTTTCCTTATGAAGGATACACAGAGGGTGTGGGAGGGAGTGCAGAGCTTCCACGCTCCCTCCCCGTGGAGTCGAGGGTGCGTCATCCTCCGGGCACACCCACGTGTCCACCAACCAGCACACTCCATCGAGCTTTGGTGGCCGGAGATCTTACTGGGGCCTTGGTATGTGGTCATGCTGGATGAACTCGCAGGTCACGGGTTGAACTCAGCCTGCAGCCCCCTTCTCCTACCTGCAGGTCCGAAAGTTCCGGACTGGCTCAAAGCTCCAACCCTCTATTCACGTGATTGGTCTTTCGGGGGACCACCTGCCTCCCCACCCCCTGTCCCGTGAGTCACCTCATTAGCATAGCAGGAATTCCCGAGGGGTTTAGGGGCCCTATGCCAGGAGCCTGCGACCACACCCAACCAAATTCTCTTCTGTACCCCACAGGGTCATTCTCCTACCATCTGGCTGTCTGCCACACTTCTGCTCCTGCCACATCCCCTCTCTGTCCCCAGTCCTTCACAGCCCGTCCCAGACGACGTCTCCTTTATGAGTCCTCTCTGATCGCCACCGCGCTCTTCTCCACCTCAACACTGCCACGAGGATCCTTTTTCTCTGGATGTAACTTTGCTTGCATTTGCCACAGATTCTCATCATGGCTACAGCATTTCTCTAACTGGGCTGCAAATTACCCATGGACCCAAACTGCTTATTTATTTAAACCACCTCATTGATTTAAATATAGCAAGAGCTCCAAAAATAGTTACCTCATTGAATTGACTATTACAGATGAAGCCATTTCATAATAAAGTTTTCTTTCAATTAGAAAATGGGAAGGGTTTACAGGAACAAATATAAAGGACATATGGACAAAAACTAGGGGGGTTGGAAATGGGAGGGAGGAAGGGAGGGATGGGTGGGTTGGCTGGAATGGGAGTAAAGGATAGAAACTGTACTTGAATAATGATTTAAAAAAAAGGGAATGTATTTAAAAAAAAGAAAATGACATCATTTGCAATGGAGCTTAAGACAATTCCTCCCTGGAACCACCTGAGGGAGGGGCATGGTGCCTGCCAGTAGACTGTGTATTTCTCAGACGCGATTTATTTCTGCGCCATTTCAGATATCATATCAAGGTCTTAGGGGTAGTCTGGGAAACCTGGGGGGGAAGCTGTAAACCCTTCCATCAATATCACTGAGATTGAGAGAATCTGTAGTATTTGCAAGACTGAATCTAGTTTAGATTGTTAATCCCTGTGTCGTGCGCTGACATCTGACTGCTCCCACGGGGTCAGGAAGTGTCTCTGTATCTTCTGGGGCTTGCCCACGCTTGCCACACCTGCAGGATCTCGGGAGTGGTGGTGATGTCATCGGGGCAGATAATCAGGATTATCGGTAAAAGCATTAGGAAGACACATCACTGGTACCCGCACGAGCTGATCCCTCCTGGTAGGGTCACCGCCAGTCCATGCCCTTAGCTCTGGTCTGTGTTCACACTCCTCTCTCCCAAATTGTCTGTTTTCTACCTGCTTTCACACCCATTTTCAGCAATGACTAACCCTTGACTAATAGTGTTCCAGTCACATGAAAGATGAAAACCAAGTTCAAAGCCTCCTGCCTCCAACAATTGGGAGTGACATCACGATTTGACACGTGCCTCCTGGGCACCAAGGCAGTGCCACCAGCTGTCCCTGGGGCCTCCAGTCTGTCACTGCATCTCCCAGCACGCTGGACGCTGTTGATTTTTTTCCCAAGTGAAAATACCAGGCGATTGTGGTGTAGAAGCCTCCAGTCACCTGATCAGGGCTGACATGATTTCTCAAGTCTCAAGCTCTTTTCCTCATCTCCATATCTAGCCGTTCTGGAAGGTTCCTCTCCTCCCTCTCCTTTGTTTCTCTCCAAGTCTATTTACCATGTTGACGGAGGGGTGTTTGCTCTCGATGCTGTTCTGGGGTCCGGAGTGTCTAATTGACAAATTATGTTGTGCTTTTGGTGGCTTTAAGTAATCATTTAAAATAAATAAGATCATAATTATCAGTTTTCATTTACCCATTTATTAAGTAACAATGTTCACACAGAGCAGTTTGATTTTGTGTTATAATAAGGCAATCTCTACATGATGACAGATGGTGTTTCATTTTGCCGACACTGTGCTAAAGTGCTTTGAGTTGTGATGTGTTTGATTTTATTAGAGATCAGATTTAACACATGCATGCTACATAACTGCAATCACATTCCCATTTCTCATCTGTAGGAGAAAATGAAACTGTGATGAAATGTAATATACTCACCCTCAGGCAGAACTAGTGGGACTGGGAATTGCAACATAATAAATCTAATGGATATTACACTATAGGACCCTAGAAATTTACTGTTATTATGTTCAGGGAAGGAACTCGGTTTTGTAAAACTCACTTTTATTTCACTGGCATCATGCAATTTCACATTATTTAACTGTTGTGTCCCAACAGCAGAGATGGGATTGGTGGTGTTGAAAGGGAAACTTGCTCCCTAAGGAGCACAAAAGGGTCCAGGAACCCAGGAGAGGAAGCTAAGGGAGAGCAAAGGGCCCCCCGAATTGCATTTACCAAATGCAGATCGCAACAGAGGCATCACGTCGTTAACAATGGACTGTTGGGATTGTCAAATTAAGCCTCATTTAGCCACACTGCCACTGTGGCATCCACGGGAGGGAGGTGCGTCTGTAAGAGCTCTGACTATGATATTGACCTCTCAGGTTCTCGGTCCTCCCCTCCTCTCTCCCCGGGGGTGGGGTGGGGATCTAAGTTAATTACACATCTAGTTATTGATGTCACTGTCAATAGAGCTTTTCTCAAATGAAGCCATTGTCCAGTAAAATTCCAGAGGCGGAGGCAGCTTTCAGGGCCCCGGTGCCAACAAGGTGGAGCCCCGTGACTCTCGCTGAGGGTTGATGTGGTGGAAGAGGCTACTTGGCTCCGCTTCCAATAGCTTCCCAGGCGGTCTCCCTGCCTCTAGCCTCTGCCAGTTGTCATCCAGCAGAGCCGCCCTTCCCTGCCTTACTCAACCCAACTGACTGCCTTCATCGTGTTTCTCCCATGCTCAAAAGCCCCCGCCACTTCCCCCGCTGTGGCATTCACACCCCTCTTCATTCAGCTCTGATCTCACAATTCCTTAAAATAAATCCCGTACCCCAGTGAAGTATATCTCTTCATGGTTCTTCAGACATGATGAGCTCAGTTCCTTCTTCATTCCGGTGCAGGGTTTCTTGGGTTGCAAGTGACAGAAACCCAACTCCAATTTATTTAGGCAGAGGTGAGGAAGTCAGGCGTGCCTGGGTACCTGGCACAGGTGGGCCTGGAACTAAATGTTTCTCAGATGATGTCTCTCGCTCTGTCTCTACTCTAGATGTGAATATTAACACTTTCTATTACTGCTAACTACTTTGTCTTTAGGATAGGGGATATCAGAGAAGAGGAACTGAAACTCAGTCTTCCTGGTTCCAGGTTAAAAAATCCCAGGGAAGAGCTCTGATTGGCCCGGTTTGTGTCATGTGCCCATCTCTGGCATAATGGTTGTAGCTAAGGGGTTGGGCCATGTCATTGACTCAATTTGGTTTAGGATAAGCTCCTCCCACAATAATTCTGGCCCAGAAGGTGAGATCTGTAACATCGTTCGAATAGGAACATAGAACAGAGCCAGAAAAGGAGGGGTGCTGCTTTTCTGGGCAGCCAAAATAAGCGATGTCCCCCTCAATGCCTATTTAGGTGGTTGTCACCACCTGCTATGCCTATGTTCTTGCTCTCCTTTCCTATTCCAGTCTGAACCATCTGCCTTATAGAATGAAAGGTAATGGTTAGGGACAGAAGGCTAATTTTTCAGTGCCTGTAAGTCCGGATGTTACCTCAACTAATTCCCACAATTGCCCTAGAAATATGCTGTCTTACATTTTCCAGGTGAGCTTAAGAAAGCTGTTTACACTGATCAGTCATTCAACCAGGCTTAGAAACCAGCTCTGCTGGACTCATAGTTTTGAGCATTTAGGGAGGATTCAGTTATCTTGAAATGTGTTAGAGCACATGAAAAATTAAAGCACCCTCACACCCTGCTTACATGATTCAAAATACGGAATGGATTGAAAACATGACTATTCCATTTCCTTAATTTCATATTCAGATTACTCAGGAGCCAGCAGACAGACTGTGGGTCTACTTTTCTGACGATATTTTCTTGGGCAAAGACTGGTTCTTGTCATGTCTCATTTCTTCACTCAACAAGAATTTATGGACACTTGCCACGTCAGTCCATTATTCCCCCCACCCCCACCTCGTTCTCCTTCCGAGTTAGATTTTGGTTTTTACATGGTTCACATCCATGCACCCATCCTCAGCTTTGTACAAACAGGTCACCTCGCTATTTCCTGGCTTCTCTTGTCTCTTCACCTTTTCATGAATGGATCCTCTGCTTGCGACACCTCTCTCCTCCTTTCTGCTATTCAAATTCTGCTTATTCTTCAAGGTCTGAGTCAACCTCCATTTCCCCTCTGACCTTAATGCCCCTCCCACCCTGTTCTATCTGTCTCAGTAATGTTCTCACTCCTCTAACTATTAGAGAAATTACTCGTTCTTGTTTAGCCTCTCAAACCAATGTATAATGGTAAGCTTCGTGAGGGCTAGAATGGTATCATGCTTTTCAGGTTCCCCATAGCAAGTACCCCAGCGCTGGGTATGTAGCAAATATTCAAAAAATGTTTGTTAAGATGAGAAAAACTCACATACCAAGATAAAATTATTTAGAGAAATGCAATGGATTACTATAGGCTACACACATTTAAACATTGAAAGAGGTAACATAATGGAATAAGAGTAAAGACTCTGCACTTAAAGCAGGGTGTAAACTCTGGCTCATGTCATTTGATTGGTGGAGTCCTGGGCAAGCCTCAGTTTCATCATTTTGTGAAGTGAAGATAAGACTTCCTATCTCAGAGATATCTCTTGTTAGAATTACATGGGCTGTAGTTCATAAAGTTATGAAGAGCTTAGATTCATAAGCTTTATAAAGATCAGGGGTAAGGAGCTTGCTTCTGGCTGTCTCCACTTGAGTCCTAGGGTGTGTTTATCTTTTGAGGGGGGCATTGACTCATTTGAGAGACAGGTGTGCGGCACAAAGGCCAAGGGGAAAGGGACCGATACCCAAGCATCTGAGCACTACCTGCAAGAGAATGTTACAGTTGAATGACCAGATCAGGATAAGCTTTAAACCAAATTTGACATAACGTTTGTTCCCTTCTTGAATTCTCAGTATGGGAGTTGGTAGAGGGAGGACAACTCCAGTGAGCTAGGGTAGGTGGGGTGGGCTCCTCAGGAGGGGACATTGTCTCTAGACTCTAATGACAGGGAACCAGCCATGTGAAAGTTTCAAAGAAGAACATTTCAGGCAGAGGGAAACTTAAAAGCCCCCGAGGCAGTAATTTGCTTGAGGAACAGAAAGAAAGCCACAGTAGCTGGGCCATGTGGGTAAAGGAGAGGTAGGTGGAGGCTAGATCACACAGAGCTTAGTAAACCATAATAACAAGCTGGGGTTTCGTTCTAGTTTCAGTAGGAAGCCACTGGAAGGTTTTAAGCAAGGGAGCCATCTGATAGCCAGGGTCCAAGGTGGCCCCCGATGGCCCTTGCTCCCTGGTATTCCCACCCTCGCACATCGAATGAGACAGACCTGCAACCAGCAGGCTACGTGGAAACGCCAGATGTGACTTCTGAGGCCAGGCCGTCGAAGACCTTGCAGCTTCTGCATTGTTCTCTCTCAGTGCACCACTCTGGAGGAAGTCAGCTGTCCCACCACGAGACATTCATGCAGCTCAAGGAGAGGGCCACGTGCAGAGGAACTGAGGCCTCCAGCCAACAGCCATGTGAGTGAGCCACCTCGGAAGGGGACCCCACCAGCCCCACTCCAGCCATCAGATGACCGCAGCACAGGCTGACCTCCCGACCACCACCTCTCCAGAGACTCTGAATCAGTACCATTTAGCTAAGCCAGTGTCACATTCCTGGATCCTCACTCAGAAACTCCATGAGACCATCGCTTTCTATCTTGAGCTGATAAGTTTCGGAGTGCTTGGCTCTACAGCAGTGGATAATCCTATTACCATAGATAGTTCAAGTGGGATCATCACAGGGACACTTTTCATACTTGAGCTGCCGGATGGACACAGAACTGTGCAGGACAAAGAGTGAGAACAAGGAAACATGGAGCGGGCTTTGCAGGTATTCAGGTGAGTGACGGGGGTGGCTGGGGTCAGGGACGCTCTCACCAGGGATGGTGAGAGGGGGTCAGCTTTGGTCAGAAGGTGATGTGATTTCCCAAAGGACTCTCTGCTGAGGTTACAGCGTATAAAGAATCAGGCTGATTCTGTCAGGTGAATGGTGGTGTTACTTACTGGAAGTGTGGAGAGAAAATTCTAGACCCCACTGGAAAAATAGAGTGCGTTGAATGACAGAGACTGAGTCAGTTTAACGAGAAACTGTTTTCTGTCACCTACAGGCTACAAATAAGAACTGTCTCTGTTTCAATAAAAACATCTTCAGTCAGAACCCTGGAACTGGCTTCCCTCTCCTCAATGAAGTAGAAGACAATTAAATCAGAGTCCAGCTTCTAGGAGTTCATTATGCCTCATTGAAAATGATAAATGGCTCTTGGTGACCTCATCACCTCGCCAACGTGGTCCCACCTCGTTTTTCAAAGAGCTAATGAAACCGATGGCTTTCTCCCTTCTCAGTCGCGGGGCCAACAAAAACAGCGCACACCGTGAAAAGCAGAGAAGCAGAGAACAAGGCAGAGGGGGAAAAAGGAGAGAAAACCCACACTTGACGTTTTGAAAATTGGCCAGAGTGACTTTGAAGTGCAAACTTGAAAAAAAAAGATCTCCCCCATCCGCATATTGATTTCCTATCTGCTCCCGTCCTTCCATCCATCACGACTCGGAATGCAGCTTTGGGGCCCGTGCGTGTGTGTGGGGGAGCTGACTTGCCCTTTTCCTTTGGAAAGAAAGGAAGAGTAGGGCAGATGATCATAGGGAACGCTTTGGAGTCCACAAAGACATCCATTAGTACCTCTTTGCTTCTACCATTACCCTGCGCCAGAGCGAAAACTCACTTATTCTCCCTGGTTTGCCCGGCAAGGGGAGAAGCCGGCCCCAGAGCCCGGAGGCGGTACAAGGAAAGGAGCAGGAGCCTTGGGTCGGGGCTTGAGTTCTGGCTCCCCCACTTTCCAGCTGTGCGGCCTTAAGCAAGTTATGTCCACCTCTCTGAGCCTCGGTTTCTTCATCTATAAAATGGGGATGATTCAACCGCGCAGGCTTTTATGAAGATTAAGTGGGTTTATATTACATTACACACTGAGCTACTGCCGGGCATAGGGCCAGCACTGAGGAGGAGTCAGGTGCCAGCTGTGTTTTATTCTGACTCCTGAGTTTATATTTTTTCTCACTGCATCACCACCTACATCACTGAATGAGCAAACCTTCTGACTGTTGAGGAACTGTATTCAAAATACATGATTTAGGATAGGGGTTGGCAAACTTTTTTGGTAAAGGGCTAGAGCATATATATTTTAGGCTTCGCAGGCCTTATGGCCTCTGCCAGAATTGCTCTCCTCCACTATAGACAATATGTAAACAAGTATGCATGGCTATGTTTCAATAAAACTTTATTTACAAAAACAGAAGGCTGCTGAAGTTGGTGTCCTGACCCCTGACTTAGGAGCTGGAGCCTGGTAACTAATTTCAGGTCTCCTGGTATAATAATGATATTTATATTGCTGACTTCTGTATTGTATCTATCCTTTTCCAAGTGTTACTGGTCCCTTTGAGGGGCTCTGTCTCTATTCTTTGGGGTCCTGTCTCTGGTCACCAGCCCAGCAGGCACAGACTTTGTTGGCTGGTTACTTTCATGAGTTGCATAATTTAATCATAAATTTATTATTAATCATAATGCATTTTCTACAGGCCAAGCACTTTCACATCCATTTGAATCTGTATTCCCTTGACCCATACTAGTATGGAGTAAAAAAATCAGATTCCAAACAACTTTTCTTTGGCTTTAAACAAATCTGCCTTGTGGGATTTCCAGCCCCATCCTATTCCCTCTAGACAACCTAGGAAGGAAGCTACCTGCTAGGAATTCCGTGATATCCAAGAACTCATTCTCGTGGGCATCCTTACGTACAAGTCATGTCCTTCTCTGCTGTGGGTTGCCGGTACGCTGCTCTCTGTCCCCACAGATGACCCATCTGGCAGGGGTCTGGTGATGCCCTCCAGAGTCACCCATTGCTTGTACGTCTTTCCACTGGTTACTCTTCCTGGTGGAAATTGCTGCTAAGGTTGGCTTTTCATCCTGGACACTGTTAGTGCACACCAGAGATTTTTAAAAAGTCCTCAGTCCTGGCCTTTTCCATTTCTTGCCTTCTCTCAAGGTTATTGATGAGGCAAGAGTAAAAAAATTGATTTTATACCTTCTGAGCCAGCCCTAAAGGGAGGGTGTGGCATCTATTTTATTGTCCTTCACTTTAAGCGTTTTCACAGCACAGAGAAGCTTGATTTAACGTTGAATTGTCTTGACAACCTTGGGAAGAAGATAATGTGATTACTGCCATTGCACAGATGAGGAAACTGAGGTTTCAGGAGAAAGAACGACTTGCTCATGGTCATATACTTGGTGCATTTGCAATTTGAATCCAATTCTAACCTCAGGACTAAGATTTTATTCTGCGTTGTCTCAGCACCGGGGAACATTTTTCTCTGATGGTCCTCATTTCCATACTCACCCCCTGGTAGAACTATCGTGCTTCTCAGATCACTTGCCCCAATTCTGGGCTCAAAAGTGTGGCCCTGTAATAATACCCAATATCAGTCACTCCCGAGGTTTGACACATGCCTCTTCTAGATGTCCGTGGGCTGGCTTTGAGAGCTTCCTTGCCCTGGTGGGAACTCTCCTATCATCAAGCTTGTGATCAGGAACAGAGAGTAATTTTTTAGCTGTTTTGTGCTGTATATCTTTTTTCCCCCCTCTAGAGGCCTGATTAGTGTGTGTCTTGTAAGAAAATTCTGGTATGGAGGCCTGGCTGGTGTGGCTTAGTGGATTGAGAGCTAACCTGAGAAGCAAAGAGTTGCTGGTTCGATTCCCAGTCAGGGCACATGCCTGGGTCAGTGGCCAGGTTCCTGGTGTGGGGGGCACGCGATATGCAACCACACAATGTTGTTTCTCTCCCTGTCTTTCTCCTTCCCTCCCCCACCCCCCAAAAAATAAATAAATAAAATCTTTAAAAAAAGGAAGTCCTGGTATGGAATATCCCTCTTTGCAGCTATATTTTAGAAAGAGGTGATGCTAGCTTGATCTAAAATACACACAACGCTTAAACGTCGAAACCATGATCTCTAACATTTAAGATCCAAAATAAATACATAAATAAAATGTTTACACTTACAGTAGTCATTTGGGATCCTCTACCCCAAAGAATGCCATCAACTGGCTCTTTTAAACCCTCCCAGAACGATCTACATTTTAACTTGAGTGTGATCAGTGTTTCCTGAGACAGGAAGGCAGAATTCCTAAGTTAACCCACGTCCCTGTCGCCAATATCCGTTCTTAGTGAGCTGCAGTTCTTGGGAGAAAAGCTACGGTGTGAGACTCCGTCTGACCTGGAACATGATGAGCATGGCTTACGTTGCTTTGACACCACTTCTCAAAACCATTTTTGAGACATGTCTCATGGAATGGGACTGATGGCAGAAATCTTCGGGGAAGACGCAGCACAGAGTGGAGTTCAGGGATGTCTCCGGCCATCCAGGAGAGAACTGGGAAGACAGAGGGAGAGCCAACTGGGAAAGGGGGCTTGAGACCCACCTGGTGTGGTCAGGACTTCCATTCCCAGGACAGAGACAGGCGGCCGGAAACACCCCACAGGGTGGAGCCAGCCTCCTCAGCAGGGAGTTCAGAGTTCACACCTCCCTGCGCGGAGGAAAGCCGTGTCAGATTCTGGAGCATGCCTCTGCTTCTGTCCCAGGTGGCATTACTCATTTAGCACCATTCCATCCTTCGCAGGAAAAGCACAGCAGGCTTATAATGCTGGAGTTTTTAAACATTCAAAAGGCTGTGATGCTATAAATAAGCTTCCTGTGTCAGAGATTAAATCAACCAAGATGCCTGCCATGCCAACTTTATTTCTGAAACAACATGTTTTCAACAGAAATCAAAATACAAGCTAATCCTTTCCTTCTGACAGGCTAATAGGGGCCTTGAAAATCACAGTGGAGGACTACCGAGCGGACGGTAAGATGCAGAAGCCTTTCTGCGGGCTTATCTGGTTGGAGCAGGCTGCAGCCATTACTCATTTTGGAAATCTTTTGCCTGCACTTGCGGCGTGGTGCTGTGGCATCAGGACCAGGCTGGGTTGTTCCATCAGGCAAGACTTGGTCGTTGTGCTTTGGATACACCAACACCGAGACTGTGTCTTTGACATGACTAATAACAGGTTAGCAAACAGCTGTCCATTCTCCTTTCTTTGGCAACGGTACCCCAGTTTTCGGTGGGAAACCATCCTTGCACAATCTTAGTCCACATGGTTCTATGTGGGTAATTCTACCCCTAGCTCCAGGGGCAGGACCGGGGTTGCCTATCTCTTTGGCTATGAAGATTGGTCCAAACGTAAGCCAATCACCTACTTGGACCAATTGGAGCAAATCTTGGAGCTTGGATGGAACTGTTGGGGAAGAAAAAGCTTTTTTCTTTTTTTTTTTTTTTGTTGGCTGGGGTTACTAGCTTGGAGCTGCTGAGTTTCATCGTAGCCATCTGATCACCTGAGAGTGAAGGTAATCCAGAGTAAAGCAGAGATAAGAGATAGAGAAAGATTCCTGATGGTTTTGTTTGAGTACTTGGATGCAGTCCTGCTGGAAATCAGATGCGTTCCTGGACTCCCCTATATGAATACATTCTTTTCATCAACAGTGAGTTGGATTTCTGTCACTTGAAATGGAAATAGTCCTAATTCAGTGGCCCAACTGATTAATTCAGCCGAACTGCTGAATTCAGTGATAAAATGTATTTATGGATTGACCTGTTGTGAGACTAGATTTATGCTTAGTGAGAGTGACTGGTTTGGCAGCTCAGGGCAGACTCAGCTCCTAGTGAAATAGGGTGGTCGTAGGATGCCCAGCAGATGGAGGGTGGTCCTGAGAAGCTGGGTATGAGGGCAGGAGTGCTGCTGGGGACAGAGCTGTCTCAGTGGGAGATTGTTTAAAACTCCAGGCTCTAGAAAAAGTAAACTCTGACCAGGAATCTTTAGCCTGTGGGAGTAGCTTTGGGGATGTGATGATATTACATGCCTTCTCCCTACAAAGATTCACCTGTGCTCTTTCCCGTCAAGTTTCCCATGTAACTTTGGGTAGCTCACAGAATCACAGAAACTCAGTATGGGACCCTGAGGATTTCAGGTCACATATTAAGAACCTGGGCAGGTGACTTACCTTTTATATTTTATAGGATTTCTTGTGAATGATCTATATTTGCTGCATAAGACTGTTGAGGACTTATGTGAGGCACTGTATTTAACACAGTGTTTGCTTATATTTTTAGACTGACGCTATGGGTTAGGTGCTATTATTATCCTAATTTTACAAATGAATATTCTGAAATACCAAAACGTTATGTATTTTTTCCCATAGCTTGCTCAAGGTCACATAACTTATAAGTGATCAAAATCCAAACCTCAGTCTAGAAGACACAAGCAGCCACATTGTACATCACTTCACTAACATTAACGTTATAAATTACTCATGGTTCCCCATGCACGCCAGTCCATAACGGTTTGGACCCCTACGTCTAATTTAAACGCATGATGACGTGGTTTAAATCCATTGCTTCATGGAGATAATTTGCAATTACGTAGGTTCTCACCCTAAATTAGACTAGTGACTTATATTACTTAGTGTCAAGACAGGCTCTTTTTATGGGGAAGTGTGATTGGTACATTTTATTTTTTTGCCGTTTTCCTTATTAAAACATAGAGAATTGCAAAAGGGAAACGTGCCTATGAAAAGTCAACACAGAGACAGAAAGCAGTGACTAGGTAGGTACAGCATGAAAATCCCTCTCAGTGGCTCCTGCCATCTCACTCCGCAGAGGTAATCAGGGTGTGTATTCTCTCAACTCTTTTCTCCAAATTTACAGTCTTCCCACATCGCATGTGTGTTTATTTTTAAACAAAAATAAAATCACATGCCTTGGTACTTTTCCATGTCAGTGCTCCATATTGATCGCTATTTACAAAGGAGTTCCTGGAATCGTATTTCAGCCAGTAGGACTGAGACTTTCCCTGCCCAATCAGAGATGGGCAGCTATATCTCCATTAGCATCCCACTTACTAACCAGAGTGGGTCCACTCCAACCAATCAGGACAGAGCTTTATGGACCAATCAAACTGTGAAGACTTGAAGTCCTCATCTGAATGAGGACAGACCAATCAGGGATCAGTGGCGGGGACTTCTGTCTATATAAGTCAGCTCCCCTCTGGCTTGTAAAGTGCACTTTCTCTTTCCAGCAGAGGCAAACTGTTGCTATTCCCAAGCTGGAGCTGAACCTCTGATGCTGTCTCCCTGGAAACAGCTGAAAGATGTTTCAATGGAAGTAGGAATACCGAAGACATTTTGCTGGAAGCAGACACGGCCAAAGATGTCTCATGGGACCTGAGCGGTGTGGAGAGGACCTGACCAAAGTGGAGCCACCTTGCCCGAGAGCTGCCTCACAGCTGTGCTGTGACACTCCTGAGCTGTTCCACAACTGAGCCGTTTGCACAGAGTCGCTTTCTTCTTACCTGTGTACCGAATTGGGGATTCCTGTTGGGGTTGAATTGGCTCCAATGATCACTGGTTGACAAGTCCCAGAAAGAGACAGAGGGCTAAAGAGAGTAGCTCTCTTTATAGCAGAGTTTTCTCCCGAGATCAAGAATACTTCCTATCTTGGGTTCCCCGAATCATCCCAATAAATCCCCGACTTTTTCTTGAGCTAATGTAATGGTTTCTCTTTTTAATAACCACTATTCCCCCTTGAAACACTCTCCTCAGGCTAAGAAAATATTTGCTCCCTCCTTTGTACATTTGAGAAAAAGGGTGATGGAGAAGCTTCTCTTCATCCTGTTCCTAAAGATTAAACAGAGACATTCTTGGGAGGTATATTCCTTTTGACTCTATCTGCCATTTCTCTGATGGCCTGCTTATTTTGGAAACGTGCTGAACTTCATCCTCAGGGACTCCCTTAAGAAGGCTCAGCTTGGAGGATTCATGAATCCATTTGTTCATCAATTAAGGAGCTCTGGAAGCAGACGCTCTGCGGGTGGGGTGCTTCGCACTGCTCTCTGCCGGGGGTTGGGATGGGGGGATGTGGAGATGGCACATACCCTGGTGAAGAGTCTCCAGAAATGTGGCCTCTCCTTGGAGGTCAGTACAGGCTCTGCTGTTACCCCCCAGAGAGACGGACAGCTTGGACGTGGCAGTTGAAACCAGAACCACAATTTTAATCTAAGCCGAGAAGCTCCAAGTCAGCGAGAAAGTAAAAGTAATTCCCAGAGAGTTTCTGATCACGGGGGAGTGGTGAGGAGCAGGGGACAAAGGAGCTGTCTGGAGGAAATGCTTCCTCTCAAGGACTGGGAAAACCCAGAGCGATGAAAGCAAATTCTTCTTTTTGCTTCAACCGACACATAAGCATATATGCGCACACATAGTAAAAGCTTCATTGTTGGACACTGTGGTACAAAGCACGGACACATCTATGAAAACCCTGACGAACGCCCATGAAGAGGACTGGCTTTCGTGACGGGGTGACTTACCAGTTCAGTTCAGCATCCCCATGGGCATCTCTGCCAAGATGAATCTCCCCTTTTCCCAGAAGCTTTGAAAGAATTGGGACTTAATTATCTTGATAGGGGAATTTGTTGTGAAAGACACGTTACAGGGTAGTGAGTCACGTTCTGTCCTCTCCCCAGCCCCCACTGCCTTGTTCCCTGTGACCTGTCCATTGCTACCCACGCCAGTAGAGAAAAACTCTACCCACGCCCCCGGAGGATCCACTGGGGAGGCCCACGCCCCTGGGTTCCCAGGGCCCCTGGGTCTCCTCTGTGGGTTTTCGCGCTCAGACTGGCTTTTTTCATGGAGCACTGAGCATCCGGGAATGCAGGCTGGCATTAGGAAGCAAATCTGGTTTCTTTCTTTGTCTTCCCTCCCCACCCCCTACCCTTTTTCTTTAGATTGCTGCCTTCAGCTGTGTATAAATTAAGCACATTCTTGTGCTTTTGCAGGTCACATCTGGGATATTCTGGACATCTCTGGTATAAACTCTGAATTTATGAAACCAGTAATTTGCTGCTCCCAGCTTATAATGCCTGACATCGTCACTGTTTGCTTAGAGTTTTCGTATCTGATGTTCTTAATGTTAAGGTCAATTTTATTGATACTGAACTCCGTGCCCTCATTTCTTCCTCCGTTGCGTGTTTTTTGAGGCACACACCGAGAGGGTAACTAATCTTAATATCTTGTGTTCACAATTCTATTTAGCATGAAATCAGTAACTGACATATTAATTATAATAATCTGTTAAATATACTTTACCTACATGTTAATTATGGGAGACCATTCTCATTTATTTCTCTGGGTAGCCTATTAATTCAACCCAGATGGTACAGCTTTGTGAGACGGTAACACTGAGCATTTGCAGAATAAATCATGTTGCCAAGATACAGCAGCAAAAACGTTATCAGCTGAATAAGCTTTAGTCTCGTATAACCAGGAAAGAAAACTTACCTATTACTTACAAACTACAGCTTGGTTCTAGACAAGATCAGTATTCCAAATGTTTTTTAAAATTTTGGGGGGACCTCTCATGGTTTCCTCCCAAAGAGTGGATTCTTTATTTAAGCTCAGTGTCCCATAAATAATTCCAAAAGAGGGAAATGGAATCCTGACTCGGGGAGTTCATCATAACTTGGGGGGAGGGGAGGCAGGCATCTGTGCTTTTCTCGGACATTTGAATGTCAGGACTGGCGTCGTTTTGGGACGTGCTGATAACCCTCTTCCTGCTTTCATCATTGTGTCTCTCCCTTTAATGTCTTCCTGGATAGTATTGGCGGAGCTCTGGCCTCTGTCTCTTTGGGGCTGTCTAGTTTGGACCATATTTATACTTGGGAGGCTGATTCATCTGAGTGAGGACACTGTCCGTGATGAGACTTGGGATGGTCAATGGAGCACCCGTATCATCTTCTTCCTTGGGGAAGATCTAGCTCCCTCGGCCAGAGATCTTTTTAGTTCAACCATGTGGTTCTACAATTTGATCGGCATCCGTTCATTATTTGTTTCTGTGAAGAACTGTGCTAATTCTTGGGAACCAGCGGGGGACCAGACTCACATGGGCCTTGCCCTTGTAGAACTTATGATGTGGCGGAGGCCATTAAACAAGTGGTGATTGCCCTTGGCGGTGTGGCTCAGTTGCTTGGGCATCATCCAGCAAAGTGAAAGGTCACTGGTTCAATTCCCGGTCAGGGCACATGTCTAGGTTGTAGGCTCCGACCCCAGTTGGGGCACGTACAAGAGGCAACTGATTGATGTTTCTCTCTTGCTTTGATGTTTCTCTTCCTCTCTTTCTCCCTCCCATCCCCTCTCTCTAAAAATAAACAAATACAATCTTTTAAAAATTAAACAGACAGTTGCAGTATAGTGTGAGTCAGGGCCAGGCTGTGGGGACTATGGCCGTCAGAGCACACAGCAAAGGCCCCCAGTTCAGACCTGGGGGAGGTGCAGAGACGGCTTCCCAGAGTAGTGATTCCGTGGATTGTGTCTGAAGGGAGAGCAGGAGGTGGTCGGGGTGGGGGGGCTGAGGAGCGATGCAGGTGGAGGGAACAGCCTCTGCAACAGTGCACCACCTGCTCACAGAACTGAAGGAAGCTGGTGCAAGAGGAATGGAAGTTTCGGGGGTAGAGGGGCTGCCAAACTTTCAAGAGCTGTGGCTAGATAGGAGTGCAAGGGCTGATGATGAGGGTCCCCGCAGACCGAATGAAAGGGGTCAGCCCTCAGTGGGGGCCATTGAAGACTTTAAGCGTGGAGGCGACGGGGTCAGATTTACAGTTTAGGAATTTCATTCTGGGCTTTGCCAAAGAGAACAGTCAGTAGACTGGCGTGGTTGACGAAGTGAGAGATGGCGGCCTCCTGGAGCGGAAGAGGGTCAGGGCTATTTCCACCATCTTATCCCTTTCAGCCCTGCCTAAGTCTCTTCTGTTTCTCAAAGCCTTTTCCGACGTCTCCAGCCTTCAGCAAGCTCTCCCTCCTTTCGCCTTTTGGAGCAGTGTTTTACAGATTTGAAAACAGGCACAGACTTTGCTTCTCCACTCCCACCGACCCGGGCACGGGTGCACCATTCCCGCGGCCACGTCGGAGGGCCCTTCCCCCTTCTCTCTGCCGCTGTCTCTCTCCCACTGACACGTGGCTTGTGGTAAGCTCTGCACTTGACCAGATCGCTTCTCATGATGCCGTTGGCTATGTTGGCCCCTTACGGATTGTGATGTGATGTTTTGTGATTGCTCCTTGATCACTCAATGTAAAAACAGCTGTCCCCTCAGTCTCTCTCATAAGGCCCCATCCCTCTCCTTCATCGCATTGGCCACAGTTGTGTGATTGGAGGTTAATTTGATTCGCTTGTTTATTTGGGCTTTATTCTGCCCCCCACCACTAGACTCTCAGTCCTGTTGGGGTGGAGTCCAGGTCTGTCTTCCATCCTTGTGTTCTGAGCCTGTAACGTAGCACCTGGTACATAGTAGTTGTGTGATAGACGAAAAGTTTCTTGAATGACTATTATTTTTGTAAAGCGGAAGGCCCTTTAATTCTTGGGGCTGTGCTTGGATGTCAGAACTCTTTTCCAGCACATGCTTTTAAGCTGAGAGGAAGCGATGATGATGGGGGGTGCAGAAGTGGGAACTGTGAGCTGAAAAATGTGTTAGTGTCCAGGAAACAGCCTCTGTAGCGATGGTTGGAATTTATGTAGGTGACTTGGGCACCGAATGAACTTGTCAAGCCCATGGGAGAGAGATTTACCTGAAGAGTGGGGGCCGCAGGACAGGGGAGAAATTTTACGCATCCCAGTAACGGCTCTAACAAGCAGATGAATTTAAGAAGAATGTGATTGTTTTAGAATTGGTTTTGAGTTTTAGATCCTGCCTTCTTTTGTTTTCTGAGGAATACTCCTTCCGTTCTTCCTTCCCACTTCCCTGCATCCTTTGGTTCATGCATTCTTCCAACCGACATTTCTTGAGTGCATGACGTATCCTAGGCTCTGAATCATACTGGAAAGAAAGTGATTATTACAAAAGTGGGTGGGTAAGCTTGAGGATACTCGTAGTGAAGCACACCTTCGAGTTGTATGATCAGGGGAGAGGCCTTAGCAAAAGGTTTCCGGCTGAAAGATTGTGTTTATCCAGGTTTGACATCCCCTCCCCTGGCTTTTCTTTCAAAAAAAGATATTGAGAAAAGATCGGGGGCTGGCACAGCTGCTGAAGCCTCCAAAATCACAGCTGAGCCCTACTCGCTGGATTGAACACCAACCAGAATCCCACATCCACTACATGGTTAAGAGGAACTTCTAGCTGGGGAATATAAAATTGTAAATGGCACAGATAACGTCAGTCTGAGTTACTGTTTTCAGAATGACACAGATGTTAGGATAAGGGAACATAAATGGAAATTAAAGAGAAACAAATTCAGAACAGATGTCAGGAAGCATTTTTTTTTTCATGCAGAGAATCACAAATGTGTAGAATGGCCTACCAGGCTCGATTGTTAAGGCAAAGACACAGGGGACGTTCAAGAGCTGATCAGATGGCATCGTGGGGGAATTAAGCAGTAAAAGAGGAAATGAGCGTGCATACGGCGCCCGGCTTTCAGCTAATCCTCACCCGTGTCCATGTTCTCATGTTCCTGGGGCTTACACACTTACTGTGGATAAACACACAGACTTTCTTTGCTTTCAGTTTTCACAGATTGAACCCATCTCAAAATAGTTATTTTCACATCATAAAGACAGCACTGGCAGAGAGAGAAAGAGAGAGAGTGATCTGTCCTGCAGTTATTATTTTTTTTGGAGGGAGAGTGTTGTCGTTCATGAACGATGCATGGAAAAGGAACGTTTAAGATGTGTATCTTCATCTAACACCAAGGAGCAGGGTGCGACCGTAACCCGGCCAGCCCCCTGTGCTCTCTCGGGCTGCTGCGGTCTGATTCTCACTGAGGAAGTACATGACCGCCAAGGGCTCCATTGGAGCAGTCCCTCCAGGTTTCTCTGCTCCTGTGCCCCCCGGCGAGAGGCCTCCTGGTGCCCACGTCCTTTAAAAATGTCCTATGGCGGGGAGGCGGGGGCGGGGAGGAAGTTAAGCTAGTTCTCAGCTTTCAACAGCTACTTACTGTGAGGAATTTGAACTGGGATGGGGCAGTAGGACCTTTGCAGGACCGTGACCCCTGGGTTCCCTTTCATTGTGTCTTCAGAGCAGGCCCTAGAGAGACTGTAACCAGGTGCCCCTCTACGGGGGCATCGCTTGGGGGATACAGCTTATGGTAATAGGGAAGGGAGGAGAGAATAGCAATGACTCTGGGCCCCAAGGGAAGGGAGTTGAAGATAAAAAGTAGAGTAAAACCTCATTAATCTGGACCCTGCTAATTTAAAATGCATGAATAATTCAGACCCGCCGGCTGGGCTGAAGTTTACCTTTGTACTAGATATGGGGGGGAAAAAAAGGGGGTTTGCTAAGCAAATTAGTAGTGTAAACAAGATTGAGGGTAGGGAATATATAACCTATTTAAGTGAACAAATTGTTTTCACATACGTAGTTGAACCGTCTGCAGAGGAACGACGAGTAGGTCAATTATAAGTAATCCTGGTCTGTTCATTCATCTTAGTCTGCCGGGCACCCAAGCTGAGCATCAGCGGGACGAAAGTGAGCACGCAGAGACTTCTTCAAGTTCCTGCTTCAGCTGGTTTCGGTGGTTTTTCTTTTCATAAGTTACCTCAGATTTTAGGACTTTAAAGACCTCTTCACAAACATTTCGGGGACCCCGTCGGTTCTCCTGATTCCCAGCCCTTTAGGACTGAGATGATTGAGAGAGTAACCAGTAGAACAGAGTAGCACCGGCCCAGGGCAGGTGCAGAAAGCTGGTTTGGCAGCTTTCGGGGTACTGAGCGAGAATGGGGCGCTGCAGGTCTGAGAGCCTATGTTCTCATCTGATCTCTGCTAATAGCCACCCCTTGGAATTGGACAACCCACTTACTATCTTTGGGCCTCAGTGTTCGCAGGTATAAATGGGATTAGATTAATGCTAGCTAAGGACCCTTGCAGCTCGACAATTCCATTATCGTGATTTATCTTCTCTGAGTCAGCGTCTCTTTTTTACTATATATATATAGTAAAAAAATGTGTGCGTAATAATTCTCATGTTGTTTGATAATCAAATGATATAACAAATAGAACATAATTATTATATAAGCAATAACTAAGAAGAACATGAGTCAGAACAATTGTTGCCATATCTCTGCTGATGTCGTGTCTTAAGAATGAACTCTTTATTCTTTCCTTGGGACACCCTGACTTTCTCTTCCCCGTCCGCATCCATGGAGTTCTTAATGCCATTCCCCCATTGAGTAGGAGCGGAAGTCTCATCCTCTCCTCACCCAGCCGGCTCTGCCGGCAGGGATCTGCACCCAGCGCGAGGTGCAGAGGCAGAAGCCCCTCTCGCTGAGCGGATCAGTGAGCGGTGAACTGCAACAGTGGAGGGGGGAGTCGGCGCCTTTCCCGCAGCCGAAGACCCTGAGTTGCACCGATTTTCACTCTAAAGCCAGAGGTGGACGTGGAGCAGCCCATTGGCATAAGCTTGGCTTTAGACTTTGGTTCATATCGGCCTCCGGCCCTGGCAGTCACTGACTCCTAAGGGTAATCAATCAATTACATATTGATTTTACATGGCACTTCCATTTAAGTGGTTCTCAAATGATGCTTGATCAATGGACATTAAAACCTTTGCCGCCTAAAGAAACCGTCACCTAGCCACTTCCAGGTGTAGACTGGGAGACGCAGGCTGTGCTGGGCTTCTGTGTCTGCAGCTGGTTGAAGATGCACAGGACCTTGAACATGCTTTTGACACATGTAACTCAGTAGCGGGAGAGCTTCAGAGAGTTGCTAAAATCGTATGTAAATCTCCCCGGTGTGTACTGTGTCCGGATTACGGGCTCTGTGTAGAGAAGGGGAGGACGTGAGCGCCCTGAGTAGCTTTGGTGGGATGAGGGTGTTTAAGCAGAGCCTACAGTCCTGCTGTCTCTTCCCAGCAGCAGGACCCTGCCCCGTGGGGACAGTCTGGGTGACTTTTATGTGAATATACTCATCAGGCTTGGAAAGTCAGCATCTGTGAAATGACGACCTGTAGTGAAAAGAAAGTTTTGGTGAGGTCCTTTGACATCCTTGAAAACGAACCCAAATTGATGCGGTGCCCTGGGCAGGCTGCTGGCGCAGCGTTTGCAGTGTTTCCAACGTTTGTCAGCAGGCCTCGCTTTATTTCTCTCTTTTATTGACTGCTTGCTGTAAGTGCCATCCCGTGAAAAGTGCTGGGGGCTTTGCAGGCGAATGCTTAGTTTTACGTGCCAGGAGCTTGCACTCGGTGAGGGGCGAAGCACAGAGGCCAGGGGCTGCGAAACGGTAGGTGTGGTCATTCGTTTGGGGCGTAGTATCTTGTCCTAAGTAAGTCAGTGTATAGAACAAACCCTCACATTTGATGGCTGCCGACACTCAGGAATTGGGATAATTCACGTGCGAAACGGAGAGTTCGGATTCCCTGGAAAAATGTCATGTGACTTGGACACACGGGTCGCACATTCCCTCATGGTCACAGCTAGCTGAGGAGTGGCTACTTCCTGTTCGGGGGGAGATTTTCTCTCCTGTTCATTCACCACGAGTGAACATATAAACAACGTAAGCACTGGCTCCTATTGAAATTGCTCTTGCTTTCGCAGCAGCTTGTAGACAAGGTGTCCACTATGTTCTACCACATCGTGCCCCTTTTTCCTGCCGGAGTCAGAACCTCCAGTCCCCACCAGCTCTGCAGTCGGTCCAGTTGGTTATTAAGACCAGAGGTTTGATGCTGCTGTTTTGAACAGAAATCTAACTCCCTTATTCCCAGGAACATGGCTATCATCGAAACAAGATTTCAGTAAACTAGAGAAAAAGAAATTATATTTGTGAATCGAGGAAAAGAAAAACTGAAGTTACCTAGTGCCCCGGTCCGCTGGTGTATAGCGGAATTTTGATTCTTTTTTCACTACTCTAGCACTGAAAACAATTATTTGCATCAACAACTTTTACTATTTTTACCTCCTTTATCTCTTGATGTGGAAAAGAATTTTTAGACGTTCTATTGCCCTCTCTCTTCCGGAAGTTTTTGACCAGTGGGAGGGCTTGTGTCACCTGGGTGATAATAGCACATATTTAATCATGTCTTAAGGATAGAAAGAGAAATCTGCAGAATCAAGAAGTTTGCATAATTGTAATATTAAAAATGGATAAAATGGACAAAATAAGAAAGTCAGTTTCATTTTGGTACATGGAGGATATAATTCGGAATAATGTGACAGCAAAGATAATACATAATATCTCAGGCTCAAATCCTGGGGAAAGAAAATCTCTTAGCATAAATTGCTATGTATCTAAAATTACCTAAGGCCCTACATGGGTTGATAAAAAGAGTCATACCAGTTAAAGTTGGCAAACAATTTTATTTCATTGTAAAAAAACAAAACAAAAACTGAAATCCCTTTGTGGGTAGTTAGGTATTCTGAGAGATGGAATATAATCCTATCTGCTTTTCTGTTTTTCTCCTTTATTGCTGCAGTAAATTGTGGGCAACTTTATGATGAGATCCTTGATTTACTTTTTAAAAAAGATATTAGCTTATTATTTATTAATTCTAACAGATTTCTCCCATGAACACTCAATAAATATAAACATATCTGTTGGCTTCTAAATGTCTGATGAAAGTGAGAAAACATTATATCTGATATATGGTGGCGATTTGATAACATTCTCCTTTTATGTTGTTTGCTCTTTATTGCTTTTGACAGAAAAATGTGCAGTTAATTAACAGCTCGTGTCAGTGGAAGAAAAAGACCACAGAATTAGTGTAGTAAGTCTTAGATTCTTCTACCAGGAGTAAATACATCATTATTTCTAGAAGTTTATGGGCTCATTTTTGATGTTTTCCTAAGTTCAACTTTACGACAAAGTTCTCTTTCATCTGCTACTAGAAATTATTTTCAGTAGAATCAAAGCTTTTGTTACTAAGCTGGACAGGTGACCAGTGTCACATCTTTGGGCTTTCCCTCCGATACGGGATTTTGAAAATGAGGTAGAAGTTGGTCCGAAGGTTGTGGGTTATTGTTCAGCTGAAAATGAGGTGGACGCGAGGTTTCCATCTTCAAGGTGGAGTGCCCAAGCGTTCCAGCTTCTCCACATTCCCGCCAGCATTCATTATATTTTCTGTTTTCTTTTGAAAGATTTTCATGTATTTATTTATTTATTTTTAGAGGGGAAGGGAGGGAGAAAGAGGAAGAGAAACAGCAATGTGTGGTTGCCTCTCGTGCGCCCCCTCCTGGGGAGCCAGCCTGCAACCCAGGCATGTGCCCTGACTGGGAATCAAACCAACACCCCTTTGCTTTGCAGGCCGGCGCTCAATCCACTGAGTCACACTAGCCAGGTTTCTTTTCTTTTCTTTTTACAATTCTGCAACACATCATCTGTATATTGTATTGTGTGTTTCCCACCCCAAGTCAAGTCTCCTTCCAACAACGTTTCTCCCCCTTGTACCCTCTGCTGTCTCCGCCTACCCCCCTTTCCTTCTGGTCTTCACCATGTAGTGGTCCGTGTCCATGAGCTTTTTTTCCCCACTAGTCATCCAGCAATAAAACGGTGATGCAAACCATTTCCCACTGGCCAGAATGGCTAAGATGGCAAATGCAACACCAAGACTGTACACACGGAACAATCGGAACACTGCCAGAAAGAGTGTAAATTGATACAACCACTTTGCAAAACTGGCAGTCTCTACTGAAGCCGGACTTACATATCTATCCCACAACACAGCAATCCTACTCCTGGGCGTGTACTGAACAGAAACTCGTATGTGTGATCACAGGAGATGTGTGCAATACTAACGCGTGTATAGGAGCACAATTTGGGGCAGCCATAAAGCAGAAACTACCCAAATGCCCGTCAACAGTAACATACATAAGTAAATGGTGTCCCAGTCACACGGTGGAATGCTGTGCCCTGAGTGTGAATAATACACAAACATATGTAACAGTACGAGCGAGTCTCACAAGCAGAATGAATAAAGGAGAGAACCACACTGAAGTTTGTGTTGCGCGATACATTCCTATAGAAAACAAAGCAGCAGACTTCATCTATGGTGTGAAGTAAAGATAGGGGTGACCCTCGGTGGGGGACTGGCAAGAAGCACGAGGGGGTGCTTCTCTGAGGTTGGGGATGATCTTTCTTTTTTCTTTTTGAAATGTGGGTGCCGGTTACACAGATGTGCTCAGCTTTGTGACAATTTATTGAGCTGTATATTTATGACTTGAGTACACGTGTACACGTATTATCTCTGTATTTATCTGTGTCCATACCTTTATTACACTTCATTTTCCAAATTGGTGGCAGAGCTGGCAAAGATGAGTCCCTTTGTTGCTGTTGACTGAATTTAGCTGAATGATAATTTTACAGTTGTGATTGCTCTTCTGTCTCGAGTGACTGATCTCGGTTACACCTCCTCCAGCCCCCGTAAGTGCCATTCTAAGGACCTCAGTGTCTTGCAGCGGGTTTGGCATCTGTCCCGGCTTCTCTCCTCCAGTAGAAGGTGGAATCTGAATGGCTAGCAAACCCATCTCAGAAACCAGTTTGTTCTTTGGTTGGGACCAGCGAGCACAGAGCCTCGGAGAGCTGCCTGGCTCACATTTATATACGACATATATGCACACTTAAAACTATATGTGATCCGCTCAAAGCAGCGCACATTTGAGTAGGTTTCTATGGATAGCATGTACGGCATTATATGCTTTAATTAACTTGTGTGATTATCTGTGCGACTTAAAAACAATTTATGATGGACATTGGGCACATCTGATGATTCACAGGAGGGGTCCTAGATAGCATATTTCCCATTAAAAAAAAAAAAAGAATCGAGCTGCACCTGGAGCCAGCCTTGCCACTGGCTGGGCTTGCCTTTTTGCTGAAGCAAAATCGTAAGTTTTCTGTCACTTGCAACCAAAAGAAATTTAACTGAACACTAGCCAAAGAGGTGCCCCTTCTCTTCCGGAGATTCACGATTCCCTGTCTACTTGGCCTGGGAAAGCATTCAGTGTGTCATTTCCCAGAGAGGAGCGGGAGAAATATTGGGCTGGCCCAGAATTTCGGATGGTACTTTCCATAAAACAAAAGGTACTGTTCGTTCATTCATATTCATGTTCACCGATAACTTTATTGATGTGGGTATTCTGAGTATGTTGCCATCTCCCACGTGGCATAGTGTTGACTGTTCTCAATTAATGTCTTGATTTGATTGCTATCAACTTCAGCTGGTCTACTTGACCGTGGAGCATCGTCCAGCGAGAAATCTCCAGCAGGAAACTTTGCAAACCACTTTTCTCATGTTTGATCAGTCAGGGCACCTCCCCCATGCACTGCACAAATCTTTTTCGTGTTTTGGTGGAATTTTCACCTTTCTTGAAATAATAAAGCACAATATGAGGAGAGTGGTGCTTCTTCCATCTTCAGTATTAAAATGGTACACAAAAGTTCATCAATTCTGATAAGTTTTTTTAAGTGCACGCTGATAGGATAGCTGTCACAATACAATCTAACAAAATCTTTTCGAATGACGTTAAAGACAACCAAGCACTATTAGAGCCATCTTACAAAAAACTATGGTACATTTACACAACGGAATACTACACAGCAGAAAGAAAGAAGGAGCTCCTACCCTTTGTGAGAGCATGGATGGAACTGGAAAGCATCATGCTAAGTGAAATAAGCCAGGTGGTAAAAGACAAATGCCGTATGATCTCACCTTTAACTGGACCTGATCAACAAAATGAACAAGCAAGCGAAATATAACCAAAGACATTGAAATTGCGAATAGGCTAACAGTGACCAAAGGGGAGAGGGGAGAGGATAATGGGGGAAAAGGGTGAAGGGTTTACAGGAACAATTATAAAGGACACATGGACAATAACAAGGGGGGGTGGGGAGGGGTGGGTGGAAAAGGAAAAAACTTGTACTTGAACAGCAATAAAAATACTCTTTCTGAAAAAATAAATAAATAAAAAATTTTAATTAAAAGAAAACAAGAAACGAACTTTTTGTCCAACCCAATAAAAGAAACACTCGGAAAGGTCTCTGCCTTCAGAATGCAAGCGGCACTTCTGGTGGAGATATAGGAACTGACTTTCTTTTGGTCCTACGAATGTGTCATCCCCAATGATGCTTGTAGGAGCAATGTCATTTTCTCAGAACAACTCAGAAGAAACGTAATTCACACTTGTGCACAAACACACAGGTGTTCCTATGTTCAGAGAGCCTATCGGGGAAGGCTGAGGGATGGAAAGGGATGCCTCTAGTGTGCTTAGGAAGCATGCACGTGGCTTTAGTGACGTTAGTCCCAGAGAAGTGCAGTAATATGTTCCGGAACCTGCAGTTGACCGGCTTGGCTGCTCTTACCGACTGAATCTATCTGCATGGACCAGGCGGCTGCCCCTCGAACCTCTGCTGGGAAATAGTCACCTGCCGACCTGGTCACTGCGCAGAGAGTCTTCTAAAAGCTTCCCTAGGTCTCTGCATTTAGTTGACTCTCAAGTTCCAGATAGCCAGTGGATTCTTGTAGAGGAGGGTAGTGGAGAGAGTCTTTTCAGCAACCCAGGGTTATCCTTCAGAAAAAGATGCTAGATGCAGCCCTGGGTGGGTGGCTCAGTTGGTGGGAGCATCATCCCATACACCAAAAAGGTTGCGGGTTTGATTCCCAGTCAGGGCACATACCTACGTTGTGCGTTTGATCCCCAGTCGGGGCGTGTGTGGGAGGCAACCGATTGATATCTCTCTCTCTCATCAATGAAAAGATATCCTTGGGTGAGGATTAAAAAGAAAAGAAAGGAAAACAAGGATGCTAGGTTCAGGAGTGCCTACATGTCTGAAAGAAAGGGGTGTCTGGGAGACACACAAATACACAGAAAACTCTAGGTGACATTTCCTTCTTTCTTGTCTGTGTAAGGCCGTGGGGGAGGGGGGGCTATTTATCCAGGATTCCCCAGGGAAGACTCCAGAGCATCACTTCTTGGACAAAGATACAAAATAGGAAGGAGTAAAGGGCATTTTGAAATAATTGGCAGGGAGCCAGCAAAGTCAAATAATCTTATTCCAAAATCCTCTTCCAAGTCTGAGCAATAACCTGGCAGGGCCCGAGTGCGGCGGCTCTGTTTGCTCTGTCGTTGTTTTATTATGTATTTTTATTGGTTATGTTTTCCTCTGTCCCCTGTTGATAAGGGTACTTAACTGTTCATGAGTCCTGTTTGAGAGTGATGTCTTTGATTTCCTGACCAGAATTCTAAATAAATGGGGGTGAATGTAATGGGGGGGGTCACCCGGAGCTTCTGGTGGCCCCTCTGAGCTCCGCCCTGTGCATCATGCCCCTGGGCTGACCGCTTTAGTGACTCCCCTGCCCAGGATCTAGGCCTCAGTGCCTATAGGGTCCTGCCTCACCTACCACCATGATTACTTGGTTGTCATTCCCACCCCGTCCTATAGAGGGCTCCAAGCACACCTGGCCTTTTCCCAGTTTTTCAAAGCAGAAGTGATTCCTCCCTCCTCAGGCTTTGCACGCACTGCTCCCTTTACCTGGAAGGCTCCTGCTGGCCCCACCAGACCCCGTGACCTTCCCATTTACAGTCTCCTGACTCCTTACGTGTTTCCTTCATAGCCCTTGGTCTCCATCTGGGTTTCCCCCAAAGCAGAACCAAGAGTAGGATCCAGGAGGTGATTCCAGCAACTGAGGGGAGACAGAGAGGCAGGGAAGAGAGGTGAGACGCATAGTGTGTTAACAGGCAAGTCTCAGTTGTGGGCAACTAGGCCCATCCCTCTGGGACCCTCTGAGAGATTCTAGAGCAGGGGGTCTGCACACTATGCCCTGGGCAAGTGTTTTTTAAAGTTGTATTGGGACACAGCCATGCTCATTTGTTTATGCATCGCCCGGAGCAGAGTAGTTGTGACAGAGACCATATGGCCCGGAAAACCTAAAACGTGTGGAATCTGGCCCTTTAAGAGAAAGTTTGCTGAGCCCTGCTCTAGAACATCCTCAAGACTGTCCTGTCAAGAGGCAAGGGAGCTGAGGTATTTATTTACCACCTCCTTTCTCTCACTGGCTGTAAGTCGCACCTGGGGTGTCACCTGCCCCAGAGGTCACCCTTAGGCACGAGGGCATCAGTGCTTAGGGAGGAAGCTGTCAGCTGGTGTGGGGACTGTGTCCCGAAGTTGCAGGTGTTCCCCGGTGGGAAGAGGGGGTGGGGGCAGGGCATCCACGGCACCTACGCTGGTGCTTACCATCATCGTGGTCAATTAATTAGCTAATTAATTGTGCTATTATTTGTTTAGTGACTGTCTCTCCTGCTTCATTCTCAGCTACATGAAAGCAGACACCTGGGGTCTCCTTTCTGTCCCTTCTCCAGGGCCTGGCACCATGGCGGGCACGTAGCAGCCCATCAGAATGTCTGTGAACTGAATGATGAATGAATGGATGGCAACAGACACAGAAACTGAGGCTCCGGGAGGTGCGGTGTCCGGGCCACGTTAACAGAGATTTGTGACGAGCAAGGCCTTTGGGCTACAAACCAAGGCACAGTATAATGAGTTGCTCGTGTGTATGGATGGTGAGCCGGGAAGGAAGCGGGTGTGGGGGGTCACGTAGTCATGGACCGCCACAGACCACTGCAGCACGTTGGCTGGGCGGATGAGGGAGCAACCACACCGAGAGGCCCTGGTGTGCGTTCTGGTTGTGTCCCTTACCATCTCGGGAAGCCTCAAATCTGTAACTTCCAGTCATCAATTCCCCTGTGGGAAATTTTACGTGGAATAGCATTTTCCTGACCACGTGACCGAAGTACCTGGGGTAGCATTTTCAGAAGTCTTCAGTTAACATCGAGGCAGCAGCATGGGTCAGCCCAGCACCTGTCCTTCCTGAGTCCCCAGGGGTCGCAGAAGTCCCAAGCCCAGGGGTGTTTTTAGGGAGTCCTGTCCCAGCTGAGATTACCCCCAAGTGATTCCAGAAGAGCCAAAGAGATGCAAGTCGTTCAGTTGACTTGGGAGGTGCCGAGGGCCCCAGCAGGGTGGTGGAGAAGAGATCACGACAGGGACTGTGGCCAGCAAAGCACATCAGTGATTAGATCAGCTTCTACAATGGGTGGCCGGAGCTTGGCCCCAGGAAGCCCTGGAGTTATCCCATCCAAGGGTCCAGGGGGCTGGGACAGTCATACACACACACTCAGGAATTGCTGGTTGAGGGCATCTTCTGCGGTTGTAACTCCCCGAGATTCCCTAGCACTCCTGGCCTGCTCTGCACACGGGCAGCACCCCGATGGGCCTGGTGGGCACTGTGCTAAGTGAAACACATCAGACCCAGAGAGAGAGACAGAGATAGAGATAGATATAGAGATAGAGATAGAGAGAGAGAGAGGGGCACTGAATGATGTCACTTCTGTGTACAATCTCAGAAAGTCAGACTCATAGAAGCAGAGAGTAGAACGGTGGTTGCCAGGGTCTGGGGGGAGAGGGAAATGGAGAGACGTGGATGAAAGTGTAGAGGCTTCCAGTTGTAAGATGACTCAGTTCTGAGAACCTAATACATGTAACAGCAGGGTGACGAGTTAAGAGTACTGTGTTGCAACTTGGAAGTTGCTAAAGAGGGTAGATGCTAAGAGTTTTCTACACACACTCTGTATATAAGTGATGGACGTGTTGATTAGCTTGATGGTGCTAATCATTTCACAATATATATGTATACCAAATCCTCCTGTTGCACACCTTAAGTCTGTGACATTTGTATTTGTCAATCACATTTCATAAAGCTGGGGAAAGCCAGCCCGCAGGCATGGAGACAGAGGCCCTGGCAGCTGGACAGCAGCCGGGAAGGAGGGCAGGCCGAGCGCTGCCCGTGCGTGGTGTCCTTCCTCTGTGGCCGAACACGAGCAGTATTTGGTGGCTTCAAAATGGACAGACCTGCGTTTTCTTCCAGGTCCCACCACTTACTTTGTGACCTTGGACAAGTTATTGAATGTCTCAAAACCTCAGTCCCCTCTTCCATACAATGGAGGCGAACAGAGTTCCGAACGTCAGGGTGGTGGGAGCACTGGACGACTAACGCAGAGGGAGCGTGGCGCTGGGCCCCACCTCCAAAACCGCACCTTCCCATCCCTTAGGGATTATCATTGTTATCACCTCAAGGGATGCGTTGGAGTGGAGGGAGGAGCCTGGGGGGGGGGCTTAGAACACTCGGCGCGTGCCAGCCCGTTCAGAGCTGTCGAAAGAACTCCAACTGCGCGAGGCTTCCGTGAACATTCGCTGCCTCTCCCTCCCCCAAAGGTCAAACATATGCTTCGAGTGGGACATTGCCTTCAATCACTTGCAAAATCACAATTTGCCAGAACATTTTTATTAACCTTGAAACCTGTCCAATCTGCTGAGGAATAATAGGCCACGGTGATATGTATGGTAATAAAAGTCCCAAACAAACCTGGCCAACAAGTGACACATGGACTCTCTCTTTGCACATAATTAAGTGTTGTTTGAAATGCTGAATGTGATCAGCACACAGAGCTGAGCTCCCCGGGGCGGGGGCGGGGGAGCGTTCACATGGCACGCTGCCAGGGGGGGAGGCGCTGCTTTGCTTTAACAAAGAGGCGATGACGGTTCCCCTCTGTAGCCCCAGCTCATCGTGTGGAAGCCAGCCGGTGTGCGCCGGCCAGGGCGGTGGGCCCAGGAGCTGGAGGTCCGGGTTAGAGGGGTCTGCTGCAGGGAGAAACTCCACAGGTGGGAGATCCCACGTCCCCACCCAGTCACATGTGAGCGGGTGGTCGGTCATCTTGGACTCGGTCCCCTGGGAACAGACTTGCACGCAGATGGCTCCTGGCAGAGTGTACTGAGCAGATATTCTTGTAAGAAGTGGGAAGGCCGGATCGGGCCAAGGGAGACAGTTACAACGGAGGCCTCAGACCATCCTGTGGGGGGCTCTGGCCTGGGGCCGCCCTTTGAAAATGTCCCAAATAGCAGCGAGGCAGCGTGAGCTGATCTTTAAAAACCATTTAAAAAAATGTTGTCCAAGAGTTATGTCATTATGTAGTTGCCAGAGTGGGAGGACAGAACTTCTTTTATTTAACAGCTTTTAGCTTCATTTGTAACGTGTAAATATCCAGGCATATGGTGTGTGGGCTTCTATTTGTAGTCCTGCCCTGGGCCTTCCGTACAACACGCTGGAGGCAGCCTCAGGGAAGGTGTTCGATCCCAGAAGCTTCAGATCCGCGTAGGTGGAGACAGGGTGGAGTGAGCGCAAGCAAGGACAGAAGGCTGGCCGCTTTCTGGCTTTGTGACTTTGCTACCGGAGGTCCACGTGGTCTGTTATTATTACAGTGTCCCAAGGTCGGGGCATTGAGGATCAGTGAGCTTTATTCTCTTGTTCAAGGTCATTCTGCTGGTAGCTGGTGGAGTCTGGACTGAAATGAAGCAGTTGAACCCAGAGCCCGTACACTAAACAGCTGTGTCCAAGGCCAAGCATCTACAGTCCAGTAGATGCTTGCGCTGGATGAACCTCTCTGCTTGCTAGAATTCTCTTTGAATTTTAAGCTCTGTGAAAATGTCACCTCCCCTATGAAGCCTTATCTGATTTTTCCTCAGCCATATTTCTTCCTTCACTTTGCTTGTATGTTTCTCCAGACACAAGCTTATACACCCTGATTAATATTAAAATTACCTGTCTTTATATCTTATTTCCAGGACTAGAGTATAAGTTCCCTGATACCAGGGAGTCTACCGTATTCATCTCTGTATCCCTCCATATTAGTTTTCTCCTACAACAAAGCCGCACAAACCTAGCAGCTTAACACAAGGCAAAGTGATTATCGCACAGTTTCTGCAGGTCAGAGTCTGGGCCCGGGCTCCTCCTGCAAGCCCCACTGCCTGTTGGCTGAGCTGGTTTCCTTGTAGACGTAGGACCCAGGTCCTGTTTTCCTGCTTGTTGGCAGCCGGAAACTGCCCCCCACTTCCGGTTTGCCCACCATTCCTTGCCCCATGGCACCCACAGGCGGTTCACAGCAAGGATGCTCGCTTTCTTCCAGCCCAGCTAGAACACATCTCCGGCTTCCTTCTCTGCAACCAGCTGAAGAAACCTGCTTTTAAAGCACTCACCAGATTTAAAGCACTCAGCTGATTTTAAAGCACTCACAGATTAGGGCAGGTCCATGCAGAGTAATTGTCCATTTGCAATATAATGTAACAAACACAGGTGTGATATAACCATACCCACAGATTCAACCCCCATTCGAGGGAGAGATTACCCAAGGGCGGGAGGAATGGGGTTCACCCTAGGACGCCCCTGCTATACCTTCTACCACCTAAAGTGTACCCTGTGGAAGTCTGCAGTGTGGTGAATGATTCCTCGTGCAGTGTCTCTGATTTTCCTACTTAACTGCACTCGGCGTGGAAACACAGAGCTCAGGACGCCCGCTCTCCTTCAGTCTGGGGGACAAAGGGAGGAGCTTCTACCAAAGTGGGTGGAAGTGATCGCCTTGCTCTTCTTCCTCTAATCCAGTATTTCCAAAAATAAATATTCCACCAAGGAAATACGGGACGATTTTAAGTGGCGCACAGGCACGGTCATAGATGATACTGAAGGACGTGGTGAGGAACGCATTCCTTTTTCAGTTCTTTTCTGATACCTTTTGACATTAAGGAGGAAGTCTCTGCTTGGTGCCAGTAAGTCCTTAACGCCTCCTACACTTGTGAATCTCCCTTGTAACAAGAGACTCCAGCTCAGAGACTGAAGGTGCATCAGCGCTGAGCCAGCACCGAGCAACATTTTTGTTTATATCGTACCAATTTTTCATCCCTTTTGATTTTATTATCCTCACCTGAGGACATTTTTTTTCATAGCGTTTAGAGAGAGAGGAAAGGAGAGAAACGTTGATGTGTGAGGAAGACATTGATTGGTTGGCTCCCATATGCTCCTGAGCCAGGGATCGTATGCACCCCAACCGGGGATCAAACCCACAACCCAGGCATGTACCCTGGCCAGGAATCGAACCCACAGCCTTTTGGTTACAGGACAATGGTCCAACCAACTGAGCTGCACCTACCAGGGTGGCCCCTTTTAATTCGATACCAGCTTCTACTTATTGTAATGATAAAGATTTTCTAATTAAACTTTTTACTTAAGAAAACAGTCAATGTCAACTTAATTAAGTTGTTACATAAATGACAGTACCAGTGGTGGGGCATGGACAGGACAGAAGCCTTCGGTGTGGGGTGCGCAGGTGGGGGTGGAAGGGGGGCTCAGTTGCTGGCACACTGACAAGGGGTGGGAAAGGCCTCGGAAAGGGCCGGGAGGTGGGCGCGGGCGTCTGGTCCTGGCTCAGCCACGTACCGCCTGCTGGACTCTGAGCATTCCCTTGCCTTTTGGACTCGCAGGGCCCCCAGTGAAGAGGGAGGCGTTTGGCCTTGGTGCTCAGTAGCGTTCTCCCGATAGTCTCGTTCTGTGATCCCGTGAACAACGCAGGGTGTTATGTAGAAAACCTCAGTAGTTTGATCCTCGTTTTAGTATGTCACTCCGAAAAAACAGTCTCCGCATAGCTGACCACTTACAGCAGGGTCTCCCAACTGTCGCACTGTTGACACCCGAGGCTGGGTAATTCTTCGGCGTGTGCCGTCCTAGGCACTGTAGGATGTTTCGTCGCCTTCCAGGACTCTCCCCATGGCACGCCATAACAGTCTCTGCAGCTGTGACAGCAAACTCTGTCTTCAGACATTGCTAAACATCCCCTGGGTGGGGGCAGGGTGCAGAGTCGCTCCGGCTGGGAATCACTGATGGAGGGAGAGCCCACCTGTTCTCTGTAACATCTCTTCCATGGGTTCTAACAGCAAAGTGTCATTCCATCTATACCCAGCAGCACTTGCAGGCTGCAAGCTGCCTTCCACGGAGCAATAGGAGACACTCAGTGACCAGATCAGTCAATTGACTCATTGATTAATGCACTCAGTAATTATTTACTGAGCAGGTGCATGCTGAACACCAGGCACACCATGATGAACGAGAATTTTCCAGAACTCGCAGTTGGCTGCCATTGATTTGTACATCATTTCTTGCACACCATAGTAATTAAGCTATTACTTAGGTACTAGTTTATTTTCATCTAACAAACATTTCTCGCATGTCTGGTTTTTGTTGGCATTGTGCTGAAGCACAGAGGCGGTGAGCAAGACAGACTGCTACCTGTCTCCAAGGAGGCTCCAGCGGGCAAGCCGCTCTGTGAGGCATTGTTGGGCGCTCAAAGGTGACTGTGATGGATGAATAGGAATATGATGAATGGAGTCTACCTCAAATAGGCTCCAACTTAGTGCGGACCATGAAGCACATACATAATTGAGGATATCGGGAATATGAGACGTGGGAGAGATTCCCTCTGGCTGGGGAGATTGCACAAACCTTCACAAAAGCATTTGAACTAGGTAATGAGAAACGACGTTTGCTAAGTGTTACTGTGTATCTACGTTAGAGATGGGAAAACTTCAGCAGGCTGAGGCGGTTGTCCAAGGCTACTTGGCTAGGACAGTGCTGTAGATAGAGGGAAGGTGGGAGGAGGCAGAGGGTGGGACGGAGGAAGGTGGAATCCATACACATCTACATGGCACCAAAGCCGGGTGGACTTGCCCACCCTCCCAGCCAGACACTGAAGGGTGTTGTGGAATTTCTCAGAGGGACGCAGGCAGAAGCTACAGAAGTGAGGGACCAGCAGCACGGGACACCTGCAGGTGAGCGCCTGTAACGAGGCGGCATAAGAGCAAGGGCATGACCTTGTCTGGTCCCAGGATTCCAGGCTTCCCGAAGAGTCCTGCCCAGCGGGAAAGAGATGCTGCAGCTGGGATAGAGCGCGAGACTGCGGTGGCTGCGGCAGGACAGCTGAGCACACTTTGAAAGGGGAAATTCAGTGGCCCCATTCGACGTGAGCTGCGTGGTCCGTGGCGTTCCCTTGCTTTAGTTGTTTAGACCTTTGAACCCTTTTAGGGTGTGACATCAGAGGATGGTACCCTCTTAGTGAAACCTTGTCTTAAAGACAGCCTCTTCTTATTCTTACACGCAGTCTTGGCTTTCTCTTAAAATTGGCTTGCAGAACAAATTCACATTTCGAAGACGGCACCCATTAACCAGAACAGAAATCTCGGCAGGTTCTTTTCCAACCTCGCTGGTGAGCGAACTGTATCACCACGGAGATCATGTTACATGTTCGGCTGAGGAGCAGGGGAATGGTTTCAGCTGCTGCCGTACGGAACGTCAGCACATGTTCCCGCAACGTGCTTTCATCTCGGGTTGCTGCTCCTCTCCCCTGTGATTTGTGATTTGTACATAAATAATAGAAAATCTGAGAGCAAATGAAGCAATTTTATCTTGTTCCATCAAAAGAATTTCTGTTGGCAAGGGAACTTTTTTTTTCTGCTAATGGTCTTTAAATATCTTAAAAGACAGTTGCATCTAGCCACAAATGCCCTTAATGTTGAAAAAAATTTCCCAAGAACTCTGATAGGGGTAGGTCTTGAAAATGTAAGAAGGTAGAACATTTATAATAGAAGACATTATAGCTACATTATTGCAAATTGGCAGTCTATCAATCTTCAAAAATTAAACCTTTGGGAGACTGTATTTACCCTGATGGGGTCCAAATAACAATAAATAGCAAGGCTGATGCAGGTTTCTTTTGGAAAAAAAACCAAAGTGATTGATCAAAGTGAATATGACTGTGTCTCCACTAGAGACACTGAGATCAGAAAGAGAAGCGTTGTGTCATTCATAGCAACAGGCACAGTGACTTGCGTCCTGGGGCGCCGGAGCTGGTTTGTGCTGGTTTGTGCAAGCTGCAGGAGTTTCGCAAGCCAATGGTACAACCTTGACATTGGAGATGGTGGGCATATTCACTCCACAGAAATAGACAAATGTTACAAATAAGAGTTTTTTATTTTGTTTCGTTTTTCTGAATTCTGATTTTCCAGTGAATTGCTGCACGTAATCTAGCACCCAGGAAATGGTTGCTCATCTAGAGTTCGAGAGCTTCTATTCTGGCCAAATAACAACAACAAGAAAGTCCTAAACTAGTGCTTTATGACTGAGACCGAGATGCCTTCTCTGGTCACTTCCACTTAACTGGCTCGAGCCAGGACAGTCAGTCAAGAAAAAGAAATAAAAGACCTTCATATCAGCAAGAAAGAAGTAAAACTGTCTCTACTTGCAGATGCTGTAATCGTGCATACAGAAACCTTAAAGAATCCACCAAAATAAACACTATTGGAACCAATGAGCAAGTTCAGGATACAAAGTAAGTTGTATTTCTATACAACTAGTGATGAACAATATGAAAATGAAATTAAGAAAGCAATTCTAACAGAGTCAAAACAATGAAATACTTAAGAATAAATTGAACAACAAATATAAGAGTAGTTATACATGGGAAATTTTTTTCTTTTTAGTTTTTTTTTTTATTGTTGTTCAGGTATAGTTGTCTACCTTTCCCTCCTACCGCTCCCTTGCTGCCCCACCCCAGGAAACTATAACATTAACATTTTACTAGGAGGAATGGAAAGCCATCCATGGTCATAGATTGAATAAATCACTATGGCTAAGATAGCACTACTCGGCAAAAATATTTACAGATTCTGTGAAGTCCCTATGAATATTCCAGCGCCTTGTCTGCAGAGATTGATGAGTTGATCCTGAAAATTCGTATGAAAATGGAAGAGGCCCAGAACAGCCAAAACAACTTTGAAAAAGAAGAAAGTTGGAAGACTCGCGCATCCCCATTTCAACCTATTACAAAATGACAGTCATCACGACAATATAGTGCTAGCATATGAATGAGCACATAGCTCAGTGGAATAAAATTGAGTTAAAATATAAACCCCTATATTTTGGCCAGTTGATTTTTGATGAGGGGGTCAAGATTATCCAATGGGAAAACAATAGTCTTCAACAAATGGTGCTCCATCTAAAAAGTGAGCAGAGGTTGTAAATATATTTCCTCAAAGAAGATATAAAATGGCCAATGAGCCCGTGAAAACGTACTCAGCATCTTTAGTCATTAGGAAAATGCAGACCAGAACCACGAGATACCACTTCACCCCCACTAGGATGGCTAAAATGAGGAAGTCGGACAGTAGTGGTTGTTGTTTTACAGAACTGGACCCCTCATACGTTTTGCTGGTGGGGTTGTAAAATAGTGCAATTGCAATGCAAAACCAGTTTGACAGTTCTTCAAAAAATTTTAAAATAGAGTTATAGTATCACCCAGCAATTCTACCCCTATGTATCTAACCACAAGAAATGAAAGCATGTGCCCTATAAAAACTTGTACATAGGCCCTTGCTGATGTGGGTCAGCAAACCAAAGGGTCGCCGGTTCAATTCCCAGTCAGATCACATGCCTGGATTGTGGGCCAGGTCCCCAGTGGGGGGAGCATGAGAGGCAACCACACATTGATGCTTTTCTCCCTCTCTTTCCCCTCTCTAAAAATAAATAAAATCTTTAAAAATATTTGTACACTGAAATAGAGGACAGGTTGTCAGTGCCCCAAGGGGAGAGGGGAGGGAATTTCAGGGGAGAAGGGAAGGGTTTACAGGAACAAATATAGAGGACACATGGACAAAACTAGGGGGGTTGGAAATGGGAGGGATGGGTGGGTGGGCTGGAATGGGAATAAAGGATAGAAACTGTACTGAATAAACTAAAATAAAAAAATTTGTACATAAAATTCACAGCAGCCTTATTTAAAATAGCTAAAAGCAAACAAAAAACCTCAAATGTTTATCAATTGATGAATGGATAACCAAAATGTGGTATATGCATACAATGGAGTTTGATTTGCAATAAACAGGAATGAAGTAATGATACATTCTGCAGCTTGAATGACCCCGGAAAGCATTACACGAGTGGAAGAAGCCAGATGCAAAGTAAGACATATTGTATGGTTCCACTCATGAAATGTGCCGCTACAGGCAAATCCATAAGAACAGAAAGTAGATTAGTGTTTGCTAGGGTTGCTGGGAGGTCGGAATGGGGAGTGACTGCTAATGGGTAGAGGGTTTCTTTTGGGGCTGATAAAAGTGTTCTGGAATGAAATACAGAGATGATGGAATAATTCCGTGAATATTCTAAAAACCACTGAATTGTACTTTTGAATAGTGAATTTTATGGTATGTGAATCATGTATTGATAAAGCTGTTTTCAAAATTTCAAAAAAATGGCAGCAGAAAGCCAGTCTAATGTAGTAGCCCTGATGAGAGATGCTGGTGACACAGAAAAGGGGTGACAGGAGATGAAAAGAAGTGGGTAGATTTGAGACATTTGCAGGAACCCGCTCACTGTCATGATCACGTCACCCTGTCCCAAACCAGCTCGAGTTCCAGCTGTGGTTAGTGGACCTAGAAGTGACGGTGGAGTGGGTTTTATTCTGGGGATCTGTTTCCCCTCCACATCCCCTGACACATTCAGTCATCCATTAGATCCTAAATGAAGCGGGCATCCGCTGGAGTTAAGCTGGAGTTAAACACCGTGGCAGCATCTGAACTTCATCCATAGCCGGGGTGCTTTCCTTAAGGTGATTTGGACATTGATTCAACACCAGAAAGGTCAGTGCCCCTTCCCTCCTTCAGGTCCTTACTTCACTTAATTCAAATCAACTCAACTCAATTCAACTCAACTCAACTCAATTTAACTCAACTCAACTCCACAACACAATGCAATGCAACTCAGCTCAGCTCAGCTCAGCTCAGCTCAGCTCAACTCAACACAATTCACCCCAACTCAGCTCAACTCAAGTGATATCAGTGGTGTCCACTAATGAGGGCTGTGCTTCTCTGAAAGCAGTGAGCACGTAACAAACATCGTGTCATTCAATCTTCAGAGCGGACCATCAGATCAATATTGTGATTATCCCCATTTTATAGATGAGTGCATAGAAGCTCAGAGGGTGCAGATAACTTGTTAAAGATCTCCTAACCGGTTAAAGGTTGGGGAGGGCATTTTTGTCCAAGTCTGTCTATTGGCTAAGTTTGTGCTCTTAACCAGTTTTGCAGCACCATCTACATAATTTGCAGTGCCCAGTGCAAAGTGGGAATGCAGGGCCTCTTGTGTTACAATTATTCAGAATTTCAAGGGGGAGACAGCAGAGCATTAAGCACAGAATGAGGACACATGTCACACACCTATGAGGCCAGCCCTGCATCTGTGTCTCTAATTTGCGTAATGTCAGTTACTTTGGAGAGCACATAGATTTTACAGATTTGTAGGTCTCGCCCCTGAAGAGCCTAATAGAGAGGGACGGGGTAGAGCCCTGAGGTCTGTATTTCTAACAGGTGTTTTACGTCATTCTTATTACCAAGCAAATTGGGGAAATTGCAGTGGGCCGTGCCTCCTGACATTCTGGGGGGACCTGCTCCGTGCTCAGCACTGTGCGCATGTGTGGGGCGAGTGGGAGGGGAAGTCAAGCGTATGCATTAGACAGTTCCCACCTTCCGATCTTGCCCTCTCTGACACCTCTGAAACCAGAAACGGGCTCCTTTATTCCCCCAAGTCGAAACTGCCTGAATTTTAAAGCTCTGCACAGTTTATTCAGAAGAAGTCTTTCAGAAGCAGAGGGAGCCAGGCCGCAGGACTCTAATCTTGAATATTCAGGGAAGCAGCGCGCCCTATTCAACACGGCTGATCAATAATGAGTGCATTCCCACTCCAAATGCGCGCATTATGTACAGATACAAAATATACAATGCCCCCAAAATGGGGAAAGACATTTCTGATTGAATTTTTTTGTTTGGGTTTATAAAAATAACTTGTGGTGCATCAATTACTCTCCATTTCCATGGATACAGGCAATACTTTATTATGTAACTCTACAGCTGTGCCGGTTTTTAATATAAAACCCAGATTTTTTCATCTATTTCTCTTTCATAGTTACTGAACTGAGATAATAACATCTTTACCTATGAATGTATTCAATCCTTTTTTTCCCCCACCATCTTGCAAACCGTTATTGATTAGAATTTCATTTTGTGGCTTTTGTAATAAAATCTCCAGTAAATGCTACCATTGCAGGCAATGGAAGGGCGGGGGTGGGGTGGAGAAGGTCCTTCCTTATGTATATTTGTGTAAATATGTAAGTGTAAAGAATGCAGTGTGGATGCGTACCTTTCTAGGCCTAACAAGTGAACGCCTGGGTATTGTACTGACTTCCAACGTGCTCTATGGAGGTTCCAAATGACGGTTTATAAAACGTTGAGAAAAATTTTCCTCTACTTTTTATTTTTTAAAGAACCCACTACCCTCTTTTATGGGAACACAACTTTATTTCTACAGCTCTCCAATTTCCAATTCGGTGCCATTATTTTAACTGTGCAGTGATGCTCAAAGTTGATTGATATCATGTCATTCTTTCCAGGTTTCCCTGCGCAGAAAGGGCCTCCCATCGTCCTAGTGGGGGTTGGAGCAGTGATAGGAAGGGGAAAAGGAAGAGAAGGTGTGGCATGAAAATCCAGGGCAGGCCCTGCCTGGTGTGGCTCAGTGGATCGAGTGCTGGCCTGCGAACTGAAGGGTTGCCGGTTTGATTCCCAGTCAGGGCACATGTCTAGGGTGCGGGCCAGGTCCCCAGTTGGGGGCGTGTGGGAGGCAACCTATCGATGTATCTCTCACACATTGATGTTTCTCTCCCTCTCTTCCTCCCTCCCTTCCTCTCTTTCTAAAAGTAAATGAATAAAATCTTTAAAAAAGAAAAGAAAAGAAAATCCAGGGCAGGCCGAAAAGGGGAATGGAGCTGGGTGGGATTTGAGAGGCTACGGGAAGGACATCTGTCCCTGCGTATTATCAGCCATTTGGAATTCTTTCACTAACAACTCAATTTTTTGTACGTAAACAGGGTTTGTTTAGGAGCCTAGAATGGGCTGGAAGTGTCTAACAACTCCGTGAACTTGGGTGGAAAGAATTGCACGTATGTATGTGCATTTTTGGAGACAAGGATCTCTTACAGGGAGACTTGGGAGTGGCTGCCTGGTATACAGCAGTTCTCAGAGAGGTCACCACCCCCTCTGATGACAGAGCCAGCGAAGAGCATTGGGCAGAATGAAGCCAGTCAGCGCCATCCTGCTCAAGCAATTGGCCTGAGAGCGGAACCCCCAGCCCACGTTGGAGTCCTTGCCTGAAAGTTTGCCAGCTGGGAGCTGGCTTCCCTCTCTGGGCGGTGGTTTGAGGAGTCAGCTGCCTTCTCTGCCAGGTGGCAAAAGCCCGTCTGCAATAGGAGGGAATAAAGCTCTTAGTCGGGAAAGAGCAGAGGTGGCGGCGAGAGCCAGAGAGAGAACAAGAAAGCACGCTGACAGCACCCTACGGATGCGGGTGTCCCTTGGGCCAGCTTCACTCGTGGCCTTCGAAATCTGGATATTGAGTCAATAAATAGGCCTTTTCAGCATATCTAACTCCACTGGGTACCTGTCATCCACAGCTGAAGGAGTCTAGAAAAGACGGAATCCATAGTTGTCATCAGATCCGTATGAGCCAACGTGGGGCGGGACCCTCCCCAATGCGTCTGGGAGGGGCGGCTCCGAGGGTGGTGAGCGAATCCGGGGGATGTGGAAGGAGGGGATGGGATGCTTTCCCCACTGGTCTGGGGAATGAAGGTGGGGCCTTCAGGGACTGGCCTAGTTCACCTGTAATGGCCCCGGAGGTGATGGTGCTGGCTTCCAGTGGGCACTTACTGAACTCCACCACCTGCACAGCTCTGGGCAGGTTGCTGTGGAATAAATGTGAGAGGGTGTGGCCGTGTCTCCAATTGACATGAGGTGTGGCCCACAGAATATTTCCCAATTATGCTGTAAGCCTGAGTGTGAGACAGGGCACAGTGAAAAGACCACGTGGGAATGAGAAGGCAGGGTTACTAACAGACCTTTTATAATCATGATTGTTTAATCCAATTATTTAAATGACTACTTTACAAGATCACCATGGGCCAGAAAGGAATGACAGGATATCATGGGATCCCCAGCATGGGGTGCCCCCCACACTTTTGTGGTCTTCATCCTCAGACGAGTGGTTACGGAACCAAAGTCTGCGTATCTGATGCTTCGAAAGACCAAAACTCAAAACGTCAGTGTTTGTAGTAAGGAAAGTTTTATTGATCAAGAAGGAGCCAACCTAGAGGATGGAAAACCTAATGGTTCTTCAAATCCATCTTGCTTGCTGGACTAGGTGAAGGGTTTTTGAGGGTTTAGGGGGAACAGGTATGAGGAAGGGCTGGTGGGACAAGTTTTCATTGGAGGGCCTTGGCACTTGGCCATTTATGCTAAAGGGGCGTCAGCACCGGATCTTCCTGGAGAGGGGACCCTTGTCTTCCAAGAGGGTTCTGGTGTTCCAGTGCGGGTTATGTCCCGTCCTTTAGTTCCGTGTGACTTTAGGGAGGGCTGGGGGTGAGACTTTTGTTCCGGATGCATCTGGAGGTCAAAGTTCTCTCCTCTGCAAATGCATCTACCGCATGCCCTGCGGTTTTGGTGTGTTGTCTCCAAAAAACAACTCCGTGTCTCGTCAGCTGGCTCTGCAGTTAGAGTCCAATGTGCAGGAATTCTGCTTCCTCACTTTTTTTGCCGGGAGCCTCAGTGTCTCTATCTCCTCCATCTATCATGGTCATCATTATTTCAGCCCTACCCGCTCCCTGAGGTGTCGTGAGGACCTAAGAAGATCTTCAAAATTAAATGGTATTCACGTACCCCAGGGAGTTATACCTGGACCAGTGCTGATGTGTCTTGGTCCAAGATGGCAAATGTACACGTGAATGACGTCATGCTCCCTTCCTCTACCTGCGGCGGACACTGTCAATGGGTCCCACCCTTCTTCCCGCCTCAGCCTCCATGTGACCTTACTCCTTTTCAACACAGCTCCCCACGCAGCCTCCACCACCGATCAGAGAGGGCACGTACAATGAAACCCCTCCGTGGTCTCTGCTCTAGGTTCGTGAGTGGCTGGTGTTAGGGTTTGTTCTGGGGATGAATTTCCCAACTGATCATGGGGGACAAATAAAGATATAATATGTTGCCACCATTTGAAAAAGACAAAATGGTGTAACTGTTAGGCAAGCAGAAATGGGAATTTAGGGGTCAGGAGAGAGAGATCGTCATGTTAGCTCTATAAACATCTTTGTTATTATGAATAATGCAGAACAGAAAGGTCAGCTACAATCATTCCAATTGCCTCCCTCCAGGCGGTGAGCCTGGAGCCGAACAGTGGGACAAGCCAACACAGGGCCCAGCGTAAGGAAGGCGTTGTTACCTTTTGCTCCTGGGAATTTGAGGAAGTGAGGCTCCGAGAACAACCTGATGCCGAGGGGAAATCAAGCAAACGAAAAAAGTTTCCCATACATGTTAGTTTGAGTGGGTGTAGATGAGAGCCTTTGCGATCCTGTTGGGAGGTTCCCCAAAAAGTGAGCGACCACATGCAAAGCTGCACCTCCCCCGACAGCTGGCCGATCAGAGGACACGAGTGGGCTCCGGTCGGGGACCTGAGGCTTCCGTGATCATAATGCAGAACGCACAGCAACTGCTCTGCCTTGGGCTCTCTCTGTCTCTGCCACTGGGCTCGCAGAGTGCCCTGGGCAGAGCTAATTTTCTAATTTCCACAGTGGCTTCTCGGCTCCCAGAGACTCCCTTCGAGTCTTGGGCTCAGTACCCTGGAGATGCAAATGCTCCGAACACACCCCAACCTGGACTGTGGCTGGCTGAGTCAGAGCTGGAATCCTCACCTGAGGTGGACGCATGGGATTTTCTCTCCCCACATTTAGAATTAAAATACTGGGTCTGTAGCAAGTGTTACTGGACCTCGCAGGCTATTTAGATGTGAGAGAGAAGAGCTCAGGACAGACCTGATGGGTGTGGCTCAGCTGGTTGGAGCGTTTTTCCGCAAAGCAAAAGGTCACTGGTTCAATTCCTGGTCAGGGCACGTGCTTGGGTGGCTGGTTTGGTCCCCAGTTGGGATGCACATGAGGGCAACCAATCAATGCTTCTCTCTCTTTCCTCCTCCCTCCATGCTCCTAGCTCTAAAAATAAATAAACAAATAAACAAACAAACAAAAAAGTTCAGGATAGTTGGAATGCGCTGCTTGTGGGCAGGGCAGAGAAACTCCAGTGGGGAGGGGTTGGCTTTGTTTTCTTAAAATAAGGCCCTTTTGATGTCAGCTTGCTTCACTGGGCTTCTTTTCTCTGCGAGCAACCCTGTCCTAACACAAAGGCTCCCCCAAAGCTGGGATGTGTACCTCCGGGATGCAGAAGCTCATGTTCAAGCAGCAGGAGAGATGGCTATGTGGCACGTGGCCACGGTTTTTTTTTGAGCATCACCACTGCTCTCCACTATGAGAAAGAAATTCCCTTTCAGTCCTTTGGATTGTCTCAGTTTGGTGTTTGTCTTTAACCCCTAAGACTTGCTAATTTCCTATTTCAACACAGAGAAGATAGGGCTTAGGCTGAGAGTCTTCAGCAATAGGCATTATCTTGCTAGAATTTAATAATGTTATCTTGCATTTAATTTTAGGTTGCCTTCTTTTATCATAGGTCATCTGACTTTTTCATTGCCCTCATTCTCACCCACAGAAGCCATGAGAGATATATTTTCTGAAAAATGTTGTTTAAAGCCACTGAAGTTTCGGGATAATTTGTTACATGGTAATAGATAATGGGAACCGAATCCGTGTCAGATAATTCAATAGAGGGCAATGGAGGTGGAGAACTGGTTCGAAAAATGTTGGAGGAGCTCAAATAGCACGTGAGGATGACCAGGCCACCCAGAGGTGACAACAGCAGGAAGTCGCTTCTGCTCCCAGGACCGGAGGGACACAGAGAGCAGGAGGGTTACTGGTGCCCAGGAGCCAGGGCCGCCTCGCAGGAGCTGGAGCCATGGTGGGGGCGTCTGGTGGGAGCTGGAGCTTCGGCTACTGCCTAAGACAGTCTGCTAAGTGGCAGTTTTAAATGCTTTAGCTTCTCCTCCTCTGTCACTCTTCAGTGTCCCGTTGGGGCTTCCCGTGAAGCTGGCTGCTGAGGAAGCCTAAGCACCGTCATTGGCAGGAATCAGTCCCTGGGACACAGGAGAGGACAGGGCAGATCTAAGAGCAGGTGAGGCAAGTGACCAGCACACAGGGCCATGTGACACGAATCGAGGCAAAGCGCTTCCAAGGAACCCCTGCGGCCACTTGGCTCAGAATAGAACCGAGGACATAAGAGGCACGTGGGGTTTCGGAGATTGCCTTGCAACCGGTCCATACACTACCCTGATTCCTGGAGGGCTGACCTCAGCCTTCCCCTAGGATGCTACTGGTACCAGGAGCAATCAGGGCTCTCGGCAGGTGCACGTGGCTCACTTTTCTGACATTTCAGGGATAAAACGTCTTCGGGCGGAGATGGATGCTGATGTCACCAGGTGACTGTCTCTGTTCAACTCTCAACTCTGCTCCCCTCTGTCTGTCTTCTCAATCAGTTGCTTTTCCTGTCGGGGCAACTGGATTACCACCAGCTCTAGGCTTGCATCCACTGGCTGAAATCTCGGCACCTCTTTCTCAGGAGTTCCAGCCAAATTTCCAGATTTGGGTTTCGCTGGCTTGGCCTGGGGCAAGGGTCCATGCCCACACTGAGCACCAAGACCAAAGTGGTAGAATGCTCTGGCTGTTCATACTCCGCTCACGTGCCCATCCCTGGGGACAGGACATGAAGTGGGCTGGGGCAGGAATCTGCCTCACCTGAGTGGAAGGACAACTCACGTAACAAAAATGAAGGTGCTTGTTCTAAGAAGAGGGGATGCTGGGCAGGTACAAGCCATAGATGTCTCTGCTAATCCTTCTGGCTCATTTATTACCTGACTTGTTTCTACTCCCCTGTGGTCCCAACTAGCCAGGCAAATATGTCTTATTCATTCATCTCTATATTCCAACACTATTTAGTGTGGTATAGAGGCCCAGTCAGCGCTCAGTAAATGTTTGTGGAACTGAACTGAGGTGTGAGCACTTGCATGATACATTTATTTCGAGAGCACAATGGTTGTTTCCTATACCCTGGAGGTACAGGGTATACCTGGAGGTACAGTCTGCATTTCTTGTACTTTCCCTTTGGAAAAGGGTGGTGGGTAGAAGAGAGGGGAGCCCGCTGGCCCCCATGCAACCCTATTCCCGCTGCCGAAGCTTGTTCCTGCTGCCTGGTCTCTTGGGGACCCTGGCCTACCCAGCTGAGAACTCATCTCCATTTGCAACAAATTAGAAAACCGGCATTTTCCCTTCGGTTGGCCTGAGGCTCAATCTTTCGCTTCCGATTTGAACTGCACGCAAGTACCACCTCCTCCTGTCGGATGTTCAAGGACAATCTGACACTTCGGTTGAATTTTTCTCGTCTTTCAGATTTGAAAAAGAAAACACATCGAAGGCCTTGTTTGGTGTTCTAGGCCCCTTGAGAACAGCACCAGCATCTGACTGCAAAACCAAAGTTCTTCCACGAGGCCACACAACTGAACTCCAGATGCAGCCTTCGCACAAGGCTGCCACGGAAGCTCGGTCTCCACCAGCCCTTGGCCTCTAAACCAGCCTCCCGCTAAACACAGCTGTTATGGACCTTGTTTATTATGGTGACGTTAAAAATGGAAAGCTGTCAGAGAGTCCCTTATAACAATGTTGGAAACTGAATTCACAAAGTTTCTTAAAAACAATGAATGGTTTTTGAAAAGGCAGTGGAACACTTGGAAGAAACTATAACGTAATAAATCAATCACAGGCCCCGTGACTTGACTACACTGCCTTCATATTTATTGCCCTTTATGAAAAACTACAGTTAATTCTTTCCTCTCTTCTCCCATACTCCTGCAAAACTCAAGGAGACATCTAGGTGAATCATATTTATATTGCGAGAGATCTGTATTTGCTTTCAGTATTGTTTACCAAAACCAGCCTTCAGAGTATCTATTGGAACGTGAGCTCTTTTAAATTTTATTTTCAGTGTTTGTTTTTTCAAAAGGATAGTATTGGTTAGGGATCTTTGAGTGTAGGCATCAGAGACAGACTAACTAATTCAAGAGGATGAAATTTATTAGAAGGATATCAGGAGCTTGCTGAATTGTTGAGAGCCTCGTGTTTGAACAGGAATGAACAGGAACCAGGGAACTCTGCGGGGATGAAAAATAGAACTCACAGGAAGTCTCTTACAGAGGAACAGTGTGGCCAGAATGTGGCCACCGCCTTCAACCGTTGAAATAACTTTTATTTCACCCTCTCTTGGGTCAGAGCATCCGATTAGCTGGGCTAAGTCATAATTCTGCTCCTAGGAGGTACCAAGTTGTGGAGAGAGAAGGTAATCACTTTGACTTCTGTAGTGGAAAATAGGCACCTGATTTGCTATGTCATCCAGGTGACAGACAATGGCAGAGTTAATTTCCAAAAAGGAAATCACTGAGCTGCTCGAAAGTGATATCAATGAAGGCAATGCCAGCTGCTATAAGATAGATCCTTAATACTACTAATGGGCTTAACAGGATAAGTTAATTTCTCCCTTACATAATAGTCCACTTTTGTTGTTCCTAATTGTTTCTTTCTTGTTAAAATAATGTTACTGAAGTGCAATCGGCATTTGAAAAGCTGTACATATTTAATGTATACAGTTCAGTGTGTTTGAGTGTAAATGCATCCATAAAAACATCACTCCCATCAACATCAGATTCATCACCTCCAAAGTTTCCTTCCATCTCCATCACCACCACCACCACCATCATCATCATCATCATCATCATCATCATCATCATCATCGTTGTCGTCATGAAGATTTACCCCTTTAACAACTTTCAAGCACACGATCTCGTATACAAGCATAGTTGACTGTAAGCGCTGTGCTGGTAGAGCTCCAGACCTCATTTATCACGTGCGACCGAACTTTGTTCCATCACCTCTTTCCCCCTCCGCCCTGCCTTTGGTCACCACCCTCCTGCTCTCTGCTTCTATGGGCTCAACTTTTTTAGACTCTACAAGTGAGATGATACAGTATCCTTCCTTCTGTGTCTGGCTCATTTCACGTAGCATAAGGCCTTCCAGGGCTATCCATGTTTTCAAGTGTGACTGGTTTTCCTCTTTTGACGGCTAAATCACACTCGATTTTAAGTATATGCCACATTTTCTTTATTCATTCACCCATTAGCGGACACTGGTTTCCACCTCTTTGTTGTCGTGAATGGCGCGGCAATGACCACGGGAGGGTGGGCGTCTCTCTGAGGCCCCGCTTTCGTTTCCTTTGGCTGTATGCCCGGAAGTGAGATTGCTGGCCCCCACGGTGGTTCTGTTTTTAGTTTTTTGAGGAATCCATAGGGGCTGCATCAGTCAATTTGCATTCCACCAACAGTGTAACTGGGCTCCCTTTTCTCCACATCCTCAGCGATATTTACCATTTGTATTTATGATAAGAGCTATTCTAACAGATGTCAGGTGATATCTCACTGGGGTTTTGATCTGTAGTTCCATGATGATTAGTGATGTCGAGCATCTTCTCATATACCTGTTGGCCATGTCTACATTTTCACTGGAGAAATGTTTGTTCAGATCCTTTCCCCATTTTAAAAAGGTTTTATTTATTCATTTTTAGAGGGGGGAGAGAGAGAGGGAGAGAAACATCAATGTGTGGTTGCCTCTCACGCGCCCCCTACTGGGGACCTGGCCCATAACACAGGCATGTGTCCTGACTGGGAGTTGAACCGGCGACCTTTTGGTTCACAGGCCAGCACTCAGTCCACTGAGCCACACCAGCCAGGGCTTTTTGCCCAGTTTTAATCAGATTGTTTTTTTCTATGGAGTTCTATGAGTTCCTTGTACATTTTGGTTATTAACCACTTATCATATATAAGGTTCGCAAATATTTTCTCCCTTTTTGTAGGTTGCCTTTTCATGCCGTTGATTTTTTTTGTTGTACACACTTTTTTTTTGTTAGATATAACCCCGCTTATTTAGTTGTGCTTTTGCTGTGTGTGTTTTTGGTGTTTTATCCAAAAAAATTATTTTCCAGACAAATGTTAAAGAGCTTTTCCTCAGTGTTTTCTCTAGGGGTTTTATGACCTCAGGTCTGATGTTTAAGTCTTAAATCCATTTTGGATTGATTTTTTGCATGTAGTGTAAGGATTCAATTTCACTCTTCAAATATTGATACCTAGTTTTCTCAATACCATTTATTAAAGAGATTATTCTTTCCTCATTGGTTCTTCTTGGTGTCCTTGTTAAAGATTAGTTGATTGTATAGGTGTGGTTATCGTTCTGGCTCTATTCTTTCTGTTGGTCTCTATGTTGGTTTTTATGCCAGTACCATCCTGTTTGGATAACTATAGCTTTGTAATGTAATTTGAAACCAGTAGGTGTGATGCCTCCAGCTCTGTTCATCTCACTAAAGAATGATATGGCTATTTGGGGTCTTTAGTGCTTCCATGTGAATTTCAGGATTTTTTTTCCCTATTTGTGTAAAACATGCCACTGGAATCTTGACGAGAATTGCACTGAATCTGTAGATTGCTTTGGGTAGTATGGACATTTTAACAACATTGATAATCCCAGTCCATCGATGTGGGATATCTTTCCATTTATTTGTGTTTTCTTCAGTTTCTTTTATCAGTGCTTTATAGGTGTTGGTGGATAGGTTTTTTGCCTTTCTAGTTAAATTTATTCGTAAATATTTTATTCTTTGTTGTGCATTGTGAATGGGATGGTTCTCTTAATTTCTTTTTTGGATAGTTTATTATTAGTGTATAGAAATACAACTGATTTTTATATGTTGATTTTATATCCTGCAACTTTACTGAATTCATCAGGGGTCTACATATATAGGGTTATAACATCTGCAAACATAGGCAAATTCACTTCTTTGGATCTGGAAACAGAGCATAAGATTCTAGTCTAAACTCAAGGGGAAATAACCTTGGTGGAAATTCCCTGGGCCTCTAGAACAGGTGGAAGTAGAACATCCACTCTGAACTCCACATTTCTGAAGAGACAAGATGAGAAACTGGAAATGTCCAGGAAACGGATTCTCTTCCAGAGCATTCAGAAGGAACACTGTCTCGTGACACCTCACGCGCAGCCCGGTGAAACCCATTTCAGACTTCTGATCTCCAGAACGGCAACAGAATGAACTTGAGTAGCAGGGAGCACCTATGTGGGTTGTAATGTGTTATGGCGGCAGGAGGAAACTAACACCCAGGTATTGTGCAAAGCCCCTGGCACACAGTGGGTGCTTTAATAGTTGGTTGCAAAGAATGAGGGGATCGCCGTTCGTGTTTCCCACTGGATCACCAGCAACATGAGGGCAGTTGCTCTTATTTCTCTTGCTTTCTGCTCAGCATTTTGCCGAGTGCTTGGCAACACCAAAGCTCAGAAAGGCTTCTGGACTCAGAGACTGAATTCCAACTTTGGGAACTGATCAATGAATGCTTCAGGGGGGAAGAGGAAGAGGACTCAGCTTGGAAGAGGAGCCAGGGGCTCATAAAAGGCAGATTGACTCCTTGCTGAAGTGTGGGTGTGGCGAGTGCAGGGTACCCCCAATGCCCATCACAGAAGCCAGGTTTCAGTGCTTCCAGGCTCCAGGCGAAGATGCTGGAGCAGGTGGGGGAAAGAACCGTTAGCTCATCTCTGAGACGCAGAAAGGGGCCGTTTCTCCGGGTGAGAGATGCTATTCACCAGGGGGAATAGCGTCTTTGTGAGCAAGCCTGTTTCTATGTGCCGGCACTGTTTGCCGAGGCTTTGGGCGGAATTCGCCCAGTGCATTCAGAGAGCCGGGCCTGGTGCAGGCTAGTCAGGGACAGAGAGCCGGGCCTGGTGCAGGCTAGTCAGGGAAAGCCAGCACACAGCAGGGCTCTGCACATTTTTGGGGATGCACTTGGGCCCTCCCCGAGCTGCAGGTTCCAAAGAGGAGAATCTTGGTTATCGGGTTACTGCCGATCAATTGATCAGGATGATGCTGCCTCAAATCACTGAATGTCTTCCTTCATTTGAGAGAAAGGGGAAAAATTGGTTTCAGTTCTGAATGCACAGGGTAAGGAAGCCAGAGGTCACTTTCGCTTTCTTTCAAGCTCTCTCACTCTCTTAAATAAGGAGAAAGGCTATATTTTTCCATGGATTAAGTCCAACACAGAGAAAACTGTCACTGTGAAAACAATAGAATTTATCTCCACTGATATAGCTTGACACTGGGACAAGTGCCTGAATTGTTGCCATAGCAATAAATGTGTCGGACTTATGCATGCGTTTTCTGCTATAGGATTTTGATTAATGGCATTGACTAAATGGTGTGAAGGGGGAGAGTCCATGCCAAAGGCCCAAGGAGAGGGTCGGGCTGCATGGGGTGTGCTGTGGCCCACTCGGAAGGGTGGCAAGTGGGATTGGCACCAGTTAAACAGGGGCAGAATCCCTTCAGTGGAGCAGCATCTGCAGGGCAGCAGAGCCCTGTGGCAGGGACCCCGGTGCTGGCAGGGAGGGTGCTGCTGTGCCGGAACTGGAGCAGGGCCAGAGGGCTAATGAGATCTCCTGTCTATCGGGTGTTTCCTATGTGCTTGTGCTAAGGATTTTATGTGTCTGGACTCATTTAATCCTTACATGAACCCTATGAGATGGCTTTTATTACTGTTTTTCTGATAAAGGAAATGTGGCACAGAGAAGTTAATTAACTTGCAAAAAGTCACACAGCTAGTGAGAGACAGGTTTCAAAGACAGGCTGTCTAGCTCCAGAGGCTGAGCTTAACCGCAGCACTGGGCTTTGCTCCAGGAACAGATACTTCTCATTGGACCTTACCCATTGCTGCTGCCATGTCTGTGATAGTCTGGGAAGAAGCTGTAAGACATTGCATGGTTCATTCACAGTGTTCTTTTCCTTCTGCCATGAGACCGGGTCTCAGGTTGTGGAAGACACATGGAGCAGAAGGGTACAAATTCAGTTTGACTGCACCAGCCTGCGGAGTGAGTGAGAAATAAACCTTTGCAAGCCACTGAAATGGTTGGGATTGTTTGTCACTGAAGCCATACCTAGCCAAAGCTGACTAATACACTCTGTTGACATTAGATAATGTGTTGAGATAACTTTCCCAGGGATGCATGTAGGTGAGTGTCATGTAGCTATAGGGCTCTATGGACTGTTTTGGTTTCCGTTCACAGTGATATCGAGGGTGTAGATGGTCTAAGACCACCCAGCTTTTCCAGATACGATAGATGATGGATGTGCTGACTGAACAATTTATCCTTTAAAGAGAATGGGTCCAAACCACATGATCACAGATACTTTGTGGGGAAAAAAATAGATTGGAGTTCAAATAAATTTGAAAATACGTGTGGGTTAAATGAAGTTAAACAGGTTTCTTTCCAGCAAGACTTCGCAGAGCTTTTAATATGCTAAGGTGAATCTCCAAGGGAAGGGGGTGTATATAAAATGCACTGCTTTCCAAATTCTTTGATCACAGAACTCTTCCTTTTTCGGAGACTATTTCATGGGCTTAATGTTCTGCAAAAATCTCAGCAAATGCTGCCTCTGGTGGCAGCAGAATTTGCATATTTCTCGCATATTTCCCATCTTTTGCAGCCCTGTATCTTTTTTCACTGGTGTCTTCTCCCAGCCTTTATTTGTCTCCCCTCCTCTCTGGTCCCTTTCCACACCCTATTGTCTTGTCCCCTCTTTCCCACCCCTCTCCTGTTCTCTCTCCTCACCCATTTTCTTCTTGCTGTCTCTGGTTTTTCAAGAAGCTGCTGAGTTTTCTCTGGCCAGATGACCCCGGGGAAGGTCCTGCCTGATTGTCCAGCATCATTCCTGGAAAGTAAAGCTGGTGATGGACCTGCCTGCCCGTCCCAGGGGCGGTGTGCATGGTGAAGTGATGGGCTTTAACACCACATCGGCCTCCTTAAGGAGAGATCCTTTGTTCTAGACTCAGACAAAGCAGCACAGTCGGCCTTAAAAGAAAAAAAAAAGCTGTTTCATTTTATATTGGAAAAATACAATGTGACATCTGGAGAATAAATTGTTCAGTCAGCCAGAAATACGCCTTGTAAAAATTGCTTAGGTTTCTGTAACAAGATTATTTACTGCGAGTGTTCACCTATAATACAGCACACTTTTGAAATGGACCTTTTATGAAACACATCAAGAACTGTAGAAATGTATTCAGTGCATTAATCTATAGCACTGCACCCTTTACCACACTTTTAGAGCAGATTTCAAAACTCAGACCATCTAATGAGAGAGAGAAAAGTTATTCTTGTCCTATATTCATTCCAGCCATGTGTTATATGGAGCCCTTGGGATATTTAACATAATGCAATAGGTTTTTCAACATGTACGCACACCCACACTCACACACTCACACACGGACTCACACACACTGTTACACACACTCTCACACACAAACAAAATATATGGCTGTTCCGACAAGTACTCAGTTTACAATGTGCTAGCCCATATTTCAACAGCCTGCGTGCAAGGCGAAGGCTGGCTATTTTAGATACCAGAACTTTATAAATATTTAAAGATCTTGATTTAATCCAAATGAGAGAGCGCTCAGGTGCTGTCAGTTACTTGCCATAACTCCTTCTTTTCTGATCAGGGGGTGACAGTTTGGATAGCGGTCTCCTGCCTCGGTTAGAGTCTGGCAGCTGGGATTGGGCCCGAGGTGGCTGGAGCAGGTGGAATGTGGAGAAGTGGGCCAGGTGGGGGAGGCAGGGCGAGGCAAGCCCTGTGATTGCCTGCGTCGCTGCTCCTGGCTTGGCTTTGCAACTCTGACTCCAGAAATGGGTTCTTCCAGCTGGGCAGCTCAAGTGGTCTAAACCCTTCTGCCTCAAGGTCAACTCAGCTGCTCCCTTGAGTCCATGGCTACCAGCTCTGGAAGATACGCAGCAGGGATGAGACTGGCTCCGTATGATTTTCCAACGACCCACTGAGAGGTGGGCCCAGGTCCTCTAAGTCCACCTTAGCCCAGAGGGCACGGTGTTGTTGCTGGCGCAGCTAGAGGGAAGGGAAGAGGCCAGGGTGGAGACTCGGGCGAGGAGAAAAAGACCCACACCCAAATTCTCCCTCCAGTGACAAAGATCAGCTTATTTCTCAGCCATCCGCCTGGCATCACCGTGCAACAAAGGTTGCATTAGACTCAACGCAGAGCTGGTGGCAGTTGTGCATTATCTGTGTCTTGGAGGGTGGCATTCTGGAAGACTGGCCAAGCCCTGCTTCTTGAGGGTCTCTCCTCTCAGAGAGTGGAGCGCTGGAGAACGCCTGCAAGATGGCCTGCTTGCTCTCACCGCAGAGCGGGCCCCTCCCTTCCACCGCCGACTGTGAACTTCAGGCCCCTCTCTCTGGCTCTCATCTTTCCTCCTGGTCTGGTGGAGCCTTTTACTGCCTCTGCTCAGCTTTCTTGGACTTCTTTTTACAATGGGCTTTGGCATTTTCCATTGTTGTTTCTCTAGGGCTCACACTCTGGGAAACTATCAGCCTCCTTGAGAAACTTCCTTTCACTCACTGTTTCCATTCCTTTCGTAGGGATGTTGTCTTTATTCTTTATTGTCCACCCCAAAGCCTTCCATGTGACCCTTTGGCTCACACAAATACTTCCCTCTTTATCCCTTTAGGTAATCTATTGAACCGTGTACTGTAACAATCATGGCCTTGTCTTGCCCTGTATGTTAAGTAGAGCAACGGAAAGACTAGTGCACCCAGGGTAAGAAAACAAGGAGTCCCTAATCGCCACACTACTCCTCATCCAAGGATATGTTTTGTTGATTTTTATTTTAGAGAGAGAGGAAGGGGGGGGAGAGAGAGAGAGAGAGAGAGAGAGAGAGAGAGAGAGAGAGATTGATGTGAGAGAGAAACATTGGTTGATTGCTTCCTGTACGTGCCCCGACCAGGGATGGAACCCACGACCTTTTGGTGTACAGGATGATGCTCCAACCAACTGAGCCACTCGGCCAGGGCCACACCACCACGTATTCATCGTGTGAACCTTGTGCAGATCTCTTAAGCATATATATGTAATGATGAGCCTTAATTCTCTCATATAGCGAAGGAAGGTGTTAACTCACATTGCCTGTCTCACAAAAATAGAGTTGTTAATATTGAGTGAACTAATTAGGTGAATACACTATAAATTAAAAGCATGAGTAGAGGGAGAAAACAAAGCTCCTTGGAGAAGGAGGACAATCTGGCAAGGGCTATCAAACCAGCATTGTCAGCCAAAACACATGAGCCATGGATTCAGCACCAGACTGATCAGAGAGGCATTTGAGGAGTACTTGACGTGCCAAGTCAGAGACAAGGTCCTAGAAATTGAACAAGTGCAGGCTCCTTCGATAAGGGAACTTGGTTCAGCATTATCAGCACTTGAGATTTCTCTCATCACCTCCATTATCTTCTTGGTCTTTATGATTCTTGGCTTTTGGTGACCACTAACAGATGGGGCTGTCATCTAGATACTATCAAAACTATTAGAGTTTAGAGTAAGAGAAGCCAACTTGAGAGAATTCAAGCAAAATTTAAAAAAAAAAAGAAAAAGTTCCGTCTAATGGAACCCAAAGGGGAGGAATATAGTCGGGTCTCAGATTGGAATTGCTCTCAGAAACTAGAAAGAGGACAGGAATCCAAGTAGTGCTTTCTGCTACTTCTGCTTCTCTCTGAGCATCTTTCCACACCATCTTCTCTTTGCATATCAGTTCCTACTACTTCTTAGTTCATACAGGGTGGGGCACTACCCTGGTTAAGGACTCTGTCCCACAGCATCGCCCTCCACTTCAGATTCTGGTTGCAAGTCTAGAGTGTCACCAGTCCTTTGGACTGAATGGCTATAAATGAAGACGATTCCACAAACCCCACCTTGGGTTGGATTAATTTGCTAGAGTGGCTCATGGAACTCAGACAGACATTTTGCTTACTAGGTTACAGGTTTATTATAGAAGGATATAACAGGAACAGCCAGATGGAAGAGATTCGGAGGGCAAGTGTGGGTCAGAGAACTTCCATGCCCTCTCCAGGCTATCCCTCTCCCTGTCTCCACGTGGTTACCAACCTGGAGGCTCTCTGAGATTCGTAGTTTTGGGTGTTTATGAGTGGGGGCTTCATTACACAGGTTTCATTGATTGAATTATTGGCCAATGGTGATTGAACTTAATCTCCAGTCCCGCTCTGCTTTCTGGAGAGGGGGTGTGGGAGATAACATGAGACTCCTTTATTCTCATCACAGGGGATTCCAAGGATTTTAGAAGCTCTGTATCTGAAGCTGAATGAAGACCAAATATATATTTCTTCTTATAAATCACAACATCACACCAATCAGCTTTGTCTATAGAGCGGGTCAAAGAGCACAAACACAGCTGTCAAAATCCCATCTCTGTGGTAGAAAGAAGACTCTTAAAAATGTGGAGGATTACTTGGAGGCTGGGCTAACCACTTCCCCTCCCTGCAACCTCCCCTCTGAAAAGACTATGCAATCTATCCCTTTCTAAGCGCCTGTGCTTCAGGAGAATCACAAATGGCCAGTTTGAGGAGAGTTTGGGCATAGGGAGAAATGAACAAGAAGAAAAAAGAGCATTACTGATTTTAGATGCCATCCTTCAAAAAAGCAGTAACATGAACCCAATCTTCTTTGTGAATTCAAACTTTGACCATGTCATCGTTGTTTCTGGATGTTCCTACAGTGCGTGCAAGTCTATTTCGCTTGGTCTCGATGACTTCATTTTCTACCAGGCTTATTATCCTGCCTTACAGATGTGTGTATGCGATACTTCCAATGAGGCAGGTTCACAAAGGCGCTGGAAAGTCCGAACTCTTTGGTATTAAATGCAAGGCCCTTGCATCTTGGACTCCTGCCTACTCTCCCGGTCTCAACTTCAGACTTCTGCCTACTTCTTCACTGTCAACTATTACCATTCCTGATCTTGAAATTTCTGTCCCAGACATTTAGAACTGCTCGTAATTCCTGAAGCAATGTATGGTGTTTGTGACCCCATACCCCTGCACATCCTTTTTTCCTCTTGCTGGACGCTCCTTCTCATCACCGGTCCATATCACAAACTCCTGTTCACCTGTTAAAAGTTGGCTCACATACATCCCCCTCCAGGGTGGTCTCCCCGAGGCTCACACACCCCATTAGAAGAGGATGACAAAGTAGCCTGACCCAACACAAAGGGACACTGGATGCCTTCATGCGTAGCACTACCTCCAATTCTTCCCTTTTTTATTCATTTATGAATTATTTACATATCGTAGCCGTGACTCTAAGCTCCCTTAGGGAGGCTCTGTTTTATTTATCTTCCATGTTTGTTCCCCTGCAAATACACATCTTTGCACAAGAAAGCAGGATAACGTGAAGATTAAGTGTGAGAATTCTGCTGTCAGATGGACCTGCCTGAGTTCAAATATTAGCTCTTCTGATCCATGGCTGTCACCCCGGGCAAGTGACTTTGCTCTCTAAGTCTCGATGTTGACAACTCTAAAATGGGAATGATCAGAAGACTGACCTGTAAGGGTCATATGGAAGGCTAACACGGGGATTTAATGAGACAACATGTGTAACATAATAAGCCCTCGACAGATGCTGTACATTATTATTCAAAAATTCTCTGAACAGAATTTCTGTTCTGTTGGATGACTTACGTCCAACTACGGGGTTTTTCTTTACCCCGTAGTTCTTTTGACTGGCCAAATAATTCAAACGACCTACAGTAGAAAATCAGATTTTAAAACTTGCACACGGGGAATACACATAAGCAGGAAAATTCCAAAGACAGTGAAGCAAAATGAGGAATCCTTGCCAGTTTGGACAAAGGAGAGGAAGGCGAGCCATTCATAGGTGAAGATGAGAAAGAGCAAACGTTTGAGAAGCAGATTTTTGCAGGGCCACCGAGAAACAGTGGGACCACAGGGAGTCTAGCAGGAAGAGATTTTTGATGAGATCCTCCCATTCTGTCACACTTAATTCCTAAGTGTTAAGATGAATATGCTAAGGTGATTATGTTAAGTCCCTTCTTGAAGGAGATTTTTTCTATCTGAATTTCTTTAGGCAGGAAATGGGGAGGTTAAAAAAAACCTCTTCCTAAATTTGTTGGATTTTAGTTGTTCTCAACTCAAAACAATCTGTATATTCAGGGGAGACTCACATCCAACCTCCATACTTGGAAAATGCTTTATTTCGACAACAAAAAATCTTGTGCACCTTGGGAATCTTTACTAAGAACAATGATAAACCGTTGTTCATTCCATGGGCCAAAGTGCTGGTTACCAGAAGGTGCTGGTTAACACATTGAGCTTCCCCTTCTGTATGCTTTTTCAGCTTTGATTCAGTTTTCCTTTTCCTAGATGGGGAAGAAGTGGAAATAGAAGCTGGGCTTTGATTTCATACCCAGGGAGTCTCTCCAACAGCCAGAACAATAGAATGTCCCGTCCTCCTCCCTGCTGGGCAGCCTGATTTCTGTTCAATTCATCCCAGGACAATAGAGGAGCTTTCATGGAGTTCTAGAACTCTGAGTTTCTCAACTGGAACTCCAGGGAGAATAACCTCTTACTCTGCAAGAAAAAAAAAAACAGAGATTGGTGGAAGCAAAGGAAAAGAAAGACATTCTCTGTCTCTCCTTCTGTCATCCACTCTGTTTGTGAGCTACAGGATTTTTGGGTTTTGTAAGAAAATACACTATTTTGCTATGTCAGCTGCTGTTGACATCTCTTCTTTCCAGATCTTATTGGAGGCTGTTCTCTAAATGTGCCCACAGCCTAAAAAGCCCAAGGACCAAAGGCTTGGAGCCCTCGGCCTACTTCTCACCCAGCTTCTTAAGCCTTCTCCCAGCCTCTCATGTGCTTGCTCATCGTTTCTCCTCTTTCATCTCTGTTCTCTCTGTAGTTCCCTCCCCCATCTCTCCCCTCCCCTCCCCCTCCTTACCTCCTCCGGTACTGAGAAAGCATATTCATCCCTGGTCATATTCTATTCTTGATTCTAGGAGATGAGACACGGTTCCAGCTGCATACAGCCAGCCCCAGGGTGGTGTTTGTCATGCGTGAGCACTGCTTTTGTGTGCAGGCACATGCCCCCGAGGTCCTGGCAGCAGAACACAGTACACAGAGTCTTGCCTCACTCTAGAGAAGGCGGACAATGCTGCTTCTTCCAGAAAAGCCTGGGCTTCCAGAGCCGCTGCCTGGAAGCCGCCCCAATTTAGTTAATCTTCGAGCTCTTTATTTTGAAAGCATTTCTTGTTGAACTCCGCGATAATCTGTCTAAAAAAGAGCCTGATGGCCAGGCACGGATGGACTGGCCCAGGGACACAGTAGGTCTCTGACGCGATGCAAAGTTCTGTTCGAAATCCGCTGGCCCGTCCCTAAATATTAGCATTAGGGTTAAACAGCAATGACGCCTGTCCCCAAAAAAGAACACTAGGTTTAGGGCCAAAGGGAGCTGCTTCTGATATTTATTATGATCGATTAAAAAAATATTTCAATTTGGAGAAAATGAGATAGGAGATAACTGGGTACAGAAGAGAGTCGTCTCCCTCCCTCCCTTCCTTCCTTCCTCCCTTCCTTCCTTCCCCTCCCTTTCCCTCCCTCCCTCCCTCCCCTCCCCTCCCTCCCTCCCTCCCTCCCTCCCTCCCTCCCTCCCTCCCTCCCTCCCTCCCTTCCTTCCTTCCTTCCTTCCTGAGGGAATTGGATTTGAAGCCATCCACGTCAGGGAATGTACCCAGGAGGATGGCAAACCTATGGCAGTCAATTTAGTTACAAGATCACAATCTCTTGACTCACAGGAGACAGTGTTAAAGGGTAGGGAACAGCCACAGATCTGTTAAAATCAAGCTCTTGCAGCAAAATCAGATTCTGAATTGCTTTACAGGCTCGTTATTGATAAAGCCCCTTTCAAGCTGGCAGTTTGTGGTCCGAGCAGTCAGCATGTTCAGGATGCCGTTGAACCAAGGCCTTGACTTCATGCGGCCTTCCTACCCCATCCCCGCCCCTCCTCCCAGACTGGACCTAGAATTCAGGTCCAGTCACTTAAAAGACAAGAAGGGAAAGTGAGATCCCCAACGAAGACTGGGTCTCAGGTATTCATGGAATGGCAGGGACAAGGAAGCCACTGCCTGATGCACTCTCACTAATACTAATAATGAATGGGTTAGCCACAGCTACTGAGCTGACTCTGTGCCAGGCACAGCGCCAAGTATTTATGGATGGGGTCAGCAAACCAAGGCCACCCTACTGCCTCCTTCATCACGGCCTTTGAGCTCAGAATGGGTTTGACATTTTTTAATGGTTAAAAAAAAATCCAAAGAAGACTATTTCATGACTCATAAAAATTACATGAAAATCAAATTGCAATGTCCCTAAGTAAAGTTTCATTGGCACACAGCCATGCCCGCTCACTCACGCACGGCCTGTGGCTGCTTCGGGGCTACAATGGCCCTGTTAAGAGGTTGCAGCAGAAATTCTATGACCCACAAAGCCTAAAATATTTACTCTCTGGCCCTTTACAGAAAGTTTGCTGACCCCTATTGACGCACATTATCTCATTCCCACAGAAGCTTTCTAAAGTAGGGACCGCGATTAGCCAAATGGCTGCAGGTGGACAGGGAATGGGGCTGCAGAGAAGTCACTGTACGTACAAACTCCGCATGATTGCCTTCTTTAAAAGACACTTTTGATGAGATATCTTTTTTTTTAAATCCTCACCTGAGAATATGTTTATTGAAGGGTGGGGAGGGAGAGAGAGAAGGCACATCAATGTGAGAGAGAAACACGGATCCATTGCCTCCCATATGTGCCCCCACTGGGGATCGAACCAGCAGCCTTCTGGTGCAAGGGACAACGCTTCAACCAACTGAGCAACCCCACCAGGGCATCTATGCCCATTTTAAAGATGAGAAGTTTAAGGCACGGAAAGGTTGACTAACCAGACCACTTGGCTAGTAAGTGGTAAAGCCAAGGTTTACCCCCGGCAGTCAGTCCTCAAATCTGATACTCTCAGACCTTCTACTGTTTTCCTTACAGGGTTGTCGTGAGAATAATAGGCAGGGATGGTCTCGAAAAACGGCAGTTACCACAGGGAGGAGCAGCATTGTCATTGGTGTCATTACCGCTGCTTCCTCTGCGTGCTGGTCTCATGAAGTCCCCAGGTGAGGACACTGACCAGGCTCAGCCCTCCTCAGTGGCCCTTTTCTTCTCCTCCGCCCAACCAGAGAGAAACAGACTTTTCAGGAGGTGTGGCTGCCTTTGCCGGGAATGAGTCCCGCCCACACAACCGGCACACAATCCTTTTCCAGGCCAGATCCCAGGAACCTAAAAACTCTCAGGCAAGTGTGGTGATTAGAATGAATAAACATCAGTCACCAAAGGGCCGGCGCTGTGAATGGGTCCTGTAGCACAACGTAAAGGCGAGTAACACGTCGTAAATTAACGTTGTTAAAAGGAATACTGGATAGTGATCCCGAGGAAGGCTATTTACCATCCGCACTCGAAGCCACGGGAGCGGCGTGGCAGCCAGAGCAATTTGCATCGCCTGGCGACGCTCAGGCCTGCCGCAGCTGATGGATCGCCGAGCACCTTGGCCCTTCGCCGTACGCGGCGCTGTTTAATGTTTACCTAAAAACCAACGGGGCAGGGATGTGCTCGGTGTACCTTGCCAAGGGGGATGACGGAGGTCAGCGGTGGTGTGCCAAGCCAAGCAAAGGACATCTATTTTAGCAGCCACCCCCCTCCCTGGGCTAACACACCTGGCTTTATCCTCTTGAATTGGTTGCATCCCCCGCTCCTGGAGCTGGGAGAAGAGAGCCCCCATGAAGACATGCACACTCATCTGTCCTCTCTCTCCCAGCCTCACTTGTCTGGTCTGGGTCCTCCCAGGAGCAACCTCCATTTTTTATAGGTGCTGTGGGCCTACTCAGACAGCTGAGGGACAGTACTTTCCACAAGAGCAAGTCCTGGGTAGAAATTATGCACGTATTTTAAGAAATATCCAGCCCAGAGTCCCAGGGTCCTCGTACTCACCTGAATGCCTCAGATGCCACAGAGAAAAGAACACCTAGATTTGTTGACTTTCTCTCCTTCATCGAAACGTGACATCCCATGTATCATGTACTCAGGGTCCTAACAGGGTGTACGTAGCTTATCCATGTTTCTCTTAGGAGATTCCACCTAGCACGGAGGCAACTCGAAGGAGGTGGCTGACGAGGTCACCCACACTTCCACTCCGCCTGAAGCTGAGGGCGGGAATGAGGGTCTGACGGTCCCTACTGGCTTCTCCATAACACGCTCAGCCCTTGATACCGAATGCGAGGGCTCGGCTTAACCACGCAGGGTTCCCAGAACATGGCCCCTGACTTCTTAAAGGGCTGTGAGACTCAGTGTAACTTGCTTTTTATCTTAAGAGGTAGCACTGATACCACACTGTAATGGGGGAGGAATCCAATAATAAGTGAACCTCATTTAAGTTTATTCTTTTAAACCTTACTTCAGCAGATTTTGCACCTTCTAGGATTTGTACCAGGAAGTTCAAATGATTCCTCTTCTTGGTGTTTCTTCTCCTTCGTACCATCACAAAAAAAAATTCCATGTAGTCTCGCTCATCGCTTAATTTTCATTTGGTTGAGACAAGGATTTCTCAAGCTGGAGTGAAATACAGACTCTTTTTAGAGGACAATATGTATCATGGACCCCAATGAGAATATACATTATTTGTATTAAAATGTTAACATAGAAATGAAAAATCAGATACGAACTCCTGATGCTTATTATTTGAGTCAACTATGAAACCAAAACAAATTAGAAATTAAATACAAACCTCACCACAGATCCCATAAAATTCAGATTCAGCTGTTAGATAAATAGGACAGATCATGTTCCTCAGCCGGAATGAAATCCTCCCTGAACACGGCCGTCACACTTAGGGCTCTGGCGCCGGTTCTCGGGGGGCAGGACACCGAAGTGACTGACAATTCTCCTCTGCTCTCTTCTCTTTCTCATCGCTTGTCAGGAGTCTGTCATCTCACGTGACTTTATGCACCGCGTCCTCCCTACTCTTTTCTGCACGGAGCCTGCGTGCTAGTTAATAAAAAACGCAGAGGTCTTTTCTAAAACAGCGTGATTGAGCTCAATTAGGAGGTTGTCATCCGAGTGATCCTCCATGTGCTTCTATTGATTTTTTGTGTGCTCGTCATTGAAATCGCATGTGACAATAAAAGTTTCTTCTGGAGAGAACGAGGCGTGTGCACCCGCAGGGCCCATGGAGTCTAGGCCGAGCGCAGTGTCCTCAGGCTCTCCTGACGACCTTTCCGTGTTCCTGCCAGTCACGGCCCTTTGCCCTGTGCCCATCGGAGCGAGGGCTGTTTAAAGGCCCTGGCTGGCCAATCAGGGGACCCGAGCTTTGGTTCTGGCTGTGGCCCTAACGAGCTCCAACTCTGGCCAAGTCTCCTCTCGGGATTCTCCATCTCTAACCAGCCCAAGATAAGCCACCGTCATCTCTTGTCCCAGCTACAACTGCCTCCCCACTTGCCAACCTGCTTCCCCTCTCGGCCCCTCCCCCATGCATTTTCCACGCTGGGCAGAGGGTGATTTTCTTGAATTGTAAATGAATTGCATCACTTCCTTGTTTACTACCCTTCCATGGGGGTTCCAATTCAGTAAAACCCATGACCTGCCAAACTGTGAACTGGCTCCACCTCGCTTCCTCTCGCTCCCCACGAACCAGCCCCCGAGTTTTCATTTCAGTTTTTTGCACTGCCCCCACTCTTCCCTAAATCAGGCTTTCAGACGGGCTTTTCCTCTCCCGCAGTACTCTCGCTGCTTCCGCCATTCGGCGCTTCTCTCTCTGGTTGCTTATCATCCCTTCGGTCTCAGCTCCTTGTCCCCACTTCTCCACGCGGCCCTTCTCTGATCACCTACGTGGATGAAGTGCCCCCTTTGCATCGCCGTCTGTCTCCACCTCCGGCTAAGCTTCATTGCACCATCTCTAGGGGCGTGACGTGGGTGTACTTCCCTCTTCGGCTCGGTCTTCTCCCCCTGGGCGGGCAGAGACACTGTGTGCCCTGTTTTACCTTGGACTCCCCCACCCCTAGGGCAGTGCTGACATCGAGCAGGTTTGAAATCATTTAATCAATATTTGCAAAGGAGTGGGAACCTTCCCTTGGGCTCATTTTCTGGGCTTCCTTTTTCTTAGCTGTGAGGTGGAGCTACCAACCTCTGCTGGACTTGGTGTCATTCGCTGAACACAGGAAAGCCTGGTTTGCAGCTCAGTCGTGTTCTACGTACCGGGGACACAGCATGTCTTGTAAAAGTTCAAGGGGTCTCAAGGAGAGTCAAGTGCCGGAGGCTTGGTGTCGGGAGGTACGTCGAGGGTGGAGAGGGGGCTGATGCCCTGAGGAGCGCCCCCCACCCCAGAGGCATAAGAAGCCCAGGCCTGGGTGCCTCTCTTCCCACTCCCGATGGCCCGGCTGCGTCTGATTCAGAACCGAGCGTACTTCACACACACGGTCATTGAGTGACCGCGCCCGCGTACTGAGGAAACTCTAAGCATCTCTCTCGTCTCCCACCTTGTCTCTTCTTGAACACTGCTTCTTGTAGACCCCCTTCCTGCTTCCCTTCTCCCGATGGAGAGAGTGTGACCTGGCCCATCAGTTCGCTCATTCAGGGAACGTGTAATGGACACGTACAATGTGGCCAGCACTGTTCTAGGTGCTTCTAAGCTGCTGAGAACTTCGTTCCTGCTCTCTCTGAGACACAGGCTACGGGTTTGGCGTGAGAGTTTCTTTTCTGAAGCCCATCTCCCTTGCAGAACTCTGTGACATGGCGACCACGTGGTGAGGGGCCGAGGACGCCGCAGCAGGACTTGGGAACCTCACCTTGCCGTGTGGCACACTGACGGAGTAACATTTGGGTGGGTGTCTTCACCTCTCTAAACCAAGGACTTCCTATTGTGTCAAACAGGGCTATAAATTTCTGCTCCACCCCTTTTTTGGGGGGCCCTTGTCAGACCTGAAAAGATAATGACTGTGAGGGAGCTTAGATGAACTCCAGAGCAGAATGAAAATATAATTAACTGAATGGCTGCGAAATGCTAAGCCCAGATAAAGATGCAGACACTAATGTTAATTACATAGTTGCCGTGTGCCTGAGGCTGTCCCGGAGACTTAAAGTTGCACACCTGAGCCCTCACAAGAAGACCATGACACAGAAGGGGAAACGGGGACCGAGAATGTCTGGGCCACTTTTCCAAGATTGCGCAGGCAGTGAGCAATGAGGTCAGCCCTCACGTCAGAGCTGGGTGATTTCTCAGGCCAGTACGCTCACCGCGGAAGGCGGTCCAAGGCACGCTGACCCTGGGCACCACGGCATCGGGCCATTCAGCCTCTGCTGAAACGCTTCCACGCGTCTGTGGTCTGGTTGCTTCCAAGTCCCGACCTGAGGACAGGTCGGACAGACGCACGGTCAGAGTGTCTCTCTGTTGATAATGTGAGATCTTTTGTCCTCCCCCCATCCACCTGCAAGTGCCCCCTAGAAGTTACGGACTGGCTGGCAATGGGTCCAGAGCCTGAAAAATCCATGTCTCCTTTCAGACAATCCGAGGTCTTCCAAGTCACTGTCGTGGGCTGTCAGCCGCACAGTTCCAGGCATGCTTCCCTCTCCGCTGGCAACGCCACCGCCCTGACACCTGCTTTCCGAACTCGGAGAGCATCTCCCCATTCCACTGGCAATGAAATATCGGGGGTCATGGCCCCATCAACAGAGTCGGAGGCGGCAGCATTTTGGTAGTGGCTAACACCCCAATACCCTGAGCGTCATCTGTGTGCATCCCCCCTCTCCATCCCACCCCCAGTGCCGTGGTGGACGGCTCCTTTGGACTCAAGGTATCTCAGTCTCAAAGCTAATAGAGTTAAACCAGCTGGTCAATTTAAACAGGAGCAGAGCCAGTGAGATGTTACTGTATGCTGAGATGGTGCTAATAAACTGTAATAGATTTCAGCTAACAATTTAGTATAAATCAGACATCGCACTGCTGCAGAGGTAATAACTTTTGGCACTAAATAACAGAAAATCAAGCTCTGTGATGTGCTTCAAAAGCGTCTTCATTGAGCCTCTGAGATTCAGGCAGATTTCACTATTGATTACCGCTGACTCTTCCCCAAGCTTTAAGAAAACAGCAAACTGCTCCAAAATACAACCCCGAAGGAGCTCAGAGTTTTTCTCCCACTGGCTCAATAGCTCGTTTACATGAAAGGGTCTTTGGAATAAAAAAATGGGAGCCTTGTAATGAGTAAGCCAGGAGCCAAGAGGTTACACAATCCTCTCAAGGGCTTGTAAAACACTTGTTCACAATTTTCTGGAATCTTCCAGAATGTTCATCTGCTGAATCCATCTTAATTCAATTCTATTTTAACAACAGAATCTATAATTAGCAAGTTCAGGAATTAGCTTGGTTGGGCACTGGAGTCAGTTGGGCACGCAGCAAGGTCTGGACTTGGCATTAGGAGAAGGTGTTCAAGTCCCAGCTGTGCCATCAATTGTCCGTGTGACACTGGGCACATGGTTTAACTCTCCTAAACCTCAGTGTCCTCACCTGTCTGCCTCAAAGGGTTGCTGTGAGGTAGAAGACAATGTGAGAGTCCCTGAGAAAGTAGGTTAAATGTTAGGAAATTCAATAGGCCACATGACCTTAGTCTGAGTTCAAGTTTAGAGGTGCCATCGTGATCTTCAGAAGTAGCCACCACATGCCTGGTTGCAGACACAGTGGTCCCTACCCACTAGTCACTCCACTCTGTAAGCTGGGGGTCTCCACAGACTTGGAACCACGCTCAAGGTCAGGGCCGGAACTTCGGTGGTCTTCACAGGGGTCCGGAGACAGCTTCAAGAACAGAACTCTGCGTGGCCCCGTTGTTACTGGCCCATTTACCACATTTCACTGCATCTCAGACACACTTTTTGCCTGCCACAGTTTAACTCTCTGGGTCGGGGTGTGTCTGTCTGGCCTCCTCAGGTCACAGTTTAATTAGCAGGACCTTTTCCTTTCTCGGGGTCACACGGTGATGCTGCATCTTACAACTGAAGTCCTCTTAGGTGTGATGGAATATGGAACCACCTGTGACGAGCCAGGTGCACCTCTGGGTGCCGCAGAGGGTGGGGCCCAAGGCAGCATGTCCCTCTCTCCCAGAGACATGATGGTAAAGTTACTACTGCTACCCTTGGCGTGTGTGGCTGGCAGCAATAGCATATTGAAGGGTTTCAGGTAACTTAGTAGCCAGTTGTCATCGTAGTACTGGCATAAAAATAGGTAGTTAATTCCTCCACATATTCCCTTTATTATCTGCTGCCACCTTTGCAAGTCTTCATAAAATAATAATAGCTAACATTTATTGAGTGCTTACCATGTGTTCGGCATTACGCCACGCAGCTCAAATGTACTGCGAGCCCATTTCATTTTTGCCATTGCCCCATAAGGTAAGTACTCTTACGATCGTCACTTTACTTTGGGGACACGAAGGCTAGGAGGGCGGACGTACCTCACATGGGGTCCCAAGGCTGGTGAGGGCTGGAGATGAGGTTCACACCCAGAAGGCCCAGCTCCAATTAGGGTGGATGTAACTGTCGCCACTCTTGACTCTTCTCCCGCAGTGCGGCCCTTCATTTCCCTCCAGAAATGGGAAGTTCTCAAACTCACACACCTAGCAGGTATCAGAACAGGGAGCGGGACCCAGCTGCTTCTGAGTCCCAGCCCAGCGCTGTCCTGCCCCCCTTGCTTCCTCAAGCCTTTGTCAACATTCACAGCCCACTGACGTCTCCCGTCTTGGCATTGGACCCTCCCCTCCATGAGAAGGCTCGAATCGTCCATGGGAGGGTCTAGTCGGCCAAGCCTGTCCAGCAGGGCCGACGCTGCCCAGTAGGTATCAGCTCTTGTGCAGCCCAGACGTCTACTCAGGGGCATCCAGGGCACTGTGGGCACAGAGAGGCCCGTCCCTGTATGACTGTTACCGTGAGCCGACTCTTGCTACCACAGAGCCCAGTCTGCTCCGTCCTGGATGACCATTCGGCCACCGAGACCAGAGCAGGAGAAGCGCTTCCGGGCTGCTCTTCTGAAATTGTAAGACTGGATTCTGGAGGAGGAACCAGTTTCAGCTTCTGTGCCATGCCCTGTCACGTGCCTGGAGTGTTGTCCTGCAAAATATTCTCAGTCTGGGCACCCTGGTCCCTGCCTGGGGAAGGGAGCTGGGCAGCTGGGGTTCAGGGCAGCAGAGGCGATTTTCCAAGCATGTCCATTTGCATCTGGCACCCTGTGAATGTGCTAGATATTAAATAACAGCGATGACAGAAAAGGCCTGAAGCCCTACCGCGGGCTCATGGGAAAGCACCAAACCCTCTGTGACCGGGCAGTGGGGTCCGCACGGGGCCGTGCCTTCTCTGGGCACTGACGGCGGCATTCATAATTTATACGCCAGGAAGACAGAGCTGCTTATTTCTCCGGGAGACAATCCAGGGCAGCTGTCCTGGTTTTGCCCATCTCCCACTCTTCCTCAAAGCTCATCACGGCTGCTTGAGCGTCAGAAAATGAGTTTTCACGACCTCTCGGCTGGAAGAGGGAGAAACAGAGACAAACCCAAGGGGATCGTCTCTGTGACCGATGAGGGGCCTCACTCCCTCCTGTCACCTTCACTGATAAAAGGGGGGCGGCATCTTTTTCGACCCCCCTGGGGGCATCCTTCTCCCTCCTGCAGGAACTGGGCTGCAGTTGAGCGCCCTCCCCGCACCCGTGCTCCCCTTCCCCCCTGTTTGGGACCCTGCCTCCAGCAGCCTTAGACAGAAGAGAGGCACAGGTGTGGAGACTCAGGATGAACCCGTTTTGATGCTCCTGTCTGGGAAAACTGCCCTCGACAAACACATTTGTTGCTCATACATTATCTGTTGGCGATCTACCCACGTGCCCATCTGTCGAGGTGGCAGTGTGCCTGATCCCAGGCCCCAAAGCCAGCTCCATGAAACCTAAGTGCCAATCACCAGCGAGTCAGCTGCGGGAGATTCGCCCCCTGGGGACCCTTCTCCTCACCTCCCCTTGAGAACCCCAGCAGCACTGCAGGCATGCTTCTGACTTTCCCACCTGGGGCCCAGCTGGAGGTGCAGCCCCTTTGGAGATGCCGACTCGGGAGGCAGCAGGGTGGTGCCCTGGAGGACGGGGCCCAGCCTAAGCCTCCTCTGTGTTTGCGGAAGGGGAGGCGGGGTGGAATTGCGGTGTGCGTGAATTGGATGGGATTCTGTCCACCTGCATGAGGGAAAGGGGGGCGTCAATGTACAGTAATGGGAACCACACCCCTTCCACCGAATCACATGTGTGTGAGTGTGAGTGTGTACTGAGTTAATCCACATTATCAGTAATAAATCAAATGTCTTTACTCCCCTGCCTTGCTCCAAAGTGGGTTCGAGGGGCAGACAGAATGCCAAGGGCCTGTGCATCCTGCTAACAAGGGCACATCCTTGTCTCCTGTGATCTAGCGAGGCCCCCACAGGCCCCTGGTGGGGAGGAGGAGGACGATGGGCTGTGGTTTGTGGCTGGCATGATGTCACAAAAGCTAGGGAGTGCCTGAATGACTAATAGCGGTCCCCTGGCGGAGTCGTCGTGTAGTTGAATTGTGATGATGTAATGGTCTACACTAATTTTCGGCACCGACTGTCTGCCGAGCACCATTCTAGGCTATTGGGAGGTAGTGCCGAGCAAGACAGACAGGAGCCCTAGTCCCATGGAGCTGATCTGCCATCCGGGAACAGACAAAAGCAAACAAACAAATTCACACTGAGAACTGCAGAGTTCCGTGACTTTTGATCCCTTGCCTTTGCCCCCGCGGAGGGTAGGAAATGAAGGCTTGCACGCACGTACGGTGAGGCGCGTTCACCTGTGTTTGCTGCGTGGTTTCTGAAGACGCTTCCCCCACAGAGATACAGGCTCATGTGTATAAATGTACACACTCACACGCATATGCACACCATCCTCTGGGACTGGAATGTTCCTGAAATATGCATTATTTTTACTTATAAAATCTGCAAGAGAAACACCCACGTGACCCAACGGGGGATGTGGTCAAGGATCCAGAGAGATCTCCGTTCGTTTAGAGCCGTGGCCAGGTCACTGCACCCCCAAGTCAGGACATCTGAGCGTTTCCCTGGGGTCCCCAAACCTGAGTCTGGCCCTAGCTGCATCAGGGAAAGTGTCGTGGCTTCTGGGTCACATACTCCTCTATGTCTGACCTGGAAAGTGACAGAGATGAAGAATGGTTACTACAGAATCAGTGTGTGAAAGGTGGGCAGTGGGGAGATTCCAAAATGGGAGGTGGGTTCTACTCCACTCCCTCTAATTTCTCATCTGCCCGAGAGGTTCTGTGGTTCCTGGAACATTCCAGAGCTCCGACCTCCTTGAGCTGGTTAGATGCTCAGGAGTGGAAGGGTGGGAGAACCTATGGATTGTCCACATGGTTGAAGTCACCTGCGTGTCGGTGGGAAAATACTGTCTATGATTGAGGTACTGCACTCAGGAGAAGTTAATATTCCGTGAGATGAAGACAAAGCCTGCTCTTCGGCATATTCGGACCACTATTTGTGTAATACCCAGATTACAGCACACAAGTCGCCTGTTATAGTGTTGCCATGGTGACCATCTCCAATTTTGACCAGCAGGATTAAGAAGACAATGTCTATGAAGCCCTCCACGGCTGGGGAGTGAGTGCCCACGGAGACAGAGGAGGATCTGGGATGGGGGTAGCTTCCAATGTGCTGAGAGGGGGCAGACCCTGAGCCCTGGGCAGCCTGCTGGGTGAATGGTGACAGGGACCATCTGCTCCATGGATAGGGATCTTATTAGTTTTGACTATCACTGTATCATCAGTACCTGCCATAGTGTTGGTACAAAGTAGATACTCAATTAGATCGGATGGATGAGTGAATGAATGAAGGAATGAATGAACTGCTGTGACTTTCTGTTCCCCCACATGAAGTAAATGTGGAGGGAGCATAACTGGTGCAGAGAAGGGAAGGTGGTGGTGCTGGCAATGTTGAGAGGATAACTTCTTATTAGACTAGGAGACAACACACTTACTTCCCTGGTGCTGGTTGCAAAAGCCCAGCAGGGGTCAAAATGCCAAAGATAAAAAATCGCCAGTGGGTTGAGAGCACTGATGAATATACGCTTCCTGCGAGTTGTGTAGAAGCTTCATTTGTTGGGCTGGTTGAGTACATTGTGGTCTTTCCCTGTCCTGGAATACCCTGCTGCCCTGTGCATGATGTTCTAGAAACATACCTGTCAACACAGAAGCGTGTGTGTTGCTGAGGGTTAAGCTTGGCTCAGGTAACAGGGAAGAAGAGGAGGGTGGCTGTGACGAAAGAGGAGCGAGTTTCTTTCTGACCTGGACATTCGGGGCTGTGGTGGGGCTTCTCGGTCTTCTGGAGGCGAGCTTCCAGATTTCTGCTCTGGGAAAAACCCTTGGCGCAGGGCAACCTCTAATGGGTCGTAAGTACTGCATGGGTTTCCTCCGCACTGGCCCTTCTTTGTAGAGATTCCCTCCTCCTTCTCAGTGAAGCGTGGAGTTGTTCTTGTTTCCGTGACCTGTGCGAGCTCAGGCGGTGCTTACGAAGACTCCAGACCAAAGGGGTCGGGGACGTGGCATTCCAGAGGCGCATGGCTCTCTCCCTGATGATGCTGCTTTCCCTTGTGTTGGCTCTGTCCCTTCCATTACCGTATCAATGAATACAGTTTGGAGAAACACACTTTTTTGAACTTGGATGTCACAATAGTAAATGAAATGCATATGTGGATAGTAAATCAGGTTTAGTTTAGTATTTCCCAGCATGCCCCAATGTGTAATTGTGTTGAGTGATCTCCGAGACACCAAGAAATGTTTGTGAAGATTTTCTTTACGAGCCCACACTCGCAGGTTTCTATGAAAGAGAGGCAGCATTTGCCCATTAGGATGGACCCCGAAGCAAGGAAAACATCACTTGTCTTACTGGAACACTCAACTCAATCACATTAGATGGGAGAGCGTCACTCCAAATCCAGCTTTGCAAGGACATGGCCCCAAGCCAAATAACTGGCACTTCCTGTTGACTGTGATGACTTCTGGGAGGCCATAGAGTTCTGGGAATCTGGGTGGGGTTTGAGAATTAGGGTCCCCAAAGCCTGAAGTCAGGGGGGAGATGGTGACGTGTTCATGGCCCTGATGGACTGGGTGGGAAAGGGTTAGACACAGCACTGGTCCTGATGGAGGCCAGAGAAGTTTATCAGAGGAAGCACGTTCCCATTTTTGTTGAGATATGATAAACGTGTAGCATTGTGTTAGGCGCGGGTGTGCGACGCCATGATTTCGTTGTATGTGCAAAGTGACTATTACATTAAGTTTACTTAACATCCATTGCCTCGCTGTTACAGATTTTTTCTTGTGATGCAAACTTTTGATTTGAAGATCTACTTCCTCAGAAACTTTCACATGCACCAGACAGTGTCGTTAACTATAGTCGTGTCTTTAACTATAGTTGTCACGCTGTACACTCCATCCCCGGAACTTATTCATCTTATAACTGGGAGTTTGCATCTTTTGACCATTTTCACTCATTTCTTCTATCCCCCCCACTTTGCCAACCACGAATCCATTCACAGTTTATACACTTTTCATAGCAATTCCACGTTACTGATTTTTCATCTGATGAAAATGAGAAAAATGTTTTTTCATCATTTTTAAATTTGCATTTTTCAGAGGTGTTTAAAACGAAAATGGAAAGAAGTCATTATGACAATGTTTTACTGTGTTAGAGGCTCATTGGGCTTCAAGAAATGGCAACAGACACGTATAAGGAAGCTGTTGTGAAAGAATCGGAGGTATCCTATAAACCCCAGAGGAAGAAGCAAGGCTAGGAGACAAAAGACTGGGACCAGGAGTTGTAGAGCCATTCGGAGTCCGGTGACCTTGACTGACCATCTGTCTCTATGGGAGTCCGAGGCCCACGATGGCTGCCACAAAACCGTGGCACGAAACGGCAGCCCTGGCCACCCTCCCGGTCTACATACTCCTACGGTTTCTCACCCACAGCTAACTGATACTGTTTCTTCATGCCCTACCTAGTTCAAAAAGCTGGACAAAAAATATGAATGTGATTGGTCCAGCTTAGGTTACCTGTTCATTCCTTGTCCAATCAGCTGTGATTGAGGGGGAGGCCATGCGGGTTTCAGAAACAGAGTCTTTGAGAAGGGAAAAAGGGCAGATTCTCCAAGAAGGAATGTGGAGGAGGCAGAAACGCTTAGCAGAGAGAATGATTGGCGTCTCTAATTTATTTACCCGGAAGGAGAAGCAGAAGTGTTGAGCTCAAAGCCTAGAGGGTGGATTCCAGGGGAACAGAAACGCGTGTTCTGTTTTTCCTTCTTACGGCTTCTCCATTTACTTCTCTAGCATCTTTCAAATTACTGCCAGCAGAGCAATCAATACAGGGTTATCGACATAGGGACGAGTTAATTAAGATGAGCAAATTAATCAGGTAATTAAGTGGCCTTCCCTGAGAGGGTAAGCCTGTTGAGGTGTTGGTGGCATGAGGTCCCCTTGAGTTAGTTGTCTTTATGGGGGCCTTTAGGGGTCATGGTAGCTGCGGATCATTCCAGATTGAACCAAAGGGACTTACCGTCCTTACTAGTGGGCAAATGATTTCTCTGGTCTTATCCTTAATAAGTCCATATTCCAATGCTAACTGCTGGTACCTTGGTCATCTTGTCACTGTATGAGACTTCTGTTTCAGTGCTAGATATGGTAGTTGATAACCCAGTACTTATTTTTCCCTTTTACCCCATAAACAACACTCCAATCCATGTCTGGTACACCAGCTTAAAGACTACATTTCCCAGCCTTCCTTGTAACTAGAAAGTGACCAATGAGATTAAGAGGGTTTTCTGAGGTCCTTTGAAGGACCTGACCCAGCTGGGCGATACGCTCTTTTTATTTTTGTTACTAAAATTTTCAGTCTATGATTTCCATGTGGTTCTTTCTTTTTTTTAAAACTTTTATTACTTTATTGAGATTTCCTTTTTTTTCATTTGTTTCAAGAGAATTGATAGCTGATTGCTGAAGCCTTGTTAAATGGCTGTTTTAAATTTTTTGTCAGATAATTCCAGTGTCTGATTCATCTCAGTGCTGGGGTTGGTTGATTGTCTTTTCTCATTCGAGGTGTGATGTTCTTGGTTCTTGAGATGATGGTTTTAATCGTATCCTGGACATTTTGACTGTTCCTGGTAGGAGAGAGACTGGGCATCCTACTTAAATCTCGTATTTTCGCGGGCTGTTTAGGCTCAGCACCCTGGGGGGCCTGGCATGCCTTTGTGGGCTGGCAAGAGGCGCAGCTGCGACACCCCAGGACGAACGCGTCTGATGACTGTTTCATCCTCAGAGCCTTTGCGGGCTCGTTTTGGTCTGCCTGGTGTATGTGGTGCTGCTGGGGCTCCCTCTGGTCTCTAGCAGAGCTGCCCGAGGGGACAAAGGGGCTTCCCCACGCCCGCAGAATGGTGGCACTCGGCGGGGGAGAAGCCTTCAGCACCCCCAGACACAGGGGGGTCCTGGGGTGGGCTGCAAGTTGGAGCCGGGTCCCTCTCATCCGGGTCGGGGAGTCTCAGACACTATGACGAAGAGCCGCACTTCCCCGACTGCTTATTTTGGGGGCAAAAATGTAGAAGAAACTTGGTTCTGCTGATTGGAACCCATCATTCCTGCTTTAGACTAAATATCTCTGCTCTTTTCTTATGGAAGAGGGAAAAAATTCTACCATATTTCAGCCACTGTTACTTGTGTTGTCTGTAACAGGTGCAGAACTTAATCCTAATGGACATGATAGCGAAAGGGAAGGGGAGACCCGGCAGTCCCCAGAGTGGGCTGACCCCTGCTCTTCCACACGGAACAATGTGCCAAGGCCGTGTCCGTGACCTGTGCTGACCTCCTGGATGTCAGGCGTGCCCTTCTCTGAGTCAGAAGACGCCTGCTTGAGTGAAGGGACAGAGTGGCTGTGTTGAAAGAGTCTGCACTCTGGGGACTCCCAACTTCATCGCTTAATGGCTTTGGGACCTCATGCAGTTACCTCCGTCACAACTATAAAACAGGGGCAAAGTAACTGTGACTCAGGTTATTGTGAAGGTTAAAAAATATAATGCACACAAGGTACCTGGTTGATAGTAATTTTATTATCATCCTTATCACCATTACTATCACCTTCCACCCACAGCAAACATTAAAGAGTGATTTTGTTGGAAACGACTTACATAAAACACAGCATCTAAATAGTCAAAGCAGACACAGAGCGCTTTCTACAAGCCAGGCAATGGTTGCACACCTTGTGTCCACTCAGTCCATCCACACCAAGCAAGGAGGTGGTCATCGTGACCTTTAAGCGCCATGCTCCTTTAGCAAGTGGAAGCGGCTGGGGCTCAAGGGCTGAGAACCTTCTCAGAGTCACACAGGGGCGACAGGCGGCACTGAGACGTGATCCTGGGTCTGCCCAACTCCAGAGAGAAGCTTTCATAGAAGGGAAGAGGCATTTCAGAGTTTGGGGTTTGAACCATTCTCTTCCTTCCTTCCTTCCCTTCTCCCTCCCTTCCTTCCTCCCTCCCTCCCTTCCTTCCTTCCTCCCTTCCCTCCTCCCTCCCTTCCCTCCTCCCTCCCTTCCTTTCTCCCTCCCTTCCTTCCTCCCTCCCTCCCTCCCTCCCTCCCTCCCTTCCTTCCTTCCTCCCTTCCTTCCTCGAGCCATTTAGCCTTTCAGGCTGCGCTCTCACTCAGTGCCCATTCTGCGTTAGGCTTTGTACAAACAGAGATGCACAAAACATCACCATGCCCTTAAATGGTTTCCAATGTGATCATAGGAGACAGAGATGTAAAGAAATAACGCGCCCTAAAAACCTGGAGTTGCGATGAGGCATGTGTGCGCACGGGGCTCGCGGGGGGCACGCAGCAGAAGGCAGTCCGTTCTGGGGGTGCAGAGGAATGAGGTAGCCCTCTAGCTCAGGAAGCCCGATTCTGCATTTCCTGAGAGATCTGTTTTCTCCCAGAGTTTGGAGGATCTCTACTTCCTGTTCTGTTTGGGGCAAAGAAGTGTGCACAGCACTCACCAGAGCCTACCTGGAAGAGGACTTCCGTTAGCTGTGAATGGGAGGAACCGTTTGCCGCCGGTTTCAAGCCAGGAAGTACTAGAAAGTGCTTCAGCAGCCACCGTCCTTCCCTTCCTAGGGGTCGGAGGAAGTGGCAGGGCGGGCGAGGCTCTGCCTCGTCTTTGCCTATGGCCTCCCTGACACCTCCTCGGCCTTTGCTGCTCACGGCTCCCACCAGTAGGTGTCCACTGGTGGGAGTCATGAGGAAAGTCCATGCGGCAAGGTAGATGGAAATCAGGTAAGAGAACCAGAGGCTGAGCTGAGATCGAAAGGCAGATGGATAGATGCTCTTGAATTCTCACGAGGCACTGCTGGTCATTTCTTTTTCTCAAAAGCAAAATAAGTTAAAAAAACACTTTGGCTCTTTCAGAGACAGTGTGAAGAACATGTAAAGAAAAGTCACAGGCCGGAAGAAAATACTGAAATACATGTAGCTGACAAGGACTCGGATCTAGAATATATAAAGAACTCCCACAACTCAGTAATAATGGGCAAATTACCCAATAAAAATAGACAAGAAATTTCGACGGACAATTCACAAAAGACCGATAATCACACGAAAAGATGCTCACACTCTCTCCCAGTCATTAGGAAAATGTAAACTGAACCCACCCCGACGCACGACCACACAGCCACTGGAGTGGCCGAGACGAGCAAGGCTGGGAAAGCGGGTGTTAGGGTGTGGAGCGACCAGAATTTCTTACGTTGCTGGTAGGGTTGTAAACTGGTATAAACACTTCGGAAAACAGTTTGGCAGTTTCTTACACTTCCCTTATGACTCAGAAATCGAACAGGGATATTTACCCAAGACAAATGAAGACACGTCTACAAAAAAAAAAAAGCACACACGAATTTCACAGGAGCCTTATCCACAATAATGTAAATTTAGGTTATTAGGAAATAACCTAAATGTTCATTATCTGGTGACTGAATAAATAAGATGGGGTACAGCCAAACAACGAAATGCTGCTCAGCAATGAAAAGGAATCGTCACCTGATTAGAGTGACAAACTGCTGATCTACATACAGATGCACAGAATACGGATGACTCTCAACAAAAAAAGTCAAGGCTGAATCTGAGCAAAATAAGCCAGACTACGTACAGTAGGCATCCATTACAGAAAACTCTTAAAAAATACCGTAGTGACCGCATTCGTCTGCTAGGGCTCCTGCGCCAACACCACAGCCTCGGTGGCTGGAAGTGCCAAAATGTATTTGCTCACGATTCTGGAGACTTGACATCGGGGATGAAGGCGTCGGGAGGGTCGGCATCTTCCCAAGGCCTCTCCTGGCCTTCTCGAAGGCCACCTTCTCCTCGGGTGGCCTGCTCTCTGTGTGTGGGTCTGTGTCCTGATCTCCTCCCCTTACGATGACAACCGTCCTAGTGGAGTAGGGCCACCCAGACGGCCTCCTTTTCCTTCACCTACCTCTGTCAGGACCCTGCCTCCACATACAGTCACATTCCGAGGGGCCGGGGGTTAGATCTGCAACAGAGCGACTTTGGGAAGAACACAAATCAGCCCATAACAGCGACAGAAGGTTTCCCTGGAGCCAGAGGTGAATCTGAGTACAAATGTGCATGAAGGAACTTCTCAGGGAAGTAGAAAGTGTATAGTAGTTTTACATTATAATTGTCCTGTATCTTAGTTTGCTAGTGATGTGGAGCACATACTCTTTGTCAAAACCCACTAAAATGAATACTCAGAGTGAGTGCATGCATTGGATGTGAAGTACACCTCCGTATTGATTTAAAATACAACCCTTCATAATATTTTAGCATTTTTGGTAACAAAAGTAATACCTGTCGATTACAGAACACTTGGATTATAAAAATAATCAAAAAACAAATTATAATTACCTAGGATTGTTCCACTGACATATTGCATGTCATTAAGTTATATACGTATTATGTATTTGTCATGTATACCCTTCAATGGCAAAATGTGATACACACTACTTTCCGCTGTTTTGCACTCAGCAATATAATTCCGAGTCATGACAACCATGCATTGTTCTTAAATTTTATTCTGTTATTTTATTTTGCATAATTTTATAATCTGTAGACCATCATTTAATTGGCTGACTTCAGTTGTTTGACACTGAGGTCACTCGTGATGTATTTTTCCGTATCGTAAGCAAAGCCATACATTCTCATGGTTAAATCTGTGGGTAATAAATCCGTAATTATTTTCTTAAGAAGCATTCTAGACGTAGAACTTTTGGGTCCAAGGTTTGACAAATGGCGAGGCTTTGGTATCTGTATTATATACATATAAAATTGTTGTGTCTGTGTCACCTCTTATCGGGGACATCTGAATTATCACCAGATGGGGTACTTAGAAGCATCTTCGCCAGCTGAGAAGACGAAAATGGCACCGCACTGTTGTTTCAGTTTGCATTTCTTTGGCTCCACGGACCCAGTCTTCCTCCCTCGGTTGTGAGGAGTTCGGACCCAGGAGTGGAACGTAAGTTCAAAGAGCGGAGCAGCAGCAAGGAGGAGGACTCTGACTCTCTAAGTCTCCCCGCCCCAGGGTCAACCTGCTCGTATTGGTCCTGACACTGAACAGATCCCTTGGCACAGGAGTTTCTGAAGCAGGTCCTAAGTTCAAGGACGCCCCGGTCAGTGGGTGGGAAAAATGCCTCAGTACCCAACCATCCTGGCCCAGTTTCAGGCAGTGAACACCAAGGGAAAAGAAACAAATTCACTTTCAGGCGTAAGAAGCGTGATGGCCAACACCCACCCTATTATCTCCTTCACAAGCACCAGGACCTGTGAACACTCGGATCCCGTGGCTCCGCTCTCCCTCGGGGACCCAGCAACAAAACACAAAGGTCGGTGTCGGACCTCGAGCAGCACCCGTCCGTGTTTCTGCAGCCTCCTTCTGAAATGGAGGGGGCGGGAGACCAAATCGCGCTTTTTGGTGATTATGGAAAAACAGAGCGCTTGCTGGTTGGTAGAGGGGCGGATATCTCTTTTCTACAACATTCCGAGCTCCAGCTCAGGCCCCTGCCTTTTGCTCCACTTTCCCGATGGGAGATGAAGTCTGTCTGTCCTTCCGTCTGCAGAAAAACGTTGAGCCGGGACTGATCCCTGAAGGCAGAGCTGTGGGTGGAAGTAACAGAACAATGTGGTGTATTGTGAACGCGAGAACCGCCGGGGTCAGAGGCACCCCGGGGACTCGAAAATACATATTTATGTAGGACGCAGTAAAATTTGTCTGCAATTAAGTTTTACCAAAACCCTCAAATCTGTTGTTTGGTTTTAAGCAGATGTTGAAAGGGTTTATCCTGGATTCTGTCTTTATTGATAGGACGTCTTTTGATCTGCAGCCAAAGCAGAAATCTGGATGTTATTTTGGATTTGGAAATTTCCTTTAAATAAACATATTAGTTAAGTATGTAAATCTGCTTATCATCACTTTGGTCCTATTGCCAGAGAGGGAAACATCTGTGGCCCGGTGTCAGCCGGCTTATTAATTCACACTTAGAGTGTGTTTTGCTCAGGTTATGGCTGAATAATGTCATCTCGATTGCCTGAGTCAGCTGTGTCTCGAAAACCGTGTCTTACAAGTTTGAGGTTTCAATTTTGACTCCTGAGCAATCCACCAAACAGGGCCTGTCTCAGCCTAGCCATTTAGGCTTCCGGCCCCCTCCGGGATTGATTTCAGAAATTAATTGTTAACAATTTGGATTAGGACAGAAATCTGTGTTACTTATCTGAACCGGCCAGCGTGTAATTCCGGGAAGGGATTATATGACCTCCTCGTGATAAGCCCTGAAGTGGGGTCGTGGAGACAACTTTCTGCCATAAAGCGCTCGCCACTTGATGGAAGCGCCTCTCCCTCCAGTTAAAACGCGGCTCAGTCGACCTCCATCTTTAAGTCTGGAGTGAATCCTGTTGTCCGGCGGGCTGGTGCGTGATGCATGGCGGAGGCCTGGTGGTCTCACTAATACAGGTAATAGAGCATATAAATCCAGGGACTCTTCTGCTGCCCGCGCTCTCCTAGGCCAGGAAGCAAGCAGCAGGGACGAAAGTCTGGAGCACACCCTAATGAGTGAAGACTCTGTGCTCATCAGAGGAAGAGGCTCCAGGATTGGTTGACCAAGCAGCTGGAATTCCAGTTCCAGGGCCCAGGAGAAGTGAATTGTGGGGAAGGGGAACTTCAGAGAAGCTGTGTTGATGTGCATCTGCTGAAAGACGCACTAGCTGCCAGGACAAAGAGTCCACCAATTTCAACAACGTGAGAGCGTGAGGTCCCCGTCTGTGTGGCCCTGGTAGAGAGGGGGAGGCCAGGAGGCACTGGCTGGCGTGGCTCATGCACTTGGATACACAGAGATCTGCTCGCCCTTGACAGAGTGGCTGGAATCAGAGAGGGGATTTCTGCCAGGGGCAGGAAGAGACAGAGTTAGCAGACAAAGAACTACCGCCAAGATGTTTTAATGGCTGGAGAGCAAGGACTCTGGGAGCCCGAGTAACGATTTTCATTTCCACCGTGCTGACTTCTGTGTGTGTGTGTGTGTGTGTGCGCGCGCGCGCGTGCGGACACCTAAGGTGTTGTGGAGCTACCCCTCCAAGTGACTTCAAGGACACCTGCTCTCCCAGTAAACGTGTGCCAAGGCAGGGGTGCAGGGTGGGGTATGGTGAAGGTGGGCCACCCCGATCCAGGCAGTGAAGGGTGCCCTGTCTCTAAAGCATGAAAAAGAATGGCAGAATCAGCTAAAAGCCATTTCCCTTTTTACTGTAACCCTACTCCAGCAGTTCTAAACTACTGTCCCCAGCCCCAGTGCTGTGCCATGGAGCGGCACATTTGAAACCTAAAGGGTCCCTCGGGGCAATTAACCCCTGCGGTTGAGATTGGTTTCCTGTCCCCTTTCTCACACTGCCCCTCCCGGCACCCCCCGCCCCCAGGACTAGCCCCAAGGGATTCGAAGGTTTTTATGAAGCACAAACTCTAAAGACTTGGTAGGGACACATTCGTTGTATTAACCATGAGTATTTTACCTTATTAATGAATTATTGAATGATTGGTTTCTCTGCCCAGGCTGTGTTTATTTACTCTTCTTTCATCTGAAAAGTGTTCATTGAGTTTCTCCTGTGTGTCAGGCCAGGTGCTGGGCACAGGAGGGCACCACACAGGAGGTGAGTCAGTGACAAGGAGCTAGCATTCTGGAACAGGACAGACGGGGGCAAGTGAAGAGACGCATAAGCAGAGTGGTTTTGATAGAGTCACCGACTCGATTTGTTAAAAGATCCAACTACTACCAAAATCTCACTTCGGATTTAAGGACACACAGAGGCTGTAAGTGAAGCTAAGGAAAACGACATTCTATGACCCTGGTGATCAAACGAGGGCAGGGGTGGCAATATCCCCATCAGACAAAATAGACGTTAAGTCGAAAACTGTCCCAAGAGACAAAGAAGGACATCGCATAATGATAAAATGGTCGGTGCGTCCCGAGGCTATACTGACTATAAGTGCTGTGTATGCACCCAGCACCAGCGAGCGTAAAACGATGCAGCAAACATCGATGAAGCTGAAGGGAGAAATAGACGGCAATACAGCGAGAACAGGAGACTTGAGTGCCTCACACAGTAATGGACGGCACGGCCACACGCGGGACCCATAAGGAGACAGAGAACTTGAGCAACAGTGGAGACTAGATGGGCCCAGCAGATGCATGCGGTCCGCCCGACAGCGGCAGAACGCGTGCCTTCTCAAGCTCACACAGAACTTTCTCCAGGACAGAGCGCCTATCAGGTCCCCAAAACACATCTTTATACAGTCAAGAAGACTGAAATCGTGTCAGTGTCTTTTCTGACCACAGTAGAGTGAAACCAGAACTCCACAGCAGAAGGAACATTGGAAAACTCAAAATTATGTGAAAATTAAACAGCACAATCTTGAACAACCACTAGATCAACAAAGAAATCAAAAAGGAAATTAGAAACTACCCCGAGGCAAAGGGAAATGAAAACACAACGTACTCAAACTTATGGGATGCGGCAAGAGCAGGAATAGGAGGGAAGTTTATTGCAACAAATGCTTACATTAAAAAAGAAGAAAGTTCTAAAAATAAACAACCTAACTTTATGCCTCACAGAGCTGGAGAAAGAACAAACTGAGCCCAGAGTTAGCAGAAAGGAGGAAGTAACACCAACAAGACGGGTTTAGCGCGTGTGAAGTGCAACGGAGGGGAATATTCTAGTGTAATGAGGTAGAAAGTGATGGGCGGGGCCGGGTCTGTATGGGGTAAGGTGATCAAGGATGACTTCTCGGAGGAGGTGACATTTGCACTGAGACTTGAAGGACTGGAAGAAGCCTGCCGTGGCAGAAACAGTGAATGCCAGGGTTCCGAGGCAGGAACACATCTGGCCTGTTGGAAAATATCAAAGGAGGCCTGTGCAGCTAGAGATGAGAAGATCCCTTTTAGAGAAGGAGCTGAAGAGATTCGGCTGGTCCATCATGGAGGATTGTAAGACCGTGCCACAGAGATTGCACTGTATAGTACAGGCGAGGGGATGAGGGATGAGAGAGAATTCAGTCGAAGCTCTTTGCCACTTTCCCCCTCACCCCCTAATTATTATTATTTCTTTGCTCTGCCACGTTGGTGTTTACTCAGTTCAGCTGACCGTTCTTCCTCTCACACCAGTTCCCCCCTCTCCTCAGAGCTTCCCGGCCCACCTTCGCCCTGTTCATTCATTTACCTCCTGGGTGTCTTCTCATTGGCATCCGATTCCCCACGATGGGGTTCCTCCGTTCCGCGGGCGGGCGTTCGTTCTGGGGAGGAAGGCAGGTTTGAACAGCTCCGGGCCTCGTGCTGACCACCGCCCGAGGTCGGACACGATACCAGTTGTCTGGCTGGAGGAGCTCAGCCAGGGGGACCCAGGCCCCCCTTTGCTCCTGCATGGCGTTTAGTACCTTGGACCTGTCCTTGAGCCTTCTTGGGGAAAGAGACAAGCCTCCAAGTCAGGAGTGAGGAAGAAGAAAGGAAAGGTTAGGAGCTGCTGAGGCCTGGGAGAGTTTAGAGGAAAGGGTAAAGGTCAGTCAGTGATTCCCTCGCTCGACCTCTGGGCTGAAAGAAGTCACCTTGTCTACCAAGTCTCATTCTCTCTTTCGGTCTTCAACAAGGGCTTCTTCCTTCAACCTTTGTCAGTGCATTTGAGGGAGAAAAACAACCATTCAAGAACTTGAAATATAGCCCTTGTTTGGTGTGGCTCAGTGGATTGAGCGCCAGTCTGCAACCCTAAACGTCGCCGGTTCGATTCCCAGCCAGGACACAAGCCTGGGTCGAGGGTCAGGTCCCCCATTGGGGGTATGCAAAGGGCAACCTCTCACACATCGATGTTTCTCTCCCTCTCTCTCCTCCTCCCTTCCCCTCTCTCTAAAAACTAAATACCTAAAATCTAAAAAAACATTTTTAAAAGAGAACTTAAAGTATAAACTCAGCTGAGGTGGAGAAAGTCTGGTTATCCTCTGATTAAAGAATAGAAATAATGGTGCCCCC
>CM052550.1:4133692-4150841 GCA_028533065.1 Trachops cirrhosus | reverse complement strand
GTAAGACTTGCCCTCCCCCCTGCCCTTTTTTTAAAGGCTACATTATTTTGCTCAGGGCTCTAGATTATCTTTCTCACATAAAGCATGTCCACAATGTATTATCTGGGTTTCGGTTTCCTTTTCTTTAAAATGGAATAGAAAACCTCACGAGACTAAAGGAATATTCCAGGGCCGTTCCTATAGCATTCTTCACAACTTTCCTCAATTTTTGACAGATTTGCCAACACTCTTTTTAGCGACTTCCCTTTATCAAATACTTCCAAATCACTCAAGGTAGCATTCACAGAACCAGCCCTGGTTCCTTTGTTGTTCAGTTGCATTAAAGTACATATCACACTAATAAATGTGACCGACGCAAGCGGGTTTGGGGACGAACGGAATGGGCTCCTAGTGACAAGCACAGCCACTCAAACAACGGGAGGGGGACCGGGGACGCCTCGGAAGGTAGCTTGCTTCTCATGAGCCTTCAACCCGCTGGGAGCATAAGTGCATTTTACAGGCCGAAGGGAGAGCTTTGGTAAATTTGGTGACTTGATTAAGTGGGGTTTATTTAAGAGAGACTTTACTGTTTGTAAACGAACGCTCGCTATTCTTGAGCTCCTGTGGCAGAAGGGCAGGCCCTTCATCACCGGTGTTTGCCCTTCTACCCTCTGAAAACAATGATAAGAGAGACGAAGCAAACCCAGACGGCGGAGCTGCTGGCAGCGGCCCCCGGTGAGGGTGCGCACCCTGCACTTTGTCTGGTGGTCTCTAGCCCGGCACTGGCCCTGGTAGTCATCTGCCGGCACCTACACGCACCCATTTTCCTTTGGCTTGATTTTTGCCCGGTTACTTGGACTCCTCCCCCCAACCGAGTGGCGAGGGAAAGGCAGCCTGGGTGCAGAGCCAGAGGCGCCGATCTAGGGGTTGGGTAGGACAGGGACAGTCCCAGTCTTTTCTTGGAGGAAATAGTCTGTGGTGGAGGGAAGGTTAGTCATCCAGTGACAGGTGCTCCGAAGCTAGCACTGCCGTGTATAACCCTGGCGACTTTGGGCCGAGCACGTAAACTTCTGTGTCTTTATTAAAGTAAATGATAATTAATAACTAAGTCATAAATTATAACTGTGCCCTAGCTATTTCATGAAATTGCTGTCTCAAATGAAAAAAAAATGCACTGTACCAGTGTTAACTATTTCCCTCTTCTTCCAGATCAGCATTTGTAAGAGTCAGGTTGTGTTACGCTGCAGTAACAAACAACCTCAAACTCCGGTGGCTCAGAAAAAACAAAGGCTTGTTTTTTTCTCAGTGGCATCTGGTGTCCGTCATAGGTCAGCAGGGGTTTCGGTCAGGGGTCTCACATGCTCTGCGACACGAGAGTGTCCCCTTGGGTACGGCCAAATGTCATGGCAGAGAGGAGAGAGGGAGCTCTATAAGATCTCCACCAGCCATGAAATATTTGACCCGAAAAACGAATCATGAAACTTCTGTTGGCAATTCTTTAGTTAAAACCACTCTATGTGGCCCCCGCCTACTCCCAAGGAGGCAGGGATATAATCCTCCACATGCCTCAAAGAGTAGGAACTAAAGGTATTTGGGGAAAAGCACCAAAAACTACCACACCACCGCTTTGCTTCATCTTGTTTTCCTGCACTCCTTTTCCTTCCTTCCCTCTCTCCCTCACCTTTCTTTTTCTTTCATCTCTCTTTTTTGTTCTTAGATAAAATGTAGCGCAGTGAAGCTATAGCCGTTAAGGCAAAGCCAGATCTCATTTCTTACTTACCATCTGTGTAGGCAACTTTGGGCACATCATTCAAAGCCCTTACCAGTCACCTTGTCTAAGACAGGCGTTCATTGTGAAGGTGAAATAATACACAGGCAAAGCAGGAACTTGACCAAGGTCTAGTTCCTTCCTCAGTCCATCAATTTCTCCTTTCTTTTCCCTCTCCGTTTAAAAAAAATTTTCCTTGAAGGAAGCAGGGAGGGTTCGGAGGTCAGGTGTGGGGCCAGAGAGAGACACCATTTCTGCTTTTATGACGTCCTCTGCCTCCAGCCAGGTCTTCAGATGCTATGCCAGGGGGAACCAGAGTCAACCCTGATCCCTCAAGGTCACCTCAAGGTCATCTCAAGGTGTTGAGAGTTTCCAGGAAATGCTTTGCGAAGCAGTTGCTCTGATTGCTTCCGAAAGCCATCTCCCTGGGAGCCTCATCTGTGTCGCTGTTCTCTCCAGGAAAGGCACCCTGGTACCGAGCAGTGCGAGCCCTTCCAGCCTTCTTTGTGCATCTGTACGTCTGACCGGCTTCTAGATGGTTCCAAAGCTGCTGGTCTGCGGACCGTACTTTGAGTAGTGAGGTTCCAGGGGACACAAATGAAGATTTACAGGCCGGGGACCTCAATGAGAATCTTGGATCTGCCCCTGGTGCGCTCTGAGGCTTGGGCACAACACGCACCTAGTCCCTGGCTCCCCGTCCCCATCTGTAGGCGGGCAGCAGTGGTCACGTCACCTCACAGTGTTGTTTGCGAGGCTTAAATGAGATCACACACGTGACAAAGTCTGCCAAGTGTGGGCTATTGGTAGCTCTTAGGACTTCAAGCACCGGGCTGTCTCTGGGGCGTGGCCTCACTCGGCAGGTGAGGCGGGACGCCTCTCCCCTGTGCCGCGTAAACACATCTCCGCGTCCAGAGCAGTTTACCTGGTGCATTGACAAGTTTCAGAGACATGCGGGAGAGGGGCGCTAAGTCTGGACTGTGTACACGTCTGGGCGGGCAGGGAGCTTGGTGAGACGGTTGGGGGTGGCCCCGAGCTCAGCAAAGTCGGTTACGAATGCTCGGCACCATGGCATCTGCACCAAATAGAACCTGTTAAACCGGGCCACTGGCGGGGAGACCCTCCTTTCTCTTATGGGATGCGGTGATAAAGAAATTACATAGTTATTTGAGAGGAACATAAATAAAGATTAATAGGTTAATGAGTTATTTTCCTTTCATTACTAAGCTATTGTACTTTATTATAATTGCTTTGCACTCATTTAATTAAATTTGAACTGGGGCCAACACAAGATAATTTGTTTTCCCTGTACTGAACAATGAGTATGCAGATTGGATGTACTGAAGCAGTAATCAGCCCTCTGTTTGCAACACTTTTCTACTCTGAGTAGACATTATAATTGATAATTTGATTGTTGCAGCACTCTGTGCAATATATTTTAAAGCAACATTAACATAATGGAAATTATGTTGTGAGCTTAATCTCGGCTTTTCGCTGAGAGGTGATTATCTGGCTTCTTAGTGGAAACCAGTGAGAGTCTGACAGTATCAGATCCCTCCCTGTCCCCGCTGCTCTCTTCCCGCCCCCTTTCCATTCCCTTACTTTCTCCTTTGCATCCTCTTCCATTCTTCCCTCCTTTTCTGTTTCCTTCCCCGCCCTCCCTCTTTCTCTTTCCTCTCTTCCCCCCTTCCAAAACCACGCTCTTTTCTTGCCTGCTTTCCTAGAGCCGCACTGGGAGGCAGACGGGGGAGCAGGGAGCGTCGACGTGAACCACTCCCCAGCTGCAGTTCCTGCTTTTGAGACCTGTTCACATCCGGGACATTGGGGAGCGAACGCTAACAGGGGCCTTTCCCACAGAGAACCCAGTGAGGAATTATTCAAGGTGGTCATCACGACAGCCCACCCCACGCTTTGTGCTGTTGGCACACTTGGTGGGTTGATTCCCAAGGCGGTCCTGAGTTCTTTGAGGGCATTTCTGCAAATTTGGGCAGATGAGGAAAAAAGCCACTGGCATTCTCTTTATCTAAATTCCCTTCTTCCCTTGGAGCCGCAAACGCTTTCCTGAAAAGATGTGGCCTTTTTCCTGACGAACACACTCTGGGACTAACTCTCTTTGGCCCACGGGTCTCATGTCCCACCGTGGACTCGAGGTGTGACATTCCGTTTCAGCTCCCGGGCTGGAGATCTTGGGCACAGGTGGGGAAATCTTTGCACGGGGGTGACTTCCGTTGAATCTTCCTAACTCTGTAAATATTCGTTTCTGTGTTTGTTTTGGGAGGAAAAACACCTGTGATGGTTGGAAGAGACAGTGCTTGTTTTGGAAGAGCCGAAGGAGAGGGGTCTAGTGTGCTTTGTCCTTCTCTGCATGGCCCAGGCTCCGAATTTGTTGCAAAAATTGAATTTCTTTGAAGATCTTAGAAGAAAAGTCTGCTTTTATGTAAAAATGTTAAAAAAATGTTTTTCGCCCTTATCTCGTTGCCTTTGCTAAGGCCTGGGCACCTGCACTCCGGCTTCTGTTAGAGTTTCAAACTGTCCACGTGGAGGGAAAACGCACCGACAGAGCGCACGCCTTTGGAGCGGCAGCTTTTCGGAGAATTTGGAGAAGGCAGGTTTGTCTCTGTAATGTATTCATTCTCTCCAGTGAGCCCTGGGGAGCCAGCACTGGCTCTGAGAGTCTCGTTTGTTTTCTTTCTCTTTCTGCATTTTTTATTTTTCGTGGAAGAGTAAACTAGAACTTGACTTACACACCAGTTCAGAAGTGGCACTTGGAGTTTGACTTCTCACCCCCTTGTTTCCTCACTTTTGGAGTCGTGTCTTTGCTAAAAAATGGACTTCTCTCGACTGGGTATGCTGTTCTAGTTATTATGGTTAATATCATTAACCTTTTTTACCAGACAACGATGCAGAGACTTGTGTTGTTACATTTTACCCCTGTTAAAAAAAAACAGAGCACAGCTCTGATCTGCGTGGCTCAGGGGGTTGGCATCATCCCACAAGAGCAAGCCTGAGACCCCAGAGGATGTGGACGGGGGCGGTAGCGTCTGCCACCGCTTCTCTCTGGAAAACTTCCCAAGCGTCTCTTCCGTCTGAGGTCGCAGGCTCCGTGGTGACCAGGGCTGAGCTCACGGCCAGTCCCTGTTGCGTAGGGCTTGCTTGGACAGTGATGTTTACCCTCCATTCATCACTCACGCTGAATGTAATGCCAAGCACAGCCCGGGCTCACTCTATCCATCTTCCCAACATCCCCACGAGGTGGGTACCGTGAGTAATCTCCGCATCGCAGGTGAAGAAATGGAAGAAGGTAACCCGTCTAAGCGGCAGTCGGGTGTCCAGACTCAGGCAGCCTGGCCCTGCGGGGACGTTGTACTGGATGGCCTCCCAGAGCTTTCTGGTTAGACTCAGCCTGGAAGCTCCAGGGACCCCTGTCCTCACTGCCCCCAGCTATCACTCCGCTGGGTGACTACTTCAAAGGTGCCTTGTCTTGCGGGAAATGCTTTACAGTCACGATCTCTTCGTAAGTTACTCATCGAGGCCAAGTGGTGTGTACTGTTACCCCCATTGAGAGTTAAGGATAGCGGGGTTCAGGGAGGCTAAGTCGCTCCGCCGGTGAGTGGAGGAGTTGGGGTTCCCACAGACGTACCCACCAGGCAGCAAAGCCACGACTTCCAGATGCTGTGTTTTCCACCTGGTCCTCCGCACGCAGCAGGGAGCAGGCACGTGGTGAAGGAAAGCAAGAAAGGCAGGCGCACCCCCTGACGTGCCCCAGGTTAAGCGGCTGAGTCAAGAGTCAGGCAAGAAGTGAGGGTCATGGAGACTGTCACACACTACCCCCTGCACTCGGCTTCCTGTCAGGACGGGTTGCAATCAGGGGAGGCGGTTGCTGGTTTTTAATAACCTCTGATAAGACCCAAAGCGCTTTACAATCTACTTCCCCTTCACCTGGCCCAGTGGCAAGGCTCGCAGAACGCAGCCAACCTTGCCGGCGCGCCATCAGCGCTGGAGACCCCGAGCGCAGCTCTCCCCGGTGTCCTGCAGCTGGAGTCTGGGGGCTGCGTGCATTCTGTTCCAAGCATGGGGCAACAGCCGAAGCCTGCCCAGGGTGCACCGTCATTGTGGGGGTGCTGGAGCAGGTGAGGAAGGGGGACCTGTCTGTGTGCCTCTGAGAGGCACGCTGGGCACTCACCAGGTGGTACTGGTCAGGGACCGTCCTCTCTCTTCTCTTTCCATCGCAAACTCCTTCTCCCTTCGCTTCTCTGTTCGTCTCTGGCTTCTTCCATTTCCTTTCTGGAAAGGAAGCCCAGGGTGCTAGTGCAGGCACTGCCCAGGAAGGGGGAGACCTGTTTCTGGCTAGCGGAGGATGATGGGCGCTCCGTGTGCGCTAGGCGGCCCCCGCTCGGGGTGTCAGCTGCTGCCAGCCCAGCAGGCTTCTTCGGCTGTCTGTGACACGGGCACATACACCCGATTATGGTTCCCGGCCCCTCTGAAAAGACAATAGAAATTTTTCCTATGCTATTTACAGTTCCATGTGTGTCTGTATGGTTGATATTACATTAAAAAAATTTCAAGATCATTAGCATTGTTTGCAAAACCAGATAGGGCCACACTGGACTTACTCTCCCCCTCAAGCCAACTGCCGTTTGTCGCTGAGTTCTGCTGCCCCTGTGGGTGGGGTGTGCCTTCCCCCCACACACGCCACACTCACTCACTCCGTCTCCCACCCACCCTGCTTCTGGGTTTGTAGGAGGCTGGGAAAGATACTGCCCCAGAGGGACCTCGGATGCTCCCGAAAACGCCTGTGGACAGAGAATGTACAGTCTGTGCTTTGCTGCGGGAGGAAGACCGAGAGCAAACAAACGAAGAGGCGGCAATCACCCGGGAGTGGCCTTAGACAACAGCAGAAATGACCTGTCCTGCACACAGTTCTCAAGGCGTCGTCACTCATGGGGGTTCGCGGGTCCTCCAGCCCGAGAGCCAGGGTCCGTGGGGATCGGGCAGGAAGAGGGACCCGAGGCGCAGAAGGTGGAGTGGCCTGCGCAACCTCACCAACCTGCTGACGGCTGGCGCGGAACTCAAACTCAGTGTCGCTCCATCCCGGATCAGCGCCCCCCAGCCCCCACCAGGAAGCCTCTCCACCTCCGTGTGTTTCCCCGGCGCCTCAGCCTGGGCTCCGCTAACGACTGGGCAGGTGTACAAGGCAGCTGTTCCTGAACACACTTCAGCAGATGAGGAAGCTGAGGGCAATTAGGGTGAGAGCAGAGGAGGGAGTGTACCTCATCCTCCCCCGCCCGACAATCTAATACACTCTCCCTCCCCTTTCTGAGGGGTGAAAAATGAGACAGGGACAGGAGAGACCCAAGGGCACCGAACCATGCTGCCTCTCTCAGAAGGACTGTTGCTTCTGTTTCCGGAGCATCCACCATGTGCCGGGTATCTGCTGAGTCCTTTTTATGCCAAATCTCCTAAATCCATGAAATATTCCTAGAAGGGCACATTGTGATCTCCATGTCAGCACCGAGGACGCTGACGCAGGGTCAGAGTGCCCACAAGGCTGCCCAAGGTCATCCTCCAAGCCTGGGTCCGACTCCGAAGCCCACCCTTCCCCCACCGGATTGATTCTGCAATAGAAAAAAAGTCCACTGTGCTCCCCCCATTCACCCAGAATCCTGTAAATCAGGGTCTTTCCTTAATCCATCTATCCCCAGTGACCCCTCCTGGGTGTGTGGGGTTCCTACAGGTCCTTTGGGCTTGTTGGAAAGTTAGATAACATTTAGGCCATTTTTTCCATCAAAGAAGATTCAACAATGTGAGAGGAGAGATATCGTCCTACACAGGACTCAATGGTACACCGCGGTCAGCTCTTGGTTCTCCACTTAGGTTACGGCTGTCACTGCTAACGTCCCTTTGAGAGGGAGCAAATCTGGTTTAAACTGGGAAACGAGCAATGAGGAAGCAGAAAGCCCGTGCCACACCCTTGACACGGTGTGCCAGGGCGAGGGAGTGAACATTAACCAGAAGGCAAATACGGAAACATCCACAGGGGGCTGTGTGGAGGGGAAGGCCCGCGAGGCTGGGTAGCAGGAGCCTCAGCTCGTGGACTTGGAGATCCGCCAAAGTCCGGGTTCAAATCTCTTCTCTGATACTCACTAGCTGCGTGTTATTAGGCAAATTACCTAACTGCTTTTAGCCTTAATTTTCTCTGTAAATCTAGGGGGATAATAATATATTCCTGTCGTGTTGTATAGATTAAATACTATGTATAGAACACGTTGGGGGAGTGCAGGGCGTTATTATGGGCTCCATCAATGATAGCTCTTATTATACACAATTAACCTGCAATGAACCCACTTTCAGGCTCTCTCCTCTCAAATTTCTTTGCTATGCTCCTATTTTAAGAACAGGGTCACAAAGGGGTTTTTGTTTGGGTATTCTTTTACGTTTCTAGAGCATGTTCTGTGGCCACTACAGATTCAGGCTACATCCCCCGCAGCGGGGCTGTCTCATCCCTCGCGGTAGGAATGGCTCCTTTGTGATGAACCTGGGAGACTGTGGAGGCTCCCAAGAGAGAGACTGATGTGGCCCCTGGACCCCACGTGTGGAGGGAGGAAGGAGGACAGGGCTCCAACAGGTTTTTAGAGATACATGCAGAGCGGGCTTGGGGGAGAACGCCAACCGTCGGCTTCACCCAAATCCCAGTCCGGGGGAGGGACGTCCTGGTCAACTGACATCGTGCAGAAATGGAAACTGGCAGAGACGGGAAAGCAGCAGCCACAAGACTCAGAGGAAGCAAGCAGCAAGCACCTGGATCCCGAGAGGAGCAGGAAAGCTGACACCGGTCCTCCCTGAAAAGAGAAAATGAGGGCGTCCCGGAGACCAGTGCGCGCTGTCCGCGGTGAATGCGGAGGCTCGGGCCGCACAGAAGTCTGCCGTGCCATTTTGGAGACATTATTACGAAAAGGAGATTGTGCCATTAGTGACGCAGGGCGATGGGGGGAGTGACACCAGGCTGGTATTCTCCAGGGAGGGGGAGGTTGAGGGGAGGGACTCTGGGAGGGACAGGGCATTGTTCCGAAGTGAATAAAAACTGAAAAGGTGGAGTTTGTGGATCTTTCTCCCTGCCTCCTGTCTGCTTCCCCTGGACCCAAATGAGGCAGGGCAGCCCAAAAGGACTGGTTTTTTTTTAAAAGATTTTATTTATTTATCTTCAGAGGGGAAGGGAAGGAGAGAGGGAGAGAAATATCAATGCATGGTTGCTTCCTGTACATTCCCTGCTGGGAACTGGCCTGCAACCCACGCATGTGCCCTGACTGGGAATCGAACCGTGATCTCTTGGTTCACAGGCCCACGCTCAATCCACTAAGCTACACCAGCCAGGGCAGGACTGTTTGTTAGCAAGAGTATTTCATGTGCATGGGCATTAAAAAAAATGCTAAACATTTACCTGGGAGCCAAACAGAGAAAAGAGAACGATGCATTGCAGAATGATGCGTTGAGAATGATGGCTAGGAAGGCAAGGAGTGCCTACCAAAGCCATTCTGATGATTTTGGAATAGCATCCAACAATTGGAGAAAAGGAAAAAAGAAATCCAAGAAATGTTGAGTAAGTGATATGCTTCAGATCTGGCTTTGGAGTCAAATAAATACCTGGGCTCAACCCCCACCCATCAGCTGTGTGACTTTGAAGAAGTCCCTAACTTCTCTGAGCTCCAGGAGCCAGGCAAGCCCCCACCTTATTGTGTTTTTGTGAAGATTAAAAATAACCATGCATATTAAATAGTTAGAGTAATAGAATATTAATATCCTATAAATAGAATAGAAGAGGCCAGCTGTGGAATGGACGGACACTCAGGAAAGGATAGTTATCAGCATTGCAGTTACTACCAGTGTCGGTCCACACAACACTGCCGGAAGGTGGATCATGGTTACATGTGGGGAGTCCAAGGCTCTGAGCGGTTAACTACTTTTCCTGGGGCCACATAGGCAGGAAATGTTGGAGCTTGTATTTGAACTCTGGTTTGTCTGACACACTCACTCCCCATTCTGCCTCCTGGCAGGTGATAAAAGGAAAGACGAAATCCGATAAGCTAGCTGTGTGTAATCCATGATTCCTTCCTAGCTACATTTTTCTAGGAACCCAAATAATTAGTGCATACATACGTGATTTCTACACAGAGGAGGGCTTTGCGGCCCTCAGTAGAAACCTGACTTCTATTTGGAGATCCTGGGAAGATGAACGTGCTCAGAAGTCAAAATAAGTGGGACACTCAGACTACATGCATTACAAACAGATAAAAGTGGCACTCCGGGCAATGGCTTGGGGAGACAGGGTTCAGTTATCCAGCAAGTGGCCAGGGAGCATCCTGAAGACTCACAGAGCCTTTGTGGACCCAGCCGTGGGCCTGCCTCAGCAAGCTTCCTGTCTCCTGGGGGCATCTGTGTATGCCAGCCGCTCTTCTCCTTCTGCACTCCCCCTTCTTATTTGCTTAGAGTTCAGCATCTGGATTTTGTTCAGGACAGTCTAGCCCGAACAGTGGATCATGCTTGGCCTAAAGCAATCTGGACCACCCATTCTTCTTGGCTGGTGATAGGTCAGGGATGGACGTATGGCCCAGTTCTAGCCAGAGAGATGTAAGTAAATGTCTGCAAGAAACTTCTGGGCTCTCTTTCCGTCAAGAGACATATGAAGAAAATGTTTCCCATGCCTGCTTTGTTTCTGCTTAGTATGCTGGTGTGAGGATGTGATGCTTGGAGCCTTAGCAGCTGTTTTGCAACCATGAGGAGAGACATTGCTGATTCATTAAGAATTGCAGATTAGGGAGAGAGAAAGGGCCTAAGTTTTTGGCTGTGCCAATCCTGGAACAACTTACTACCATATACCTTTCTTATCAGGTAACTAGATATTTTTATTGCTTAAATCACTGTTCTCAGTTTCTGTTGTCAGATGGGGCCCGGGTATGTGCTGTATGTTTTAAATATTTCCCAAATCACCCTGATAGGGTTAGGGTTAAGAACGACTTTTCTATCCCCATGAAAATCATAAGCATTGTTTGAAGTGTTAGAACTATTCAGAAGAGGAGGAGTGGAAATATCTCAGAGAAGGTAGCATTCGCTTTTCCCTGGGTAGGACGGGTAGGGTCTGGGTCAGTGAGGCTAAGGGAGAATGGTGTTTGGGAGAGTGAAGCTCTGGGAAGCAGAGACCGTGTGTGGGGAAGACCAAGTAGCCCTACTTGGCTGGACCACAGGGTGTGATAGTAGGAGACGAGGCTGGAAAAACGGTTTAGGGCCGGAAAGGGTGCCGGATGCTGGTTTAAGGACATGCTAAGGACTTGGTGCCTGACCCCAAGCTAGCGGTTATAGAGGATGAAGGAGAAGGTTAAGACCCAGCCTGTACTGCTTCAGGACTCCGAAGCAATTGTGAAGACAAGTGTGTAGGGAAGCTTCCCAGGGGGTGGCTCAGGGAGATAGCCGCAGGATGTCAGAGTCAGGAGAGGAAGGTGTGGGGTGGGACAGGACCATGGGGTTCGCAGGCATTAGAAGTGGGAAGGTACCAGTGGCCCAGTGTCTGACTTTCTAAGGGATGCTGGAACTTCCTTTATGACGTTTGGGAAACAAGTCGTGTGCTCTGTCTAACCTCTTCTAGGACAAGGATATCACTAGTTTGCATCTATCATCAGACAGGTGTAGTGATCATTCAGTTTTTTATTCCATTAGCCAGAATCAGAGACCTTAAAGCTGTAGCCCACTGACCCTAGCTTTGCCCCACGAGTCTGGGTGGGATCAGTGGATGGTGGCACTGCTCTCCAGCACTGATGCATCCAGTTCCCTTCCTGTGGCCTCGCGGTGGGTGAAGGGTGCCTTCCTGACGCCTGACTTTAGGATGGCCTGATTTCGGCAATTGGGGTGTGGGTGGCTGTGAGGCCAGCAGAGGCCATAGGTGTGCCCCTTTGGCCTCTGGTCGCTATGGGAAGACTGTTCCCTGGGACACCTACTGGTTCCCAAAGGAAAAGAAAGGCAGGGAGCTCTGGCCTGGGGGCTCAGTTCATTGGAGCATCATCCCATACGCCAAAAAGGTTATGGTTTGGAGTCCAGGCAGGGGACCTACTGAGGATACGGGTTTGATCCCTCATCAGGGTGCACATGGGAGGCAACCAATCTCTCTCTCTCTCTCTCTCTCTCTCTCTCTCTCTCTCTTTCTCAACAATAAACGTATCCTTGGGTGTGGATTTAAAAAAAAGAAAAAAGGAACATAGGGAACAAAACAGAGCCCAGACCACGACCTGGAGCCAAGCCCAGCCAAGCCTACGTCAGCTCGGCCAACGCCAGGTCAGCGCAGATACGCAGGAGGTAAGGAGATGTGGTTGTAAGCCAACACGGCGTCAATGGGGCGATCGCTGACTAAAAGGTACAGCAACAAAGAACAGGTCTACTCCCTTTTCCACCTGAACGCTCTTCAAATAGATGGCGGTCACCAATATTTCCTGAAAATATTATCATTTTGTTCTCATTTGTCTCCAGTGCTGATAAGTATTCCTGGTGTGACATGCACTCCAAACCCCTCTGCGCATAATTGCTCACTCTTTCACCCAGAACTGAGTACACAGTACTCCTCACAGAATCTCGGATTATCCCCGCCCCGCCACTGAAAAAAATATGTATTACTGCGGCTTAAAATTGCTTTAAATAAATAAATAAATAAAAAGCAGCTCCGTTGTTGGGTCGTATTGAGCTTTGGGTCAATGAGAAAACCCTCTGATCTTTTCTGGCTCGGTTGCCGTGAGTCCAGCCCCTGACCCTGCACTGGCATAGCTGCCCTTTCTGGTGTTAAAAACAGATACCATGACGGAAACTGAACGTGGTCTAGACTGCCGATTCCACCTGAGTCCTCATTCTGCCGCCAAACACAGCAACTATTCCTTCTCTGTTTATGCCCCCGAAAATTTGGCGAGTGTGCTTGCTGTGCCTGCGTTCAATCCCCAAGGAAAGACTGTTGAATGAGACAGGGGTAACGATAGAACCTTAGGGCTTAACTCCAGAGGCTTCTGGGTGGAGGAGGATAAGTTTGGTTGGTCGAAATTGGCAACACATCCGTTTTTAATTGTACCGTCCCCCGCTCTGTGTTTTGGTGAGCTGTCCATGAGAATATTAGGAGAGACGTGGCCAGAGGCCTTGCTTAGATCCGTGTTGATCAGTGAAGGAACTTAATTAAAAAAATAAAAATTTGTTGCTTCTGTATGGCCTGCTCTTGGAGAACCTATACCGGGTCTTAGTAATTGCCTCTTTCTTTTCTGCATCTTTCCTCTCTTCTTGTGTACTATTTCTGAGTGAAGTGTAACGAAAGACCTAAATCGTTGAGGTTAATATAGGCGTATGTGGTCATGGTGTTGCAACTCGTGATTGGAAACTTGGTGTTGGTAGAGCTCGCTTTGCTTTTTTTTTGTCAAAATGTCATTTCCATGATTTGAATAGTTAATAAAGGGGAACATTGTAAAATGATATGTACAACAGGATAGAGAGCGAAGTAGGTCCCCCCATCACAGGTCTGTCATTCTGTTGCTAGTTTCCTAAGTATCTTTCTGGGAATAGTCTGTATTCTGTGCATTTACAGTCACGCACACGCACGCACCAGCACACGTGCAGTGCAGGCAGAACCCTGCATTCCACACACTCTTCTGAGTGTTGCCTCCACGCGTGGCAGTCAATCTTGGTGGCCATTTCCATCAGCAAACCTCAATGTGCTTCGTCCTTGTAACCGCTGCTCAGTTCTTCGCTGTGGGGATCAGTTTTGTGTCGATGGCTGTTTAGGCGATACCGCTTCTTTAACAGACTCTGGACTCTGACGTCATCGAAAACCTCAAACAACTGTTTTCTTCGTCCCCATTCTGCGGTCTGAATCGGGTTTGACTGAGAACGTTTGCCGGTCTTGCCTGTGTCACTCCCGTAGAGGAGTGAGTGATTTCCAGCTGGAGCTCCACAGCAATTTTTAAACGTCCACTCCCTGGCTATTTGGTCAGGGGCACTGACGCTTTTCCTTCTGATTGTCAAATTAAAAAAATGACAACAGCCAACATAACACTAGCTATCTCATGTGGATGAGAATCAAAATTGTACCTATTTTCTTACTTAGCTTGGCAAAAATACAGTTTTTGGTGTGCCGCAGAATTTCAGTCATTAGCTTATATGTGCCAGGAAACGAAAGAGGTCGGAAATCGCTGTGTTAGATGCCCCGAGGGGGCAGGTCCGTCTGGGGCAGGCTCCCCTGTCACACTGGGGTGGCTGGGTCTTCGCTCCCCTCCCAGTAGTCTCAGACCTTCTCTCTTTCCTCGGGAGCCCACCGTGGTCTCTCTATGTGCCCCCCGCCCCCAGCAGGATAACTGGGCTCCTCGAGCAGCAGCTCAGAGCTCTGGAAGCCCGTGGGCCTCCCCAGAGCTCAGGCCTCTGCCTCTGCTCCATTCTATCGGTTAGGCCAAATCACAGGCTCAGCCCAGATTCAAGAGGAGGTGACTGCCCACGGGTGTGGCTGCAGGAAGATGTGGGGGCTTCAGGGGAAGCTAACCAGTTAAGGGATCCGGACTGCCAACAGATGTGTATCCCCTGTCATCAGATTTGAGATATTTTGTTTGAAAACATCATTACATTTGTTAACGGCTGAAAGTCACTAATTTACATCATGGAGTTAGAAGAGGATGTAGAGAGATCATCCAACCCTTCCCCTTCATATGACTGATAAGAGACCTGAGAATCAGAAAGCTTAACGGTCAGAGGAATGACAACATCCCCCTGTCTCATGGTCCCGGGGTCAACACCCCAATCTTGACACCCCTTCTCACCCTTTCCTGCTTCCCACTGAGTCCCGTCTGTGGGCTTCAACCCCTTGAGTTCCTGGCTCACCCAGTGCTCACTGAGCACCTGCTGTGTTCCAGGCGCTGTTCCGGAAGGTCATCACTGCAGCAGTACAGCGACTCTGGTCTCGCGTCCCAGACAGGCGTGCTGGAGCTGGCTCGAAACTCGTGCGCGTCTGTCTCCAGCTCCACGCTCGGGGACCTCGTGTTGGTAGCTTGAAATCGGCCACCGTGCGAATATTTACAGCACAGAAATCGGCAAACACTAGCAATCGAGATTGTTATTTTTTTTAATCTCCCAAAGAGGTGGTGGTTAAACATTTACCAGCGCACGGTGGACTTAGTCTTAAGTCACCTTCTCTTTCAGGCTGAGAGGGGGTCTAGGACCGCAGTCCATGCTGCCTAGGGGCCTGTGTTGATTCCCTCACTCATTGATTCCCTCATTCAGTAAATATTTATCGATTAACTACCATGTTACGACCTCTGTGTAAAGCAGGCGGTCTCTACTCTTCACCAGACAACTGTCTTCGGGGAGGAGTGTGGGCCTCATGCTGATAGACCCGATTCTTTTTAAAGAGAAGCTGCTGGTCCGGATTTTTGTGTGGAATTGCCCCATTTTTCAAAGTGAAGAGCAAATTAAAAAAAAATGTTAACCTGCCGTCCGGGCCGACCTAAACGCATCTTTAAGTAGTACTTGTCAGGGGGGCTAGCGGTTCGTAGCCTCTGTTCCATCCTAACAGAAGCGTGTGGCCTGGCCTCTCCACTCCTTCACTGCCAGCAGTCTCGCCGCCGCTCCTCGGCCTGGAAACCCAGACACCCACGCGGGGCTACACCCTACACCCTACACCCTACACCCTGTACCCCACGCCCATGGTGGTGAGTTAGAGATGTGCGTCCTTTGCTGAGAGACCTTTTGGGGCTCCCCTGTAAAGCCCGCCTCCCTAGCCTCACACTCCACTCTCCACTGAGCTGCACGGCCTCCTTTTACTTCCTTGAACAGCCCGTGCGGCTTTCTGCCGCAGGCCCTTTGTACCTGCCATTCCCTCTTCCCGAACACGGCGTTAACTCAGCACAAAGGCGGCTTGCTCAGGGAACCTCCATTCTCCTAGACCAGGTCAAGTTCCTCTCATTGATCCTCTGTTATCACTGTATTTGGCTTCTTGTGGTGGCCGCGGAAATGCACTTCCTCGATGTCTTACTGAGCAGAGCGTCGCTGGCTGTTGTCTGAAGCCACTTCCACCTTCTCTTCCGAGGCCACACTGCCCATAACTGGGTGCAGCGGGAACACTGCGGCAGGTCCGTCCTCGAGACCGTGAGCGTCCTCTGCTGGGCAGCCTCGACAGGACTTCCGGAGAGCTGTCCTGCAGTCTGTGACCAGCCACCTCTCTCCTTCCCAGAGCTGCTCCCCTGTCTGACGTGTCTCCCAGTCTCCTCCAGCCCCTCCCCGTTTTCACTCACAAACACGTCTCTTGCATACGTCATCTTAGAGTCTGCTTCTTAGAGGACCTGACCTATGGTACTAAATGTATATTTATACATGCAATTATGTGACGGATGCTTACCTCAAAGGCTAGACTGGGAAGGCAGGATCGGTTCGGGGATAGGTTTATCTCTGACTTACCATTAAATCCCCGCATCGCCCACAAGGCCTGGCACACAGTAGGTACTCAGGAAACACCTGCTGATTTGACAGATGAATGAAACAATTGAAAATACAACACATTATGAAAATAGAAGCGATGATTCCAGGTATGCTTATTCTAACTATAGGAAGTGCTCATTCCAAAATGGAAAACGGAGATTGGGGAGCGCCCCCTGGAGAACAGGTAAATAAATGCAAGACACATCCAGCCAGTCCAAGTAGTCCGTGTTGTGGTTTAGGGACTTAGACCCGGATTACATCCTGGTGACCTGGAGGGGCCGCTGGTCGCTCCTTTCCCTTGGCAGCGATAGTTTGGTGACAGGGAACACGCCGAGCAGTCGAGTGGGATGCTGTGTGTGACGGCAGCTTCCGCAGTGGCAGGTGCTGCACACGGTGGATGAAAGAGTTTGAGGCCCAACTCGCTTGAACTCTGCAATGACCCAGCGCAGCATCTTGGGAGAGTCACTTCCTCTCTCCAGATTTTGATGATTCCATCTGCACCGTGAGGGGGGTGGCCTGGGGACCCCAAAGTACGTCTAGCTCGGACAACCCTGGATTCTGTAAGGGGTGGACAGAGGTCAAGGGAGAAACATCAGCCTTTTCATTCCTTTCTATACTGCCAGCTCTCACCACAGTGCTGGGGATGTAAGAGGCTCTCCGGGAGTCTTGGTGGAATGAACTAATGAAAACGTGAATGGAGGATACCTCCTCTTTCTGCTGGGGACACGGTGTTTCAGGGCGCTAATCTGTGCAGGTAGGGAAGGCAGGAAGCAGCTGTTTACCTCTGAGGGAGCGGCTGGGTGATGGGCCTGTGTCAACAACCGTTTGCCCAGGTGTCCAGAGGGGCCAGGGAGAGAGAACACACATCAATTCCCTCCCTCTCAGTAATGATCCGGAAATCCCAGCTTGTCTCTGCGTTTCTCCAGG
>CM052550.1:4112728-4133192 GCA_028533065.1 Trachops cirrhosus | reverse complement strand
AAAACCTATGAAATGTACACAAAAATAATAAAGAGAAAGGAACCCAAACGTCACAGTAAAGAAAACCAGCAAACCACAAAGGAAGAGACCAAGAGAAGAAGAAAGGAACTAGATAAGAAGAAGAGAAGAACTACAAAAACAGCCCAAAAGTAATTAACAACGTGGCAATCAGTACATACCTATTGATAATTACTTTAAATGTAAGTGCACTGAATGCTCCATTCCAAAGACATAAGGTGGCCCTGGCTGGGTGGCTGAGGTGGTTGGAGTGCTGTCCTGATACACCAAGATTGAAGGTTCGATCCCCAGCCAGAGCACATATAAGAATCAACCATATAAGAATGAATGCGTGAATGAGCGGAACAGCAAATCAATGCTCCTCTTTCTCTAAAATCAATCAATAAAAAAAAATTTAAAAGACGCAGGGTGGGTAAATGGTAAAAAACATGACCCATTTATATACTGTCTAAAGAAGACTCATTTCAGATTAAAAGACACACACACACTAAAAGTGAATGGATGGAAAATGATACTCCATTCACACAGAAATGAAAAAAAAAAGATGCAGTAGCAATACTCACATCAGACAAACAGATTAGAAAACCAGAGACAAAAAGAAGGTCATTACCCAATAACAAAGGGGTCAATTCAAGAGGAGATATAACATTTGTTAAATACAGGACCACATAAGTATACAAGGCAAGTATTAACAGACATAAAGGGAAAATTTGACAGTAACACAATAATGGTAGAAGATTTTAATACCCCACTTACATCCATGAATAGATCATCCAGATAGGAAGTCATTTAGGAAATAAGGGCCTTAACTGGCACATTACATCCCAGGAACTTAACAGATACCTGCAGAGCATTTAATCCCCAAACTGCAGAACATATATTCGTTTCAAGCGCACGAGGGACATTCTCCAGGACAGATCGCATGTTAGGCCACAAAACAAGCCTCGGTAAACTCAATGAGACTGAAATCACATCAAGCATATTTTCCAACAACAGTGATGTGAAACTGGAAATCAGTTACAAGGAGAAAACTGGAGAAAAAAACACGTGTTAGGCTAGAAAACACGCTACTAAACAACCAGTTTCTTTTAACAAAGAAATCAAAAGAGAAATTAAAAATAATCCTGAGGCAGATGAAAATAAAAACACAACTTTCCAAAATCTATGGGAGGAGCAAAAGCATTTCCAAGAAGATTTATGGTAATACACACCTATCTGGAAAAACAAGAAAAATTCCAAATAAATCATCTAACTTTATATGTAAAGAAACTAGAAAAAGAACAAACAAAATCCAAAGTAAAAAAAAGGAAGGAAATAATAAAGCTCAGAGAGGAAAGAAATGGGATAGAGACTAAAAAAAATAGAAAAGATTAATGAAAGGAAGAGCTGGTTTTTTAGAAGGATAAATAAAATTAATAAACTTGTAGCCAGACTTCAAGTCCCCCTGACTACAGTATAATTGTGTCCACATTTCCCCTTTTCCTTTAGAATTGCCCCATATTTCATTCTCATTCGGATCTTTTCCTTGGTCAACTAACTTAGTCATAGACCCTCGGAGCCAGCTCTTACTTCCCTGACCGCATTAGACTGGACCAGGGATGGAGAAACTGGAGCAATTGAATCGTTTATCTCAAGAATTTGGTAAAGAGTTAATGTGAGAGTAGGTCTTAAAATCTCTCATTACAAGAAAAAAAATAACTGTGTGAGGTGATGCATGTTAACTAAACTTACTGTGGAAATCACTTTGCAGTATATCCACATATCAAACATTATGCTGTACACCTAAAACTTGTGCGATGTTATATGGTAATTATATCTCAATAAATCTGGAAACAATCAAAGAAAAATAGGCACAGAGCCTACGTCTGTTAGCTGCAGGGAGCCAAAAAGAGAGTCATGTGCCTTAGAGGCTGAGACCACTGTTGTGTGGCCCCCATGGGGGGCCTCGAACCACTGGAGAGTGGGGACTGATCTGTCGGGAGGGAGGGAGACCCAAAGCCCAGGCTCGGAGAGAAGTGGAAAGTCGGGACCAGAAAGAGAGAGAAAGATGAAGAGAGTGGCTGCCTGTTGGCGTCCCACTTCCCGCGAGGTCTAACTTTATCACCTGCACTTTGATTTTGTGAGTTTTTCTGTAGTTTTAAAATAAACTCTTTTTGTTTTTTTGGCTGGAGCAACTGGTACGGGCTGAGCTTTGTTTCCCGAAAAATTTATATGTTGAAACCCTAACCCTCAGGGCCTCAGAATGCGATGGTATTTGGATGTAGGGCCTTTAACGAGGTGATTAAGTTAAAATGAGGCCATTGGGGTGGGCTCTTCCCCTCCCTTCCCTCTCCCCTCCCCCACCGTGACTGGTGTCCTTAGCGGAAGGGGAAGATCGGGACTCACAGAGACACTGAGAAGGTGTGAGCCCAGAGGGATGACTGTGTGAGGAGAGGCAGCAAGAAGGTGAACACGGGCAGGCCAAGGAGAGAGGTCTCGGGAGAAACCCACTCTGCAGGACCTTGATCCGGGGCTTCCAGCTTATAAAATGCTGAGAAAATATCTTTCTATTATTTAGGCACCACGCCTATCCCGGTCCACGGTATTTTGTATGGCAGCGTTGGCAAACCAGTGTAGCAAGTGTAAGTGGAGTTCAGTGCTTTCAGGGGCTGTAGCAGAAAACTTAGACTTAATTGTATCAAAAGATAAGAATATATGGTATTCACAGGATTGGAAATCAGGAGGGACGGAGCTCCAGGGTCGGTTCATTCAGTGACTCGTGACATTGTCACGGGTCTACCTTGCCCGTGTTTCTGCCCCACCACTCCCACCCCCGTATGACAGCTTTGACGTTAAGCTAGATCCTTTCACGTGGACAGGGCGGTGGCAACATCTCCAGACCTGCCATTGTGCAGACGATGAAATTATTCCTTATTCTTGAGAGTTTATTTTAAAGAACAAGAAATCCCTTACAAGCCCTCCTGCCCTTGTCTGTATGTCTCATTGGCCAGAGAAACACGGCCCAGGCAGAGAGTAAACCAATCACTGGCCACGGAAATGGGGCCTTTGTGATAGGATCTAACCCGGAGTGGCCCCGTGGAAGAGGGTGGGTGAGGGCTACACAAAATGGTGATGGGCTAAGCCAAAAGCAGGAATGAACCTGGGGTAAAGGACCAACAGACCCTCTGACAGCGCCCCCTGGCCAGCCATCCCAGCACAAATCTGATAACAGGTTTATCACGGAAAATCTCGGCAGGTGGGTTCCTGAAAGAGAGACACCGTCTTTACTATCACTCCTCTGATCTATGGATCAAGGCACATAGGTGGACACAAGCAAATACAAAATGAGTTTGGATTTTCATAACCTACATAATTCACACACTTTGTATGCATTCTCTCATTTGCTACAGATAATAATTTTAGGAACATGAGAACCTGGGGCTCAGACACTTGAAATGATTTGCTCAAGAGCACACAGCGTTTACTCCTGGCATGGTGGAAGAATGACCGGAAGGCACCCGTCAGTGAGTGGGGGTTGATTTGATTAGAAACGTAAGGCAGTGAACTCGTAGGGATCTGGGTCAGATTACGAGGACCCTGAATGTCACCGGGAGGAGTTTGAAACTGATAACATGTACAGTAAGATCTTAATTTGAGGAGTGATATGATGCAATGATATTTTGGAAAGGTTGGTCTAACCATTGGTTTCCAAAAACAGTTAGTAGGTGGCTTAATGAAATAGCATATAGAGACCAGCCTCAATGTGGGACTCATTTGTTTTCTTTCACCAATGTTTATGGAGCATAAAGCCCATGGGAGGCTCTGTATTTGGCGGTGTGGCCCAGGGAATGAGCAGGACAGATAGGGTGCCTAACCTCGGGGCAGTTAAAGTCAGGGGAGCTGAATGATCGGGCTAGGCTCTGCTGCGGTAACATAAACACCGATGTCTCACGGCTCAACCACATAAACATACGTTGTGACCCATGTGATTTTCGAGGTACCAGGGCCCTCCTCCATCTTCTGCCTATGGCGTTGGGAACACCTGGCTTCTTAGGACACTACAGTAAGGATATATATTTGTATAGAGAGAGAGGATGAGTGCCAGCTCTCGGTTGTGTTGGACTGGAAGTGACACAGGTCTGCTCCCAGTCCATTGGCCAGAACTGGTCACGTGGTCCCCTCACCTAATGGCAAGAAAGGTTAGGAAACCCATGGTAGGTGGGGGGGTAGCGCATGAACATTTAATAGACAGTCACTGTCTCTGCCACAGAATTTTATAACAAACACCCCAGATAAAGGTTTGTTTCTTCTGTATTCACTCACAAAGTTCTACTGTGCGAGCATTGGTTGTATCAGCATCACTTTAATGACAACCTCCGCTAGAGGAGAAAAAGTATCATAGAAACCTTGCTTGCAGGCTGCGGGGATAAGGAGACAATAGAGAATAACCAGTCAATACTAAAGAAAGGTGACATTTTTATTTCTTTGCCTTGCAGTGATGCAGTCGAAGGAAGAGATCTCAATTTCCTTCTCAGCTCTCTTCTGTGCTGCTTTTGTGTCTTTGAGCAAGTTCTTTAACCTCTGGGAGCCCAGTGCTTCAACATAGAAAAAGGAATTCTGTCTACCTCAGACGGATGTCATGAGGATTAAAATAAAAATATATATATATATGCAAATGTTTATATGGCATTGCAACTGGCACACAGCGTAAACTCATTACATGTTAAATGAGTCTGCTGTGTATGCATCAAAGCAAATTTGCGATCAGAACACCCAGCCACGTTTTTCATGCCATCCTCCGTGTAGCCTCTTGCAGCAGGCCCAGCGCAACTGCCTGGACGTCAGAACTCCACTGGGCTTCACTCCCCGCCTGTCTCCTCCCTCCCGCACCCCCAGCACCTCATCCCACCGGGTGTATCTCTCCGGCACTCACTCTCCAGCTCCACAATAGTACCAGCTGTCGGGAATTTTGATGTCTCTAAGAATCTCTTCCCCCGTCACTGATCGCATTGTTTCAAAATATTGGGGACCCCGCCCCACCAGACCATTTTCTGCAGGAGAATCGTCCCCTCTGGCCCACTGGTCTCAGGCTTGGCCATCAGACTTGCTCTGCCCAGTGAAAAGTGAGCGGAAGTGATGTGAGGAGACGATTTGAGACCCCTAGCGTGCTTCCACTGTCTTTGGTCCCAAAATGAAAATATGGCATGGAGAAGCAGCCGGCTGGAGGTGGACAGGCATGTGGATGAGAAATAGTCCTTTGCAGTGGTAACCCACTAAGATAATGGGGGTTGTTTGTTACTGCAGCATAATCTACCCAAGAGAGGGCTGATACAACCCCATATTCCCACATGTATGACCCCCTTTTTTAAAAAAGTCCTCACCCAAGGATGCGTTTTTATTTTACACAGAGAGAGAGATGTAAGAGAAAAACCATCAATCAGTTGTCTCTTGTACATGCCCCAACGAGGGATCGAACCCGCAATGTTCTGGTGTACAGGATGATGCTCCAACCAACTGAGCCACCTGGCTAGGTCTGTGAGCTCTTCTCTCTAACAACTGTGTTCAAAACATGTATCCCCTAGGGCATTCTTTCATCCTTACCTCCCCCCGATGTTTTCTACGTTCAAATGCCTTCTCCATGAAGCTTCCTCTGGTTATCCTGATCATAAATAACCTCTGCCTTCTCTAAGCAATACACAACATATTATCCATAATAATATCTGTAAATCAGTGTTTGCTGACTACACTAGGGAGGGCGTGCTTCTCCTATGGCACCGGTTACAACATTTCACTATTACAACACTTTCTCTGTGTCTTATCATGTCTAGTGTGGACATGGATCATTTTTTCCTATTTCTGGAACCTCAGCACCACATTCCTGGAAAGATGTGGTAAAAATTTGCCGGACTATAAATCCGTTATTGGTTCTGGATATGATGGAATAATCACCTTCTACGCTCTCTCCCCTACTGAACGCAGCTACGAATTCGGTACTTCAAGCACACAGTGGGAACTCACTTGGAGATATTTCTAGATTAAGAGAGCTCAGTCTTTCAGTAAAACAATAGCTGGCGTGTGTTTTTGGACTACAGAATGGGTTTCTTTACATCACTTAGACACAGAAATTTCTGAAGATCCTTTCACTGGGTCTGAGAATCAACCAGGCCCACAGATGTTAACCAGAAAGTCGGACCTTCAATGGCTATCATTTTGGTGTTGCCCTTGTCACCAGCAGTATGTAGTCAGCAAGGGTTTGTAGATCTCTCTCCAGATGTGTGGCTGGAGCACCCCAGTGAAGGTTGGGGTGAAGAGGGAAACAGACTTGTACATACAGAACGCAGACTGACAGCTGTCAGAGGGGAGTGGGGTGCAGGGCTGGGTGGGAAAAGGTAAAGGGCTTGAGCAAAAAAAAAAATCACAAACCCTCATAGACACAGACAATAGAAAGGGGGGTGGGGGAGGCAGAAGGGGACAAAGGGTGGGTAAACAGTGATGGAAGGAGACTAGACCTTGGATGGTGAATACTCAATACCATAGACAGATGATGTATTTATAGAATCGTACACTTGAAAACTATATAATTTTATTAATCAATGCCACCCCAATAAATTCCATGAAAATTAAAAAATGATAAATATAAACAAAAAGTTGGGGAGAGGCACGTGATGAAGACCCCAGGGGTCGGAAGGACAAGCCGAGGAAGGACGGCCTGTCATTCTCCGCGGGACTGTATGCGTGTCACCTGCGTCCCTGGTGAAAGTGGCTTCATTTCACAGTGGAAAAGATATTTTGAGAGACAGTAGAGGGTCTTCCTTTGAAACACAAAACAAAACAGTGATTTACTCCTGGGGAAAAAATAGAACAGTTCAAGGCACGGTAGCACAGGACAGACGGGACAGTAACTGAGCGACTGGAGAAGGAAATCAGATTTGGACTCTAAGGTCTAGGAGACTTGAGGACACTTGTGGAACATGCTGTGGGAGGGAAGACAAAGGAGGGACCCGAAAGTGGGGAAAGGATGCAGGACCAGGGACACAAGTCGGGAGGGTGTCACTTTTTACTAGGTTCTACCTCGGGATGTTCCAAGCAGGCCCCAGTTCTGCAGAGCCTTCCACTGTGGTTCTCATCGTGTCCTGCCTGCTCCGGGTTTCTGGGGCGTGTGGCTTGGGGTAAGTGGAGAGAGGAATGACGGTGCTGTTTGCACTGCACAACTCCAGGGGGCACCGTCCACACTGCATTTACATAACGGAAGTTGTGTCTCCCTTCCTGCCAGTAGCTGTGACAAAGAGGAAATGTGTTTTCCCTGAACTACTTGTTGAGACCACCTATTTGATTTCCGTGATATATTCCACCACTCTTCAATTCCCAGAACCCTAGTTCAAAATTTATTTTTGTGTATTGATTTTTAGAGAGAGGAAGGAAGGAAGAGAGAGAGAGAGAGATCGACCCACTGTTACCCACTTACACGTCCGTGTGCCCAGACTGAGGACTGGCGTTTTGGGAGGATGTTCTAACCAACTGAGCCGCCCGGCCAGGGCTCAGCATTTTTAATACGCTTTTCTTCATCGTGTGGTTGACACAGGACACACTGCGTAGATAAAACAAAACGATTTTACCTGCCGGCCTGAAAAAGAAAAGCCCTTTGGCTAACTAGTCTCACTTTCTTTTCAGAAAAACACAAATCCTCTAATCCAACTGGTAAAACATTTAATATTTTGGATGTGCGGCTTTCACGACCGTCCAGAAGTCAGGCCGCATGGACAATGGGAACTGCCGGGCTATTGTTCATTGGCCACAAAGCCATGAGGTGGCTTTTTCTCCCGGGTCAAGAGGTCAAGCCCCACAGCATTAATTTTGCTGAGTTTCTTTGTTATAAATAACAAACAAGGTCATTTATTTTCATTTTCGTGTTTCTAATTGCAGTCATCTACTCCGGACAAGGATGAACTCCATAAACAGGTGGCTGGAATGCTAGGGAGAAAGCTTGAACCGGTTCCAGAAAACAGGGCTTGTCCCGCTCTGGCAAAACAGTTTGATGAGTTAGAGATTTTGTCACTGCAGGATGCGCACCTGGACAATTACTCGAAAAGCAAACACTCATCTGTTTGGCAAGCGCAGATCTATGTAAATTAGGGAGATTATTTTGCTGCTAGTCCTGGCTGTTCTGTGATCAAATGCAATTGTTTCCCATTTCTTAAGAAGCACAATCTTTATTAGACTCAGTTCTTTCCTCCGTTATTTTCACGATTTTATTGTTCTACGGCTATTAAAAATAACATGCCGTATAAATTAAGCCTAGAAACAAGGGTGCTTATCAGAGATAGGACGTCATCAGAGGCTCGAACTAGAAGAGATGTTTATGTGCAAGGGTCTGTGTCTCCACAGATCTGTCACGGAAGGGTTTAATTAATATCTGCCTAATGATATTCTCTTCTTAATGCCCCTATAGCTGTTCCTTGGTGAAGAATAAAAAATGGACTGACCCCCACCCATCCCTAAGAGAGTACCGGGCCCTCAGTTTTCATTGTTCAGCCAGTGGTCTCTGTGGGCAGCACCGAGGGGCCCCTCTTGCTAGAAACCTTCTCAGCTTCCTGATTTTCATTCCAGTATAAACTCCTCCCCCATCACTACCTTTGTCTCCTTGGGGGAAAAAAAATCTTGTCCACTTGAGCAAAACAAAAACTACCTGGTATTTGTTTCTGGATTGTAATTATAAACTTCATTGTACATTTTTTCCTGGTTTTGATGCTTATCTTGAAGAGTTCAGGGAAAATAAATTGTTTTTATGAAAGCAGAGAGACCATTTGATAAACACGCTGTCTCTGAAAATTGTTCCTGCAAAAGAGGTCATTCTTTCACTATAAAAGAAATAGAATATATTTCAGTAAACAGGCAGGACCGCAGTTGAGGATTTCTGTGAATACAGGATATTTTTTGTAAGGCCGGGTGCAAACACGCTGAAAATTGCACACCCCCTAACTGCGTGGAGCGTATTGGCTTTTTAAATAGCTTTATTGCAGAGCTACTTAGGTCAGAAGCAAATACTTACTGTGCTTCATATTTTGGGGAATGAATTCTCAGCGCAGTACTTTCTTGCTACTAGGATTTTGGGGGTTACTAGTTCACAATTATTATGTATCTGTCAAAACCGATGGGCGTGTCTATTCTTAGTAAAAGTAATAGTCACCTGGGACAATGATTCATTTTTCTAGAGCTTTATTTGTACCTGGTAGCACAAGACCGATACAGCCTAAATGAGTGGTAGGAATATTATGCGATATTACTACTGCTCATTGGACCTCTTGCACGTAACTGACTATATATTTATTATCATGTACAGAACGTTCGGTTATTTCACCCCCCACACTTGGTCCTGTTTCTGCATTTTCTCTCCATACGTAGAGATATCTCTCTGATAAGTAAAGATATCAGAATAGTCCACATTTCCAGACCACAAAAGTTTGCATCTATTGAAATAAAAACTACCCGTGACAATGCTCAGGGATTTTTCTCTCCCACTGTAACTGCTGTGTGGAACTCTCCGGGTGATCAGTTTTCGGGCCTGTGCTGGAGACTTGTAATGAGGGCCCCGGGGTCAGAATGCTTCCCCCATAGCGCGTCTACACTCCCTGTTCTGAGAGCCTCGTAGGGCCTGATTTGATGTTATCTGCGTGTGATTGAGACCGTGAACGTGCAGTGGCGATCCTCTGGCGCGAAACTCTCCTAAGTTTTGCAGACACGAGCTGGGCGGATACTAAGAACCGTGCCGGGGAGCAGTGCTAGGCTTTGTGACCCGAAGCCAGATTCAGATATCAAACCAAACCCGAGACATTTCACCAACATAATGCATTAGCTGTTACTATGGGAATAGATGAGAAGAAGCTTGGGAAGCTCTGGCCTTGTTAATTTCCATTTGAAGTTGCTGTTAATTTGGCTACATTACACATTGCAAATGAGGATCATAATATTTGGATAGGACTTTTCACCACCAAAACTCAAGAATATTAAACCGTATCTGATGCTTAATAGTATCCTCTCCTCGTCTGGGAAAGCAGGACACACAGGAGTTGAATAGGGGGACCCAGGAAGATCTATGGTATGTAACTCGGCAGTTCCCGTGGAGTCCTCATGGGGACTTCCTTGTTCAATGTGGAGCCAAAGTAAAGAAATAAAGTTTTCAGAGTTTTGTCAAGATGTCATATAGTTTCCCCATTACAATTTGTGTATTTTTTCCTTCATTTTTTTTTACAGATTCTTGAAGGACACTATGGATTAGAAACAACGAACTAATAAGAGAGAGTTTTGACCCAAATCATAGAAAAACCTTACAGTTTTCTCATGCCCGGCAGTTGTATTTGGGCTGCACGGCTGACACTTGTGCAGCTTTTCTGGAGCAGTGACTGTTGGCACAGCTCGGCATAAATTATACGTACGTTCAATTATACGTATGTTCCTGGAGAGGTTTCTTCAAATTCAAAGCTAACCTAGTACAAAGGAAACCTCTGTTTACGGCATTTCTGAAACAGAATTACTGACAGACTGAAAAAGGTGACACCCTGAAGATGACAGCGTGACGGTTACAATTGCATTACGTTTTTACAAGCATCGTTCTAAAGTGTCCAATGGATGGTCGTCACATCCACTGGAACTCTCGAAACGGGATGGCGCGCCGAATGCCACGGAGGGTTTAATCAGATTAGCCCTAAATGAAACAACACTTGATTTGAGTTTGAACGCGTACCAGGATCTGAAACAGCGGAGTGCAAAGGGCCCCCGGTACCCCTGCCCCACCCTCCATTTGTTTGTGCACAGCGGGGGCCGGGGTCCTGGGTTCACGCCTCTGGAATCTCACCTTAACCAGGTTCCCTGGGAAAGATATTCATTCCACCTTGAAACCACTGTTTCTCCCCCTTCTCCTTTCCCATCTATCCTTCCTTGAGCGAATATTTATTTATTGCAAACCACCTAAGTGCCAAACACGGTCCAAGGTTCTTGGGATACAGTGGTGCTCCAGGTGGAGCCTGGAGCAGCAGGTGCTGCCCCCTCCCTGGAGCTGTCTTTCACAAACACCTGGCTTCCTGAACTCTGTGTAGATGTGAATTTGTTTACCAGGGTTGTTTCTCTCCATAGCACGGCTGAGTCGGGACGGGATCTCCGGGTGAGTACACGGGACAGGGCAGGTGCACGTGTGTGCATGTGTGGACCGGTGTGTGGGGTGTTCAATTCATAGTCTCCGTTGAGGATTTTCCATATGCATCATCTGGGGTTCCTTTCTCCTGCAGAAGTACCTGAAACAGTACCTGGCACAGAGCAGTCACCCCAAAACAGCTGCCGAGTGCCTGGAGACCCACTGTGGGCAAAAGTGGGCAGCCTTCCCAAATGACCTGTTTCTGTTCTAGTAATGTTTGCATTCTAAGGGCCTCAACAGATATATCTTTAGACAAAGCGCCATTTCTTTCCCCCCCTCCTTGTATTCAAGACCTACATTCTGATTTTTCCTAAATCGCTGTCATCATAAAATATTCACGGATGGAAATGGTTTCTTCCCAAAGGCATTTGCATCTGAACAGGGAGGGGGATTTGAAGGGGAAGGCTTTCCCCAAAACAACGGCCTTGCACCCTTTGGGGTGCAAGGAAGTATGGGATAAGACCGGTATCCCTAAGTCCTGGAGTTTCCTGGGAACGTCGATTCAGTTTCTGGGCTCCACAGCACAACGTTCAAGGCAAACAGCTAAGCCCGCATGCAATTCCCCATCTCGCAGCTATGAGGTTTTCACTGTGAGGATTTGTATTCCTCATCCTCCAGGCCTGATTACGACGACAGGCTTAGTTTCTCTGTAACTTTGATTATCCTTTCCTTCCTCCTCTGTAATCAAGCTCAGATTGCTGCAGAGGCAGGACAGACCGAGCAGGTGAGGAATGTAGGTGTGCCAGGAACAACTCTGCTCCCTAGTCTTTTGGGCTCCTTGTAATAATCTCTGGAAAAATAACTCATTTCTTTTGTGGTGCTTCAGACCAGCAGGCTGCTCCTCTCCTGTGGCCAGATGCTGCACTCCACACCATTGTTAAATACTAATAGTGAAACTTAAAAGATGTTCTCTTGCGAGACAACAGGTGGTCACTGCAACCTCCAGCTCTGATTGGTGGAAAGGCCACAGGCGTGCCCAGTGGCCCAGATAAAGGGTCTCCACTTCTGTGTTTCAAGAACCCGCTCAATGGGGTGTTGTCCTGATAATATCTCAGCTCACTGCCAATTTGTGCAACCCGCTGGGCTATTAGGGAGCGCCGCTGGGTTGTCAGCGTTACATGGAGACTCGGGAGGAGAGACCAAAGCTCTTTTGGGGGTGGGGAGGGTCGGTGTCCACCCAGAGACAATGTGAGCCGTTGTTGCGTTCCTGAACACACACTGCTCTCTCCTGCAGTCCCCAAGCGCACATTTCTGCTAAGAGAAGAGCAAATACACAAACTTTCACCTAATTGAAGTTTATTTTCCTTGCTTGGTTTCAGAAAGATAATATTGGGCCAAGGTACACACACACAGGTGTCGCTGAGCCCAAGTGCCTACTTTGGGGAGCAGAAGCCATGAAAAGCCCGTGGGAGGTCTGAGGAAGTTCGGGCCCTGGGCCAGCCAGGGGCCGTCCTGGGAGAAAGTGGCAGTGAGTGTCAGCTAGACAGTTTTGTAAATGTCACCCTCTCAAGCACCTCCTAAATTACCACATTGGGGAAGGGCTGGTTTTGGGGGGGACACTTCATCCTTATCCCTTCAGCTCTTCTGGCTGGTCAAATGACTGAAATGACATACAGATTAGCGGGGGAAAGTAAAAAACTGTTAATACGTGTGCACGGGGAATTCACGTGAGCATAAAAAACGCCAAGGACAGTGAGGCAACGTTGGGTATATATGGCATTTTGGCCAAAGGAGGGGGAGAGAGTCAAACACTTGGTAAGTTCTTGCAGAGCCACCCAGAGACAATGGAATACTAGAACAGATTTTTTCTTGGATCCTCCCAATCTGCCACACTTAATTCTTGTGTCCTAAGGTGACTATGCTCAAGTTCCCTTCCTGAAGCATTCTCCACCCCTCACCCCCCCCCCAATCTAAATCTCTTTAGGCAGGTAGTAGGCGGGAGGTAAAAACTGCTTCCTGAGTTTGTTGGGCTTTAATTGTTTTCAGTTCAAAAGAGTCTGCACTTTCTGGGGACAGGGCAAATCTCCAAACCTCTGCCTGACGTTCTGAACTAGTGTGGAAGTCCCTTCCTTCGCCGAGGCTGGGGGCCAGACTCTCGGATGAAGCCGAAACACTCAATGCGGGTGGGGGGAGATTTAGCTTACAGAAACAGAAAGAAATGAAGAGGGGGTGGCTGAGTGCAGCATGAAGAAGTTAGCCACCCGGAACCTTCAGGGAAAATGGGGACATTTTCTCAGAGCAGGGAACGATCCGCCTAGATCCAGTTACGCAAATGCTTTCCTAATACAAACAAGAGCAAAGAAAACACGAAGGGAACCGACACGAGGATTAACCCGGGAAGCCTCAGGTCTGCCTACCTGTGAAAGGTCAGGCCCCGACACCCTACCACAGGTGCAGGTGGGGTCCCCGCTACGGGGAGATACGTGCAGGCTGGCTGCTGGGTTAGGTGCCTTCAAGCAGGGGACACGAGTGGGGCTAGGCAGGGTGTAGGGTAGGGGAAACCGGGGACGGGCACCCATGAGGAGGAAATGGGGGCGAGGAGAGGAAAATGACAGAAAGAAGGGTGGGACGGAAGCCGATAGCTTGTGGCTGCGGAGGGCAGGAGCTGGGGTCCGAGAGAAGAGGTGGTCGCAAAGGCGGGGGAGGGCCACACCGGGCACGGGGCTGGCCACGGCCGCAGCGGCCGGGGGAAGTAGGGAGCGAGGAGCGCTCCGAGCCAGCGGGGACAAAGAGGACCCGAGCGGGAAGAGGGGCGAGGTGGGAAGAGCAGGGGCCCCGAAGAGGGGGAGGCCGAGGCGCGGGCGATGGGGAAGGCGCGGGCTGCGCGAGGCGCGGGGTGAGCGCAGAGGGGCCGCGCGGGGCAGGGCCGGGCGGGGCGGGGCGGGCGCGCCCGGAGGCGGTCCGGGCCGGGGAGCGCACCGGCGGGGCAGGCGGCGCGCCAGCTGCCCGCGGTGGGAGGGGCGGAGCGGCGGCGGCGGCGGAGGCAGGAGGGGGAGAAGGAGGGGAGGGGCCGGGCCCCTTGTCTCCGCTGCTCCTCTCCTCAGTCCGCCCGGGGAGGAGGAGGAGGAGCGGGGCCAGCCGCCGCCGCCGCCGCTGTCCCAGCCTCGGCCGGCGCACCTGAGCTCTCCGCACCGCCCCGGGCCCGTGCGCCGCGCCCCGCGCCCCCGCGCCGCGCCCCGCGCCCTAGGCGCCCGGCCCGAGCGCAGCGCTGCCTCGGTGTCCCGGCGGGGCGCGTCCCCTGGGCCGCCTCCCGCTCTCCCGCGGCTCGCGTGGCCGCGCCTTTGTGTGCGGCGGCCGCGGCTCCCGGACTCCTCGGGATCCGATTGCGGCGCTCCTCGGGCCCCGAGTCCTGCGCGCCGCCCCCCGGACAACCCCGACCGGGCGCCCCTGACGGTGGATCTAGCGGCTTCGAGGAGGCGGGCATCCGCCCCGGCGAGCCCCAGCCTCGGCCCCCGGCCCCGGGCCCGGCTCCGGCATGGATATGAGGTTCTACCCCGCGGCGGCGGGGGACCCCGCCGGCCTGGACTTCGCGCAGTGCCTGGGGTACTACGGCTACAGCAAGGTGACCGGCCCGGGCCGGGGGGGCGGCGCGGCGTGGGCCACCTCCCATCCCGGGCGCGCCCCGCGCTCCAGCCTACCGCCCGCTGCACTTTCTTTCCCCTCTTTCCTCCCCTCTCCACTCCTTTCCCTTTGCTTCTTCGTCTCTGTCCAACTCTGCCTCTTCTCCTCCTGCCCCCTTCCACCCCCGCCCGCCTTTCCCCCTTTTTGTCTCTCTGCCGGCACTCCCCTCTCTCTACCCCTGCCCTCCGCCTCTCCTCCCACTGCCCCCACCCCCCCCACCCGCCGGCTCTCCTTTCCTGCCCCAAAGAAGCGAGGAGCAGCCCGAGACTGAAAGGAGGACTTGTGTGTGATTCTTTGTTGTTGTTATTAGTAAACACGATGTTACCCCCTGGGGGGGGGGGTGCGCGGCAGACCCTGATCCTAGCGGTGGGCTAACCTCGCCGCCCCACTCCCAGTCCGTTCACCTCCCCTCTACGCTACGAGGGCTGGACCCCGGGCCGCTGAGGGAAGGAAAAGAACAAACTTTTGAGCATGCCCTGGATGGGGGGCGGGGGTGGTGAGTGGTGGGACCCCCGCAGGTGGCTTTCGCTACCCTCTTGTAGGGCGCTTTGGGCCACGGAACGGAGGTGCCCACTCCTCTCTGTTAGCATTAGCCATTTCTCATCTTTAATTTTGGGGCGGAGGGGTAAATTTAGCTTTTGGGGGAGATTAGGGTCGGAGACCTGCACGCCACGCCCTAGGGTACCCCACCTTCCCCAGCGCAACTTCGGGGACCGAACGTTTCTGGTGGCCGAAGGCGGATCCCAGAGGGTGGCCGGCCGGCGCAGCTCCTAGTGGCGAGTCGGTGCGGGAGCCGCGGCCCTCTGGCCCGGGCGGCGCAGCCTTGTGGTCTCCGTCCTTCCCGGTGCCCGCAGGGCTAAGCTTCGGAGGGAACAGCACCCTGAGGGCGACACTCAGAGAAAGAACTGTGCCCCGGCTGGCTGGTGCCTTTTGAATGTGGTTTTTCTTACCCCCCACCTTGCCCCTCCCTTCTCCTCTCTTTTTCTTTCAAATCGTAGTTTGTTTATGATTGCTTGGATAACAGAGGAGGAAATCGGGAGCCTGCCCAGAGAAAGGTGCTACACAAAACTAGTGAATTAAATAGCAGGAGGAGGAGGAATTGTCTGGCGAGTGAGGAGCAGCTGGCTGTGCCCCCTGCCTGTTAGAGCGTCGTGCTCCTGTCTATTTATTTATACTCCGTGCCCAACTCCAGTGCTGAAGTTTGTGGAAGACCTTTGGGGTCCCTTTCTCACCCCGAGTCGTCGGCGCCCCGTGCCTGGCACCGAGGGGCCTTCCCGCAAGTGTGGAAAAAAGGGACATTATTCAAATGCGTTTTAACCCGTCGGTGGTGGGGGCGTCCGTGCTCTCCAAATTCCAAGAGTGATAGCTAAACACAGAAAGAGAAGCCCGAGAAGGCCTTGTAGCCAGAGTTGAGGTTGAGCGTCCTCTGACGTCGGATTGACTCCGGTTATTAAATGCTTTCAAAAGTCCCTAATGTCTGCTGAGGTAGGGACTCGGGCAGCCTAATTAAGTATGTAGCATTTCTGAGACTGCCCCTAATTGTTCCCGGGCGGTATTATTTATCTCCCTGCATGTGGGCCTGTACCCAGGCGAGCCTTGTGTAACCGGGCAGGCTCTCATTTTTGGAAGCCATTACCTTGCCTAATGTACCTCCTCTCTCTGGTTTAAGATCAGCAACACACAAATGCCACCAAAATAGAAACCTTTTGTACTGATCCAGTCCCAGCGGTGTGTGGCAAATCCCTGTGTTCACTGGGATCCCAAGGGTACATCAAGGGACCAGAGGAAAGTGTGGGTGTTTTGTGTGTGCCCCTTTTCATTTTTTGAGGAAGGCTATTTTGAGTCCATGTAAAACTCAGAACTTTTATTTCAGGGAGGGGCTAGAAAGCTTGAAGACAGACATTATTTATTGAGATGCATGTTTAACTTCAGGGGTTGGGGGGTGCACGTTAGTTTACTATCCTGTTTTCTGAATGCAGCTGTGTGCCCGAAATAACTTGATTTCTTGGTAATTCAGCATTCTGGTCGTCATAAGCGCTGGGTGTACCCAACTCAGGAAAGGTAGACAGTGCTCAGTACTGGTAGAAATCAAATTGCATTTATTTTAAGAGATGTTTGCAGGTACTTCCTTGAAAGTGAAAGAAAAAAACAATAACCTTTCAACTGAGCCGCAAAACTATATTTTTCCACTCTTCATTGCACGAGTGAAAAACCCAGTTTTATTCCTTGTAATTTTTCTTTATAGGGAGAATGGAGTAGAAGAGGAAGTATTAACTTTATGGGTATAAAACAGCAAGTGCTAATTAAAGGTTTATAGCGTTTGTTTCACAGCTAGCTTGCATGTCTGAAGTGGTGCTGTTCAGTGTGGGTTTATATTGAAAATGTAAAAACTAGCTTACAAAGCCATGCATTTATTTTATTTGGAAACACCTGTAATCGTTAATCTCTTGAGACTTCACTTTGATGACCTGTATTATCTTTCGGGATGGGAAATGATGGATTTCAAAGACAGTAGGTTTCGGCCCTTTTCTTGTTTTAATGACCATCTGGGAAACTTTAGAAGAAATACAGGACCCTCCGCTCCAGGCTTAACAAGTGAAAAGTTAGCGCTTACCTTTAAATTTATTTACAAACCGTGAATAACAGGGTTTCATTCATCTCTTCTCTTTAACAAGTGAGCCGCCTCCTTTGTATAAATTATTTGCGTGTGTATTATCTTTACATTCTGTGAGTATATGGATCCTTTTTAAATGTCAGTGGGCATGAAAGTGTACTCTGTCTACGGAGAATGGATGAAAGAGTTTGGAGGGTTCAAAAGTCCTTGCAAGTAGCAAAATAACTTCAAATAAAATATAGCCAGGATCATTACAATCAGTTAATAATTCATGAACCCGCCACTAATGTATAAACTTAAAGTCATCTCTGTTTTCGAAGGGCTAATTTCCATTTTATTTTCAAGTGGAAAAATCTGTACAGTTCTTTTTCTGAGGTGGCCAACAAATTAACACACACACACACACACACACACACACACATATTTTACAGAAAGGCCTTGTGTTACTCAAGTGAATTGCTGGCCCATTATCCATACATCTGGAATTTTTCTTTCCCTGAGTTCAATTTATCTTTTTTTTTTAACAAGTAAGAAGGTAACGAGCAGCATATCTATCAGTAGGTGTGTAATTGTCAGAGGCCTGCCACCCCAAAATAAACTATTGCATTTAATGTGGGTATCAGGTGAAGTTGTACAGTGGGTTAATGATGAACTTGGCCTACATACTAGTTGCTAGCTTTTTCTGCATATTCTTGGGATTCCCCCCTCTTTCAAAATATGGCTATTAACTTCTTACCCTATGTAGAATAGTCCTGTGTTGTCTTTACCCATCGCCCCCCAGCCGTGCTTTCTAATTATTATGTGTGTTATTGATCACTCTGCTTAATTAAGATGTTCTGACGGGAGTGTGTTAGCTTTATTTCATTGGGCCTCTCCGTCTTGGTCAGCTTGAAGGGTAAGAGGACCTGAAAGGTAATTTGTCATTTGTCTATCTTCTTGGAGACTCTGGCTCAAATTGAGACCATATTGAGAAGGGGATTTGATCGAAACTCTTGTTAGGTTGATGCCCTGTGAACTTGACATATGAGAACTAATGATTTCATTTCTAGGGGCTAGAGTACGGGGGTGTTGACTGTTGAGAGCAGATGAGAGAGAGCTTTCAGTATTTCCCCGTGTCAGGTCTTCAAAGAAGAGATGGCAGCACGTTGTGAAAGAGAAATAAGGTTATTCTAAGGACCTGAGACCAGGGGTCATTAACTCAAATGTCGGGGGGAACAGCCAGTTACCCTCCATGGAGAGAGGGTCTGTGGGCCAGGGGTAACCTGCCCCATTTACCGTGTAGCCTTGTCCAGAGTATTAGGTTCTTGCTTGCCACGAAAACATTTGACCCCAGGTTCTCCACATTTTGTAATTATGTTTTCAAGAGAATGCTAGTCTGGATTTTTATGTGAAGTATTCTGAATTTTAAATGTTGGCAGGAAATTAACAATGAAAACTGTTATGTTTGACCCCCCAAAGGTGCCTGAGTACTGTTTCTTTGCCACTTTGTCTTAGACAAATTCATGTGCAGATAGGGTTCAGAATCACTTGTTTGGTAAGTCATTTCTGGTTTATGTCCAACTGTAAGGACAGTTCCAGCTCCATGTCCTGCTGGGTGGACACCTCCTCAGTTAAGTGAGTGGAGGAAGTAGAATCTAACCGCTTCTAATGTAGTTCTAGTCCGATCATTTGGATCCTGTCATTGGTTCATGGCACGGTCTGAAGTCCACGGAGAAGTTCTAGATCAGGGGTTGGCAAACCCCAGCCCGCGGGGTCCCATCCGGCCTGCCACCTGCTCTTGTATGGTCTGTGGGTGAAGAAAGGTCTTTACGTTTTTAAGTGGTGGAAAGAAGCCCAAAGAAGACTAACATTCTACGACTGCGAAACTCACACTCGTGTCCATAAATAAAGTTTTATTGGAACACGGCCCCACTTGTTTGTTTACGTGTGCCTGTGGTTGCTTTCATGATAGGGGAGCAGAGTTGAGTAGTGACAGACTGGATAGCCAACAAAGCCTAAAACATTCCATGTTTGCCTCTGTACAGGAGAAGTTTGCAGACCCTTGTTAGGACCATCAGGGCACTTGATGAGCTAGCTGTCTTTGTTCCAAGCCTCGAAGTAGTAGGAAAATCTGGTTAACAAGAAAGAATAACTGGGAAGATGACTGTCTCAGAGAATGTTTCTCAAAAATGCTTCCAGAACAGTGGGTTCCCAGCCCTGGCTGTTCATTAGCCGTGACTGAGTGGGAGGGAACTCCTTAAAAAGACACTCATGCCCGGCCTTTGCCTGTCCTCAGACCAGTTCAGTAAGAAGACTCTTTGGAAATGGGACCCGGGCAGCAGTGGTTTTAAAGGCTCCCCAGCGGATGGCAGCGGGCAGCGCTGGTTGAGACTCTTGATTGAGCCTGAGGATCCTGTCTGCAGGGCTCAGCCTCCAGGAGCTGGAGGATCGGGTAAAGAGGTTTGTGATTTGCTGGAACGAAGGCAAGACTTACCGCGGGAAGGCTGGTTCCCGGTTGGCGCCCGCCCTTGTTCAGACCTTGGGGGGTTGCAAGTACTGTTGATCTCCTCTGCGTCGTATCAGACATCGAAATCACATTCCACGTTTAATGCGATATGGTGCCATATCGGAGGCGATTAGTTGCATTTTGCAGACATTTAATTAAGCATCTGTTAATTTTAATTTTGTGGTGTGTGTGTGTTGTGTGGCCAGTTAAGTTTTTTCCTTACATTTTCACATTTTTGTAGGTCCTTGAGAGGCTTGTAGTTCTAAGTGACTGGCTTACAGTGACTAGTGGGTAAAATATTCCGGCTCTCACTCACTGGAGGCCTACCGACTCCCAATTCTGCCACCCGGGAGAGTGGAATGTTAATGAAAATCCTGTGCTCGGTAGAGGCTCTCCTCCAGTTAGCCACAGGGAGGTAATTGTAGTCATTTTAGATGAAGTCAGGACATGTATGTGGCTACCACCTTCAAAGAATGTGTAGGTATTTTAAGAAGTAACTGCTTCAGGTCACAAACTGTCAGGGGGATGCTGAATCCTCTGGAGGACTTGTTTAATCTAC
>CM052550.1:4082637-4112228 GCA_028533065.1 Trachops cirrhosus | reverse complement strand
AGTAGCTTGCTAGAATTAGATTATTGTATTTCTTTTGGTGGCTGTATTCTATTAATGTCAAGGAATATTAATGTCAAGGAAGGTTTTCCATTGATGATACCAAGTTTGTTAATAAAAAACACAATTGTTTTCATTCAAATGACTGAATGCAAAGATAAAAGCTTACAATACCTTATCCATAACTCCCAAATTCTAGAAGTTCTGAAAACCAAAGTTAAAAAAATGCGTTTATGGCAACACAGTGCAGCGAAACCCAAACAGGACGCGTGTGGAGTTGTTGTAGTCCCCTGTACCTGCCTTTGAGCGGTACGCCAGCGTTCTACTGCAGAAACACTCCAGTGTTTGATGACGGGGTGCTGTCCAGGGTCACTAGAGGCGTCCTGTGAGAGACGGGATCTGCATTGTGTAACTTCTAAACCTTAAAAAATCTCCACCGTAAAACACATCTGGCCCCAAGACTTTGGCTAAGGAAGAATGTGGACCCGCTTTAAAGGACACCTGTCGGCAAGGTGGTCACACAAATCGTTGAGATCCCTGATCTGGGGGAGGAGCTGTAATTCGAGGTGAGTCCAGGAACATGAACAGAACATACGTAACGTGTCGTGGAGATCCCCTGCTTCGGCTTTCTGTCAACTAGTGGTGGTGGTTGCATCTCTGTTTGACGTAAGATAAAGGGCTGGTCCTGCTGCTAAGCCTGATCTTGTAAAACGAAAGCTTTTTGGGCAAGTTATAGTAGAAGAAATGACACTACTTTTCCTGGAAAACTGAGGGTATTCTACCAAGAGCCTGTTTGAAAGTGGATTTTGAAATACTCTTTCAGGATTTTCAAAAATACACCAATTAATCTTATGGATCTGCCTTTTTTGTGTTTGGATTTTGTATCCCAGCCCCTCATAAAATTGGGCCCGTCTCACCTGCAGTGTCTGCATTCCTGTGCCCGTTTCTATCGGCCGTGCGGATATTGAATTTGTAGATCCTCTTACTGGTGATGGCCAGTGTTTAAGCCTGTCTTCTCGGTGCGAAAAATGGCAGACTGTCCAACTATCATATCCCTTTCCTTTGCTGAGCTAGGAGTTGCCTCTTTCACCCACTGTGGTCCAGCAGAGGGGCAGAAGAGAGAGGGGAGGTAGAGAAGAAAGACTCAGATGCTCACCAGAGATGCAGCGAGGGGCCAGCCCACTCCGGGCATGGCCCCATTGGTGAGAGCGGCGGTTCTGGGATGACCACCTCTCTGCTGGTCAGACCCATCTGGCGAGGTTGGCGGATGGACCTCCGTGGGCCGGCTGACACTGCGTTTTATCAGTTTCTGTGATGAACACACTGGCTCTCACCTTTCTAGTTTAATAAGGCGAACGGTTGGGAATAAGGAAGTGTAGGTTTCAGTACCACGTGCACGAGCTAATGAAGCGTTCGTGGGCTTTGAGCAATTTGTAGCTTCCAGGATGCTGTAGATAACTCACGATAGTCTGGCCCATCCGTCTTCCCAGCACATTTACTGCTAGAAAAGGTTGGTGTGACGTGCCTTCAGTGATACCGTTTCTCTCTGATCTCCTTGACAACAGTTGTCCCCAAACTATTGTCCTCACTGCCAGGGAGGATTTCCTGATAACTGACATTGTGCCCTTCGGTGTTTTCTCCCAGCTTGTAAAGCCAGGCTCATTCGTCATTGTCCTTTGTGTGTACACTCAAGTGTGAATTTTGGTAGAGAAAACCTGAAATGACTTTACTCAACCCTAGAATATTAATGATCATGGAAATGTGATTCAGATCAGAAACATCCCATCATGGACGAGAATGTTTGGGAAAGCGGGTCATTGTGCATCGTGCTTGAGATCTGGGAGGAATCTGTGAAGGAAAGTAGTGGTTTTTTAAATTATGTTATTCAGAGGGACATGAAGCCCCCAGTTCTAAATTATGTAAGTGACTCTTCACTTCTGTGCCATGTAGTATTGCTAGTATTGCATTTTATCAAAGCAAATGTAGATACTTAAGAAATGTGTTGCTGCCAATTCTTGTCAATATTAGAATTCTGTATGGGAGTATGGAAATGAAAGCTGTGTTAGGACTGATACCATTAGCACCAATATAGAGAAGATGTTTTATTAACTACTAATTTCATATGTTATTTAACAAGTCGCCAGCTTCGAACACATTAATCTCTCTTTTTAATTCCAGGTTGATGGTCTGGGCCTTACATATTGTATCCCTGAATAGGCCATTCAATAACTATGCAAACTATCTATTTCTCCCATGGGTATTTGTGCTTTGATATATTCTGATCCTTATTAAATTTAAACAGGATCAAATTTATACAGCTCTGGCAGAGATTTATTAAAATACACTGAACGGACAGCTTGGTGGGAGTTGGTGGGAGTGCAGTGTGCTGTAATAACATATGCCTTTTACCAGAGAATAGTAATTATTGAGACTCAAATAAATCTGTAGGAGGTTAAGTATATATGGCAAAGATATCAGCTGTGGTTCTTCAAAACCAGCCTGAAATATTATTTGAAGACGTGTTACTGTGCAAAGTAACAAACCCCATCCTCTTACAATGTAAATATTTAGCAATATTTGAAATGTAGGTTTTTAGGGGTGTTCTCAGTTCCGAAAGGGGGGTGGGGCTTCAGCATACTGGAAGTGTCACGTGTCCAGGCATGCTCCAGCTGTAGAGGTACCTGCTTTTCACTTTGCCTTACTTCTTATTAAATAATGTGGAAGACACATGTAGTACACAGTTTGCAAAAACATTCTTTTGGAAGCAGAAATTTATGTCTCCTTTGCTTGGGGAGTTTGGGAGAGGGATTGCAGAGAGACTAAACGGAAACCTTTTTCATAGTTGTGATAGATTATACTTTCCAAATATTGTTTTTGCTTTCCTTGTATCTTTTCAAAGTGGTCTTGGTGTGTTTGATCTGACTGAAAAGGTTGCGGTATTCCCATTTTATCGATTTTCTTGGGGTGACGGCATCGTGGGGGAGACTGGGGGTTTAAATACTGAACTTGGAGGTGAGATGCATGTAGCCTGCCTGCTCTTTCAGAGCTCCGTGGTTCTAATGTTTTATCCTTCATAAACTATTTATTATGTTATGTTTGGCATTATTAGGGCTTTTGTCTTGTCTCTATTTATAGACACTCCTGGGGGCTGGCACAGCCACACCGAGGACAAGGGGCTACCAGTATGGCAGGAGGCGGTTTTGCCACAGCAAACCATCCTGGCTTTGTCCCTCCTGCCTTCTCCCTCTAGAACTTGAACTTCTTTTTCTGCATACGTCCTGTACAGAAGCAGAGGTCTAGGTGGAGGTGGGCTGCCCCTCTCTCCTGGTCAAAATCTTTGAGTGTCAGGTGAGACTAGACTGAAGGGTCTGGAACCAAGGGAGTCTTTGAGGGGTGGCATCTGGAGGAAGTGAGTTAAGATTCTCCCGGAAATGTCCCAATTTGGCCCTAAATGACACTGAGCACGGGTAAGGGATAGTTAGGGCAGGGGGGAGGAAATCTGTTCTTTGTTTTGGTGTTTGTGTTAGGATGCCTAACTTAATTTTTATACTTGTTATTTCTTAACACATAGTATGTATGTGCATGTGTGTGCTCTGATGTGTGAATGTTGTTTTATAAGACAGTCACTATTCACTCTTTGGAGGTTGGCTCATAAGTAATAGCTGTGTGTGCATGACGCTCTAGGTGAGACATTCTATAGAAGTTCTTAGGTGCCGTGGTAATCAGGGTTGTGTGTGTGTGTGAGAGAGAGAGAGATAGATAGATAGAGAGATAGAGGAGAGAGAGAGAGAGAGAGTGGATGATTTACTGAATATTATTTACATACAGTAAAACTTGCCGACTTTAAGTTCTGACAACTATGTACAGTTGTGACAACCACGCGTCGACACAGAACATTTCCATCACCTCCAGATGTTCCCGGGTGCCCAGCTTACCCCCAGCAGCTGATCCGCTCTCTGTCTATATGATGTTTTTGCATCTTGTATGTTATGTTTAAGGCAATGAGATTAAACCAATAAGTATGTGAATGTTTACATATACATCCCTAGTCAAACCTTTATGACTAGCATTTATGTTTCATTTTTTTCAATCACTTACTAAATTTTGGTGATGTTGAGTCATTATCAGAAACAGGAAATGTTATATATTTGAGTAAAAAGTTCATGTCAATTACAGTGAAAAAGATTATGCCCCAAATTATTTACTTAGAAAATAAGTATAATTGACTTTTTTCTCCTTCATTGTTGCTTGTGAATGAGAACAATTATTCTAAAAGCTTTTAAGTTAGGCATTCAGGTCCCTTTGTCCTGCAGTTAAACATTTCATTTATATATCTGCTTTTATATGGACAAAATATTATAATTTGTCTTTTATGATGTTTGTTAGATCCATAGGGATATATATAGATTTAGTTTCTGAAATTTGAAAATATATAAACATGTTAAATGACACTTTTTAAAAAATCTAAATGTGTTAATATTAATCTTTAGTTGATTTTCTTAAGTATTACATCTGAGATCATTCAAAAGTTGGTTTACATTTAAGGCCATTTGCAACACCAAGACTTTGGACTAGCTGAGTTCAAATGTCCTTTCAGTTTTAAAATATATACATCTTTGAGTTTTTTAAAAACAAATATATGTGTGTGTTTGATTTGTGTGTACGTGTGTTTGTATATAGCTGTGTGTATAAAGATTCACATGCCCATGAACTGTCAATGGGAAAGAAAGGAAAAAATCCAAAGTGAGGATGCTGTTGATCTCTTAAGAGTTATCGGTTCAGAATATTGACTGTACAGATAATTACAATAGAAAACATTCTAGTTGATTATACCGGTTGAAACAGCGAAGAAAACTAAGTAACATTTTTGCTACAGACACCCTTAATACCAAGAAAAACACTGAAAAGAAATTAAAAAGACAAAAGGAAAAAAGAATCAGCTTGTTCTGTTCTTGTTTTACCTCCTTCAACTTTATAGAGTAACATGAGGCACTAGCCTCATAAATGCCAAGCTCTTAAATCCTCTGCAGTAACAAGGGCATTTTTCAGTGTTGTCGGAACTCTTGTTTGCACCTGGTGTTCCACTTGATCACTGAATAATTGAGTGATAATGGCTGTTATTTTTAAACTGAAGTATAACATCAGGGGAGGATGAGAAACAAGTACCGCCCAACTTCCCCAAGGGAGTGGGGAAAAATAGTGTCAGGCTTGATGGAACTGTCGAAAGTACGAGCAGTCAGCTACGCACACTGAGAGCAGAAGTCTCGGAATGACTTGTTCTGCGGCTCGAAAAAAATCAGAACCTTTTTATTTCCTAAGGATGAGTTTTCCAAGAAAAACCAGTGGCAACTGGGATTAAGAAACCGTCATCACTAGACAAACGCAGTGATTCAGGACCAAGGACAGAGGCACAGGCATGCCTCTCCCCACTTTTTTTTTGGTGGTAAACTCGTCATAGCTATGCTTTTAAGTTCTCCGTGTGCTTCGTCTATTCATTCAGCAGTGACCTGTTGAGTATGTACCACGGGACCAAACAAGACAGACCAGAGCTCTGCTCTCATGAGACTTGCATTCTCTTGGGTTCTTTTACAAAGTTAGCTCTTTCATCAACTTGTATGTTCTTTTGTTCTCTCTTTCTAGGGCTTGCCTCCTCCTCCAAGGTAATTGTATCTCATATAAATACCTCTTAGATTCTCAACCTGCAATACACTCATCCTACCTCGGTCTTCACAAGCCTTCGGTTATCTGCCTGTATTGTTAGACCTGTTCTTATCTCGTAGCTTACAACCACCTTGAGAAAACAATACCTACTTTCCTTTTTTGGTACATGGCTGCTTGAAAGATGAATGAAATATGCTGTGAGTACTTTCGTGGTTAAGTACCAGTCGGGTTCTTGCTCGAAACCAGTTGCATGGAGTTAAATTAAATTTGTAAGTGCTGGCTCCTGATTTATGGCTGAGACCATACCCAGAAACACAAGGGAAGACATGACAATGTTTAATTAAAAAAGGTATCTGTTTAGGCCCCAATGATAGGAAATTTGTTAAAGCTGTGTGTTAGAGAGGCAGTTTGATATCATGGAAACACATGGGTTTGGAGCCTGATAACCCTCGGGTTGACCCCTGTAACTGCCATGTATTAGCTTCGTGCCTTTGTTTACATTATTTTATATCTCTGAGCTATGATTTCTTCAGAAATAAGGAGATAGTAATACCTATCTCAGGTTCATTGTGAGCTTTCACGTATGTAAACCATCTAAAAAAATATGTGTCAATTTCCTGTCCTCCTGCTAAGTATTTTTAATGACTCAGGGTACAGGAGGGGTAAATGGTGATGGGGGATTTGACTTGGGGTGGTGAACACCCAATGCAATATACAGATGATGTGTTACAGAGCTGTGCACCTGAAACCTATATAATTTTTACTAACCACTGTCACCCCAATAAATTCAATAAAATTCCTTAAAAAGGTAAGACATAAATATTCAACTAAAGGTAAAGGATCAGTGAAATTCCCCATGTTTTAAAAGTTCTAGGTTTTACTTTAATTTTTTTAAGAGTTCTACATGTTAGATGTTTCGATTTTAGATCAGCTTTTCCATCTCCATTCTAGGTCAGTCTGCTTTTTTTGCTCAGTAGAGTTAGTTTTAGAACCAGAATAGAAACAACACAGAAAACCTTGTCACTTTTATTTTGGAAAAGAACGCACACTTCCTGAGCCTTTATAGGATCCTAGGTACCGTGCTAGGAGCTTTGCATATATTATCCCATTTTAACTACAGGGGCAACAGTTTTCAGTGTGTCTTCCATTGCTGTCTCATCGAGACTTCTCAGTCATGCCTTTACCCTTGCAGCGATTTCAGTTGGTGAGTGTTGGGGAAGTGTGGGCCTGGCCCCAGATGGTTCCGTACATTGAATTTCCAAAAAAGAAATGCTTGTTTGTCACCTTCGTGCTGAGTGTGCCCTACATCTCCAGTCACCGTAACACAAGACGTTTCTAGAACGCAGATGTAAGGTTGTCGTCTCTATTGTCTGCGAGGTGGAGCGACTGCGTGTCTGGAAACGGACAGGCAGTTGCCTCTTGTACAGTGTGTGTCCTTAACAGTGCTCTTCGGGCGGGGCAGTGGTTGGTGCAGACTTTGGCGTCGGTGTGTCCCCCTCTTTTAACTTCAGCCCCTCAGAGAATAAGTTGCTGTCTGTCTGCATATTCGCCCTTCTTTCCTTGCAATCCGTTGCTGTGGTTCACGATGTGGTTTTATAACCACGCGTAGCGTTTGAAATTGCAAACGGAAAAGACGCATCGACTTTCGGGTGGTAGGTGGTAGCATTTATTCTCTCTGCGGACCTTGCTCCCATCCTGTTCTCTCGCCTCATCCTGTCCATGCTTGTCATTATGCCGCCTGGCATTCATGTTGCTTAAACGGTCAGAGCTTCTTTCTTTCTTTCTTTTTTTTTCTTTGAAATGACCGACATGTTTCTAACTCAGGGCTGTTCCACGTGTTCTTCCTTCTGCAGGGAATGCTTTCTCCAGCTCCTGGGAAGGCCAGCTCCTTCTCATCACTTACGTCTCAGCTCAGAACGTCCCCTCCTCTGAGGAGCCTGTTTCTCCTCCCCAAAATATCCTTCCCACCCTGTTGTTTTCACATCATCTTATTTTACTTTCTTCACCTGAAGTTTTTATTTATTGTCATCCATCTTTGTCCCCACTTGTCAGGGGCAGGGACTTTGGTCTTTTTTGTTGGTAGCTGCCTCTTAAGCGCATAGAATAGTACCCCACGTACCATAATAATAAACGCAGCCTTTGTAACCGTGCTCTGGGTAAATAGAAGAACAATGCGCCTGATGGTGGGAACATTCGTGGAGTAAAGGTCTGGATTGTAGAACATGTGGGGGCTGGGATCATTTGATGAACATAATTCATCAACTTCGTAGTTTTTCCTTGATAAACCTTCCTGGCACTTGCACAACTATTTCTGTGGCACATTTTTGACCCTTTAATTCAGTTGAAAGAAAATCACTTTGAGCCAATATTTCTGTTTTTTTTTCCAGAATGTGTCCTGATTTCTGAAGTATGGTAATAAAAATAACATTTTTATGCTAAAACAATCTTAAAGATGAATCACCAAATACAATCAAAGAAATACAAGCCCCGAGGAAGGTGGGTTTCTCACATTTTACCTCCCAGTTACTCTGGGTGGGAGATCCTAAGGCATTAATATTTTTGAAATGCTTGGCATTTCAAATGCGTGCTATGCGTGCTATGTCCTTTGGCTTCAAGTATTCTCTGGAACTATAAAGCCACAATTTACGCTGAATTTTTTTTTCAGTATACTAAATTTTTTTAGTCATCAGAGGACAGACTGATAGTCAGCAAATTTCTTAAGACCCGAAGGCTCACTCTTCCAGCTGTTGCTGGGATCCTTCGCGTCTTTTCAGAATAGTAGTTATTCTTCTAGAACTCCTGGGGCTACTCAGAGTTCCTGTGTCCACTCTTTCCTACCAACACCCACAACGAGAAACGCAGCTCTTACAAAGAAGCTCGTGCGTGAGAGGAGAGACACGCATCCAAACTCTGGAACACTTCACCTATTCAGGTTTACCTTAAACCATCTTCTTATACTCATGGTTCTTTGGTATTACAAATACCTTTTTTAGGCATACTTACATTCACTTTGCCGTTTTCGTGTCCTGGATTTAGAGCTTCTTAGAGGATGCACTTGTTCGACTGAGTTATAATTCGTATTTTCCTGTCAATGCTCGGAGGGTCACAGCATGACCTGTGGGGCGTCTCCTTAAGTTTCCTCCTTGGCCCTCTTGGCTACGCGCCCCCCCAGACATTCCTGGAAATACTTTTGCTTTCTGAGAGCCACAGGAGGGTCCAGTCCCTCTTGTTGGTCTCCTGTCCCAACACACGGAGTTAGTTCGTCCCCAGGGGGCTCTCTGATAGCTTTCGTGGAGAACAGCAGTGAAGACCAAACTGGGGGTGCTGTTCCAATCACGTGTCTCTGGAAGGAAGAAATGACTCCTGTTAGGTCAGTTGAGAGAGAGTGCTGAAAAGATACTTTTTTGTGAAGGTCATGAGTTCAAATAGCTATTTCTGATTTCAATCCAGCATTGCTAAATCCATTTTTACTTTCTAACATAAAATTTATATATATATTTCTACTCAACATACTGACTGTAAATTTTTAAGGCCCTCGTCCTAACAATTACTTTTATTTCTCTTCTTTAATATTTGATTTTTATTTTTTATCGAATTTACTCATCTACCATTTTATTGCAGTCACTTTATGGACACATCTATTTTTTTTAAAACCCTCACCTGAGGATATATTTATTGATTTTAGAGAGAAAGGAAAGGAGGGGAGAAGGAGGGTGGGAGGGAAGGCGAGAGAGAAACATCAATTGAAGATCAAACCTACAACCTAGGTATGTGCCCTGACCAGGAACTGAACCCACAACCTTTTGACCTTTTGGTGCACAGGATGATGCTCCAACAAACTGAGCCATCGTCAAGGGCTGGGCACAATTTTTAAAAAAGATTTTATTTATTTATTTTTAGAGAGGGGGAAGGAGGGAGAAAAACATCAATGTGTGGTTGCCTCTCCCACGCCCCCTACTGGGGACCTGGCCTGCAACCCAGGCATGTGCCCTGACTGGGAATCGAACCAGCGACACTTTGGTTTGAAGGCCCGCGCTCAGTCTACTGAGCCACACCAGCCAGGGCTGGGCACAAATATTTTATAATTGTCCCTGCTTGTCATAAGGGAAGAGGGAAAGATGTAAAAAAGAATCTTGCATTTTAACTTGTAAGTGACATCATTTTTAGCAAGGCTACTATCTCTTGGAAAGGCAACAGACATGTTTTGAGGTTCAGGGGCAGGGGATGGGCATCCAGGGACTGGAAGACAACGCTCATTTTGCGTTTGGAAGCTCCATCCTCATCCTTACCGGCAGTGACTGCCTCTGGTTTCCGGGAGGAGTGGGGCTGGGGGCCCTGGGAGAGTGCATCTCTCAGATACCACGCCTCTCCGTGAGACTCGAGAACCAGTGCGAAGGGTCTCAGACTTAGGTCTTACCAACACAAACTTAAAGGTGAATTGTATTAGTAGAACTGCTAATGTCAATCACCGTGTTAAATATAGAACAAGATGGTATGCTAAAAGTCTGTTTTAACCAACGCCTAGCAGTTAATGTGTTTGTACGTGCTCTAGTGTTCTGCGTGCCCGCATGCGTGCACAAACACACACACATCAGGCCGCATTGCGTTTTCTGGGGGAATTGTGAGTGGGTGGGTGTGATTGGCAAGTGTGAAATTGAATTTAATATGAGCTTCTCTGTCTTAGGTAAAATATTTGGAAGAACGTTGATAGTGAAAAGCTGTCTAGCTTGGGAAAAAAATGGCTTATGTGCTTTGGGAGCAAGAGGTTTGAATATTATCATTTCACGTAAACGGCAAAACACTTTTTAGAACTAGACTGAAGAATTTGGTTTTAGTGGGAAAACTTTAATTTGCTGGTAACATGAGGCCCAAGTTATGAATTGCGCCACAGGTAACATACTAATTAAAAGGTTCGTGTATCGTTGTCAGAGGTCAACAGTGCACACTGACAGACTTGGAATAGAAACTAATTATATTATGTTCTCTAAAAGGAATATTTTTACCCACTAATCTGAGACACCTTATTATAGTACTGGGTTTTTTTTTCTTAGTTTGGAAAGAAATCTTTTCGATGTTCTTTGTAATAAAACTGCAATGATAAGCATTCAAACCCCGTGATGAAGCTATATAAATACCTTCACTTGCAGCTTCAGCTTCAAGGGTGGCTGTGGGGATCAATCCCAGTGAACGTTAGTCCATATTTGCTGCTCAGAAGGACACACAAAGTGGGACTTCCCTAGACTTTATTATTCTGGGTTGAAAACACCACAGCCAGGATTTCGGGAGCCTACCCTAATGCTTTTTAAAAAAGATTACTTATCAATAACAGTTGCTTTTGGATTGTTAGTATCCCAGAAACCTGGGCTTATTTGCTTTTATTGCACATTAAACCTCTTAATTGTTATATATGTAAATATCCGTGATATAGAGCTGTCCATGTGAATTTAAATTATGAAACATAATTTATATACAAGAGTGGAATTGATGAGTACGTTTAAAGACTGATGATAAAACGATCATCTGTTTACCCAACACTCCTCTTGACTGAAAGCCACGTCCTGTTCAGCACGGAAGCAGTCGCTTCTCTGAATTTCATTTTTATCGTTCCCCTGTATTTTTTATAGATTTACCGTGCATCTAGCTGCCCCTCAGCAATAGGTTGTTCAGTTTCGCATCTGCCCGATCTCTGTAATAAGTGGAGTAATACTGTACATTTGCCTTTCTGACTTGCTTTCCCCTCAATATTGTTTTCGTGATGGTCGTCTGAGATGGGTTTTCACTGCTCTGGACTCTTCGGTTGTGTGAATGCGTCGTTTCTGTTCCGGACATTTGCATCTGTTACAACGCTTCGCTGGCATGAGCAGTGTCCCTGTGGCCATCCTGTCCCTGTACCCCCATGCGACGCGCCAGAGGGGTTCAGGGTCGGGCACATGCTTGAGTAGCTGGCGCTGAACTGTTTCCCGGAATGCTCGCACCAACTTACACTCCCACCCACCGCGTATCCGTGTTGGGCGTCGCCTCCCAATCAGCCTTCCTCGCCGTGTCTCCAGCTGTGTGTCTGGTTCATTCATTCTCTAACTAAATCAAGGGGAAGCTTTTCTTACATTCATAGGAGTTCTGCCAGGAGATAGCCTGTGTCTTAGTTTACAGTGCTTAGTCAAAAGCGCTCAACAGTTTTGATCAAATAGTAAACATGTTCAGTAAGAAACTCGAGTCTCATTTATCACGTTGTTACAGTTACGCAAACCCTTGAGCTTCTTTGTGACGGAGCTGAGTCACCTGATTGGCGGTCACTCCTTCCCGAGCACCAGCTAATACGATGGGAGGGCACTGTTTTCAAATAATGTGAAAAAACAGTAAACGTGATTCAGATGGTAGGGACTCTGGAAAAACGATCCGATGTGTTTCATTTCTCTGCTTATAACCTCTGGACTCAGTACCGGTTCCGGACTACCCGATACTTTGGGTTAGCCCTGGCATTCCTTTGCTCTATTAATATGGAAGTAATGGAGGTCACGGCATTTTCCTTAAAAGGAGTTTTTGACATAGTATTTTCCTAAACATTTCTTTCCTTGGTGGCTCGTTTTGCTTAGTAAAATACGTACGAACAAGCCTCCATGTTGAGGTGTCGACTTCAGTGTCACCTGCCTCGACACAGGTGGAAGCATCCCGATGGCGGAGAAGGCAGAAAACTCAGCTTCAAAGCCACTTAGCTTGCAGCAGATCCTTGAGCCTCTTGTTTTACTTTTAAATGCAGATTTTACATTCTTTTGTATAGTATCTCCATGTCTGCAATAATCCACAAGCCATGCCTCCCTCTCCTCCCCCATTCTTTGGGGAACTACCCACTTCATTCTGTCACTTTGAGGATTTTTAGCGTATTTCTTAGTTGTCCGGACCCCCGTTAGGAGAGCGGGGCGCCGCACATGCCTCTCCGGGTCTCCTCACCTTGAAGCCCGGCACTGCTCGGGGCAAGCTTTGCGCAGTTAGAGCGGCGTTCAGACCCCTGTGGGCGACTCTAATCGAGGCTCCCAGCTACCGGGACCCGTTAGCCTCCCCGATAACCTCCTTGGAGAGCTTGACACAAACAATGCCACATTATAAATGGTAGCTCTTCTTCGTTGAAGTCAGTTTAGAAGGACGTTCTAAGGAGAGCCAGAGTTCTAAGGAGGAGAATGTTGATGTGGGGTTTAATCATGCTTTTGAATCTTTAAAAGGATTGTAAGTGGTATCTCATTGTTGGAGGTCTCCCCACCCCCGCCTAAGAGTCCTTTTCCCTGCACCTGGCCTGCAACCTGTAAGGTGTCCTGATTATATTTTTTAAAGTTTTATTTATTGATTTGAGAGGTAGAGGAGGGAGAGAGGGAGAAACATGGATTTGTTGTTCCACTTATTTAGGCAATCATTGCTTGGTTGTTGTATGTGCCCTGACTGGGGATTGAACCTGCGACCTTGGCGTATCAGGTTGACACTCTAACCCAATGAACCACCCAGCCAGGGACATCTGATTACTTTATGAACCTGACCAACGTGCTTGTGGTGATGAGCGTCCTGTGGAAGGGGGTCTGGCCACCGGGACCCTATGGTTGGTTATACCATTGCCCTGAAGGCCCTGCATTTTAAAACAAGGGCCAGGAATCCACGAAGCCCCCATGCTGTGCACTGCAGCCTGTTTATAACGGCTCCAGTCTGTCTGCAGTCCGGTCTGACACGTTACTTGGTAGGGTGGGTTGCCAATGAAGGCAATGATGGGTGCATGTTTTGAATTCTAACCCTGTTCTCTCTTCTTTCTTCATCTTGGGCATGACTTCTCCCTGCCATTTGGAGAAAATGCTCCTTTTGTCTGTCCTGTCCTGGCCTTTTGGTAGCTGGACCTTTGGGGTTCAGGGAATGGAGCTTGAACATTTTGTGTTTCTGGCACGTGCCTAGTGAGACTTACAACCAAGAGGTGCTCTGTGCCTTGGTTTTAGCCTGAGAAGGGTGTTCATTGCACTGTTTCCAATCAAACAGGCTTAGAGGTTAATCTTGAGACCCTTCTACAACGATTGTAATTTTGACTAGGAGTATCAATTCAAGGCTAAGTTAATAAAATCCATCGTTGAGATTTCAAATAGGTTTAGATAAAAATGGAGACTTTCCCCGAGATTCTTAATTCTCATGATATAAAATAATTATCTCGTTGAATGTACTTTTGACAGTTCGGCATTCTCTAGAAGGGCCTGGGGCTCAGCCACGAGACAACCCTCCGGACGCCACAGCAGTTTGCGATCTTTGTGGCAACACCCAGTCATGAGCTTTATGAAAACCCAATCTTAGTTATACTTGCAGCACATCTGCCACTAATGCCGTGCTTCCAAGTGATCAATCCATTTGTTTCCTGCATGCTTCGGAGACCCTGGCGTTCAGAGTTTCTTACAACTAGAGAACCAGGTAGACAAGCAATCCCTCTGAAGAAATGGATCAGCCAGATGATTATTCTGACTCAAATGAGAGGCTAATAAAATCAGAATTCTTGGCGGCATACATTCATCATTGGGTCTCAGCTGCTTTGAAGACCTAAGGAGAGTAAGAAGATGATCCGGGGACTCCTAGCCAGGCCTTTTCTTCCCAAACCTTGTTCTCCTTACCTGGTCTGCACTCACTGTGTTGCTTCTTACCTGTGTTGCTTCTCTAGAAGCTTCCCTCCTTTTCTTACGTCACCAGGCACTGCTGTTCCAGGGGACCCCTTGCACCTCCAGTCTCCGCTTCTCTAGACGGAGCACCACGCCTCTCCTTTCTGTCTCTCACGCTTGATCCTTTCCTGGTCCAGCCCTGTAGATCTTTGAGAGCCTCCTTTATCCCACCGGTGAAACACACCACGTCTCTGCCACCCTTTGAACCTCTCCTGTGCTTTGAAATGTCGTGGGAGCAGGAGAGAACGTAGACCTGACGGTGTTCTTCAACTCGTGGGCGTATGTGGGGCTCTGGGTGCGCAGACACGGCTCATTTCTCCCCATTTTAGAGTCTGAGCTTCCTTATACTGGGCCGTCCCCTCCTGTCCCAGCAGCAAACGTGGCTGCAGAGACACTGCTTAGTCCCTGGATCTCCGTGGCCTCTTATTTATTAAATATCTCATCTCATGCTGTCGTGAGGATGAACGTGGAGATTCTGCTGGAGAACGAATACCAGCGTACGACTGCTTGAGTTTAAAAACAACAATCAAACAGGCTTGGGAGCGGTGTGTGATTATCTGACACATTTGTTCTCGGACTATTGCTGTATCGCATTGGAATTGGTTAATGGACAATATGTCTTCTCTTCCCAGAAACACATCCTTTGGGTTCAAGTTGCGTAAAATGACAGCTGTTTTCATTTACTTTTTATTTCTTATTCTTTGGGAGTTGGAGAAAAACTCTATAGAATTTCGTTGAGAAAACCTATTAATAAATACACTTTAAATATTCACTATTATTTCCTGTGGCCTTTCTTTTTTGTAAAACCTTGGAAGATTCAGGTTGTACTTTAATTTGGAAATGAAAGTAAAGTTTTGTCATCTCCCTCATTTCTTTCCTTTGCCCATTCGTTTAACATCAGCATCTTCCCACTCTATTTTGCTGTGTATAATGCACTCCCACGTATAATGCGCCCCCATGTTTTTGGCCCAAACTTTCAGGGAAAAAACTTCCGTTTTCCTTTTTTAATTAATTAATTAATTTACATTTAGAAACAAAATCAACCGTGTTCCAGGGTGTTATTTTGCGTATGGACACCGTTACTGCTTTCTAGAGTTACACTTCTAACTCATAAGCATAAATAAAAGAATTAAAAACATTTATATAGATGCGGAATCAGTACTCCCCAGGTATAATGCACACCCTTATATCGCCTTCAAAAATTTGGGCAGAAAAGGTGTGCATTATACACAGCACAATACGGTATGTTGCCATGGTCCCGGGTGCTTTTGGTGATGTCATTGGCAATCAGCAGAAGGGGTGATAGCGTGGGTGGTAGGGTGGTACCCTCTGCCCATTCACTGGTGTGGGCCTCACAGTGAACGGCCCTCTGAGGTCGAAACTGCTGTCATCGCCATTTTACAGATGACCAAACTGACCCCTGCCAACGGTAGGTCGCGTGCCCAGATCTGGTCCCACAGCTGTCCTGGAACCCAGCCTTGTTCGACATCGTAGCTTAAGGCTCTTTCTTCATTCTGCGTGTTTGAATGTATGAAATTTCTTTAATGCACAAACATAATGTTTATGGTGGAAACACTACAATAAACAGCAATCATAAAAAATAAAGTAGATACAAATATTAACTTAAATCAGGCATCATAAACTGTGGTCCGTGGGTCAGTGGCCTGTTTTTGTAAATAAAGTTTTATCGGCAGGTAGCCATGCTCGTTCAGGTGTGTACTGACTACCTTTTCTGCGGTTGCCTTTTGCTACAGCAGATGGAGCTGAGGAGTTGGAGACCATCTGGCCCACAGAGCCTGAAGTATTCAGTATCTAGTTCTTAAGAAAGGGGTTGCTGACTTCTGATTTAAAGTAACACAGGAAAATGCATTGTTATTATTATTTGTATTAGTATTACATTACCAACAAGACAGTGTTATACTTAATGCAAGAAGCAATGTTATTGGACAATTGGAAATTTCTAGAAATTGAGTCAATGAAGTTCAGTCTTCCTCAGGGTACCAGGGAATTCTTACGTTGGTCTCTCAGTTCTTTGTAACTGTGAAATACTTGCTCTGCTCTTAGCTGTTAAAAGTTACATTTGGGAAATCTTTCTGGAATCTTTCTTCATTCTGCGTACAGTGTAATTAATTTATTTGGTTGAACTTGAATACTAAAGATTTTCTCAAAAACCATACTGCTTTGCATGAGATATGGCAGCCTGAATCAATGCTAATTTTCCTTCTTTGCTATTGAAATATTTCCTCAATCTGTGTTTTTCTGTTCAAAGTAGGCTTTTTTTACATGTGACTGAAAAGTCTTTCCTTGAAGACATTGTAGGTTTGACTTGCATAGAATTTATTGCTGCTTATCTTGCTGGAAACTGGCTCTCTGGCTAATAGATAAGGGAAGACATTTTGGAAATGAGAATTGAAGTCGAAGCATGGAAGCGTGTGTTGTTTTTCCATCTGTGCCCGATTTTCCCTTTTCTTTTTCACTTGGAAATCTCGTTCCTGAGGCTGCAGCTTTTCTTTCTGTGCTCCTGGTACACGCCGGCTGGCCAAGAGCAGGCCGTCTGGAAGTGCGTAACTGTCGGTCTGATTGTGGGACTGGAAGGAACTTTCAGGAAAAAGAGGAGTTTCTGTGCCCCAGAAAACGGGGCATTGATAAGCCTCCTGGGAAGGTGTGGCCTTTTCTCCCCTATTCACACGCCCAAGGGTTATCTGGTGGGTATTTAGACTACAGGAAACTGCAATAGCCTCCTTCCCTTTTCTGCCCCTTCCTTCTCTCAAGCAGTTGCAGAGTGGTGAGAAGAGTCCCTGTCACCCCAGGAGGGAAGGCAGAGGGGGCCGTAGTTGGCACGGTGGTCTTTTATGGATTCCTTCCAGATAAGGGGGAGTTGTCAAAGGAATGTGTTTCCGTTAGTAGCAGCTTAGGGCAGTCATTTTCCCCAGCACGGTCCACGTGGCTTTAGGATTGGAGAAGAAAATAGTAGTTATTCTGTATTTTCTCTCATACCTTTTAATTCTGTTTTTTGATACATTTTTGAAATGCCCGAATGGGGCACACTGTGTATATACTTTGTAAAGAGGTAAGTGAACCTGCGTAGACTGGAGGTGGCTTCAGAGACAGTAGCTCAGGAGTGTGGGCCTGTCTGCATTGCCCCCTGTCGGTGACCAGTGACCAGGGTCCCTTGTAGAACCGGCGGAGTGATGGTACTGTCTGGCGATTGTTGTGAGGGAGTAATGACTTAGCACGTGAGAGGGCTTGGAACTGCTTGGCATCACAGTAAGAAATATGAAAGCGCCAACTGTGATTCGTGTGAACATCTTTACTAGCGGCATGCATCGAAAATAATTGGAGACTACGTATTGAGAATTTAACGTCTCAGAATCAAACTGTTCTTGGTTTGGAGTCTTGATATTCTTGCCGCATGACGGTGGACAAGTTCCTTAACTTCTTTGAGCTGTTTCCTTAGCAATAAATGGAGGCTGCAGTAATAATCACACCGTATTCACTGACCAAGGCACACAGTTCCTCATATTGTAACGTGTAGTTGGATTGTACCGCACAACCAGCGGTGTCTTAGATTTTATGAAATGTGATAGTTTCTACTTTATAGGGTTGCTGTAAGAATATACTAGATAATTAATAGGAAGTGATTTGCATGATGCCTAGCATACAGAAGGTGATCAGTGAGCATCACCGGTTATTATTGAGACACATGGACGTAGGGACTCTGCTGAAAAGGAAGTAAGGAGGCAAAAAGCCGTGACAGTACTTGGAGGGCGTTGGCGACCGGCCCTGGACCCTGATCAGGAGTGTGGGTCTCAGCCTTCACAACTCGGAATCGCTCCTGTGGGACCTGGCATTCGAAACATGGCAACATTGTAGTGTTCTCCAAAAATCTGAAACATCCCTCTCACTTATGGGGTTTTTGTTTTTTTGAATCAGAAACCCTTGTGGATCGCTTCTCCCCCTCCTGGCCTAGAGCACGCGCAGAAAGCCGTGTGTTAATACTAGACGCGCACACGGCTTCGGTTACCGTTGCGAGTATCTGGAACACGTGCCATGAAGAAAAGCGGAAGGAATGCCTCTCAAGTAGTCGACAAGGGCGGGGGTCGCGTGTTACCCCCCAGCAGATGCCGCCTGGCTTCTCGGGGGGGGGGGGAAGCAGCGGTCTGTGCCGCTGGGCCGGGCGTGGCAGCGCCTACTTCGCGCCTTGCCTGCTCGCTTTCCAGTTCTTCCCCTGTGATCGTGGTTATAAAGCCTCATTTCCAGGGGGTCTTGTGAGTCATATTAGTAGCCTTGTGTTATAATAGCAGTTTTATATTGCATTGGTATTCATTTCCACTGTTACGGAATAATCAAATCAGCACCTCGTATTAGGCCGTTGAAATAGAAAATAATGGGCCTGTAATGTACAACTACTAATGTGATGATGAAGCTCGCTCATTGTGTGAGGGTAAGAATGTCCTCCTTTCTTGTTCCAGCTCACTGGAAACTGTGATTGAGGAAGGAAATGGAAAGCATTTCCACCTCTGCGATAAAGCCAGCGTCTATCCTTCATTTGAATACATAATTGTCTTTTTATGGCTCAGGGGGTGCCGGTTCGCACACTCAGAGCCCATCCCAGCCTCCGCAGCTGGGGGCCGGGGAGCAGGAGGCTGCCTGGACCTCCTTCCTACCACAGCTTCCCTGTCGGTCGTGAATAACAACATCTGATGTCTCTTTGCTCCCCGAGGGATTGTTTGCACCCTCTTTCAAGCTCCTCAAGGCCCTCTTCTGGCTTTTCTCAAAAAAGAAAACGTAAAAACATGAAGAGCCCCGTTTAGGCGACACCGTTGGAAAGTACAAGCCCCCCAAAGGTTCTGATTTGACAGGGATGCTGGGAGGCAGGTCAAGTGACTGCCTAATGAAGATGAATGAAGAAAATGGTTGGTACCGGGATCGCGAGGGGCCTCCCAGTCCAGGTTGTTGAAAGTGTGATGGAATCTCATCGCTTCATTTATCAGTGTCATATTTGGGCTAAAAGTGAGCAGTATTGTTCTCATTTCTCCCAGATGGATAGGTCAACTTTAATATTTATTGCTCTTGTAGAACATTTGTTTGATGTATTTCCATTAGCTAGGCAATAATAGAAAAGCAGTGGAGAGAAACATAAAACAGTCCCCTTCCTATTCAGTTGAAATACAGCGCACACTAATGTCTAACTACGGCTCGAGTGCCATTGAGTTCGCCCCTTTCGGTTGATGACATGATTGTGTATATTAAAGATTCCCATGGAAATAATGGGGAGGCCGCCGGAATAGAATGTATACATTGAGAGCAGCTGGCAGGGTAGAAACTGTGTTGTCTTTTGATTGTCATGAGTTGGTCATGTAATGGGCGAATTTCTCTTGGCTAGACATTAAATTCTCAGCCCACTGTCGTATTTCAGAATTGGGAATAACGGGCAGTAGATTGCATCATCCTCCCGGCTCCACGGCGCATCTCCTTAAAGCCAGAATTTTCTCCCCGTGCTGGAGCTGGCTGTTTTCAGTCGCCGAGCAATGTCGATTGTTTCCTTTATATCTTTGTGGGAGAAACATGCCTTGGGTAAAAAGGGTTTCCCCACACGTCCTGAATGTAGTAAAGATAAGACCCCAAACATGCAAAAAGATCAGCTCAGCCAGGACGCCTGGCTCCCGCTTTATTAGCTGATGTTCACAGTTTTCCGGACTCCCAACGCTGGGACGTTATTTCATGCCGTGGAACCCACCTAGCTCTTTGTGAGGTGGGTGTTGTCTTAAGTGCAAAGCAAACATCCTAGCCATATGTTTCTATAATTTAAATTAATTTGGTACAGTCATACTGTTAATCTTTAGTGACTTGTTGATTGGCATTTTGCAGACATATTTCTGGAAGGCTCCCAATACCATTTTCTGCAGGCTTTCTGGCAGTAGCAAAGAGCAGCATTTCCACAAATTGGAATCTTGTACAGCCCTGGGAAGCGAGCCAAGATTTAAATTAGACAATAACCTCTGCTCTGTATATAGCTCCTATTCTTCAGCTGTAGGCAGGGTGATTTGTTTAATACAGTCAGCCCTGTAGCATATAATAGACTGATATATGAGTCACTCCTTGGCAATGTGTGTTTCTTAAATTTATATAGATTGAACAACTGGTTGGTAATGTACTTAGTTACAGTTGTACAAACAGTAACTATTAGCAGGGCCGAAGCAGGCCTGGAAAAGCCGCTCTGGACCGGTGCTGGGTGGGGATCCTGAAGGATTGCAGACTTTCAGAAAAATTCCCCCTTGGAAGCCGAGGGAGCCTCTGTTTCATAAACCTGAGCATGCTTTTCTTTTCTTTCTTTTTTTTTTTTTTTTAGCAAAGTAGCAATAAAAGTTTTATGTTATAGTTTTCTGCTTCTCATTTTGTTTGCTTAAAATTGAATCGGGGAACCTAATTTGCTTCAAAAATTAAACTTAACATCAGTCTGCATTTGGGGCAGGATCATTGGGTTGGAAGGTTATTTGTGTGTGTGTGTGTGTGTGTGTGTGTGTGTGTGTGTGTGAGAAAACATTTTCTGTCTTTTAAAAGAACATTGGTATCAATACGTATTTTTAATTTCTTTTTCCAGGTTAGATTGTCACTGGCATTAACTGTTCACAGGTTGAAAGAGATCTTTCTGAACAACAAAGATCTTTTCTTAAGGGAAAAGCTTCTGCTCCAAGTTCAGTTCATGTTTATTTAAAAGATTAAGATCATTAGACCAGATCTTACACTTTTTTTGTCCGAGAGAAAATTGATTTTGCTCCCCCTAAAAGTGGGGTCTCAAAGAGGATATTCAGGAACACGCACAGAGAGGCGATGGAGAAATCTGTTTGTACAGCTGAACAAAGCAATTCTGTTTTCGCCGCTGAATACGGCCTTAGCCTCGGTGTGAACATTTCTGAACAGAATTGTCACCTGTCTTTAGAAAGCACCTCTTTTGTGAGGCAGAGGGGATCGTTTTGATCTGAAATGTTTTAATGCCTTAAAAAAAATCTTAGGCCGACTTGAACATTGATAAAATAACACACCCTGTAAATATTGAACAATACAAAGACATCTTTCATAACAGTTCACGGTGTGTGCGTCTGCTCCGGGGAAGCCAAGCAGCAGTTAGTGGCAAATGATACGCCAATCAAAATTCTTATTGCGCGTATAACCTGGTATAATGCAGTATCTTATCTGGAAGTGTCAACTTGATATAAACCAACTCTTTGTCTTCTAAAGTTAAGCTCTTGTTTGCCCTCAGTTAATTCTGTCTCCCAAAGGCTCATTTGAATTGCATAAAGGATAATCTACTTGACAGTTTTATACATTTAAACAATCTTGATTATATGGTATTTTGCATGTTTTTTTAAGCTCCCAGTTTCTATTTTATGTAGGCTTTTAAGTCTTTAGTAGAAAAGACGGCGAGAAAGTCATAGGTAGAATTTGATACTCTTTCGTGAGCAGCATTTAGTAAAACCAGGTACAGCGCCTCTCTCCACCGGCCTGGGATATTTGGTCCTTGTTCACGATGGGGTGGGGCTTGATTTCAAAGTTTCTCATCCCAGAATTCTAGTGAGAGTTGGTGGAAGAAAATGTAATACTGGAGTTTCGATATACTGGAATAGAGATTTATAGGTAACCTTCTCCACCCACCCCATGGTCATTTGGAGAATTTCTAGGTGAATTTTGGGGGAAATTTGAGGCTCGACTGCCTTGCTGCAAGGATTTGGAGATGTTGCTTGTGCCAGCGGTGCTCTGGAAGGGCGGGCTGAGCGTCTGAGCCCCATGGTGGTCAGTAAGAGTGCACCACCTGGCATCACACAGACGGGCTTCAAGTCCTCTGCCCACCACACACGCATGCACTTGTGTGACTTTTGACCGAGATGCTAAACTTCTCCAAGAACCAGCTTCTGCATCTCAGTCTGGGGAGAAAGTGATACTTCCCTTATAGCTGAAGATCAAGGGGCAAGGTACCGAAATGGCAATGAATGTTGGTGTTAGTATGGTCTGCTACCTGCTTCCAACCTAGGGAGGTTTGGAGAGGCTGGTCCCGAGTGGTGACTTTCACGCATGCTTTCCTTGCACTAGCATGTTATTTGGTCATCATTAGTGGAAGGTCACTTGGCTGTTCTCCATAGTGCCTGAAAAAATGAATTTTGAAGAGGAAACAAGGCATCGGGGAATTGCATTTTGAGGAGAAAGGAAGATCTTCTCTGTTTCCAAATGTACTTGAACTCGTGACTCCTCTGAAGGCTGTATTATGATGCCCTAGAGGCAGAAGAGGTTTCTTCCCATCTCTTAGGAGCTGCTAGACAGTGGTCCTTCAAAGTCAGCATCAGAATAGAATTCTCTCTATTCTTTCAATGAGGAAACAGGAGCTTAGTGAATTTAAGGAATTGATAAAGCGCTTACATAATCCCAGCCGGTGGGTGGGATTTGAACCCACGTCCCTCAGACTGCAAACCAATGCCCTTTTCAACCACAGCAGCCAACATCCCTATTTTTAGGAGAATAGCTTCTTCATAGAAAGTACTGGGGAGGGTGTTGTCATAAGTGAGCTACTTAAACCCTCTTGGCCATTTGACATAAACTCTTGTACCCACTGGTGTGCGGATGACACGGGTAGGTGGTTTGTCACAGGGACACATGTAGAGTAAAAAACCTCCTCTCCTCTAGTATCTAAATCAGGTTGGCAAAATAACCTTGCATTTGACGTAAGAGCAACAAATAAATATTTATCAATGGAGGGATTAAGAGAGTGATATAACCAGATACAACTTAACTTAATATAAACAACACCGAAGTGTTGTAAGAATGCGTTTTGATGGAAGTTTTTTATCAGAAGGGTGGATTTGATCAGTTGAGGACAGAAGGACACGGAATGGTCTAACAAATGTAGAGACGACCTCAAAAGCTACAAGAAGTGGATGGGAACAAGTGGGTGACAGTGGCCAGTCAGAACAGCCCAACAAGCTGTAACGGATAGACCCAAGGCGCAGAGTGAGGTGAACACAGCTGAGATGTATTTTTTGTTCCCCTGTACAGCTCAAGGTTGGTCTTGCTGGGGGTGAACCAAGGCTGGTGGAGGCTCTGCTGTCATCTTTTAAGTGCCAACAAGGAGCTCAGGTAGAAGGGGGTGGGGGTGGGAACAGAAGGTGGAGAAGCCCCATTGGCTTCTCAACTGCTTTGGTGCCACCATGACGCATGTCTCTGCTTCTCACGTTGCATTGGCGAGAGCTGGTCACGTGGCCCCACCAAAACGCACGGGGGTTAGAAACAGCCAGCCCCTCTCTGTTGTGGAAAGAGGAGTGTGACTTGTAGAAAGTAATTAGCTGAGGCTGCCACAGAAGACAAGCAGATTTTGTTTGCCAATGTTCAAGGATTCTTTTGGGAGTTGGAAGAAGAGATTATAAAATTATTCTTAGAAATTGTGGGTGGAAGGGTTAAGAGGGAGTCTTGGATCATCAGTCAGAATGTATCTGCTCTCCGAAGATAGAAAATTCCAGCCTTTCCCTACTGGTGAAGATAAGTGTTTAAAGAGCGCGTGCCCGAGGGGAGAGATACAAACACCGACTGAGCGTCTGGCGTATTGACATTGAGTGACAGAGCGCGGCTGTGGCCGCAGAGCTGTGTGGGTAATTATGCACTTAAACAGATTAGGGATTGGGAAACAACTACCACCTCTCTTCCAAATACGGGGGGAGATTTTTGGAGGAAAGGTGGGATTTCAAGAGGTGGAGCCAAAGGCCTTGGTGTAGAGATGGGTAAGTCAGGTCACATTCTCCGATGTCACAAGGCTGGGTTTCTACCATTCTGAGATGGAGTGGGATGGAAATAAGACATTAAGGACATTTTCTTGTAAGAAAAACGGGTTGGGAAGGACAAAAGAAGTGTTCAGGGTTGTCAAATATTGATAACTGTCTTTATTCTTGCTGGTCAGTAATGCTTTTCAGATGATATTTGCTCTAAAGTGTGCTGTATTGCTTTTCATCACCCTGGAGTTTATTTATACATAGATTTCTTTATATATATATACACACACACACACACACACACACACACACACATATATTTCTTGACCTCTCCTGGGAACTCACCATTACTGCTTTTATTTTATGGTCCCATTTATGGGTATGCTGCCCTTCAATAAAAAGTGTTACTCTCACTTTTCTGAGGGGCTGGCTTCTGGGAGGAAGACTTGGTGGACACGTGGGTGGAGGACTGGCCGTCCAAGGCTAAATATTTCTTAACACTACCTTCCGCTGACTTCTCCCTTGCACGTTCTTCTGCACACGTCTGCACACGTCGCTGGAACACTGCTCCCGGGATCCTGTTCCCTTTGCCCCAGTTATCAGTCACCGGTTTCCGACACCTGTCCCCCTTTGCAGGGTGGGAGTCCTCCCATGTGTGAGGACTGAGCGAGCTGAGGAAGGCTGTCTTCTGTCCGCCGGCTCTGTGTTCCGCGGAAGTACAAAGTACATGTTTGTTCCACTTGCAAGCAGAAAGGAGAAAAACCCACCTGTTTTGCCTTCGGAAAAATTCTTTTGATCTGACTGTTCTCAGAACGAAAGCCGGAGTGGACTTCTTTATTTGCAGTTGGGCTGTCTGATCTGCCTCGTGGCTCTCCTGAAAACAAAATTGGGAGTTGAAAGAGTCTCCTCTTGAGGGGGGAAAAAAGCGAAGACGCTTTTCATCATTCCGCAAATCAGAAGCGAAGATAAGGCCTTTTATTTTTCTTGTCCTGTCCGACAACACCTGGGAACATTCGGAGCCCTGACTCAGTCGGGAAGGGGAAGAGTGACTTCGTTTTGATTGGCCGTCTGCTGTGGGACCCAGATGACTGTCCACGACATTCAGTTTCTTATGGAAGTTCTACCTTCTAATGCTAAGGATTTTTGTTATGTGTAGTTTCACAAGTGATGGACAACAATAGCCCCATTGAAAAGTTTCCCAAATATTGCCAAAGTCATTTGATATCTACATTCATTGTACGGATCCATTTGGAGAAATAAATCTAATTTATAAAGAAAGCTAGGAACGACTCAGGGAGTAATGTTTCAAAGTCAGCCTTTGTCACATCAAGGGGGTGCCTAGCAGAGCTGTTCGGATTTGGGGAGTCCTTCAAATGCCCAAATTCCTGCCGCTCCTGGCCACGTGGCCTCTGGCCCTGAGCGTGGTTTGACATACGGCCATGGCGCCTTCATTTGTGAGTGCAAATAAACCTTCGGAAACATTATCACAGGGCATTGCAAAATACAGCGTCGCCGTCCGATTTCCGATGTGAACCCCCAACCGAAGCGCTCACTCTTCCATCTTCGCTCCCAGCAGGTGGAGATAGCGCCGGGCTTCGCTCACAGGGTCATCCGTTCATCTGTGCAGGAAGTATTTATTAGCTCCTACCGCCCCACACAGTGCATTCAATACGCAGAACAGAGCAGCGAGCAGAGAGAGACGCGATCCCATTGTGACAGTTACGGCCAGTGGGGCGGGCAGAGTGGTCAGTCAGATGCTTCCCAGGTGCATTAAAATTGCAGCTGACGCTCAGACGTCACACCAGGCACATCCTTAGCACTTGCTGAATGTGAGCGCTTGTTCATGAGTGTTCTGCGGTGAGCCCTAATCTGGTGGCGCACCCACATGAAAAACTGTTGTTTTTGTTTATTTAACATACCTTGGAGGGGCTGCTCTGAATCTATTTTTTTATTTTATTTTCCATTCCAGTTGACATTCAGTATTATCGTGTGTTAGTTTCAGGTGTACAGCAAAGGGGTTAGACTATCATACGCTTTACAAAGTGACCCCCCTGGTACGTTCAGTCCCCACCTGGCACCGAACCTAGTTATCACGCTGTTGTTGACTATATTCCCTATTCTGTACTTTACATCCCCGGGACTGTTTGGAAACCACCAATTTGTACTTCTCGATCCCTTCACCATTCTCACCCAGTTATTCCATCCCCTCCCCTCTGACAACCATTGGTCTGTTCTCTGTATCTGTGGGTCTGTTTCAATTCGTTTGCTTATTTTGTTCTTCAGATTCCACATATAAGTGAGGTCATATTGTATTTGTCTCTCTCTGACTGGCATATTTCGCTTAGCATAAGACTCTGTAGGTCTATCCGTGTTGTCACGCGTGGTAAGATGTCACTGTCTTTCATGGCCAAGTGCACTAAAATGGTGTGTCTCCTGGGAAGCTCCTGGTCCAGTTAGGGAGAAGGAGGACAAAACCAGTCCTCTTCAGTGTGAAGGACCGCCTGGGCACCTCAGCAGTGAGGCCCATCACCTTGGACAGGAGGAACCTGGAAGTGAAGGGTCATGGGAGCAGGAGGGGTGGTGTTGACGGCCAAAGAGGAGGGGAAAGGAACGAAGCTGGACAGCGACGGGGTGTCCACTTGTGAGTGGCCTTTTCCCCTACTGAGGAAGGACTTTGTACTATTAGGCTGTGGGCGTCTTTGAAGGATTTTAAGCCCGGCGAGGACAGGCGCAATCAGAGTTCCATTTAGGAAGACGAGCCCTGCTGAGAACCGATGAATTCACGTCCCCCCATGCCTTGGTGTACTGCCTAGCTTAAAGAGCGCATCTTCGGAGGTGACGGCTGAGGGAAGTAGTTGCGTTAAAACGTGTATTAAATGTACATACTTTGATCCCAACTTCGTTTTTAAGATTACATACACTACAGAAAAGAAAAACAAGAACGATGGGAAAGATTATGCCAGATTAGTGAGTGGTCCTGTTGGAGTGGGTGGTGAAATGCTTTTTCTGTTAGTCATGCATGCAAGTAGTTTCCATTGCTTTAAACAATGTCATGGAAACTTCAGCAGGTAAGTGGAGAGAATGGGGACTCCAGACACGTTGTGGAGGATGGATCAGAGGGAAGAAAGTGGAACCTGGGGGTCGGCAGTGCTTTTAGAAGTGAGAGACGGGTGTGTAGCTGGCAAACCTGAAGACCCTCCGGGGAGGATGAGAGAGGATCAAAGGCGATTTTGGGGTGGGAAACTTAAGAGATACTAATGGGTTACTTGAGGGGAACACGCTGGAGATCGGCCAAGATAAGCTGTGCATCTGGATTCGTGGAAGTTGAGGAGTTGGCAAGGCACCCAGTGCCCGGCGCAGAAGGAGCCGGGACTTTGCAGCTTGCTGCTGGACAGCGAGGCTGGTGGCGGTGGGCGCATCTGGCGCGGTGAGTTATCAGGGCCTCTGTGAAGAGGAAACAGAGACATCTTCTGGGGGATGAGAAGACTGGCTGAGAGTAACTATTTCCAAACAAAAATACTCCTTCAAAAAGGGAATGGTTGAAAGTGTCAGGAAGGAGAAGGGACCATTTGAGGCGGAGATACTATGGGGAAGTGTCTGTGGGATTTGGAAACTATGAGTCTACACTGGACATAATGACAGCAGATCGTTGAATAAAGGAAGACGGGTAGCTGGAGGGTGAGGAGGGAATGACAACAGAGGTCGAGGTGCGGAGATGGAAACTGGGTCAGTGGGTGTGGGTGAGGCTAATTTGAGAGGGGCTCCACGGTCTTGGCTCTCCTTCCCCCCCACCCCAAGGATGAACGGGATTCGAACATTTTTATAAATTGAGGGAGGAAGCAGTACAGTGGGAGGTAAACTGATACAGCCACGTCTGGATGGGAATAGGGTTTAGAGTAGACGGTGAGGACACGTTCTCCTTGGCAGGGGAAGGAGAGGGGTGCTGTAAGGTTCTGGTTTGGGGGTGACGGTTGAAGAGTTCCATGTCTCACGGCCAGTTCTCTTGGTAAGGGACAAATTTCTATAGTGGAGGGGGTGAGGATGAGGGGGAGGGGCTCAGAAGAGCTGCTGGGGGAATGTAGGAAGAGTAACAAAGCATTGCAGTGATCTGAAACCTGATAAGAAGGAGACCGCACCTATCGGTGGGGGAGCAAGATGGGGAAGGGGATGTAGCGGTGCAGCATGGGGAGTATCAGCATGGAGAGTATCGTCAGTAATAGTAACTATGTACGGTGACAGACGGTAAGTGGACTTAGTGTGGGTGTCATTGGATAATGTAAAGATCCAGTCACCGTGATCTACACCTGTAATGAGAAGGACTTTGAAGATCCCAAAGAAGGAAGACAGCCACTCCAGTGTCCTAAGCTGAGAAGGTTCCTGTGGGAGAGGAGGTGGTGGCCGAGCAGCGATGAATGAATGCACAGCGGTGGGGGTGGGGGTGCCAGGGGCGTTGTGGTGCAGATGGGAAGAAGCAGCGGCGAGTCAGACACTGGAGGTGGCCTGAAGTGGGAAGATGGGGGTGTGTTCGACAAAGAAAGTATATGCCAGAAATCTGTCCAGAAAGTACAGTCCGTTGGTGACTTTTTTCCAGCTTGGAGACTTGGAAGTATATCTTTGTATATCTTTGCCTGCTTTGTAGAGCGGACAGGACTTCAGATGAAAGGGCAAAGAGTCTGTGCGGGTGTGCGTTTCATTCTTTATATGTCAGAATGGGAGGCGGAATTCACATATCCTGATTGGTCACTAAATTTCTGATTTCAAAAACGGCAGACTTGTAGGAATTCACCCTGCTCCATAGACGGATCTGCCCGTTGAAAAGTGCCCCAACATCAGCATTTCCCAAAACCAAAGTGCTTGGTGAGAAATGGTTTCTAACTTCATTAGAAATTGCCTGTTAATGTTTCGTGCATTAGCTTGAAGTGTAAAATGTCTGAATCTCTTGTTTCTAAAAAATATCAAGAAGACACGGGACCCCTACCGTTCCAGGCTTACAAATTCGTTGTCCCGGAGACAGAAGCGGGCCTTGTAACCCTCTTTCTTCTAGTAGGTATCATTTTCTTCTAAGAACACATCTGGGTAGTTTCTCGTCCTTACAGGGCGTGGGTGAATAAAAGTGGCGGCAGGAAGTGTTTCTTGCTCAATACGTGTGTGTTTATTTTTCAACTATCTCTATGTTAAAACTGAGTCTTGAGGTGAAGTCGATCTATAATGTCTTTCAATAGATGACATTTGCTAGGAGTGAAAGGGCATTGGGAAAGCTTGTTTTTTTCCCCCTCTTTGTCACACAAATAAATGAAGGGGATGTCGTTTTCCTTTTTTGGCACCTATGACTCGGCGGCTTCGGTGGCCCTTGAGCTGTGGTCATGGGCACGGACACGGCCCGGTGCGTCTCCCTCTGCCAGACCGACGGTCCGTGGGACGCCCAGCTCTTCCTCTTCACTGGCAAACGAGGCCTCTTCACCAATCCCAAGTAATGCATCTTCGGCTTTATTATGAGAATCTCTTT
>CM052550.1:4034440-4082137 GCA_028533065.1 Trachops cirrhosus | reverse complement strand
TAGCAGGAGGTTTAACCACATCCCTGGCCTGGACTCGTTAGATGCGCGAGGCACCCAGTAGTCATGACAATGAAATCTCTCTGGACCTTCTCCAATGGCCTCTAGTTGAGAATCACTGATCTATATACCTATATATTTATATATAGGTATTTAGACGTGATGTGGTTTAACAATATTAAATTTTGGACTTTAGAGATCAAAGAACGGAAGACAATATAAGAAGTCATTGGTGTTTTGATGGAATTCATACTAAGTCATAATTAGAGGGATTGAAGTTAGAGAACGTGTTTTATCACTGGTTAGTAGAATTTGGTTACTGAACTAAATAAATGTAATTAGTGAAGATGTTTTTATTTAAAAATACTGAGGAACATTTTTCTTAATTTGTTGTTCCCTTAAGTCTCCAACGTCCTTAGTCATGTGGTTGAACATGAATTATAAATCTGGCAGTACCGGGAAAATTACTCAGACCTTATCTTCTGTGACTTTGCATTTCTCCTTTGTTTTAAGTCTTGACACACTTTGGCGACCATCACAGTGGATGATGCCCTGTGCACAGAAAAATAAACAGCTTACTCACCTGTCTTTAACCACCATGAAGCTGCTAATTGCACGTATCCCTGAGGCTGATCCTATGGCTGTTGCCTTGTCAGTTGAATACCTACTGTGTGCCAGGCCATGAAGCTGCGATAGCCAATGAGGCATAAATGGCCTCTGCCCTCCAGGGCACAGAGTAGAGTGATGTACAGGTTGCCATGGAGCTTGAAGGAGGAGAATCCAGTCCAGCCGGGGGTGGTCAGGGTGGTGCCAAAGAGGCTTTTCCAAGGAGTCGTTTTCTGAGCATCCTTGAAGATGGTCCCCACTGTGCACCTCAGTGGATCTACTTCTTACAAACAAGCTTGCACTGATGGGCCCGTGATGCAGGAGATCGAGACGGTTCTTCCTCCCAGGGGTATTGGAATTCATCCTGAGACACAGCTCTTTCGAAACCTGAGTGACGTACTGCTGGTAACAGACATTGGCCTGTCAGTGTCCGATCTTCTGGGGCCAGGGGAAGGGGGCCTTCTGATTCTTACAGTGACAGTGAAGAAAGGAACCGTCTTCTCCATCCGTACTAAATGGCGGCTCTGAGCTGTCACTTCAATGACCTTCGAGAAACCGGAACAAGCCAAGCACATCTGTGTTACCAGTTGTCAGGATAGAAAAGATGCCCACACTTTGCCACATGCAATAGAAGACACACAGAATGGACCTTGTTGTTGCTTCCTGGAAGCTATACTCTGAATCTTCCTGTTTTTGTTGACTGGTCTTCCTTGTCCTTTGAGTTTAGTCTTTCCCCCGCCTACAAATGTACCGTTTATCCGCACAGCGTGTCGGAGCAAAACCTCTCCAAAGTGAAGTCTGTGATTGCTGGCCCCGGTTGCCACCCTCCCCCCTTCTCTCCGTCAAGAACGTGTGCATTCCCATGTTGCGGTCTGCCCGGCCCGCTTTCCTGACAATTGTCCTTTGCCCAAGTAGTTTTCCCCACCAGAGTGCTCTTGTCTCACAGACAAGCTCCTACCCACCCTTCAAGACCCCACGCAAATGGCTCCTCTTCTTTGAGACCTTCTGCCGACTTTCCAGAGAGAATGCTGTGCATTTATCCCCTGGTGTGGCAGGCGCCTGCCTTGGGGAGTCACAGGTGTCCTTTCCATTAGAGCTTTCCTTGGGTGGGAACTGAGTCTCTCTCACATATTTTTACCCAATATCTACCCTTGTCTCTTTTATGTTGTAGGCACTTAATAAATATTACATGACATGTTTTAATTACCCATCTATTTTTCCCAGATCATCACATTCCTACCTTTCCAGGCTCCTCATCATTAATTTTCTTACATTTATCCAGTGCCTCTTCCCTGTGACACTCTTTGCTGGGGACATCGTGTCCTCTCACTTCTCCTGACACGCAGTTCTGTCCTTTCCTCCTTGGAACAGAGGAAACAGAAGTTCAGACAGGTGAGCAGCCTACCTGAGGATACCCAGCTTGTAAGTGGTAGAGTTGGGATTTGAACTTGGATCTCTCCGGCTCGTTCATTCACTCCCTCATGCATCCAACAGGTGTATACTGAGCCCCTGCCGGCCACTGTGGGCCAGCCATGGCCTAGAGCCAGAGGAAGCCGCAGCGATGCGGATGAGTTCCCCACCATCCTGGACTGTCCATTCTAGTGAGATGAGACTGTAGGCAGACAGCCAGACGGCCGAATGCGGTGAAGTCCAGCCGTGACAAGCCCTTTGTGGGGTTAAAAGGCAGGGGAACGGACAAAGATGGAGGAGGGCTGTGCGTGTCCTGTTAGCCAGGCTGATCTGGGGAGGCCCTGCCGAGGAGGGGACGTTAGCAGAGCCCTACACAAACCAAGGCCGGAGCAGAGGGTGGTCCAGGCCAGGAGGAGAGTGGGCGTGATGGCCCCCAGGAGTGGGTGAGGGGCAGCCGGAGCAGTGAGCCTGGGGCTTTGTGGGCGACAGCAGCCTTCCTGGGAGGGAGATGGATGAGGAACCAGCAGCCAGACCATGTGGGGACTGGCAGCCCATGGACACGAGTTTATGTTTTTGTCTAAATACCGTTGGGAAGCCATTGGAGTTCTGTAAGTAGTAAAACTGGTGGGTGCTGTTACATAAGCCATAGCACTTTGTAAAATGTATGTGCTCGGTCTGTTTTGGTTTCTACAAAGCTCATCGAAATGTTACCTTGGCCATTGGTGCAGATAGAAAAGGTGGCTTCCGGCTTACTGACCCATTTGGTCCTCAACACGCCCAGAAGGAGGCGAATGCTATTGTTCTCGCCGTGTTCTTGGTGGGAGCCTGAAGCACACAGAGGCCCAGTCAATAGCTTGTGCGCAGTCACCTGGCTGGCAAGCAGCTCAGCCTGGACTTGAACTTGCCCTCAGGACAAGGTAGGTAACTTGCCTACCACCCACAACCGGTTCGGCGAGATCGGGGTTCCACGCAGTGGGTTTAAGCTCCTCCTCCTTTTGCCTCTGCTGCGTCTGGGCACCTGCAACGTCACGCTGGCCTCGGCGTGGTCTTCACTGGCCTCTTCGCTTCCGGTCTTCCAGTCCTGATCTTTCCGGTCTCTTTCTCTCCCTCCTCCCTCCAACAAAGTCCTTCAGGGACCGTCCTGTTGAGGGCATTGCGAGACCTTCAGATCGGCCTTCAGGGCGCTCCAGAGCTTGGCAGCCACCGTCTCTCCCGCTCACCTTCCTTCTCTCAGTACCTGGCACCTGCCCTGCAGCCTTGCTGGCCTCTGCGCCGTCCTCGGAACCAAGCCCGCGCGCACTTCAGTCTGCTGGGATGCTCCCTCCGCGGGCCGACCTCCTCGGTTCAAGACCTGTTACTCAGCATGGCCATTCCTTCCCCTAAACTTGCGGGCCGTCTGTCAGTGTCAGTCACTGACGGGGCCCTCCGGTTGATAAATGTGTGTGCCCCATCACCCTGATTGCGTTGTCCTCTCTTAAAAGCAACAATCATATCGTCTCCTGGTACTTTCTGCCATCTTCAGCGAGGTGGATATATCCCCCCAATACGTCCTCTCCATTAGCATCCGATAAGTACGCACTTGAGGGCTGGTAAGGCTTTTCGGAGGAAGGGTGGTGCTAGACCAGAATGACGTGGGAAGTGTGGCCCCTTAACAGCGTGTATGTTCATTACCATTCGCCTCTTGTGTGTGTGGTTATGGAAAACCAGGACCCCTTTCTGCCATTCTCTGAACGTGGGTCACGCTTGGTTGCTGGGACCGTCCCCAAGATGGTTCCATTTTTACTAAAAAGAAAATGTAATGTGGGAGGGGGAGTGGGGGCTGGGCAGAGGAGGGCAAAGGGGGGAAAATTGGGACAACTGTTATAGAATAGCAGTACAACATTTTTTAAATCAGGAAAAAAAATAAAAAGAAAACGTGATTTGGGAAGCCTAGTAGCCTCTCCTCTACTTACATTTGTTTGTGATATTAAACAAGTGCAGTTGGTTTTAATTTTTTTTTTTAATCCCTTGCCACTTCTACCGAGTCCAGATGGTTCTGCAATTCACAGACTCAAATGTGTCCAGATCATGGAAATCCAAAGGCCTCCCTGTTTGGGGAGAGCCCATATGTTTCGGCATTGTTGTTCCGTCTGTGGGTCCACAGAACTCGGTGAAAAATCTGACAGCGGAGCTTGCCTTCCCTGCGTGGTCCAGCTTAGGATGCTCCCGCCTTTCCTCCTGGCCGATGGTCGCCTCACAAGTGGCTGCATTTGCCTGTAGCAGCTGCTGCTACATCAGCATTTCAGTAAGATCCTCATCGGGTAGATGGAGAGGCTTGTGTGCAAAAAGACATTTCCACCACGTTAGTCTGAAATGAACCAGGCTAGTCCTTTTCAAATGTTAGTGTGTTTTTGAATTCCCGAGCAGCTGTCTAAAAATACAATAAATTTTAGGCCCCCTGCCTGGAGATTCTGATAGAATAAATCCAAGGTGGCGCCAGGTAATCTGCATTTTCCGCAAGCGACCAGTTATCCCGTGGTCCCCTCGCACCACACTGAGAAACTGGCCTGGGCTGTAAAGCGTTTTTTCTTTTTAACAGAGGTTTTTAAGCAATAAAAAACGAAAACCAGCTGTCAAATTTCATACTCAAATGCTTCCCCCATTATTGGCTTCCTCTTCTCTCAGCTTTTTACCTGCCGGCCAGGACCTGCGTTGTCCTTGAAGCTCCTTCTCAGCCACCTAAGGCCCCGTCCTGAATGCTCCAGCCCCGTGCCTATATTTTCTAGGAAAGGGTTAGTGCATTTTCGAGAAGAAAGCTTGTTCTTCAGGCTATCCCTAGCACTAAAAAATTTATACAGCTCATCCTGTTACCACGTTTTCCCCATCGGGCACGGTTCGTGGAGGGACCCGTGGCAACGGGTGCTCGGCTTCTCCTTCCCACTCGGATTCCAGGTGTGTTTAGACCGTGCCCTGCTGGGCTTGGAGAGCAATGCCACATGTCATCATTTCACATCTAGAAATTAATCCAGTTGAGATTTACGGAATATCTGCTGTCTATTAAACATTTCTCTCGTGGCGCCGGGACATCAATGTAAATAGTGGGCAGCCGATTCTTGTCCTTAAATTTACATTCTAGTGCGGCAGGGAGAAAGACGATAAATATGTTGAAAGGTGTGTGGGGGAAAATCGACTAGGGGAAGAGCAATAGAAAGTGCAAGAGATGGAGGGCTGGGGTTGTCAGAGAGAAGGGGACATTTGAGGAAAGACCCAAAAGGAGGGGAGTGAGCGAGCCATGGGGACGTTGGGAGGGATGACATTCCCTGCCGAGGCAACAGCCTGTGGAAAGGCCCTGAGCGGGGGGGTGCTGTCTGCGGTGTTGATGGAGCAGCAGGTGGCCAGCAGGCTGGAGTACCATGAGCAGGGGGGAGACCATCGGCCAAGGCTCGGACAAGAAGCCAAGGCCAGTGTGTGGACTTGGGCATCTTGGCCTAGTGAATGGGATGGCACTGGAGAGCTTGGGGCAGAGCGATGGGACCTGACTTGGGTTTTTGAAGGACAGTCCTTGGGTGTGTGCTCAGAATACACTGTGGTGTGGGGAGCACGGCTGAGCTGGAGCCGGGGAGGGGCTACAGCAGTGACCGGGAGGCAATGGGTCCCGCAGGGTCCCACGGAGGTGGTGACACGTGGTCAGCTTTGGGTATCATTGGAAAGATGAGGCAGCAGAAACATGGGAGACCATGTGGATTCAATCCATGTGGATTTTGGCCCGAGTCTCCAGAACCGAGCCAGTCCGCATCAAAGGAGATGGGGAAAGCTGTGGGTGGAGCAGGGTTGGGGGAGAAGAAGAAGAATAGGGTTTTGCTCATAGGATGGATTGAGAAGCCTGTTGACCCCCAAGTGGAAGTGTGGTGGCAGTTATTTATATATATGACTCTGGTGCTCAGGAGATAAATACCTAGGAATTTTTAGCATGTGGAAAGGCCAGTAATATTTTTGTAGTACGAGCTTCCCCCACTGGGAACCCATCTGTATCAGTGTGCCAGCTGGTGGTGTTGTGAGAGGCTGCGTTTGGCTTCCGTGAATTTTGAGGACTGTTTTCCCGTGTCATGATGGGTGATTTACAAGTGCACCTGCCCACACCACGCTGAGTGTTCAGCGGTTTTTGACCAAAAAGGACATGACCCCCATGCCCCACGCTCCCTATTCACCCAGTCTCACCCCAGGCAACTTTTTTTTTTGTTTCCCTGGATAAAAACGTCCTCAAAGGGAAACATTTTGCTGATGTGGAAGAGGTCAAACAAACAAACAAACAAAATGGCAGAAGCACTAAAAAGCATCAAAATCAGGTTCAAAACTGTTTTGAGTAGTGGAAGAAAACATCTCGATAGGTGTGTTGCATCCAATGGAGAGGACTTTGAAGGTGACTGAAGTTTAAACATATAAGAATAAATACACAAGTTTTTTATAAATCAATTTCGATTTTTGGGGTCCCCCTCATATGTGTGGAGATATATATGTGTGTAATTATATATGTGTGCATAATTCTCTCTACATAATTGTATATACACAAGTAGCCAAACTGTGTGTGTGTGTGTGTGTGTGTGTGTGTGTATGTGTGTGTATTCTCCTGCTGATTATACCTTGGAGTCCTCATTTGCCAGTTTTTTGTTTCCAGACTGTGAACCCCTAACCTTTGGGGCAGACTGTCCTTCTTCACTAAGCCATTCTTTGTGTCCTGATTGGGAGCTCCAGGTCCACTCCTGAGAGTTTTGGGTGGTGGTGTCATTTGCCCCGTTGGGCCTGTGTTCACTCCTTTGGGTTCTATGTCCCGGAGCAGATCACCACTGAGGAGCGTGGTTAAAACTCGGTCATCTGCGCTAAGTTCTTTCCCACGGGGTAGTTAGCGGGGCCTCGGAGAGCATGGACGTCGCAGCACCACCTCCCCCGTCACGTGACGGTGCTTGGCACCCTTAGTCCACGGTGGCACAGTTCATCTGTGTCAGCAATGACAGATGTCCTTACTGAGGCATCAAATTGGATGGTGTGTGTCTAACAAACCTAGTGGGAAAGCCGAAAAGAGAGTTCGAGAGCTTATCTTTTTTTAAAGGATAAAATTTATGCCATTTAGCTGTTTGATACCCTGTGTTTATGCTGCTTTATTAGAAGCCCATAACGGTTCTTCACAGGGGTGTCAAAATAATTTCAGTGGGAACGGGGTTGTGTGGACCCATCAGGCCAAAGCATCCGTCTTGGGATTACAGATGGCTTCCCGTCCGTGCTGCTCCACGGCCTCCCCGGCCTCTTGCTGGATGAGCTGGACTCAACAGTCGCCATTCATTTCCTTTGGCACCTCCCACGGTTCGACGGCCCATGAACACAATGGTCTTTAACAATTTTCTTAAAACCCTGCAATACTTCTTTTTAATTGATGTCCTTCATAAATCGGTCCTCCCCGAAGCTGTAATTACTCATCAAGCAGCAAAAGTAAATCTACTTCCAAGTGCAATGAAGATGTTCTTTTGTGAAATTATGAAGAGACAGGCGTACGCAGAGCGATTTGGTCCTGCCTTTTAATTAGATTTGGGGGGGTCATCCGATAGAGGTCAGAGTGCAAAGACCTCCTAAACGCCCTGCCTCCCAGTGACCGTCTCCATGTGTATACGTGACTCTTCCTCTCGTAATGTTTGTGTGTGCTCCTTGGAGTAGTTAGCTCTCTTCCACAGGAACTCACTTCGTGTGTTCGAAATACTTTGTTTTGACTCCTGCAATCTAGAACCTCCTAGGGTTACCTAGGAGATCTTTGAAGGAGCAGCAGGGAATGTGACCACTTCGAACATCCAGAAATAGGCCAAATGAAGGTGACTTACAATGCATCATTTAGAAATTCTTATTTAGTTGTTTTGCAAAATGCATATACTTGACCATGGCATGCAATTAACCTATTACCTTTTGGAAGGATTCACGAAAAAATAAAAGAACACTATGAGCAAAGAGTTGGGACAAGGTGTTCCAGAGTGTGTTCCCACAAGGCATTGTGGGCGAAAGGAAGGAAGTGTCCCACAGAAGAAAATATATTGGGGAGCATTACTGTCTCACCCTCAAGAAATACGTGAGCTCCATCCATGTAGGAGCCGCACCAACATCCTCCCCGTTTTGTCTCCAGTTCCCACCACAGTGCCTTGTGGGTTCTTGAAGAGTTAACTGTGGGTTTCTCAGAGCCTTTGACCTTGTTGCTGGCGTTGTGACTCATCAGAGAGGGCGGGGGTCAGCAACCTTGACCAGACTTACAGGGCTGTGCCACCACCCCTCCCCCGGGAACATTTCACTGGAGTCAGGAACCTTAAAATGCCCCCTGGAAAGTTCTAGCTTTGAGTAAGATAGAGAAGATCGACAACCTTCAGGATGGAATTGATCGGTGAAAGAGTCAAGTTTTTGTGGGTGTTGGATTGTAAGTGATACAGATTGGGAGGCAGGATGGAGGTCAGACTTCCATGTCTGTATCTGATTTGGGGCAAGAAGCTTGACCCCTAGAAGCCTCCGTTTGTTAATTTAGAAAATGAGGGCAGTAATTAGGTTTATCTGACTGGTGCTGGGAAAACAAATGACCCTTCGTCGCACTTAGGAAAGTGAAATAATGTGAGTAGAAGGCTTTCCCAGGCAAACACACCATTATCATCACCTTCATCAGCATCGTCATCATCACCGCTCTCCTCATAAAACCGGAAGTGATACAATCACTCCAGTTAGGGTGGGCGATGACGAGACACTGAAGTTAAAATGAATTCCTCCTTTCCTCCCTCCCTTCCACAGATCTTGGAGTGCTCATAATGTGCCAGGCGCTGTGCTCACTTCTGGGGGTGCCAGTGGGGGACACAGTCAAGCAAGGCCCCTTTCCTCACGGACCCAGGATTTCCTGTAATGTAATGTGTTTATCAAGGTCACTGTCTCTTGGAACATAAATTTAATTATACACAATATAGTTGAAGTTAATTGTTCAGAGGTCATATTAGAGACCGGTCCCCAAAGAGTCACTTTTTCTCTAAGAACCCAATCTCTTCTTACACAAACAAGTAAAGCAGGTTCATGGGTTGCATTTGAAAATAAGTAAAATTATGCTACCATTACTCGATGTGCTAAGTTACCCCGGAAAGTGGCGTCCCTTCCGACATGATCAGGGTAACTACCCCAGTTGCGGGGGTCAGATATACACCATGGCTGGTGTGGCTCAGCGGACTGAGCATCGTCCTGCAAACCAAAAGGTCGCTGGTTTGATTCCCAGTCAGGGCACATGCCTGGGTTGCAGGCCAGGTCCCCGGTAGGGGGCGCGTGAGAGGCAACCACACACTGATGCTTTTCTCCCTCCCCTCCCCTCTCTCTAAAAGTAAATAAATGCAATGTTAAAAAAAAATACAACACCCAGCTAAATTTGAATCGCAGATAAGGAACACTTTTTTAGTCTAAGTATATCCCAAATAGGGCATGGCCCATACTTATACTTTTTTTTTTAAGTTGTTCATTTGAAAGTCAGATTGAACGGGGCTTCCTGGCCGGTATTTCATCTGACTGCCCTAAACCGGGGGCCTGGTCGCCTGGTCACCTGGCGGGAGAAACACGGCTGCCTAGAGCGTGGCAGCATCTGAAGCCGTCTTTGTAGAGGGCGTGTTTTACGCCCTAGGAATAGAGGCCTTTGCTTCTGTTTTAAAGGGTTGATGGCTCTTCCAGCCTGATAGCCAAGTGTTTCCAAATAAAAGCCATTACTTAAGGCCTTGTATGGACGCAGCAGATACGCAGGGAGCGCCTTGTGATGCCCGCTGGGTCCTCCAGGTGAGAACTATCCGAGTGACCTGTACCCCGGGAGCCCCCGACTTGGCTAAACGCAGCACCACCACCCACCACCGCCGAGTGGCTCACTCGAGGTGCCCGCCTCCGCACTGGTTTTTCTCATTTCTCCAGGGCAAATACTAATTAATGGATACAATTCACAGCTGATTAGCTGTAGTTTCTTCAGTAATTACATTCGCGTACTAACTGTTCAGAAGAGGATTTCTAACCCAGTTCTTACTTCACTCGCAGCTTAATTTGTTTTTTGAATTGTTTAGGCCCTTAGTTTAATAGCCATTTTATTTTTCTTTGTTTGAGATGCTATTAGATAATAAGTGAGTTTAATCTTAAAAAAATACTCTCTGATAATGAGCTGTTGGCCTTCAATGGGTTTCTAACTCCCCAACAAAACCTACATTTAAATAACGTTAACGTGGAGATGCAGACAGTTGGCGGTTTGGGGAGCCAGGATTGGTGCGTGAGATACACATCGTGACCCAAGTTCTCGGAAATATTTATAAAGAACATGAGGAACAGAGACCTGAGATTTGAATTCTAAGATCATTAATTCATCAAGAGTTCCAAGACAGAGTCTGCTTTTTTCCTGGATAGTTTTAACTTTGGAGAAACACGGGGAGTGGGGGAGCGTGTTTGTGTGTGTTCGTTCCTGCGTGCATGTGTGTGCATGCGCATACCGTGTGTTTTGATTTCGAAGTCACGTTTAAACCACTCCATTGAGGCATGATGGACCTTCATAAAACTGCATATTCAATGTCTCCAACTTGATAATGTGTAGATAACTGTACGTTTGCTTTTGATATCACACGGCTTCCAAGAAACCAGATAGAGGCCTTTCTTAAGCACAGACAAATGCGTCTTTCAGAAACCCGTATAAAGATGCTTGTCCAAGTGCATCTGAGGGCTCATTGTGTGAGTGTGTGTGGAGGTGTCATTGTGCGGGGTGGGATTTTGCTTCCGTGGACCAACCCAGCGCTCTGGAACCATTAGAGTCTTTCGTGTAAACCCTGCTCTGTTCTTGGGTCCCTGACATGATAAAGTAAAGTGTAGTGTGTCAGTCCTGCTTCGTGCACAGGCTGAGAGCCCCCCCGGAAAGAAGCGGTGGTGGGTTAGTTGAGAGGATTTACATCTATGTTCTATTTAGTCTCCCTTCCTCTCCCCCTGCCCCCTGCCTCGGGAACATTGTGCCTTCTACTTGAAATAATCACTAGCTCTATTTATATTGGAGACTGGATATATACATTTCACCCTTTGGAGAGCAAAGCTCTGTGCTACTTAAATGCATTAAAGGAAGGAAATCATCCACCCCGTAAAAACGAGGGCATCCTTTTTACTATTGAAAAACTCGTGAAAATAATACAACTCCAGCTAATTTTGCTCGCAGACCCTTCCCGTCTTGCCAGACCGATAACAGAATGTTTAAAGCAACCCAATGTGCCTGCTCCTACCGTCCGAACCTGAAAAACGCATTTCTGCCCAAATCCAAGTTTAACATTTTGATAACAGGTCTCTGGAAGTAAAGAGCTTATGTCTGAAATGCTGATACAGTCTTATTTGTGATGGTATGAATGGCCTATTGTGTTAGGGAATTAAATAAAAATTGCTGTGTTCACGGGATGCCGCTTATTTTTTAAACCTCTTTGCACTTAATGGTACATTGAGAGATTAAATATCACTATTTTCAGCAGCTCTGATGGATATAGATATCGTTTTAAACTCTGGAGATTTAAAAAAATGTTCTTTAGTCTTATTATTTATTTATATTCACGCCACACCCCATTCACTAGAAAATAGAATTTGAGTCCTGGGAATTGAATTCTGTTCCCTTTAATTCACATCTTAACCTACCCGCACTTGCGACATCTGTTCTGGAAAAGTAAGCTATGAAATCGCAACATGCTTTAAAAAATGTGTCAAGGTGATTTGGGGAGGGGGGAACCCTTTTCTTTCCAACCCCTGAGAAATGGCGGCCCCATAAACAACGCACGCTCGCGGCCAGTTGGCCAAATGTGTGCAGTCACCTCTCTTCGCTCCTCGTCTTGATGAGAAACAGCACTCTTTTCTGGAATGATCCAGTTCGCCCAATGCAGCCATGCTTGATTTTTCTGAGAGAACCAGCCGACAGGAGAGGATGGCGCTTTGAAACTGCCGCCGGTCCCCTTGGCTCTGAGCGAAGCCACTCTCGCACCTCCCAACGGCAGCATTGTCCCCCAAATCCCACCCAGTACCGAGTAACCCCCACGGTCCACTACTCATTTGCATATTAACCTAAAACAATCTGTTTCCTTGCAGTTTGGAACCAACAATAACTACATGAATATGGCAGAGGCAAACAACGCTTTCTTTGCAGCCAGCGAGGTAGGTGTTGCCCTCAATGTGTCTGTTTGTGTTTTGCGGGTTATGTAGATCATTGAAAAGGCTCCGAGGGAAAAGCCACGTGCCGAATTTATCTTTCCCGTGTGTGGTGCGAGGCAAGCACTTAGGAGGGGAAATGAGAAAGACCTACTGGAAAGGAAAGTAGCCTGACATGCCCCCTCACCTGTCCAAAGCTGCAGCGAAGGTCAGCAGTTCCCACACCTCGCTCGATAAAAAGAAACACATATGCAAACAAAAGCAGTATGAGAGAGTATATAAAACCCATGCATCTGTACAAACTATGTTGGTACCCACACAGGTAAGTAGTTATTTTGGAAACCAGCTGGACGTAATTTTTAACAGGAAATATTTTAACTTCACGTAGCTCCGGGGATAGTTTCACTAAGTTGCCGCGATCTGGGCAACCACGTGGCAGAACCGCATTCCTGTTTCGTGGGTCTTGGGTGGGAGAGGTGTGAGATAAGTGTTTTGGTCTTTGTTAGCACCCACAGCCTAGCACAGGGCCTGGCATGCAGTAGGTGCTCAGTAAATGCTGATCGAATGAAGGAATGAATGGGTATGGCCATCGCCAGGAAAGCTGAGAGGATGCAGAGGCAGCGCCACGCTAGTTCTGGGTTTGTCTGCAATTTACTGGTGCCAGTGGAACACATACCTTCTTGTTTTTTACTGAATTACGCACTTACTGGCTTAGGGCTGTTGTCTATCTCACTGACTTACCCCCGAGTGCCCCCCGCCCCCGAAAAACCTCGATCTTGATTAGACCAAGGGAACGGTTTCTGGAAAATGGTAGACTCTGAGATTGAAGATCGTATTTATTTTTTTTAAGATTTTATTTATTCATTTTTAGAGAGAGGGGAAGAGAAGGAGAAAGAGAGGGAGAGAAATATCAATGTGTGGTTTTCTCTCTAGCGCCCCATATTGGGGACCTGGCCTGCAACCCCGGCATGTGCCTTGACTGGGAATCAAACTAGTGACCCTTTGGTTAGCAGCCCGTGCTCAATGCCCTGAGCTACACAAGTCAGGGCTGAGACTGAAGATTTTAAAACAAGAACAAACAGTGACACTAGTCCACTGGGCAGTTCCTATAATAATAAAAAGTCTTCCTTTCCTAAATACATTCGAATACAGGACACTGAACTAGCTTGACCTCAGAGAATGACAATCGTAATGGCTTCCTCAATGATCTTGATCCAAGGAAGGAAGCGAGTGATGTGAAAGAAATTAACCTTGAGAAATTATTAGAAAGTAGGGGGAATCCAGTATTAAGAGTATGTGTAGATTAATTCCTTTCCACAGTGACCGTCGACTGCCTAACCGAGGAGACAGCCCGGAGAAAGGGACGTGGCTGGCACGGGCTGCTGTGTTGTGTGTGATAATGAACAGGAACCCCATCTGTAAGGACAACGTGATGTTTCATTCTGGAGGATTTTTTTCCCTACATTTGAATCAAACATTGATGAAAGCTCCGCTGCCAGCAGCTGCTCGGAGACAATTTAATTCCAGCTGTGATAATTCACCGTGTCAGACATTGGCGGGTGTGTGTTGATACAACAGTTCTCCAGATTTGCATTTTTATCAAAAGGAACAAATGTTTTGAACATTTCGGTACAGATGGTATTTAACCATGTACACACTACTTTAACATGCTCAAGGTAAACACTGGGAAGTCAATATCTGTAAGAAGCAATCAGAGAAACTCTACATGACGAATCTGCCGTTGGTCCTGGGGCTCTGTGTGCAAAAGCCGGTGCCTTTTGTTTGTGCTGTGAGGCTGTTACGTACACGGTTATTATAATCTCAGAGAAGCAGTGTTTTTGTTTCGTTTTTCTCTGAGGCATGCTCAACATTGTATTTAATATATCACCTCTCTTTAAAAGTGGTTAAGGATTTTCGCATTTTCTTGACTCTGTACTGTAGTATAATTTTATTGTATGGTTTTATTAGGTTGGATATAGGTATATTAAATCCTAACTTAAAATTACTTTGTCTTTTTAAAAAAAAAGGATGCTCTCAGGACGTATTATATAAGATCTCCTCCCTCTCTCTGGTCCTTAACAAAAATTAAAGTGATAACCTCCTAATTTTGACTGCCTGGCGTAAGCTGTGTTTATGTTAGAGTTTAGAAGGCAATCTTATATAACGATTTCCCTGCACATCATTTTTGAACAAAAAAATAAAGCCCAAGTAAATGTTAATGCACTACATTCTAGCATGTGCCTAATTTCCCAATCACTGCATTAAAAGTACATTTATTTGTTTTTTAACATTTTAATGAGTGCAAACTAATTCAGGAAGACTTTAGGTTCGATGCAGTAAAGTCGAAATCGTGCCTGAAACCAATCCCCCTCACACAGATACCGCCCTGTAGATCACGCTGTGGGGACCGGCATCGTCGGAGTTTTGAAATTCACACGTTTGCTTCGTGTCTTCTGTCTGTGTCATGCTTACCCTGACCATTTTTAAAGTACTTTAAATATTTATTGAAATAATATTTCAAGTGTTAATTACAGTGGTAATGAAAACAGCCAAATGCCACATATCAAGAATGAGTGTTTATCCGTATTGTTAATGTGATATGTTAGATTTCATTAAGCAGTAATGGGGTAGCAAATGAGTCACAAATTACAGCTGCATCTGTTACTAGACCGAATTAGTGCCAAAATAACAGCAAACGCAGCCACGGGGTTACGTTCATTAGCCAACCGCGCTTGCCGCCAGAGCCTCCCTTTGTGTTTGGGAACTCGGGGTGCCGTCGTAAGAAAGCCGCACCTTTGGGGGCTCATCACTAGAATAAAGATGTCAGAAGATCTAATATCTCTTTCCAGCTTTCACATGTGGTTACCCTGCTGTCATGGCTTCCGTATATTGAGTCTGCTAAGGACCTGAAGGTGTTCAATTGCCCATCGTGGCTTATGACCTTTTGTGTCCGGTGAGATAAAACAGTGACAGAGGACAGGGTCCGCATGTGGGAGATGCGTCCTCTCCCTTCAGTGCGTTTCTGTTTTCTCTCAAGTGCTCGGTCAATGATATCACCAGGTCATGGTTTGAATAATGAAGATTTTCAGCTCTAAATTAGTTCTCTTAACCAATTACAGCAGATTCAAATGATCTTGCACCAATTCATTCTTCAAAAATGTTATTACTAATGCATGAACTGTAAATTTGACCCTCCGAGCTAAGAATAAAAAATATGAGTGCCCCGCCCCAAACTCCTCACTCTACCAAAAATAATATTGTAGACCTTGACCACCCCCACCGCCAAATCCAAGTTCTAATTTAAGAAAGGTGGTTGGCGGAGTGGAGCAGAAAGTCCTGATTGACATCACAAAGCCATACTTCATAACACTATCTTTAAGAATCCGAGGGGCAATAAAAGAAGCAGTGCTTTATTTACTCTTAGGTCTCTAGAAATAAAATAACACTTGTCCAGGTGAGCCACCTCAGTGGAGTTCAAATGCATCCCTCAGTATATCTCTTGTGTTCCTCCTCCAGGTCGTATTTAGAAGTTGCAGGCTGGCAGCAAATGTTTGATAAATACATATCAAAACCTTCATGTAAAAGGAAGTAACTCTCCTTATAGTTTACATGAAAGCACTGGAACCTTTTAATAGATGTCTGATGATGGTCCTTGTAGAAAATGTTGCGTTACACACAGGAACAATTTCCGCAGAAGCATTCCTTGCGCTTGGGAATATGTCAATAAGGAAATGGAAAAAGCGAACCACGAACTGAATATGACGAGTGTTATATGTTGTGACAGCAAGTAATACGTGTAATGCTCACCTCTGCGTTACTGTGTGCGCGCGCCGCAGAAGCGCCAGCATTTTATGAAGCATGTGGGTAATGCGAGCGGTGTGAGCTGTTCCACTAACATATCAATAAAGTGGCAATTTGTTATATAGCCAAATCTAATGTCGCTGCCGCTCCAACTAACAACAAAGACAGATGTTGCTAATTAAGTCCGCATTAAAAAACTATTAATACTGATACGCCTTTAAAACCATATGATAATGAGACTTAAATCTTTAATCAGAATGATCGGCAAAACTTTATACGTGGCAATCTGTGTTTAAGATGTTTTCATCGGAGAGATAAATATTTGGCCTGGCTGTGTAGTGTTTCCACGCAAGATCTCTTTCCCTCCAGGGAAAAGCACGAGACGGGGGTGGAGCGCGAAAATTATCTGTGTTTTGTTTCCTTTCAGCAGACGTTCCACACGCCCAGCCTCGGGGACGAGGAGTTTGAGATCCCGCCCATCACGCCTCCTCCGGAGTCGGACCCCGCCCTGGGCATTCCGGACGTGCTCCTCCCCTTTCAAGGGCTCAGCGACGCCTTGCCCTCCCAGGGCAGTGAGTTCACACCCCAGTTTCCCCCCCAGAGCCTGGATCTTCCGTCCATTACAATCTCCAGAAACCTGGTGGACCAGGACGGCGCGTTCCACAGCAGTGGGTTGCACATGGTAGGCGGCAAGCGGCGTGCTTGAGCGTTTTTCTGTCTGTCCTTGGTACGTCTCAGGCTAAAGAGCTGAGGGTTCCCGTTCTGGTTCTGGCGCGTGCTGCGGCCTGTCTGCCGGGGCGCGCGCGGATGGCTCCTCCTGGTGCCGCGCACACCCGGGGGCCGGATCGACCCCTGGTGTTGGACGAGAGGGCGTTGGGTTGGTTGCCGGTCCCATGGAAGAGGATGACCCAACTAGATCTTTCCGATCGGAAATGGTTTTTCAAAAGGTCAGATTCATGGGTTTGGCAGCACCCAACCTTCCCTTGCCTTTGGTTCAAAAAGCGGTGTCCTGGAGTGGAAAGGTGAGCTAGGCGAGAGTTTAGAAATGGTTGCCCTTATCAGGGGCCTAGGCGTATCGCATTGGGTGGGTTATAACTTGATGTTTCAGATGCACAATATGCTCCTACCTCAAATGAAACATCAAACTCTGATAGAGAGAAGAGGAGAAGAATAATCACTTAACAACCAGCAGAGGAAAATACAGATTCAGTTATTGTGTGAAATATACCTAATTGTGTTATTTATTGTCGCAAACATTGAATAAGGCACTCCAGAGAGCCGGGGTTACTAATGCAATCATTTTGGTTCTGTTTTTCGTAGTGAGCAATTATAGTCGGCAAGCACCAGAGTAAATCTGCTTAAGTATTTTAACTCTTCTGCTGGGATTTTTTGTTTTGTGTTTCACTATAGTGGAGAAAGCATTTGTGTCTGTCCAGGTGAGATACCGAGCAGAGATTTTTAAAACAAGATCAATAGTGTGTAAGACTTTTTTTTTTAACCCCAGTAAAATGAAACAGATGTGTTGGCATAACAAAAAACAAATCCCATTGCTTGTTTACATATTTCTCTGCACATTAGGACCACGCCAGGGCCGTCTACCGGTTTCATTGTTAATTCCCCCGATAACAGTAGACAATTGCAAAATATGTAGTGGATTAGCGAGCCGAGATTGCAGCGTGCTCTCTGAAATATAAGATTACTTTCCCAAATAGGATTGCGGCAACATAATTTTCTTTGCCTGTGATCTTTTGTGTTTGAGCTGAACATCAGGGATTTTATTTTTACTTTTTTGTGGGAAAAGAATGCAGCCAGCAGTCAGGAAAAGCCTTTAAGTATTCAGAGACGTTCCCCGCCATTGCAAATCATTGTTTCCCGTGGACTGTCTTACATTTTTGTCCCTTCGACACTAGAAAGGAGGATTCTGTCTCTCTTCCTCTCCAATCCATCTTGCAATGTTGTGCCTGAAAAAGAATAAAAATAAAAAGGGGTGTTTAGTCACCAAGAGAGTTACAGGGTTCACCACTGTTCACAGATGCTCAGCCGGGCTCATTAATGTTGCAGAAATAGTTAAAAGACCTTATAATACGTGCTAAAGTGTGTACTTTATTACGTTGGTAAATATTTATTAATAATATAAGAATCTGCCTTTAAGTTAAACATCTGATGAATTACTTTCCCTTAGAGCCATAAAACTGTTATTGCTGCTATAAAAAAGTGTAAAGAAGGCATTTTGACTATGAAATTTCATTTCATGGTCAATTGAATTTACTACACTGGAAAGAACCGAAGATGGAATCATAAAATAATTATGATATTCACATACACTTAAAGAACAATGCTTTCATGGACTGGCATTAGGAGAGAGGACTCAATTTTTAATGCTGCTTTTATAATGTATTGCTAATCACTACAGCAGTTGAATTATTTCATTGATTTTTAAAAGTATAAGTACATTAGCTAAGGGCAGGCTGTTGTCCGGGTACTTCCCTGGACCTCATCACATTTATTGGTGCCTTTCTAAAGTTTTGCTGAACCTGAATGATATTTATTTTGGCTTGAAACAAACTAATCTCGTTGAAAATTCTAGTCGAATTTCACCTTGAAGAAATGTCATGGGGTTTTAAATCACAAATGTTGGGAAAAATAAAACGTACCAGGACAGAATGATGATGAATACAATGTGTCGTTGGCTTTGTTCTCTGTACTACTTGACATGTTCACCTATAAACTTGAATTCAGAATCGCCAGAGGCCTGGTTAAAAATAGGCTGTGTCAAGGTTCTCGTCCGGCTCCCTCCGGGTACCGAGTCAGCTGGCTCCGTCCTAATGCACCCCGGCAGCTCCTCCGAGATTTCCCTCAGGAAGGTCACCAGACAAATAACAAATAATACTTTATACCTCATGCATTCGGCTTCCCCCTGTGCATGGATATTTCGTACCTTCTGCAAGTAAGAAGTTGTATTATCCAAATGAATATGGCTGTCTGTTGAGGATTGCTATGGTGAATTAAGACTATCACACAAGAAAAGGCAGCTTGTTTGTGTTGTATTAAACCAGCTTTTCTTCAGAGCCTCTTGGTTTTCCTTTAGGAAGAGTGACAGCTTGTCACGTTGCTGATTAGCTGCATTTTTGTTGGCCACAAGCGCAACATGTTTATCTTCCTTAAATGTATGCCATTATATTTAAAAACAGAGCGGGAGCAAAAAGGGGGATTAAAACGAGTCGAATGCAACAGACCCACAGATACAGAGACCGGACTGACAGCTGTCAGCGGGGAGGGGGCTGGAGGGCTCGGTGAGAAAGGTGAAGGGATTAAGCAGAAAAAAACCCCAAAACTCCTGGACACAGACAACAGTGTGGTGATTATCAGAGGGAAAGGGGGTGCATGTGGGGGCAGGCAGGAGAGGATAAGGGGGGGAAGTGGTGATGAAGGAGACTTGGGGTGGTGAACAAAATATAGTATACATGCGATATAGTATAGAATCATACCTATATAATTTGATTAACCAGTGTCACCCCCAAAATTCAATATAAATTAAAAAAATAAAATACAGTAAAATAAAAATATTAAGACAAAACTATAAAAAACGAGTCCAAAACGTGATTAGTATTCACATCTCAAAATAGGCACATCATACTCTGGTATTCAAAAAGGACTTGTTGGAGGGCTGCAAGTCGACACATTGGTGACTTAAAAGAAAACCTGTGTTTGCTTGTCGTGGAAATGTGAACTGGAAAGCAGTGTGTGGTCGGCCAGTAGAGATCAAGAGTATATCTTGGTTAAAAAATTCCTTACCTCTGTGCATTATTGTCAGTTCAGTTGATCATCTGGAAATTATCGTAATCTGCAAAAGATTGCAATCCGAACAATCTACAACAGGCACGCCGGAGGTTTTTTTTTTTTTTTTTTTAACACCTCTCTATAATCTGCCCAGCCTGCTGAGTAGCATTGACATCAGTAGTACATCAATTTCAGAAAGTGGATTATTTTTACTAGACAGCTATTGTGACATATTGGGTCAGTCATAAATGAAAGATATTCATGCAAGCATGCAATACTTGTAATGAAGTCTCACTCTGACCTTCTGTATGATTGATTCTGTAATTTAGTTTTCTCAGGCAGTGCCTGAAATGAAATGAAATCATGTTGAACAAGTTTTGAATACCCACAGTGCACCAGGAGAAGAAAAATCTACAGCCCTAGAGGCTTGAGAGAGAGCGGCTGAACGATTTATCTCTATGCTATTATAGCCTTTGCCAGCATTCAACATTCTTTTTTTTTTCCTTCCCTTATTTGGCTTAAGTACTTAATTCTGCAGGTAGCTGTAAATGGGAAAATAAAATGCTGTTCAGATTTAAAATGACAGGACAGCAGTATGTGCAGGGGACTGATAAAATATCTTGAATAGAACTGACCTTTCATGTAGCTGAAAGTTACTGGGGGATTCATCCTCATAATTACCATATAGATTATTTTTATTTCTTTCCTGCAATGAAACATTTCAGAGAGCAGTAGTGCTGATTGAATGAAAATTGAACTTGTTAACATTCTTTTCAGCTTAGCCTGTTGTACATAACAGAAGGTTAGCTTTGATGAATTTCAAAATTTTCTTTGATAGCCGAGAAACAGACAGTAAAATAATTGTCTCTAGTCTGATATTTTGTGTGCGCCCCCAAAAGAGAATTTATAAAACACACTGATAATTCACGCACTTTTTCTTCGCACATTGTAGGTTGTGTTTGGAAGACTCACTTTCTGTTTGATACTGTTTTGGATTTCATTGTGATTGCACGCGTGTACGGAAAAAGCCATACAGCTGCTCTCGTAATATCAGACGTAGTATTAGAACATTGAAAACGATGGAGGTGAGGGAGGGATATTCGAGTACGGTCATCTTTGCACCTGTTACATAAAGAGAAAGAGAGAGAAGGGTCCCACAGATGATAAGTGGAGAATAAAACTCTAAGCTTTTAAAACATTCATAAGACACTTAGGTTGTAATCTAAACAGGTATCATTTCTGACGATCAGAAGAAAATAGAAATATATAAAAACAAGGCATCTAAAATATCAGGCTTAGGTTAGAAATTTTCGTTTTTCATAAAATCATTGGGTGCAGCTCTCCTTTTGAAGGCGAATTCTTTTTGTTTTGACAAAATGACTAGCATGCCACTTTTATACTAAAAATGTTGCTTTAAGAGAAATAGCAGACTTTCAATTAATACCTTGTTTTAGTAATGTTGCTTAATGTGTTACAGATAAAACAGTTATTTCATGGGTCATTAATGTGTTTAATGCGTGGAACGTTCTATTAAAACAAGCCCTTATTATTATGAACATGTTTGCTGCCTCCGCCAGTCGAGTCTGCAGACTGAGTCCCATACGGTGGTCCCTTAGCCGTTGGGGGCACCTCCAGTCTCATGCAGATGGAATGACTACTTCAGTCATGTTCATCTGTGGTCGAGTTATGATCAAAATAGCTTTATTATAAGTGAACAGTAGAAAAGGCATGACTGACATAAGCAAACAACTCAGCGTAGATGGACTAGGACCTATCCGTTCAGAGTCTAAATTATAAAATTGAAAAATAGGGGCAAAGATATTTACTGAGTACCTACTAAGTGCTATAAATTGTTTTTCGAATAATTAGAGACTGATTATGCTATGTATACCATTTTTTAATTTTTAAAAATATTTTAAATATTTACTGATTTTAGAGAGGAAGGGGGAGGGAGCGAGACAGACAGACACATTGATATAATGTTCCAATTATTTATGCTTTCATTGGTGATTCTTGTATGTGCCCTGACTGGGGATCGAACCTGCAACCTTGGCATATCAGGATGATGCTCTAACCAATTGAGCTATTTGGCCAGGGCCTAAAATTGTTTTCTTGATTACCAGCGTGTCTTTCACGTACTACAAAAAGTGAAAGAATCTGATGACTACTTTAGAAGCCCAGGCCACAGACATTTGTACAAGGTACCTTTTAAAGAAAAAAAAATCCTTACCTGAGGATACATTTATTGATTTGAGAGAGAGAGAGAGACATTCAGTGGTTGCTGCCTACCCCCTACCTCCCACCCCACCACCAGGTACGCACCATGTCTGCGAATCAAACCCAAAACATTTGGGTGTACAGCATGATGCTCCCGCCAACTGAGCCACTCGGCCAGGGCCCAAGCTATGTTCCTTCTTTCACTATAGACCAAATAACCTTCTACCATATATAGCTTGAAATAAGTATTCTTCATTCTTGGCCTGCTGACCCTGGACACACGAGTGCTGTCTTTAAGGCTGAGTTAACCTAGGGCCATCGGTTAGAGCGGGAGTGCGCTCCAGAGTCCCGTGAAACCCAATTAGCTGTTGGGAAGTGGCACGTGATGACTTGCTTGATGTACAGCATCCAAGGACGAGGGCTGTGAGGAAGTCATGCTATGATTTATTTCCCCGTATCTCGTTTTTACCACGCAGCCTGCAGTTATCTGCTGTACCGTAGCGTCGCCGGTGCTCCCTGGCGGTTCAGGGACGGGAGAGGCGCCATTTGATGTCCCTCAGATTCCCGACTAAAACGGGTGTGGTGGCTCCAGCGTTCCTTCAGAGGGATGAGAGTCACTCCGCACCTTTGTCCCGTTTTCTTTGGTTCACAGCACTTGTCACCCTGCGGAATGGGCCCCTCTGCCTGCCCTGTCCCTGTCCCATCTCGCCCGCCGCTGTCGTCCTTGGGGCCGTACGAGTGCCTGGGCTGGAAAACACTGGGCTCTCAGTAAATGTTTCATTGGTCGGATCCGTGAATGAATGCAAGGGCAATGGAAAGAGTGTTTAATTTGTTACGAAGAGCATACCTTGACTGCTGAACGAAGCCGGAGGGGCAGGGCTTTCGAGTATAAACAGCTGTAAAAATGGAACTCCTCTTTATGAAATTTTAATTTAGGACCGAAGAAAATCATAAGCATGGGGCTGGCTTCTTGTTAAAACAAAGGAGTTACAGGGTATATGAGTAAAATGCCGCTAAGCGTTTTATGATAAACTCTTGACAATTTTATTTTGCTAAGAAACTATTAATTAACTTTTGGGAGGACTGTTTTTCATAAAATGTCCGTGTGTAGGTATGCTTGATTACAACCCTGAGAGTAGTTATTAAGTGAAAATGATCTATTTTGGTGCAGATATTTTGATGAGGGTGCACTTCGTGGTATGTGGGTCTGTAATTACCATTGGTGCCCATTCGGCATAGCTGTTTGCTTCAAGGTCTGTTGGGGTTAGGAATACAGTACTTTTCGTGTAACTAGTGTTGTTGTTAATTTGGAAATAAAATTTTAACCTTGCTATTGGACAGAACTGAATAATTAAGCATAAAATTACTGACTTGATGTGCATATTTGTAGTCCTCTGGTATTATTAATAGAAAGCATTTTATTTTTACTGATAATTGTCTAATTACTTCATTTCTTAAGAGGTATTGATTTAAAAACTAGCACAGTGTAAATGTATTTAGTCACACTCTAATATGTTTATTTGCTTCTTAATTAGATATTATCTTCTATTATGAAAACCTAACATTGGATCATTATTTGTAAAAGTATGTGGAACGTACATTAAAACACATTTGTGTATTAGATTTTAAACATTTTTTATAATGACATCAACCCAGACGGAAGTAAGCACCATTGTAATGAGCAAAAATAGATGATACAGAATAATGATGGGTGATATTTAAAACTAAATAAATACATTCGAAAGCCTGTATCTTGCATGAAGTACAGGGGTTGCCAGTGGTGGGAGGGAGTACTGCATGGAGGCGGTGGCCTGAAAGAATGAGTGAGAAAGAATTGACTATATACAGGAGGCTGCGTTTTCTTGGTTTAGGAAATAGGGGCAAACTGTACCCATTCCCCCTCACCCCCAGGCTCCCCATATCTCATACAAAGTGTGGACACAGCAGTACCACTGTGACTGACACCAGTAAGGACTGTCTTCACCTTTTGGTTCTCTTTCAGCCTTGATGAAGTCAAGGAGGAAGCATCAATGTGGGGCTGATCAGACCTTCACATCCCTCTTTTGTTCTTTTTAAATAAGAAAAAGTGCCCTGGCTGGTATAGCTCAGTGGATTGAGTGCAGGCTGCGAACCAAAGGGTCACTGGTTCGATTCCTAGTCTGGGCACATGCCTGGGCAAAGGCCAGGTTCCCAGTATGGGATGCGGGAGAGGCAACCACACATTGAAATTTCTCTCCTTCTGTTCCCCTCTCTCTAAAAATGAATAAATAAAATCTTAAAATAGTAATAATAATAATAAATACAAAGCAAACTCCAGCCCAGTGCCTAGGGCAGGACCTTGTATTTAAGGATATTATTTTCCCCTTGATATTTCTTTGACCTCCCATCGATCACTGGTGGTTTTTATTTATGCTAGTGAGCTAAAGTTTCCTTTTGAATATAGAATGATTCCGGCTTGAACAGTTCACTCACATGATTGATGTTCAGTAATAGACTGGGTTCTGGGTGATTTAAGAAAACGAAGGACCACTATCAGAAGTCTCCATCCTTTGGTTTCCTGTTCAAAAAAAAAAGAGAGACAGAGAGGGGCTCTTTCATCAGGTGGAGAGAGAAGCAAGCCTCAGCTGAACACCCCCCCACCCCCCACCAAGCAACGCACAAACCATCAGGGCCGTGTTGGATTGTACTCGTGGGCAAATAGAAGGCAGTGAATGCACTTCTTATTAGCAGTGCACGACCTTCCACGCTGATGACCTTCTCTGACTGCAAATGTTAATCCTTGGGTGCCCTTCAGAACGTAGGTTGAGATGTTAGGCTATGCATCTATGTTTGCATGTGCACTTGTATTATTTATATATAAATCCAGTTGTGTACCGTTGATTGAGTTGGGTTGCCCACGAGTTCTGGTCAATGTTGATTGGAACCAGTGTCTGCACTGGATAGAGACCAAGCCTGTCAGCCTTCAGAGGCAGCCTTCAACACTGAATGAAACCCAGACTTCCTGGGACGGGCGGCAGGCCCGTCGCTGGTGGCCATTACTTGTCTCTCCAGCGCCATAGGCAGTCTTGCTTTCTGGGGCCCTGTAGCACTGGGCTCCGGTCTGTCGCCCATGGCGTACTTCCTTATCCCCGGGCCTTCCTGCACGGTCTTCTCTGCCTCGGAGGCTCTTCCCTCTTTTCTGGCTTTGTTAGCTTCTGTCCCTTTACCCCTTAGCTCAGTGGGTCACCTCCTTGGGGTAGCACCCCCCCGACTTCCCTACTGTGTGCGGTCTGGCCCATTGCCACCTCTCCAACCCCACTGCCTTTTAGTCTTCACCTTGCCTACCCTGCTCCCAGCGCTACTGGCCTCCCTCCGTTTCTCCCACCTCAGACTTTGCACCTGCTGTGCCCTCCACCTGGAATGCGCCCCTCCTCTCACGGCTGGCCCCTCCTCCTCATGATTGGCCCCTCCTCCTCATGGTTGGCCCCTCCTCCTCATGATTGGCCCCTCCTTCTCATGATTGGCCCCTTCTCCTCATGACTGGCCCCTCCTCCTCATGATTGGCCCCTCCTCCTCATGACTGGCTCCTCCTCATCCTTTAGATAGCAGCTCAAATGTCATCTCTGAGAAAGCTTCGTATCTACTTTTGAATAACCTATTTATTTTCTTCTCAGTATTTGTCACCGTTTGAATCTTGTTCATACACGTGTTTCCCATGGATGCAGACGAGATACAGGCTTTGGGCGTGTTCTCCCCTTCTTACTCCCCCTTTACCCTCGGAAGATGGTTTCCTTTGCATTTGTCCGGTGAACTAGTTCACAAGGGAGGGAAAGTTCCCTGTCCCCCAGGAGACACATGCCACTGTCAGGACACACTGTGGTTGTCACAACCTGGTGTGGGAGGGGAGGCGCCTGGCATCCAGCAGACAGAGGTCAGAGGTGCTAACGAAGCCCCTCCCCCAACAAAGAATTATCCAGACCAAAATGTCAGTACTGTGGCCCTCGAGAAACTCTTACCTGATATCATCAGTCAGAGGACAGAGTAAGACCAGGAGGAGAGGAGGGGGTGTTCCCAAGCGATGAATTTAGAAAATGATGCACTTGAACCTACGTATTGAAGCGTAATTGTGCAAGGGGTCAACAAAGCTACCAGCATCCGACCCTTGTTGGATAGGACGGCGGCAACCTCTCAGTAACTCACCGGTGGCTTTGCCTTTCAGTGATCGCTGGTAATGTTTCAAGATTCCGTTTTAATAACTTACGTTTTCTTACGTTGTATCCTAAGAATGGATGAACCTATGCTACACATTTCCTTATCATGTAATTACTAGTAGAAGAAACCGTGAGCTGTTTCGAAGGAATATGTATGAGTTATTCTTGCCTTCACATTGTCAGAGTCAATGTAGTAGTCCATTCTAAATTACGGTGAGTTGGAGTAATGTTACAAGAATGACAAGGTAATTTTCAAAGATAGGAGCATCGATATATTGGGTCCTGTCGCCTGGCACATAGTAGGTGCACGATAAATGTCTTTAAACAGAGCCGACATCTTTCTCTTTTTAACTAGAGATCCTAAGATCAAAGGAGACATCTCTTAAAGGTTCCTTTTTTGTGGAAAATGATGGGCCCTGTTCAGGACTACCAAATTCCCCAAGGCTGTTGGGAATAGTCGGTTATCTGTCCTAAAGGAACTTGAATCTTTGAAGAGACATTTTCCCGGGATCCACCTGAAGCACTCTGGGTGTGGAGTGAGTCACCCCAGCGTCTGTACGTGCCGGGTTCATAGGCATTAGGGCCAGGAGAACAAAGTAACGGCTCTGTTAATGAGAACCCTGTGTGAACCATAGTTGCATATTCCTATGGCCAGGCTGGTTCACCAGTGTGTTCTTACATAGTCAGAACTAAATACTTAATGCAAATGTACTCTGGAAATTGTAGATATTTTAAAACATTTACATTTTTAAAAGCCTGAAAGGACTTTTAAAGAGCACTTTCCAAGATGGATATGGAGAGTAAAAAGAAAGAATGCGATAGCTTAATGCCCAGGAGTTGGGGGGTAGAAGTGACGTGAGCAAGCAAAGGGGGACTTGCAAAGAATGTGGAAGAGTGGACAGACAGCTCACGTGTTTTGAAGAGAAATAGCTGAATGTGCCATAGAATGCTAACAAAAATTAGGGCAAACGGAAAATGTAAAACCCACTTTTGCGGTGTGAGTCTGTGGTGGGACGTGTACCAGTGGAATGTAATATTTTAAGAACAGAGGGAGAGAGTGTTGTCAGTGAGAAAAGGAGAGGGGGATTGTTCTGATATGGGTGAGTCATTTCTCTAGGGTTCCACGGGACATTGAAAACTCAGAGATTACTAAGAAATGGGATATTTACATTTTTATTATTCAACCCTAGCCATTAGCTGCAGATAGTTATAACTACCTGTAGGTTTCCATTTTAGATTTTTCCAGATTATTTTAGTTTATGTATTTTGCTTTGTGTTTTTGTAAATGGAAAAATTCAAGATGCTCCCCCTCCTTCCTCCTCCAGCCCTACTCCTCATAATGTGACCATTGCTATAATGTGATACACGCGTTTTCCTTACTAAACAAAGAGGGTCTGTACTCTAAACATTTTGCAACTTGCCTTTCACTTAGTGTCTCTGGGCTATCAGTCCAGTCGGTGGTTCTCTATTAAGAGCAGTTTTGCCCCACCCTCGGTGAGGGTGGCGCTGTTTTCATGGCTGGAGGGAGAGGGGGGAAGTTGCTATCAGGAAGGTAGAGGCCAGCCAGGTTTCCTACAAAGGGCGTAGATGCAAAGGACAGCCCCCGTGACAAAGACGTCTCTGGTCAGATAGGTTAAGAGTCAAGGTTAAGCGTCAAGAGTCAAGCCGTTGAACCCCGCTCTAGGTCAATACCTGTAAATCTAATTCATTATTTCAAAAAGCTTCCTGATGCTCTGTAGCGTGGTAGATCATAATCATTCAACTGGTTTCCTGTTGACAGCTATGGGTTTTTACTTAGTGGCATTTATGTGCTCAATATCATCAAACCAAACGTCCCAACTTAGTTATTTACAGTTCATCTGTTTCTTTAAAGGGCACAACCCAGCCTTCTCAGGAAGACTCAAAAGGGGACCAGTTAGGAATCCATAGGCTTGCGTACAAAATTAGATTCTGGGTCACTGTGAGTCAGGAGAATTTGGTTTCAATACAATCACAGACTCCCTTTAAATGACAAGCCTTAAAGTAAGTCGTTTGAAAAGTATGTCTTCATTTTTTGATTCTTTGGAGTTAAAAAAGAAAAATAAAAAGAAACAGCAACTCCAAAGCCTTTCAGACGACTGCCAAAAACAGAAGGCTGGAGCTTTCCGAGAAGTGAATGCTGATGATCCGGCCTCCTCTACATATTTCTCTCTTTTTTTTGAAGATTTTATTTATTTATTTTTAGAGAGAGAGGGAGAGAACCATCAATGTGTGGTTGCCTCTCGCACACCCCCTACTGGGCACCTGGCCTGCAACCCAGGCATGTGCCTGACTGGGAATCGAACCAGCAACCCTTTGGTTCCCAGGCCAACATTCAATGCACTGAGCCACTCCAGCCAAGGCCTCTTTATACATATTTCTAAAAATCCATTAGTTCATTCAATCATGGTGGGTTGAACAAAAAAAAAAAAAAGCAGGTTTAAGATGAAAACCAGGACTTCCCAATCCTAAAGACATTGAACAATTTCCATGTGCTGTGGACACTGTCATGCAGAATGGGAGGGACGCTCTGGGTCCCCGCAGAGGGGCGAGCACAGGGGGTGCCCCAAGCCAACAGCCGGAGCTGTGCACCTGCCCAGCCCCAGGGCAGAGGCCTCCCGGGAGGGGTAAGATAGAGCGAGGGTCTCCCCTCGCAGAGCTGGGTCAGGACTAGAGCTGTGAGTGGTGGGGACCGCAAGCTGCCGGTGAGCCCGAGGGTCGGGCCTCTGCTTGCTTCACCCCCTCCCGTCATCGCTTCCTCAATAAGAAGCAAGAGTGGGAAGTTTCTCCTTCCTTTGCTAATTGTCTTTTTAAGCTGTTTTTCTAAAAGTCATCCAGGGACACTTCTATAGTGAAATAGACTAGGCCGGATAATTGGGGCTTTGTGCTTTTGACCTTTCACCTTTTGGGCATGAGTCCTGATAGTTAATAAATTAATAGATCACAGTCCTGACATAGGTCAGACCTGTCAAAGTCACAACAGGTTAAATCCGTCTGAGGGACTGTGAACATCAGAAGTTCACTGATGTATTTAAATTGAGGTATAATTGACCTATCATTAATAGTTTCAGATGCACAACATAGGGATTCGATATTTGCACATATTATAAAATGATCACCACCGTGAGTCACTTTATGATACGTAAATGAGTCACTGAGACCACGCGCAGTTACACATGTTTTTCTGCGATGAGCACTGGTAAGGTCCACTCTCTCAGCGCCTTTGGAACACGCACTGCAGTGTGGCTAACTGGTTCCCGTGTTGTGCCTCGCATCCCCACGGCTTCTTTATTTTATAGTCGGAAGTTAGCACCTTTGCCCCCCTTCACCCGTTTCATTCCCTGGCATGCGGGGAACCTAAGGGAGTGTCCTCTGTTGCTTTTGCCTTTTTAGGACCAGAGCCACCCGCAGGTGTCCCAGTACCGCCAGGACCCCTCCTTGATCATGAGGTCCATCGTCCACATGACCGACGCGGCCCGCTCCGGGATCATGCCTCCCGCCCAGCTCACCACCATCAACCAGTCTCAGCTCAGCGCCCAGCTGGGCTTGAACTTGGGAGGGGCCAGTCTGCCCCACACGTCTCCCTCGCCTCCCGCGAGCAAGTCGGCGACGCCCTCCCCTTCCAGCTCCATCAACGAAGAGGATGGTGATGAATCCAGCAGAGTAAGTTCACTGCTAAGGACGGAGCCATCCAGAGAATTCGGGGCCGCCCCATGCTCGTGGCTTTGACCTTCATTCATGGTTTCATCTTCTTTCTCCTCATGGATTTGGAGTAGCATTTCAGTGTGTGATGATTAATGTTTTTTTCTTCCCTCTTCTGCTTATTTTCTGTGTAATGTGTATTCAACCAGAAACTGTGAGATCTGGCTTCTCCTGCTGAGGGTGAGGCGCTGAGTGAGTCATGTAACTCTGGTAGGCCCGACTCTCTGCACGTGCTCAGGGAGAGCCTGCGGTCGACCTGAACCCTGCACGCGCTCTGGGTCCAAGTTAATGCCACGTGGATGGGCTTCATCCGGTTAGCTGGCTGAGCTGCCGCCCCGTTTGACAGCCCGGCACCTTCGATGGCGTTTACCACTGATTAAGTTCTAACAGTCTTACATCTTTGCTTTGGGCATGGAAAAGCATCGATTATTTAGATATGCATAGTTCCAAAAACAACTTAGTGGCAGGCATGACTTTTCTGATTGCCTACAAAAGCGTTCCGTTTTATTAAAGTCATTTATTCTAGGTCCACAGCTGTTCATTCCTTCATTGTTAATTATGTGCTGTACACCTACTGTGTGCGGCATTGCGCTTGGTTCTGGTGGTGTGAAGACTTAGACGAGAGTTACTGCTCATGGCACTCCCCACTGGGGATGAAGAACGTGGTGACAAGGAGCTGCGGTCACTGAGTGGTGTAGTCGATGCATCTGGCATCCTGACATTCTGCTTGGGAGAGCGATCTTAGCACAACTTTATTGGGGAGGTGATATCTGAGTTAGGTCTAAGAGGATACATAAAAGTTTGTGAGGCAGAAGAGAGAGGCCGGCATCCTGGTAGACCAAGTGCTGGAAGTACAGTCGAATTTATGGGCATCGTGAACAGTGTGATATTGGGGAGGAAAGAGAGGGGTTGCAGAAAGAATGGCTGAAATGGACCGGCCGTTCTCCCGTTGGTAGTTGAGAGCTGATTAATTACTTCCATGATGGGATGGCCCAAGCAAATCTATGCTTTGGAACGGTAACTTTGGCTAGGTGTGGAATGCATACGGGGGGAGGGACCCGAGAAAAGGAGCCCAGTGAGAAGATGCTTTTTATGAAGTGTTTCATTTTAGCAAAGGAAGGAGCAGACAGGAGGTGCCAGATTAGTGAGACGTTCAAGAGGGAGAAGCATCAAGGTTTGGTGACCCACTGGAGTTGGAAGGAAGTGGAAGATACATTGGCTTTAGTGCGAGAGCCGACATGAGGACCAGTAAATGAGAGGATCACCCCCGAAACACAGGAACGTTATTTTTCCCCATTGAGAAGAGTTTGGCACGGGTTGCATTTGAGATGCTTATATTTGAGTCGAGAACTCAGTTCATTGTAAGTGGAACTGTAGACTTGGGACCAGGAGCACGTAAATGTGAAGACGTGGGAATAGTCACAGTTTCTCAGAGTGTCCAAGGAGCAAGTCAAGGCCAGATCCCTGAGCGTCATTTATTTATTTCGAGTAGTAAATGGAAGAAGAGAAGCTGGAGAAGCCCGAGAGGAGGAAGAGAGGAGGGGAGGGGAGAGTCAGGTCACAAGGATTTATTTCCAGCGGGGTTTGCTGGTGGATCGCATCCTCTCAGCCCCCCATTGGACCCGGGGCAGGCAGATGCCCGCACGGTCCCTGCTCACTGAGGACTTGAGTGAAGTAGGTCAAAAGTACTGATGAAAGAAACGCAAGGGGTGTCAAGGCACCGCTAAGTCACAAATGGTCATTATGCAGTTCAGATGGACAGCTTTCACTTCACTCACATTTCCACTGGCTTTAACCCTGACCTTGGTGCCAGTCTGAAATTGTCTCATCTCCAGGGAAATTTTTCTGCAACTCCTAAGCTTGCTCCATTTTAAACCAGGGTCTGGGGTTTAGGTAAAGACAAGGAGCCCGGTTTATCTTTGCGGCAGCTTCGCTGAGAAAGGAAGATTAACTTTACCGTTGATTGTGTCTCTTTGGGGGGACAGTGATTTCTTCACCTTTCCCAACCCTTTTGAGCCAACTGCAAAAAAGTTTCTTTAGGAGAGTTAATTCTGAGCTTTTATTTTAACTGTGAGACTCTTCATTTCTGGTTTGTTCTTAAAAGGTAATGACAATTAGGGCAAGTGAAGCTTATCCAAGAAAGACACTGCAAGTTGTTGATATTTGAATGTCATTTTACAGCGAATGAAGTTGAACTTGTCTTATTTGGAAAAAGCTGCCCTGGAAATTACTTTCATCTTGCCATTGGTCAGAGTGTTACTGTTGGGGCAAATAGTGCCCCATTTTTTTTCCAGGAAAACAATACAGATGTTTGACTCAATCAGAAAAATCTGTGTGTGTGTATATATATATTTTATCTTGTGACTCAAGTAATATATTTGCATTGAAGGAAAACTGGGCGTCAACTGAAGCTCTGTCTAAAAGGCAGCTGCCTCCTTTGCAAGTTCAGATTCGGTAACTGGAGTCAGACAAGTCTCCTTATTCTGAGAATTTACATAAAAAGGCTGTGAGGCTGTAACATTTTATTGAGTCGTGTGAGTTATCACAGATGGCATTTTGGAAGAAAGGTGAAGTGGGACTTACCCCCATCTGAAGTATGTGAAGTAATTGTATATGATGGAACCCCCCCAAAACCTGGAATTTATTTATAAAACATTGTATATTTATTCTCGCATATTTAAACTTGAGTCGCTTTCAAAGCACTCTCCATTTGATGCCATACACCTGTCAGGACTTTTTTTTCACTGCTCGAACCAGTTTTTGAACTCATCAATTTTGATGCCTTTTAGTGCTTCTGCCATTTTTTGTTTCACCTCTTTCACATCAGCAAAACGTTTCCCTTTGGGGACTTTTTTCATCGGGGAAACAAAAAAGTCATTTGAGGAGAGGTGGGGTGAATAGGGAACATGGGGTATGGAGGTCATGCTGTTTTGGGTCAAAAACTGCTGAACGCTCAGCACAGTGTGGGCAGGTGCGCTCGTAAATCACCCACCCTGGAAAGGGCAAGTGTGTTGAGTCTTCCAAAAAATTCATGGAAGCCAAACACAGCCTCTCACAACGACTCCAGCTGGTGCCCTGATACAGATGGGTCCCTAGAACACTCACTTAGTGGGGGAAGCCTGCACTACACAGAAGATAATTCTGGGTTTTTTGGGGTCCCCGCTCATGAGGTATGGATGTTGTTACCACTCAAGGGGTACAAATGGTAAGTCCACCTAGAAGTAGACTAGCAATTTCCCAACACCTTGAGGGTTCCACACTCTCAGAAGACACATTACTTACCCAATTCCTCCCCAGGAATGTTAGTAACTGGATTAAGTTCCAAATGACCCTCATTCAGAAAATAATGATACTCTTGGAAAATTTGAATCAGGATTTCAGACCCAAGGGCATTAAAAACCGATCTGTTAGCAGCTTGAATCTACCCCTGTTGATCTTGCTTACAGCCGACCGAAGGCTGATTTTGTCAGCCCTCTCAGTGTTCTGGGTGGAGGTAGCTGCAAAATTATCTTCAGTGCAGTCACATTGTAGTCTCGGGGGGTGAGACCAGGTTGAAAAGGCGTGCCTGCTTCTTTGCCACGTGTGTACTCTTTGAAACTAGGTGGTGGTAGCAGGTGAATCTGGAGGTCAGCGGTTTACAGGGTTGGAGGGCTGTACCCCGATCATTTCTATGTTTTTTTAAAACATTTTACTTTCTTGTTTTAAAATAATTTTATTTATTTATTTTTAGAGAGAGAGGGAGAGAGGGAGAGATATGTGTTGCCTCTCCCACACCCCCTACTGCGGACCTGGCCCGCAACCCCGGCATGTGCCCTGACTGGGAATCGAACCGGCGACCCCTTGGTTGGCAGGGCAGTGCTCAATCCACTGAGCCACACCAGCCAGGGCTCTCTGGTTTTGATCTCACAGAGCTCATGTTGTGAATATGTGAGAGCACCTGCCTGGCAGGCAGTACTGCTCCGGGCAGGCTTGTTCACCGTTATAATACAAATCTTCTTGGCCTCCTGTTTAGTCTTGGTGAGTTTAAGATCAACTGTTGCCCTATTACAGGATTTTAACTTTATGATGAGTACCGCTTTTTTTTCTGTCTTCAGTTAGAGGAGTTTTGACACTTTTACATTTCCTGATGTCCTATTCTTTAGAAAGTTATTATTTTGGAAAATAAAGATAACCCTACCCTATCGTGCAAGCTTAGGGGTTGTAGCTAATTTCCATGGGAGTTTCTGGAGACCCTTTAGCAAAGTCACATTCTGGTAAACTAAAAAATAAGACTCAAAAAGATCATTTCAGACCCATTATACATTTGGCATATGACTGCAGCCAGGGACCATATCTAAATATAATCAACATCCTGAATATTATTTAGGTTTACTTCTAAAACCCCTGAAAATGTAAACTGTTTTGTTTATGTATACATGTATAGCCTAGCGTGTGTGTGCGTGCGTGTGTGTGTGTGTGTGATAGCATCGCCTGGTATGGAGTCTTCTGCTTTTCATTACTCATAATTGCTATTTAGAGCGTATGTTGTAAATGTATTGAAGATACTTCTGGATCTCATTAATCAGTGTTCTAAATGCTAATCTCTGCTGTCCAGTCAACTCTGAGCAAATTCACCCCTCCCCCGCCCTGGGTGGTGATTCATCTGTTGATGACGCTTCACAAAACCTTAAAAGAATGATTACGGACCTGAGTAAGTCTTGCTGCCTTCTCTGCAAATACATTCCAGGCGGTGAGTTTTTTTCATGCTTTGCAGGCCATCGGAGAGAAAAGAGCCGCTCCAGATTCTGGCAAGAAGCCCAAGACTCCCAAGAAAAAGAAAAAGAAAGACCCCAACGAGCCTCAGAAGCCAGTGTCAGCGTACGCCCTGTTTTTCAGAGACACGCAGGCTGCAATTAAAGGTCAAAACCCCAATGCAACCTTTGGAGAGGTCTCAAAAATCGTGGCGTCCATGTGGGACAGCCTCGGAGAGGAACAAAAGCAGGTAAGGCCGAGCTCCGTTGTGGCCACGATCCTAAAAAGTGGCCAGAGCGGTCCTTACATCTCTTCTTCCGAGTGAGTTCATTCACTTGATAGATCGCTTCCCATGAAAGCCTTTCTAAGCTGTGGAATTCAAACAACACACACACACACTCACATGAATGACCCAGACCACTGGCCAGTGATATGGACTTCTCAGTTCCCATAAGGGTGCATGTTCTGAACCCATTCAGAGGAGAGTTGGAGGAAATCCAGGCAGTACCCTGCAAGCATAAACTTTTGATGATAATCTCTTCATTTGAAACAATGTGGAATATTTTCCCCCTTTGTTCAAAAAGGGGCCTGCAGAGCGATGAGGACCGTCCCACCTACCTTCCCTTTGACTGTCTCTCTGAACTCTCGTGCTGTCCCGGTGGGTTCCCAAACTTTGAAGCCGCCTCGGCGTGTCTCATTATTTTCCCCGGGCATTTGAAATTTTATTCCAGGTTCATTTGAAAGCTCGGCAGGGTGAGAAGCATTGAGAAATTAGCCGCGCTGGTGGGAGATGCTTCCTCAGGGCCCCGTGTCTTGTCCTCGCCCCCTGCCCCCAGCAGCTCCCCCACAGCGCAGAAGAAACGACTCCCTATGGGTTAGTCTTCCCTGTGCTCCTGGCACGGAAGTCCAATGCCCGTTAAAAGCAGTTAACTTTTCATAGCTGCAGAAGAGCACACCCCTATTAGGAAGAACATGGAAAACTTGTTTCCGGTTCAGAGAATGGAAAACCCTTATTTACTTATTTTTTTTTCCAAATTGTGAAATCAGTTTTACCAGCTGGTTTTGTTGGGATGGTGCGACTGTAGAATTTGCCTGTCTGTTTGCAGTGAGCTGAGTTGCTGTGGGGTTTTCTACCCAGGATGTGTGAATCCTAAGGGTCTGACTAACTGCTGCATCTGATTTTAAACTCCGGAGGGAGAGGTAGTTAGTTGTGCTTTGGTCCAACAGCCAGCCATCAGGCCATTGTCGGGAAAAGAAGCCTCTTTGTGTACCATGCTGGGAGGTGTCTGTGTAACTCACGGGTCTCGCTCATGGCAATGCCCGGTGTTCCACTATTCGTGACTGTTCTTCTCTGCGACGGAAACCAAGGCCCGAAGGCCTCCATGTATTCTGTCTTCACTCGCTCCGCCTGTTGTCGGTGTTTTAAATCTGTGACTTGGTCCAGTTTAGAAATGTGTGGGGTGGGAAGAAGACAGTGATGGAGAAACGTGTTACTTCCTATCATTTCAACCCCTTGCAGCTGAGCGTATTCTTCTCGCTACCTTCATTCATTTCCGGAGCATGAGGCCTCCAGCTGTTACTCTCAAGGAGTCTATGCTACAACCTGAGATCTTTTTCTCCTTTGCCACAGTAAACATCAAATTTGTGCTCCAGGGAGCGGGCTGGGTTTTGTTTTGATGTGTGTGTGTGTGTTTACGTTTATCAAAGCCACAGAGACCAGCGTTTTATGTGAATTATGTGAGTTGCTTGGTGACCTGAATCGTACAACGGTTATGTGATGGTTCAGCATCTGTGGTGCTCACTGTGGTCTTCCAACAGGTGTATAAAAGGAAAACGGAAGCAGCCAAAAAGGAGTACCTGAAGGCCCTGGCTGCGTACAGGGCCAGCCTCGTTTCTAAGGTAAGCCTGCGCTGGGGCGGCCAGTCTCCGGGAGTGACGATGCCGAAAACCCTAACCCTAACCCTTTTAACCCTGGACTGCTGAAAACATAGGAGCAACTCCCTTCAGACTTAACTGGAAAGCCTCCTGAATAACTCATACATTTATTTGTTGCCATTATGAATTCATGGCTGTGATGGCAGGAAAAATATGATAAATAGAACTAATTTAAGCTGTTAAATCTAAATTGTTTCCCAAGGATTCGCTGGTCTCTTTCGATGTGTGTTGAAGCTATTTGGACAAATTTTAAATAGCCTCTTATTCTTTCTTTCCATCAGAGATGGAGATGTGTGTGAACGTCTCCTTTTTCAGCTGGCAGGCTTGTTTGTCCGGCGTTTTTTTGGACTCCATATCGTAAATTTTCCAATGGCTACATGATTGCAACGAGGAGGTTGCATTTTTTGACCAAACTGTTCCACATCATATAAATAAATAAACCTCATGATTATTTAAAATAAAATTATGCTCCCAGTTCTGAAAAAAAGACATGTATATGTATTACACATAGAGTATACAGTGGACCCTGATGTATTATAAAATGCACCAACATCCCAAAGCAAATGTCAGTGCAGATTATTATTACCTTGATCCAGGAGGAGCCTGAGCTTTGCATTGTATTATTTTACCATTTAATTAACTTTGTCTTGAGCCTTCCTAGAATTTAGAGAGGCTTTGGGGGAGGATAAATTGAGCCAAGGGTTTTTATCTTGATGAGTGTGCTCTGGCCAGCACAGATTCCATTTCATTGTCCTTGTTTCTGCCCATAGGGCCTCCGGGCGTGGTAGGCTTGGTGGCAAAGCCATGCGACAGGGTTTATTCCACGTGTCTCTTCTTCTCCCGAATTGTTTCTCCTTCCTGTTAAGATCCACCCTGGGCAGCTGCTCCACAGAATCCGATCAAGAGAGGGCCTCCCGTCCTTGAGAGCTGGCGGGACACTGTCCACATCCCTAGAAAGAGGAAACAGTCCAATATATCGCAAAACCTCTTTCTCAGCCTCTGGAAGGCGTGCCGCGAAAGGCATGATACCAGTTCTGGCCTCAGATTCCTCGCTGGCAGGAAACAACTGAACGTGTCCTGTCGATATGTAGAGTCGAGGTGTAGATGATGGGTAATGAGACAGAGTGACGTGAACAGAGAAACGATGTGTGTGTCCTTCCTCGGTGGATTATTTATTCATTCACTGACCCAGAAGCAGTAGAGGTGATCTTTGTGTGTTAGAGCCTGAGCGATTGACGACACGTGGGTGTCAGCCAAGAGCCAGTAACTGAAAAGGCAGGAAAGAAACCGCCAGGGCGGTCGGCTCATCCGCTCTGGGGCTGCCTTGGAAGGGGAAGGTTAACAAGGTCCGCATTGGTAGCTAGGAACCCGATTCAGAAATAGTTCTGAATGGAGTTCAGTGACTCCAAAAAGTCAACAGGAAGGGGTGTTATTAGAATAAATCTAAAACATTGTTTGTTTGTTTTTCTATTCCTCAGGTAAGTGCAGTTTAAGGGAACCCCGCATTTATATTCAGAGACCTGGTAGGCGCTCACGTAGTCCGTGGAATGTAAGTGTAGAGTAATTTCAGCTGGAACCACAAGTGTGAAACAGCAGATGATCTGCTGACCTCACAGGAAGAAGTGGTTCTGGTTTGGGACCCCACAGTCTAAAGAGGAATGGCGGCCAAGGAAGGCCCTCCAGAGGGTGGCCCCCACGATGGTGAGGACGGAAAATCGAATCACGTTTAAGTGATTGAAAGAGACAGGAACGCGAGGTGACATTAGTCCTCAGGCGTGAGGGAGGCCCGCGTCTCATCTCTGAGCCTTAGCGAGAGGCACTCCTCCAAGGAGTGAGGGCGCGGGGAGCCAGAGTCCAGCCTCCTCCACGCTGGGACGGACGAGTAGGGTTGCCTCCTACCCGAGGGTCCCTTATGGCTCCTACGGTCGGAGCAGGGGGCTCGCTGTCTTCTGCTGCGACTCGGCTGTCGGTTCCAATCTCCGCAGCAGCCAGAAAGTGAACGAGGGCGTCCGTTCAGTGATGCCATCCATCGGCCGTGGCCGTTCCCACGCCGAGTGGCTGTCCAGACACCAAAGCCACTTCTCGGGTTCCTTCTAACAGCAGGTTTTATAAATCCGAGTATTAAAAATCTAGAAGTAGACATTCAAAATCATTTGAAGAGAGTGGCTGTCAGCTTGATAGCTCCATGGTGCCCCAGTCGCCCTTCCTCCAAAGCCTCCTGGTTTTGTGAAGAATAAGAAAAAATGGTCTTTAAGAAGAGTCATTCCAATCACTGTCGCATTAGTAAAAACTGTTTCTGAGGAGGTAATTCTGTGTGTTTTAGTACAAAATGTAATAGGCGGTTTCTCTCTATGTTGACTCCCAGATCGGGGCTTTGTCGCAGGTTATTCAGTCACGTGAGTTTTGAGCGCTCTTCCCCCGCCTGGGGCTGCCTCGATACATTCTGGAAATCTTTGCCAATAGTTGGTAAACTAAACCATTTCTAACATTGTAAAGTACTTCAGTTCAGTACCTCTAAGGAATCCAATTATGTTCTTCTTCTATTCAGCTGAGCACTGTTACAAGCTAATCACACAAATACGGGGCTTTGATGTTTTCTGGTAGCAGTAGTTGTTAACGAAAATTGCTAATATTTACCAAGTGCTTCCCGCGGGCCGGGCACTGTTCTGCGTGCCTCCCACACAGGCGCGAATTGCATTCTCACAGCCTCTGCACACGGTGAGCACCGCACAACCCCATTCTGCAGATAAGGAAACTGAGGAACCAGTGGGTGAATGCACCTGCCCCAAGTCGGAGGGGTTAAGTCTGAGAGGTGGATTTCTATGCTGTCAGTCTCAACTCTGGTGTCCGTGTCTGGGGGGGAGGTCAGTGCAGACTTAAATGGCGAAGAACTGCTGCTTTTAAATACATGTATCAGTCATCATTTGCTACAGTGTTGCTGTGTAACAAGTAGCTGCAGAGCCAGTGACCGCCCATCTGTCTGCGGTCAGCATGGAGGTGCGGGGTCAGGGGTGGGGAACTGGACTGTTCACGGACATGGCAGTTGGCTGGCTCTTGAGGAGGGTAACTGGGCCGGCCATGTGTCTGTCATCACGCACACGGCACTGGTAGGTTTGAGACACAGTGTGTGTGGAAGGGTGCAAGGCCCTTTGAGACCTCACTTCCTACCACGTTCCCCTGAGCAGAGCCAAGGCACAAGGCCAGCCCCGGTCAAGAGGTGGGGAATTTGATTCTATCTCTGGGACAAGCTAAAAAGTCACACGACAGAGGGCTTGTGAACAGGGAAGCATGAATCATGGTGGCCATACCGAAAAAGACTCAAATGTTTTAACCACTTGTGCATGTTAATATTTTGGACTTTTCCTCCCCCAATGCAGGCGGCCGCTGAATCAGCGGAAGCCCAGACCATTCGCTCTGTCCAGCAGACACTGGCGTCCACCAATCTGACATCCTCCCTGCTGCTCAACCCTCCGCTGTCTCAACACGGGGCGGTGTCGGCAGCACCCCAGACTCTGCAGCAGCCGCTCCCTCGGTCCATTGCTCCCAAGCCCTTGACCATGAGACTGCCCATGAACCAGATCGTCACGTCAGTCACCATCGCGGCCAACATGCCATCGAACCTTGGGGCCCCGCTGCTCAGCTCCCTGGGCACGACCCTGGCGGGCTCCGCATCCTCCACCCAGGTGAGCCCTTCCGTGCAGACCCAGCAGCAGCAGCTGCAGCAGATGCAGCAGCAGCAGCTGCAGCAGCACCAGATGCATCAGCAGATCCAGCAACAGATGCAGCAGCAGCATTTTCAGCACCACATGCAGCAGCACCTGCAGCAGCAGCAGCTGCAGCAGCAGCTCAGCCAGCAGCAGCTGCAGCAGCAGCTCCAGCAGCAGCTCCAGCTGCAGCAGCTGCAGCACCTGCCGCACCCGTCCCAGCCTTCGCCCCGACAGCACTCGCCCGGCGCCCCTCCGATGACCTCCCCCGGCCCCGCCCTCGGGAGCCCCCAGCCGGCCTCCCAGCAGCACCAGTCGCAGATACAGCCGCAGGCACAGACTCAAGTGTTACCGCAGGTCAGTATTTTCTGAAGACACGCGTGGTGGACGGACGGGCGCGTGGAAGCGAGCGGAGGGTACACCGCCCGCGGCTGCGACCCGCAGTCGGTGCTGGGTCTGCAGAAACGTGGAACAGATCACATGGTCCTCTGAAGTGTCTATTAGATAGGCAATAAGAACTGCAGCGTAGCGGGGCGTCCCCTCGAGCCGACGCTCTGCCACTTGGTTTTTAAACGAGAGAAGCTGTGCTCTTCTGCGTGATGCCTTTTTTATTTATTCAGGCTATACCTACGATATGTGAATCGAACTGTTCCACGAATCCTGGGACGTACCGGGGACTGTAAACTGGCCTCTCTGAGTCACAGAACACGGCCTTACTTCTCCAGGAGCGAATACCCCGCGCTTCGAGGCTGCGGGAGCTCACGAAACCCTAGCAATCAAAAGCACAGTTGTAACTACCTGAAGATGAAGATTCCTGTTTCATACAAACATTTGTATGACGTGAATAGTTGATGGCATTTTTTTGTCATGAAAAAAATAATGTAAATCACAGACTTTTGCCAAAGGTCTTATTTTTCTTTCCTAAATATCTCCAGAAAAAAAAAATGCAAGTGATTAGATTCAATTATTGACTCATTCCCACTTTTTACCCATGACTTCTCCAAACCAAACCACAATCTATGTCCTAACAATATATCTCTGACCGCTCTTAGCCCATTATACTCATTCCAATTAGAGGAAAAGAATGTGAATATTATATTCTGTGTTTTGAGTGACAAGTTTCGAAAAATAAAAACACTGTATTTTTCAAAGGGAAATGAACTTAAATGAAAACAGTTATTACAAAAAAGTTAAGATTAAAAAAAAAGCAAGAGTTTTTATTATGATGTAATACTGGTAGAATATTTAAAAGGTGCGCCACCGTGAATAATCAATGTAAATATTTTCTTTCAAAGTTGTAAGTTTTCCTATCACGTGTTGTAAAGTTTTCATAAACGAGGCTTTAACGTAAACACTGGTGACATGAACCATTCATTGCTACGTTGCTTATTGTGTTTTTATGCTGTTTTATACTTTTTTATGAGTTACGATAGCAGCAATTAAGTTGTTTGTATTTTGCTTAACTGAAACAAAAATGCTTTTATCTTGCTATAGAATAAACACATTTCAGTAAAACCCGTGGACTGTATTTTGATGCAACAACCAGGAAGCTGTTCACTTTTCAAATAAAATGATATGTCACATTTCACTTTTGGTTCCTTGAATAAGTATCAGATGGGGAAATAGGGCACGATACCAACTTTTATTTGGGCTCAAGCTCGTCTTCCATTTTTGATTGGAAATATGATACTCGTAGCTAAGAATTTGCATGGCATGGCCCCACACCAGGGCCTTCGAAAACAAAAGAAAACACTGGCAATACTTTTGCAAATTATCTTTTTGTTCAAGTGCAAGGGGAAGGTAAGTACAGAGGAAAAACACTTGTCTTCTGGTGTTAGGGGCTAGAGCTAGCGGGCATGTGCTGTTATTGCTATTAAAACTGAGGGCGAATGCTAATTCTTAAGCCAAAATAATTATTTCGGTGCCTATTTCTTCCCCCCTTTTCTTGCTCTTCACTGGCTCCTCTTTGAGAACAGTGTGACCACTCTCCCCAGTTGTCTTGCGTGATTAATTACAGCATCTGTCGTGTCAGAAGCTATAATGAAGAGGTCTTGATAAAAATTGCAAATTACCACTGGCAACAGTCTTAAACTGCTTATGATAAAATGAAAATTAAAAACAGCAAGTGTCAACCCTGACCAGAATCCTAATTTGAAAAAGAAAAAAAAAGAAAAGAAAAAACGAGGGTGTGAGCAGTAGTGTCCATAGTTACCATGTGCAAGACATTCAGGAATAATGGAATATGGATGCCTTGAATTTGTTGTAGATTTCAAAGAATATTTACTGTATGTTGTGGGTTATGAATAATGAATTCAGCTTTCAATATTTCATAATCCTCTCCTACTCTGTATTATGTACAAATATTGAACAGCAAGAGATTCTAATTATAAATTTATAGATTTCTTGCTGTAGAAAAATTTATGTCTAAATTGAAGCTTTTCAGAAGATGCATTAGTTGACAAGTATCAGTGTTCAGTCTTCAAACGATGCCTAATCACATCTACAAGCGAGGCGATTGTACCCCACAAAGAACCGATCTGCTTGCATCAGGCCCATCAGAAAGCAGAGCTGATGGTAAAAGATTTTCAGTGAATTGAAACTAACATTACATAACCATAAGAGCCATTTTATATTCTGTTGTGAAACCTTTAGACAAATGTCTTCAAAATTAATTGCCAAACTACATGTGACAGTAATTGTGTATTAGGTCTGTAATTGTCATTTTGAAGACCCATGAAGTATTGCTTGGAAAAAAAAATGTCACTAATGATAAGACTTAATTGCAAGTGAAGTCTGTTTTCAACTCTGTGCAGTTAGAGGCAGGTGTTGTAACATCTATTAAATGATTTTATAAATCTTGGGTTTTATCACATTGGATTAAATGATGGTCAATTTCAAGGGGAAAAAATAGTTCAATTCCTACAGTTTCAAAAATTAATCATCAGGCAAAACTTATTCAAAACGTCAGAAGGCTTGAATCGTGAAAAGAATTTCTCCAAACTTGGTACCAAATTCTTTTTCTCAAGATTCGCTAGTGTTTTATGCATCGACTTGTACTGCAGTCCATACACGGGACTCTGGTGCCTGCTCCGGAGACTTCGGAAGCACTTGGTGTGCATTGCTGTGCCAGAGTAGAAGTAAATCAGGGTGATGAAAAGTGGGCATGGGAAATGTGGCCTCTGATTAGTGGGGTGCCCACATGACCTTCATCCCTCCCTCTGAAGTGGCCTATAGTCATTAACGGGGTTCCCGCACCCCCTCCCACCCTCCACCCCCATCACACACCTTTCCATTTTGGGGCCCCTGCCATGAGCACATTATTTTATTACTCTGGCTAAACATGTTCTCCTTCTTGCACGAACCTGGATGCCGTCTGATGAAAGAACAGAAGGAGTTTTCATTTTTAGCTGACACGGGGTCATTAGTTCCCGACTCCGAGAACAAAAGCTTAAATGCCTTCGTGCGGCATAATTTCTGCGGTACATTAGCACCTGACGGAGGTTGGAAGGCTTTCTAGACAAATGGATTCCTCTCTCAAGTTTTAAGTAGAGTCCGCGGCCGCGTGCATTCAGCGGGCCTCAGACATCTGAATGGTCTCTTTCCCCCTCTCTCACTTCGTGGAGCATTTTTCAGCACCGGACTTCAATCTAACCTTTCCTTCTCCCCCCACCCCCTTTGTTTGGCTTTTGTTTCGCAACAGCTGTTATTATCGTTTTTGGTCAGCTGTGATTGCTGGAGGCAGAATAGGACCAGATGGTGTTTTGCTATGCATGAATGGGGAGTTAGAGGAGTTGGGATTGAATAGGCCAAGTTTGAATGGTGTCTATGCACCACCTGCCTGCCTGGGCTGCAGCACACACATCGCAGAAGCACCATCCGCCTCAGACCTACTGGAGTCGGATGGGAAAGTGGGGCGGTGGGTGGATTTCCCCCGTAGTTATTGATCTTCCATGCACCGACCGAATAATGCCCTGTGCAGTCACTCTGAGCTAATTAGATATGACACGGGTTGGGCATGCCCCCTTTCACTCTAGAATTCCCGTTTGCTTTAAGGATTTCATCTTTCTCCAAAGTAGGCACACACAAGCACACACAGCCCCATGAGCGCTACACATTAATAGCAGAAATCACGGGGCTGATTAGGCGCATGTTTCAAAAGTGTTTAATACAGTAGACTTTACTAAGAGCCTGAGGTGGAGGTGTTAGGAAGGCAAGGGAATCTCAAGGGTACTTGTATCAGTTAATAATAGAAGGTAGAGAAAAATTAATTCTGAGATGTAGACAGAGTCCTCATTATTTGCAGAGTTTACCCATCAAATACTGCACATTGGTAACAAATGCGCCTTTAGTGGGAACACCACCCAGGTACACAACCAGATTAGAATTTTTGTAGGAAATATTCTCGACTGTATACATTTTTCTCCTCGTTCCCCCAATAAGGTTAGCGCTGCTGGCTATTTGAGGTGACCTCAAGGACACACACTTCCCCTGAGTTTTAAAGCTGCCGAGTGGGTGTGAGCCAGGTGGATTGTGATCCTACAGGTGTGTGAGTTGTGCTGGCCCAGTGTTTTACCGAAGACAAGCTTAACCATCCGGGAAACACGGTGTTAGGTAGGCAAGGCAGACAGCTCCATTTGCCTACGGCCCTCATTACTTAAATTTACTTCTGTTACATGCAAAACACCGGGATAGGTCCCGAAGGAGATGCAAAAATAAGCACAGCCTTCTGTTTACTTGGTATATGTTTGAAATTTTCCATCACGGAAGCTCAAAAAAGAATAAGCCCTCCTTAACTTAAGGAGCCTTAATTTTTTTTTTTAATTGCAGTATACCCAGCAGGCAGAATGATTAGTGTGCCAACAAAAGACATAAAACAAATAGGGGGTGGTTGTGCTTCTTTGTACAATCTGAGAAAATTAAAATTTATTTGGAAAGCGAAGTGATGGCCATTGGGTAGGGACCTGAGGGGAAGTTGCCTGGGGCTCCTGGCATCGAAGACCTGCGTTGAAGGCTGGGGAGGATTTCAGTAGGCAGAGGGGGAAGTCCTATCTTGGTAGAAGAAGGAGCTACCTGGCAGGGCAGGAGAGAAAGACATTCCTGTTGGAAACCCAGGCACCATCCAAACATCAGCAGAGAACATAGCAACTTGGACACTGTGCTCTGGGGGTGGGGAGTAGAAGAAAGTGCTAGAAAGGAGGTTTGGGGTCTTGTCTGCCTGGTCAGGGACCTGGGCTTAACAAGAAAACACTGAGGTGTGTGAGGAAGGAAGGGAACGCATAAGGTTGTCAACTTACCTTCGAGAAGGGAGGCTGCCATTTGGCCTCCCCGAAAGCTGAAAGAAAAATGCAGCGAGATTCCCCCTTGAAAATGTATCTGTTTTAATTATTCACATGCGTAAATAAAGCTGCCACTTCCTGCTCTCTCTCACCACTCCCGTCTTCCTGGTGCAAGAAAACACCACCGACAAAGCCAAATCGAGGCCTTTTTGGTGCCAAGTGTAGAGGAAGCCTTATCCTTTACATTAGCATCGAGAGGGAGCTCATTTTCTGTGTTTCTGCTGTGAAAAGAAAGCTATTTTCACCACTGGTAAAAAGTACCTCTTGGTGCTTGAACTCAAATGTGATGAATGATGAAAAGAAGCCCTTGCTTTGTTGCTGAGCAAAATCTCAGGCAGCCCTGGGAGCGATGTTGGTTATGGTCTCAATTTAATTTCAAAGAAGAACCTTCACAGCTAGAAAACACGGATGCTGATGCACACTTAGCAAAGGAATAATGCTCTTTTGTAAAACGCCTCATTATCGCTAGCACGTATGTGGTACCTCGTCAGTTCCCTCTCTAGACCGGGCAGGAGTTACCCTCATGGGACCAGTTAGGAAACTGAGGCACGGAGAGAGTTGCCCCTTGTTCTGATAGTGCTTTGCCTCGAAGAGACACAGAACTGGGAATGGAAAATTTTCCACTCTAGGTCTCCTGTGTCATTGACCTAAAATGTGTCCATGTATGACATATATTTGAAGCTTTTCTATCTGTCATATATTTGTATGTAAGATGCATAGATAAATATGTGGGTGAATAGGTGGATGATATGAATACATATGTCAGAGGTCCGTCGGTACCCAAGAGAATAGGGATGCGTGTTTTCCCCCTGGCTACTCAGGCAGTGAACCAGCATGAACGCCACCGAGTCCACGTTTCCCGTGGGGCCTCCTGCCATGTGGCCCTTTTTTCCACGTGGACTCTTCCCCACCCAATTGTTTCTCTAACAAGTTCTCTCTGCGATTATTTCATATTCAAGCAAATGGCTCTGACTCGTGTTCGACTCTTAGAGCTGGAGATGATGCCACGAACGTGCCAAAGCTTTATACCACTCTACGCATTTAAAAAGAAAAAGCGGGCTTTAAGGAAGATGGAGATGGGTGAGCGCCAGGTGGGTGTACCCTGTTTGCATCATGGAAGGCGTCTGGTGAATGGATATCGAGCACAGGAAACTGAAGGCTGGTTTGGGGTGCATCTCCCTAGGGATCGCGGAGTAGCCACCCTGGTATGGCTTCCTGACTCTCCCGTCCATCTCCAAGACCACAGCCCCCACTCGCCACTAAGTGGGCTGCGCTCTACCACGGGCCACCACTTGTCACAGGAAATATGGAGGTGGGGACCTCTAACTTTTCATCCCCTGTCGACAAGACTTTAGTATTGTCTTAACTTTAAATGAATAAAGCTCCCTTTCGAAGAGTCATTGGCAAAGATTGAATAGAAATGAATAATAGCAATTCTAATATACGCACCCAGAACACCGGATATAAGCATTCTGGTGAACAAATTCTTGGAGCCTTTATTTTCAAGGGTTTTTTTTCTAATTTTTTATTGTTGTTCAATTACAGCTGTCCCCATTTTTCCCCCTTTACTCTTCCCTTACCAAGGTGTTTGAATGACTTAATCCAGAGTCCAACAGAGTTGCGGTTATTTTGAGATCCGGGTCTTGGGTTTATTTTCAGATTTTTGGCCTACTTTTTCTTTCTGGCCAGTTCGCCTCATGTCTGAGGATATGTGACCAAGTTGGATTCTTCTGGTAACATTCCTCGTTATATGTCATCCCTGGGACATGCAGAGAGAGCCTTAATTTTCAGGTTGTCACAAGGAGTGAAAATGATGCCATGTTCTAAACCGGCCTTAATTGGTCATTTGCAAAGATGCTGTAAGATCTCAGTTCAAATCATTCGGGCCTGCTGGTCTACCCTCACCCCATCGGCCAGTTTGTAACCCTTTCCTCTGTAATTGGAATTGAGGAGGTGGAGTCCCAGGGGACAGTAACGGCATCCGAGGAAATTACCTACGTATAGCGTGACCTCTTCTGTGTGGTTTGGATGCCAAATTAAGTCATTCACCTTTGGCTGTTTGGACAGCTACCTGGAAGGAATGACACCATTTTCTCCATA
>CM052550.1:3942336-4033940 GCA_028533065.1 Trachops cirrhosus | reverse complement strand
AAATGGATGGGACTGGTGGTCAGGGAAGAAGAATTGGAATTTAAAATCCTTTGGAAATGTCAACAGATCCATTCAAGTCTCCTCAGCCCAAGGGTACTTTGAGACTCGCCTAGAAAGAGACAATCAATTCCAAAAACATCAGGGATCAACAGGTACCCCACACAGGTAAATACAGGTTAATGAGGCACGTTCAGTCGGATGATTTTATAAGCACTGCCATGCAGATCTATCGACGGGGAAAAATGCGCAGTTAAGCTCAGATGGGAGAGCGTTCTCCCCTGGAGTGTACGCTCAAGGTTTGTTCAGTAGTTTGGAAAAAAGTGTCTGATGAAATGTAAAATTATTTTATTTAATCTGAGTTTCTCATGCGATGTGTGTTAATATTTGTCTTCTTTTTTTCTTGCTTAAGTGGCTCGGTCGTTAAGTTTTCAATCACATAACCACTGAATATGCAAGATATAAAGCACAGGCAATTAAATGATAGCTAAGGTGGTAGGGCTGACTTGATTAAGCTGGTGTGTCATTAAGATGATAAACACAAGCCCAGCCCAGGCAATGAGTTAAATATTACATCCGGCTGAGGGTGCCTTTTCCAAGTGACAGCTAGTGCCCTGGGTGCTGGCAGGCACCAGTGTTCCTTTGAGAAGGGCTTTGAGAAGTGTCCCCAGGCTTTCTTCCTGTCCTGTCCCCATCTGCCTCTCAACATTGTGTTCTTGGTGACACCAATTAACATATACATTTGTTCTGGGGGAAAGAGGAAGAATCAAAGGAATGACTGGATGGAGTTGCCTGGCTTTGCCCCCCACTCCCCGCTTCCTGGATGGCTCCTTTGCCATTTCGTCCACACCCCCTGCTCTGGCTGCCCCTGGCGTGCTGGGGCTCCCCAGTTTGCAATCTTAATCCTGCCTTTCCTGCTCGGCAGTGAGAAGTTGACACCCAGGCTCCACTCAGAAAATAGAAGTAACGCCAGGAAGGGGAAGGGCAGAAATCTATAAAAGAAGAAATACCAAGTGGAACATAATGAGTTAATTGTGGGCATGTTGACTTTCAAATTCTTGGGGGAGATCCAGCGGTGATGTCCTGTAAACACTGGACATATGGGTCCCGTAAACACATGGACATAAGCTCAGAAAATAGGTCCAGTCTGGGACTAGGGACCCAGCCGCCCACAGGGGTGAGAGGGTGAGACTATTGGCTGGCCAGTTCCCGTTCACCCTTAGGTCCCTTCTCTACCCTTTCCCTGCGGGCTGTAGTTCATTTCCCAGGTATTCTTACCCCCTCCTTCCAGCAGAAGGACTTAATAAGGACAACTGCATATAAAGGGTTTGGGAGAGCTGCTACGCTAAACAAGGACAGTGGAGGCTGCCCAGGGAAGCTGGACCCACGGGAGCTGCAACTGCTGTTGGGGAAGTGCCTACACACAGAGGTGGAGACAAAGACCAGGCTGACCTTTCCCGACCTCCTGTCTCCTCCCGGGTCTCCCCCTGGGTGAAGCCAGGCAGAAGCCAGTGGTCAACGACACCCGGAAATGAACTGTAGCCAGCAGGCGGCAGGGGCGTCCACCCCGTGGCCCACAGGTGCGTGAGGCCCAGGATGGCTATGCATGCGGCCCAACACAAAACTGCATTTACTTAAAACCTTTCTTTTGCTCATCAGTGTTTGTTGGTGTTTGTGTATTTAATGTGCGGCCCAAGACAACTCTTCTTCCAGTGGTGGCCCAGAGAGGCCAAAAGGTTGGACCCCCCCCACCCGCCATGGTAAAGAATGGACTTAAGAGTGAATGGGAACTAGCCGGCCGACAGTCTTCCCACTCGGGGGGCCTCTAAGCCCATCTGGGCTGCTGAGTCCCTCGTTCCAGACTGGACCTGTTTTCTGAGCTTACGTCCACGTTTGTGGGCCATCTCCACTGCATCTCCCCCAAGTAGTTCAAGTCTACATGCCCAAGAGGAACTCACTCTTTCCACTTGGTGCTTCTTTTTTAATGGATTTGTATATTCTCCCCATTTCACCCCCTTCACCCCAGCTTTTTTATCTGAATGACATCACCTAATTTCTTGGAGTTTGGGAATGCACATGAAGATTAAGCCCTCCTTGCCCTCACCAATAGCGGGATAGAATTTTGTGTTTTGACACTTTGGGGTTCAGGTTTAATAGACTAACAAAGTCTATCATGTTAAGGCCTAAAGGAATGAGATGTTTTAGGAACGAGGTAGAAGCCTGTGGGGACAGAGGAGGAAAGATGTGGAGATTCCTCTGGCTTTGAACAAGAGGAGAGACCTGTGGATACAGGGAGGTGCTGGACCCAAGCATTGCTCGTGGCTCAGAGGGTAGACGGCCACGGTCTCATGAGGAAGGAAGGGCTTCTCAGGTGCTGCACAGCCTTCCCAGGCCTGTCCTGGCACTAAAACGGGTAGTGGCGAGGCTCTAAGAGACTCACAGAAAAACAGACGAAGGGGTTGTTAGTAGAAATCACGTGGGGAGGGGTCCAGAGGTCTTCCCCCCCTTGTGTTCTCCATTCTGAATTTCGGTACAACTCCAGCTGGATTTTCCAGTCATCTCTTGCAGGGGAGGCTTAAGGGGAAAAGTAAGTTGAGCCACGAAAAATAAAGAATCGCAATGGGCACTGCCTGTCTCACGACTGAGGCACGTCTGTGATGGGTGCGTTTCGTTGGAGCGCACCTCGTGCTGGACTGGGAGAGTTCTGCGGCTCACCTCGTTTGAAAGGTGCTTAGTGTTTCTCAGTTCGCAAGGTAATTCGTGGTCCCCCAGCCACGGTGCTCCACAGGCCGGTCGGGATTTCCAGGGGTCCCCACTGGGGTTCCCAAGGGGAACGGCTGATTTCGGAGCCTGGGGCTCTTCACTCGAGGAGCCTGTGCAGCAGAGTCTGACTCTGGCAGGAGTTGCCATGTTACCATCCCATTAATGGGTAATACGCACAAGGGTGAGTTAGATTGACTCCATTACTCAAGGAGCTCCATGTGCCGGTAGCAACAATTACCAAGACACATAAATACAACAAAGTTAATTAAAATGTTAGCTGATATAAATAACCTAAGGTTATTGAACATTGTTCCATTTTAAATTAATAAATACGCAAAGGTAATGCTGATAATTAAAGCTATAATTTATCTTCATGCTCTGTTTGTTTAATAGCAGTGGTAATATAACGCTACATGCAGAAATGTAGTAATAGATTTGTTTAGCACTGACATTATAAACAAATGTCTCAGTCTATTTATTCTAAGTTATGATACAGATTCTTTTCACATGCATCTGATGGCCTTTAAACCATTTAAAACGAACTGCATTAACGTAATCTAATCTTGATACTGAACATAACATTTCAGTTTGAATTATCCTGAATCCATGATCCATTTTATTACTCACAAAGCACTTTATACATTTATGATAATGGCAAACCTTGCTCTGTTATTTAAATCCCATTTCAAAAGGGATTTAAAAAAAAATAAACCCCCCACACATTTGGGGTAGTAAAGTACAAATAAGGAAAAGTCAATGCCCAGCAAGCCCTTTACCAAAGCAAACAATTCAGATTTTTATGACATTAGCAAATAATAAAGGGAAGGACTGACATTTACAGTTGATGAAATTTTATGTTATAACAGATGATGAAAATGGAATGAAAATCACATGGAAAAGTGTGTCCGGGAGGTTCAGCCATTCTGAGGCGCTCTCTACCTGTGGGCTGTCCTCAGGGACGTGTCTCGCTCCGATCTTTATTCGGCCCTTGGAAAGGTCCCCGGTGTGAGGCTTGCTCAGCCCACTGAGCGCAGGCCAGGCCTACGGCTTCCTGTTGGACCCTTAGCTTCCTTCTCTGTGCTCCCCACTTTCTGTCCCCTCCCTTTCATTCGCATCTCTTGGGCTCAAGGGAACACTTACTCTCCACCCTTTAATTTAAATTTTAATAAACAACCAGCCTGCTATCTCCTATGGTTGCATGGGAGGAGAGAGGAAGAGAATTTTGTCTTTCTTTTTTTCTTTCGTGTGTACTTCTAGTTTCTTTTCCTTAACATAGCTTCTGGTCTCTTTTCCTCCTTAATCCCCTGTAAAATAAATGTTTCTTCTGGGTTTATTTGCAGTCAGTGAAAGAAGTTTCACTTTATTTTAGTAAGAATATTTCATTGGATGTCTTAGAAACAGTTGCTCCTTAAGTCAAATAAACAGAAAAAAATACTTTTTAAAAAGGCATTTCTTTCTTTCTCTTCTTTTAAAGGAAGTTGAAAATGTAGCAAGCCTATTTTTGGACAAAGAATGGGCCAGAGCGTTTTCTTTTAAAAAATTCTAAACAGATTACACACTTTGAAAAATCCTAAAAGGATTTTGATAGTGGAACCTCTGAAATTCAGGAAGGATTTAAATTTAGGATTATAAGCTATCCCACTGCAAAAAACGCTCCTGGGATCAAACATCACATTTTAGGAGACGGGTGTCTCGGTAGCAGCCCCTCGGGCTGGCTCTCCTCCTTGTGTGCAGGAGTAATAAAGCCGGGGGCGGGGCTGTGGGGCCCTGGGTGAACTTGGCCCAGCCGGGGCTGCCAGGAGGGCCGGCTGGCAACGGCTGAGCTTCGGAAATACGTCGGAGGCCTCCAGTCCTCCTCTGAGGCCCAGAGGGCCTGGGGGAGGCTGACCTGGCTGACTGCACACACTGATAACCACAGGCCAGAAGCAAGCTCTGAGGGGTGGGCCGGAGGAAGCCATGGCTGGGGAAGGACAAAAAGCGCAACCGCCCTCTCCCCTGCTGCCTTCTTACACAGTCTTTGCATTCAGGCCTCCCCGAATGCGCCTCGATTTGGGTCCTTTTCCGAGGGCGGTTGCGTGGCTAGGGGCGACGTGAAGGGGTAATGGAATGACGGGATTCAGGACGTGCTGCCCCAAGATAGGACACCTGGGCATAGTCAACATTTTAAGGTGAAGGAAATCGAGATGTTGTCACCCAACGGAGAGTCCCTCCACCCGGCTCGGGCAGAGCCAGACGCTACTCGCCGAGAGAGACCGGCCATTTGATTCTGAATGGCGCCACCCAGGAGACAGCGAAGCTAAGGATCCAAAGCTTGAACTGCCCGGTTCAGGTGGGTTTTTAGACGGAACAGGAGGTCCGAAGGGCTGGCGGGACAGGTTTTAATTGAAGGATCTTGGCGCGTGGCCATCTACGTTAACAGGTATCAGCCCTATGTCTTCATGGACCACAGACCCTTCGCTTCTGAAAGGGTTCGGGTGTTCAGGTTCCGGTTGTGTCCGGGTCCTTTGGTTCCGTAGGGGTAAGGGTGAGGGGTGACACTTTGGTTCCGGGGCCGCCGGAGAACAAAGCTCTCTCCTCTGCGCAGGCGTCGGCGGCTGTCCGGACTTGGTTTTGGTCTTTTGCCTCGGAAAGGCAAGTCAGTACCTCCTTGAATATCACAGGGCCATTTTGAGCGGAATGTGCAGTGACTGCAGGGGGACTTTCTGACCTTCTCTTGAAGCGGGTCCAGGGACAAAAGCCCTCCCTGCAGCAGGAAGAAAGGAGTATCCTTGTCTCCAAAGACCGGGGGGCCCTTAGGGATCTAAGTAGCTGGCCTATCCCGTTTTTCCCTGACCCTCCACTCTTCTTCCAGCCTAGTATAAAAACACTCAGGCTGAACCGTTTCTATAGGTCTTCTCTTCCTCCCGAGTCTCGTAAAGCTTATATTAAATAAGTGTGTATGTTTTTCTCTTAATTTGTCTTTTGTACAGGGGCCCCGACTAAGAATTGAGAAGGACCGAGGAAAAGGCACGATGGGTAAGTGATCCTCAATTTAAAGTCCTGCCCTAAGGTTACCCCCCTTCGTCGGCTGTGTTGCTTGAGTCTCATAAGCCTGTGACCGATGCTGCAGGGCAGTAGTTCTCAACCAGGAGATTTCGCGTCTTAGGGGATATTTGCTAACATCTCAGGACATTTTTGAAACCTTCTACTATTCTCACAAGAAACGTTCAAACCTGTAGATAATTTTTGAGTTTATTTGGGCCACATTAACAACCATTGCCAGGGAGCAAAATCCGAATGGATTGAGAAAATGGCTCAGAAAATGGAAGTTTTGCAGCGTATTTTATACATTACAATCAAAGGAGGAGGTGGGGTTACATGAGATGCATTGTGGTAGATTAGGGAGGTGGAAGAAATCAAAGCAGGAAAATCTCTGAAATTGGGTGGACAGTAAAATGAAGAGACAGATACTTCATTGACATTCATGGGTACAGAATAGTTCAAATGAATATTTACAGCACATAGTGATGGTATTCTGGGTACAAGATAACAATGATGGGGGGTTTGGGGTTGTACCTTGAGGGATGCAGAAAAAGGAGATGACTCTGATGTTCCAAAGTTATGTTATCTTAGATGCAAAAAGACAGTAGACTCACGTAAGATAAAGATCGGCCTTTGTCAAAGAAGCTAAGGCCTAGGATGTGACTACCCACCAAGACCTGCTTTTCGTTAAGAATGTTTGTGTTCAAACCATCCTGTGTGGTCACTTTCAGTCTCTGCGTTTGTGAGGCTCACCATGCAGGCCTCCCCAGTGCACAGGACAGTCCCCCAAACCAAGAATTATCTAGCTTAAAATGTCAGTCATGCCCGGGTTGAGATAACCTGCTTGAGAATTGAGCAATCCCTTTGAAAAAACATGATCTTACAATTACCCAGCTAAATCCTTACCCTCACTCAAATTCTCAATGTAATCCACACCCCTCGCTGTATTGGGCAATGCGCCATAGGTAGGCACAGCCAAAGTGCTGACGAATTCCTGCCTTTTGGGGGTACCGTTCTGATGGGATATGTGGGTGCCCTGGGTAGTACAAGCGTCTGTTATTACAGGCTGAAGAAAAAAGAGGTAGGGGAGGTGTGCGAGCCTCTGGCTCCTTGCCTGCATGGATATGATGTGTAGAAAACACAGAGACAGAGTGGTAAAAGAGAGGGAGCAAACCCACTTGGCTACTTAAGCTCAGTTTGAAATAAATATGGCGGAACACCATGGAAGACAGATGGGAAAAATGTCCAGGGGAACCTGGCCAGAGGAAGGAGGTTAAAGGCTCGGATGGGCCAGTCAGGTGCAGCCTTTCCCGTGGAACCGTCTCTGGGTAAATGTGAGAGCTTACGGGGATGTCACATTCGGCCCACACCTTGGATCCCATTTTCTAAAAGCACTGCCCATTGCCTCAAAAAAAAAAAGAGCTCTCTCCTCTGCCAGCCCAGGAGACAAAGAGCAATGCTTTGCAAAATCCATAAAACAAAAGACTCCAACAGTGTCAAGCCTCTTTAAACAATCACTTGTGCTATGAGGCAAAACAACTGAGACGTGGGGATAAGCACTGTGGTGGTATTTTTCATGTTGATTGCAATAACACCATCAGAGCCTTGCACATTCTGTGTAAAATCAATGTCTGCTTGTTGGAGGGGGCGGGGGAGGGGAGAGGCCTGGGGATTTTATCTTGTAAGTCAGCTTTGCAGATAATCGCACGCCTCGGGCTTGGAAAAAAATTGATGGTGGATCAATGGTCAGGAACACGAACTGGGCTCATTTGTGGCTGTGCGGTGCCAGTGTTGGCGGGGAGTCTCGGGGTGCGTCAGAGAGTTGGGGTGACTGGGACTCCGCTTTTGAGTGCACCAGTGAGGCCTTGGTATTATCGGCAAGGTAACCGGAAGGGGCGGTTCAGCAGGGTTCAGATGTTGGGAAAGAGGAGCTGGAGTGGGAGAAAATTTCCAGGGGCTGGAGGATGCTCCTGTCCAGTTGGGGGGACGTGGGTTTGGGTACATCTGTGCGTGTGAGCACCCCAACAACCCTTACACCCATGAGGAAGGCAAACCTGAGTGTGTCAAAGGGAACTTTTACAGTCTTCATGTCCTGGTCAAGGGCTCTTGCTGGTTCCTTTTCGCCGTACAGCAGGGGAATGCACTGCCTTGGGGTGGAGCAGCGGGTTGAATTGTGACTTTAACTTGGTACCAGGCTCCTTATTTTTGGCCCATGGGTTTTCTACAGCTCTTCTTTATTGGTGGGGATGTTTAGGGGAGGAGAAGGAAGGAAGGAGGGAAGGAGAGAGGGAGGGAGGGCACACAATCACCTTATTGTTCTTCATTTGTGGATGAGGTTTCTCTAGGATTGAACCCCCTACCTCCCCAACTTTCCCTGTAAAGTATCCTAGACTCCCTTTCACTGATGGAGGGAGAGGGAGTGATTTGCCTCCTTCCTTTGCTGACCCCTGTGAGGAGTCAGTGAGTTAGTTCACCTACAGTACTTACTCTACTCAGTAAAGATTTCAGCTATTGTGTTTCCTTTGTTTTTTGCTGCATACTCTTCACAGACACAAAACCCAACAGAGGTTCCGACAGTGCTTTTCTTGATTCTGGGGGTAAAGACCCCAATCATACGGAGTAAAGGGGAGATGGTGGAAGGGAGGGCAGAGAAGTGAAAATACTGTGCACGGTGCTGCACTTGTCTCTCTCTGCCACCGGTTTGCACCCCTCGAGGTGGCCTTGCCACCACGACCTTCCGCTGGCACCGCCTCTCCTAATTCCTCTGTCTGATGAGCTCTTTCTCTCCTCTGGAATTCTCTACTTTCTCCAACGTCTCTTCTGTCCTGGTTTACCGTCTTCCCCAGATATCACGAGCCCCAACCCTCCTATGGCATCTTTAATTTTTCCAGCCTCTTGTTTACTTTCCATCTGGGGGAGGAGGGCACATTTGAAGTCCCAGCCGTAGAAGGGACAGGAAGGGTGTTGGGGGGCAATTCTCTACTCTGGATGTTCAGTTGACTCTCTGTGTTCCTTCCTCTGGAAGAATTTGAAAAAATTCGACACACTGCTGTTCCCGTTTGAGTCTAGACACAGTCCCACCTAGAAGGATGTCCTTGGCCTTCTAACGTATTCATCGCTTATTGTCCTTCGGATGTGCCCCAAAGATGCCTTGAATGAACCTGATGCAGGGAGACACCTTCCGACTGCCCCAGGGTGTGGAGGAGCGGCCTTCCCCTCCGTTGCTATTTTAACTCACTCGGGCAGTGGTCTTCCCCGAAATAATGGCCGCGCGTTTACATGCTGTCTGGCAGTCCTCCTCATTGATTGGCTCCCCAGCTAGACTGTAGAGTCCTCTAGGGCACGGGCTGTTTTGTGGGACCCTGCGTCCCACGCGGTGCCTAGCACAGTGTCCGGCTCTCAGTGAACTCGAACAGACAGCAGGCTACCGTGTGAAGGCCCTTCCCCACCGCCTTAAAATTATTTATTGGTGACTTAGTTGGATACCTTTTCTCTGCCTTGTTAGACCTTTTTCTTTCTGGAGGCCGGAGACTCCATTAAAGCTTATCTCTCCAGGCCTGCCGTCCTCGGCACCATTTTTCTAATCGCTCCCCCTAATTTAATTATTGGAAAACCATGCTATGGGGCCATTTTATTTCCAAATGAGATCATTTACCATCCCTGAGACCAGGCTTCATGGGCCCTCTCTGAAGACAGATCTTCTTGATTTTTTAAGAATAGTTATCACTAAATAGGTTTGTCTTCAGAGAGAGAAATTCTTTAGAAATCAGGCCCAGAGAGAAAGGTCACATGATTTGGGAGAGAGGCGTCCGTTACACAGTATTTAATCCCAGACCCCAAATGAGAGGGGAGCCCCTTGTTTGGCGTAGAAGGTCTCCAGCAAAGGTCCTCTCTCGTTCCTCTGAGAAAGTGCATGCAGAGAAGCGGGGGTTCGGGGTTTGCGTCCCGGGTGAGTGGGAGCCAAGGTCTGCGAAGCATCAGCTTCTGTGTGCCAGGGGCTTGGCCCTTCCTAGCACGGGCCGGTGCGGGCGGCCAGCCAAGCCCTGGACGTGGGCGCGCTGGCCTCACAGAAGCTGCTCGCTTGATGGAGGAAGGGGCTCGGGCGACGAGCGTCAGCCCGGACCCCAGCCCTGGGGTGGCCCAGCTGTGGGGCAGGGGACACGTCACGGTTTCTCGAGGCTTGCTTTTGTCAGTATATAAATAAAATGAGGTTAAGGTAGGAATTTGGGACTAGGTGACCTATAAAATTCCTTCACTGGAGACTAGATCTTAAGAGTTCTCATCCCAAGAAAAAAATTGTGTAACTGTGCGTGGTGACGGATGTTAACTTGTCCTGCTGTGGTGTTCATTTCACAGTATCTACATGCATCACATCATTTGGTTGTACATCTCAAATTAATATAATGTGACAGGTTATTTATAGGTAAATTAGAAAAAGAAAAAATGCCCAAAGCTTCTCGAGAGGGACAACGTGATGCGTGCTTTCTGTCGGACCTTCGGTTCCAATGACTGCATACTGTTTTCACGGAGACTGCTCGGTCGTGATAAAAATGCAATGAATCGATTGTGGATCATTTACTGTCAGACTTTACATCAAAAGTTACTCTGTCCCTGGCCGGGTGGCTCAGCTGGTTAAAGCCTCACCCCGCACACGGAAAGGTTGCAGGTTTGATTGTGGTCGGGGCACATACGGGAGGCGACCGATGGGTGTTTCTCTCTCTCATAGATGTTCCTCTTTCTTTCTCTCTCTCTCCCCCCCTTCCTTTCTCTCTAAAATCAATAAACGTATCCTCAGGTGAGCAATAAAAAAATAATAATAAAAGCACGGAAGTTACTCAAACACTCATAAGGCACTGGTTCCAAACTTGGGGGATGAAGGATCCTTTTGAGAATGTGGTAACACTTACAGATTCTCTGACCAGAGCACACGTACACACTCTCACACACACCTTTCCGTATAACTTTGGGGAGTTCATGGACCCCATAAAGGCAGCTGATCCCTTTAGATCCTTTGCGGAGTTCCTGCTTTATGGTGACTAAGAACATGGGCTGGACATAAGGCCAATCTTTGGGTAGTGGGTGATTGTTACTTCGGGTCTCTGCCTTTGGACTAGCACTCAGTCTGATCCAGCTTCTTTATTCAGTGACACCGTGCAGGAGGTGAGTAAAGGAGAGGGTGGAGTTATGAGCTTGTTCTCGCCCTCCGGGAGCTTTCGGACTGTCCGGAAGGGGGCCTGGCCAAGTGTTTTGCCTCAGCTCTCTCCTCCCTAGACGGATAACTGCGTCTGTCTCGTAGGACTATAGAGAAAATCCTGTAGGCTGGGACCGGGACGAGGAGCTGAGGCATGCCCCTCGGGTGCAAAGGCACTAACAAGTTCAGTTATCAAGATAAATGTATTAGTGCAGTATTTAAATAATTAAAATGAATGCAAATAATCGATGGTGAACAATGTATCACAATTTTTTAAAAAGGACAGGAAAACCAGCACTGGTTTTTCCTTTTGCCTCGGGTTCCAACATGGCCGGCGGAGTACTGTTACTACTCCTGGAAATTTGGTGGCTAGAAATTATTTGGAAGTGGCTTATCTAATCCAGCTGTTATCTGGAGCCTTAGACTTGTCTGAAGCTCGAGCCTGGCTGTCCTCCCCTGGAGCCCTCCCGGGGACAGAAAATTCTTCAGGAGGCAGCGCAGTCGAGTGACGATCCTCCCGGGATTTGGTTCATCTGGGCCTTAGTGGCTTGAGCATAAGCACCCCAGGTTTTGGGTTTTTGGGGTTTTCTTAGCAGTTTTTCATAAGACATGGCATCCAGCCAAGAGATTGTAAAATTGGCTAGTATCCCTCCAAAAGGCGGACCCTAGGATGTCGCCCACTACTGGTGTCATCTGAGATTGTGGGGGAAGAAATAGCAACACGTGTCTTCTTCCTTACAAAGCTTGAAAGCCAGCTTGGTGAAGCCGGGTCTTCCTTTTCTTTTCCTCCCGTGCTGCGTGCATGCCGTACCTAGACCCTCGTGTGCAGGTACTCACCGTCTGCAGTGACTGTGAGTTATGATACTTGATGATGCTTCTTGTGATCTGCTGCCGTATAAATAATGGTAATTTACGGTGGCTTTACCCACAGCTCTGCCGGTGATGGATCATAATAGTACATCATGATAATTAGGAAATCAGCACCGCGCTGTTTTCCCTTGTCATTCACTAGTAACTCGGCCGCCGCGGCTGCGGAGCGTCACAGCCGTCTGCCGGGTGCTGGGTAGCGTTCAGGCCGGGTCTTCCCTGCCGTTCACAGCGGTTCATCTCCAATAATTGTCCACGTGCTTGTAGCCTGATAGGTTGGTGACATCTTACTTGTGGATTTTGGTTTTCGTTGCAAGTTAAAATTCCAGAGTTTGTCGTTCGAGGAGTGAGTGGAGGAATTGCCAGGGAAGCGCCGAAGGGGGACAGCCCAGCAGGTGACGGAACCCAGATCCCTGCCCGGCCGGCCCGCGCCCCTCCCCGGACGCAGGCCTGGGCTGTGTCACGCAGGCTGTGTCACGGTGTTTATTAATTTTTCTGATTTACGCGGAAGAACTTTTTTTTCCTCCCCAAAGAACATCAAATACCTGTCACTTGGACACTGCTTTGAGCAACTCTATAAAAATGTTCTTAATTTAGCACAGTCATTTTCCAAACCGAGTGCAAAAATGCTTGATCCCTGGGTTCTGGGTTAACGTACATGAAAAACATGTGCGGACGTAAATAAGTAAAAGATGTATTTTTTAAAAGGTAAGTGAAATAATGTCCTTTCCTGTAGGACGTCTTAGGGACTCTGACGACGGGCTCAGTGAGTATCTCAGACAACCGTGTGATACTCGGTGGTTCCTGAGCTGCAGTCCGTCCCACCTCCACCTGGTGGACGAAAGGCCGCAGTCAGTTCTTCACTGGTCCTCTCATCAAGAGGGATGGCCCCGGAGTTGTGCTGACCAATAGAATGTGGCAGAAGTCTCACTTAGGAGACGGGAAGCTTCCCTCTTTTCTGCTTGGAACCCTCCTTGAGACTGGTCTGGCCCGTGGCAGGACTCCAGTCCAGCGCTGGGGACTGGCGGCCAGGGTTACGGGCTTTTCTGATCAGGTGAATGTGGGTCCTCGTTTCTTAGCCTTAAGAGAGGGGTTTGAAGACGGGGACTACACTTGCCACAAGGGTCCAGGCCTTGGGGTCTGGAATGTGTGTGAGGTGGGCAGGTGGGTTAAGGCGAGGGAAGATGTCATTCTAGGGATGCTGAAGTGGTGAAGCTTGACGGCCGAGTGTCTCCGGAGTCCCAGGTGGCTGGGTGCCGTTGAACTCAGGAGTAAATTCTGCCTGGTGTGTGCCCACACCCAAGGCCAACATGGTGATTTTCACACTGGTTCTTCTCCTTTCTCTTCTTCGTTCTTCCATTGGATTCTGAAGCCCAGTCCTGTCTCCGGGGTGCAGGGATGGCTTGTGAGCCCCCTCAGTATCTTCGTTTTTCTAACCGAAATAGACCTGGCCTTGTGTGGCTGGATGTGTGTGTCGACGGCAGCTGTGGCGCGTTAGACAGTCAGAGCTGGGAGGAGCTGCAGCCCCGAGCGCACCCCCCTTTGTCTGGCAGCCGACAGTCAAGGACCCAGAGGCAGGAAGAGACTCCCTCAGGACTGCAGGGAGTCTCTTGGAGTCTCATGGAGAGGCAGGCACTGGTTCAGAGCGGGAGGGCCCGGCTCGCTCTTCACGCTGTCTGCCGGACTCCTTGTCCACTCCGGCACCATCCAGCCTGGGTGTTGATTCAGGGCTGGCTCCTCACGTCTTCGCCAGTAGCCCGTTTTCAGTGCCCCTGCACAGCACAAGGCCAGTTAGGCTGTGTCCCGAGTTCCCCTCTGAGCTGTTGCCCACGGAGACAGAAGTTTGGTATCTCTGGTCTCCTCCACCCCATTGGCCAATCCCACAGCCCTGCTAGGAGAGGGGCGTTGCTTACCTGGGTTGGAGGTATCAGACCACTCTCATTGGCCAGCCCTTTCCTCCTCCCACCCAGAGAGAGCGAGGCCTTGGGTACCGCCTTCCTGGAGGGCTGTACTGAGAGTGATTCAGAGGCCGGAGTAGAATCTGGGGTCTGTTAACTTCTGTCTGCTGTGAGCATGGGCCTGGGGGCGGTAGTACACAGGGCAGGGACTGTCTCCAGGCTCTCCTGAGGGTCTGTGAGTCCTCGTGGTGGTTGTCACAGGAGCCACTGCTCCTCTATGAAATGTCCCCACCCTGTGCCGGGGTGCACAGAGGCAGACTGTGCAGCCCTCCTGCCTCTCTCCTCCAGCCCCCGGAGCCGCCCACCCAGCTCCTGGCCCCCCCGAGATCCTGACCCGTTGTCAGCCCCTGCAGGCGGACCTTCGCTGAACCTGAGATGCAGAACGATTCAGAAACCAAAGCAAGAAATGAAAGAGCTGTCAGAGAGAATGTGCCTAGACCCCCGAAGTCGGGCTTTTGTCGCTGAATAAATAACTCCTCGAGCAATAATTTGTTTGCAAGCTGTTAATTAGCAGCATAATTAATTTCTGCAGATTATAAATAACAGCGCACAAAGTGGCATTCCCTGTAGAGCCAATGAAAAATTACCTCAACCATTTTAAGAACCAAAAATAGTTCACAATTTAACCAACTTAAATGGGCTCTAGAATCTTGATGGTGCTCTTTTCTTTTTTCCTGTGGGTTAAAAAAAGGAAAGAAAAATCCCCAGAAAACTCCACAACTCTGAGCCTGTATCTGAAGTTAGAAATTTATTGGTGAAAAGCAGTTTCATTAATCACCCTGTTCTCTTCTTATGCCTGGCATGTCAAGAAGGAAAAAAAAATCTCTGTTTATCTCTGCTTCAAACAAACAGCCGCATAAGTAGATTATTCCCAACAGAAAGATTTTCCCGGTGCTCTAATCTCAGAGCAATCATTCACTACTCTAAATGAACAGTTATTTAAAATGTTAAGAAGGGATGCTAATTAGTTCAAGGAAAACCCTGCCAAGTGTTTAATTTTCAAAAAAAAAATGAAGATAGGGAAGGCCTCTCCCCTTTGCCACCTAAGGCCATTGTTTTGTGTCTGGCCTCCAGCCTGGGCCCCTCCCTGGTCTCAGCATCTGGACTGCAGGACATCAGCCGGGGGGCAGGGATGGAGCTCTGCGTGCAGAAACTTGAGGGGAAGAGTTTCCTTGAAGTCTGAGGAGAAAGATCCTTAGCCTTATTTATAACCTGTGATCTTTCCCAGAAGACCTGTCTGACCAATCAAAAGACAAAGAAAGAAGAAAGAAAGAAAGAAAGAAAGAAAGAAAGAAAGAAAGAAAGAAAGAAAGAAGAAAAGAAAAGAAAAGAAATCAAAGAAAGACCAAGGTGAGTAGACACTGGAAAGAAACCGACCTAAGAGGAAAGAATAGGTATTCCAGTAATAAAAGTGAACAGATGCTCTGCCTGGCTTCACTGACCTCTGAACTCCCCGGTAGCCAAAGTGAGAAGGACAGCTTGGCGCCAGAGAGCTTGTGTTCCCTGAGAGGAGGGTGGCTGGAAAGCCGGGGGCGTGGCCTGTGCACCTTGTACTTGGTGGGTGTGGCCTGGGCCCTAGGCCGGGCAAACTTGGGTTCAAATTGACATCTCTACACACTGGGCAAGCTGGGCAAGCTGTTCGACTTCCCCGTGTCCCAGGAGTCTGCATTTCAAAAAGGCCTTCTTTATTTAAAAAAAGGTTTTGAAATAATTTTAGACCCATGCAAAGTTGTAAGAGTAGTGCAGACAGTCCTCTCACACTCTTCCCCTCGATAACATCTTAGATTCAAAAGGACATTATCGGTACTAGGAAATTGCCGTTAATACAACACTATCAACTAGCCTATAGGCCAAGTTCAGATTTCACCAGTCCCTGATTTGGCTTTTTTAAAAAAGTAAAATGATGATAATGACAATAACACGTGGCCACAGGATTTTTGTAAGTCTACATGGCATAACACGTGACTCACTTACATAATTGGCCACATATGCTCGATGAGTGGTAGCCACCGCCTTCCTCCTCATACATGCATGAGGCAGTGAGAAGGCCATGAGCCACAGCAGCCACACCATGTCTCCTAGACACTAAACGTGTCTAATCTTTTGGTATCAGCCCAGACTTCCAGCATGAAGAGCTGTACGGAGCTGGCGTGAAGAGCTGTGTGACAGGGGTGAGAGCAGAAAAGAGGGCCCCTTTAACAAGGAGGAAATGCAGGCTGGCCACTGGAATCAGGGTTCTGGCGATGAAGCAGAAGGAACGAAAGCATCTTCATTTCTGCTTCAGACAGTGGTTTATTTTCCACTTCCCCAGCCACCCCAAAAGTGGGAGCTCCTTTCTCATCCGTCTGATATAAAAAGAACAAAATGCCTAATTATAGATCCTGCTTTTCGAAGATTCGAGCCAGTGCTGCAGAGGAAGCTGGTATGAGCTGGCAGTTTTATTGTTGCTTCTTGCCTGTGTTCGAACATTTCTGCAGACCTCGGTGCTCTTCTATTCCATTCCGTTTGGCGTAGCTAAGCTCTTGTGATTTATGCGCATTTCGCAGTGCTTGCTAGGCACCACGGGAAGCACAAGACGGATAGGAGACGACTTTTGGCCCCAAGGAGCTTATAATCTAGCGAGGGTGGACACACGCTCTAATATTATTTCCCATTGAGTTTATGTATTGCCAGCTATTTTATTCATCTCTTTAGTAATACTCCCCCAGGCACAGAAAAGTGACTATAAAAGGAATATCTGTTCTAGAAGTATTCCCCTGAAGCTCCTAATATTTTTGGAGGAAAAAGGAAAAATTATTTATTCATCCACTAACTATTTATTGAACACGTACTGTGTGCTGAGTAATTTTCTGTGTGTTGGGAGTTCAGCAGTGAACGAGATGGACGCTGTTCCTCCTCTAATGGAGTTTACCTTACAATAGAGGAGAAATATGGAAAGTTGTGTAAACAGATGAAGAGAGCAGGTTGAAGAGCAACCGATGGAGCCCAGGATGTGACCAGAAGGACCCGGCGAAGGCAGACTGCTCTGCAGGCAACACTCGATGTGACACCGGAGACCTGCTCCGACTGTGTGAAGTGGAGGAGGTGGGGAACCGGCGGGCGGCGAGCAGCAGACGCGAGGCCGCAGATGCGATCCTATGGGATGCGAGACGGTGGTTACAGCGCGTTGTGCTTGGGGGCACGCCGTGCTCACGTGCTGACTGAGAGCAGTGACAAAGCGTGTGGTTTAGAAGGTCAGAGACGGACCCTCCCGAGAAGGATGGCTCCTAAGTGGGGAGAGGGAGCTGCCCAGAGGAGACATTTAACTTGGCCCTGAAGACAAAAATCTTCTGCGTGGACGGAGAGGGATGGCCTCGTCCTGGGGAGTGGGAGGAGGAAGAGCTCTTCTGTGAGGGGCCTCCTTCGGGGGACCGTGAGCCCGGGTTAGGAGAGGTGGGAGGGCAGTTATGGGGCTGGGGAGATCATTGTCAGTTCTCATTATTACTCACAAGAGGAATTATTACTACTCACTTTATTATTAATGTATTTAAAAATGTTAAACATCTATTAAAAGTTTACTATGTGCCAAAGATTGATAAATATTTTACCTTCATTATCTCATTGTTATCCACTTTTTATTTTATAGCTGAAGAAACTGAGGCTTTGAGAAGTTAAGTGACTTGTCCAAGGTGACCTCTGTCTGTCTGACTTCGAGGTTCGTGCCACATTATATGAATGTGTGTGTGTGTGTGTGTGTATAATGTGCTATTGAATTCCCCCCTCAAATCCTCCTCTCTGAGATCCCAGAGGATTCAGCAAATGCTGATACCATTCTGTGGGATTGTGAGAGAATACAGTGCCTATTAATTAGATAACTTTCACGTCATTGTCAGTGATTGATCTTTTCCGGTCTTGCCCAGTGTCGACGGTGGTGATGGTGGTGATGGGGAGGTTGGGGGCGTCTGGTGGAGGACAGGTCACACTGAGCTGCTCTTTTTCCTCTTGTGATGAGGGTAGTGCCGGGGCACGGTGGGCAGAGCAGCACCGCCCACCATTGCAGGCTGTGGTCCCGGAGCACGGTTCTTCCTGTGCCAAGCAAACTGGTTCTTGGACACATTAAGTACATGGCTGAGATCAGCACCTATTAAGGCATGGCAGCTGCCTTTGAGAGGGCCCCGCTTTCTGGGCGTGGGTCCAGAGTCATACTGCTAAAGCCAAAGTGTCTGATTAGAGCACAGGGGTAACGACAGCAAGACTGTGGCTTTCGTCACCCTGCACCCCTGACCTCGTGAACGCCTCTCACCCCCCGGCCACAGGTGGAGCCGTGATCCTGGCACTTCTTCTTGTCTACCTGTGTCGTTGCCCGTAGAGGACACCGCTCAGTAGACTGACGGACAGTCCCCACTCACAAGACCTGGGTCTGTCCCGAGATGTCATGTGCAAAGCAGCACTCACACGCCTCAGTTAACGCGGCACCAATGTACTCAATCAGTTGAATTTCTTTTGCTTTTCTAGTCCTCCATCTGCCCCATCCTCCCTGGCTCCTCTGCGCTCTTGGACAACCCACTTCCCCTTCTGAACCTCGTCTTCATCATCTCAGATAAAGGTTGGCCAGGAATGTCAAATCGAGTTAATCTCACCTGCCAGCTTGGATCTGTGTTTAAGGAGCACTAAATGAAGGAGAATTTTGGAGCTATGTCCAGGCTCCAAAGGAAAGAGTGCTCTGATTGATTGGTGATGTCTGCCGTGGACGTAGGAAGAAGTGGTGTGTACCTGCACTTGTGAGGTATCGACCTGCTTGGTTTCTAAGTTCCTGCCTTATTTCGTGTTCTCTGGGCACGGCTCAATTACTCGTCATACATGCAGGAAGCCCATCTAAACCGCCCTTTTGGGAGTGGACCGATGGGGTCAGCTTTACATTTAAGAGCAGCATGTTGCTATGGCAACTCGAACCATGCAAGAAAATGAGAGGCTCGGCAGCTGCAGCCGGGCGCGGGCCAGGCCCTCGGAGCCCTGGCAGGCCCTTTCTCTGGTGACGCTGGTCTTCTTGCCAGCAGTGGGGACCACAGAGGCACTCCGCCTTTGCAGTCTGCTGTGCAAGGACACATGTGTGCAGGTCTGGGCCTCTGCGTGGTGTGGGTGACGAGACGCCCCCGCCCTGGTTAAAACTGGGGGGCCACTTGGGAGGCACAGAAAAGGCAGGTGAAGGGTGGACTTCGTCAGCCTCCGATTTATTCCTGCCCTTGAACCCCAAGCCTGGGCGGCACAGCCCTGCCCGGCTCTTTGTCATCCTCTTCTTTTCCCTTCATCGTTTTCAGTTCACATTTTCCATCATGTTCTCCCGTTTGGAATGAACAAAACTTTTTCTTCTCCGCTGGGCTTTTATGGGGTTCCAGATTCTTCTCAGGTGTTCTCTGGGGGAATTACAGGCTTCTGCGCAGATCAGCCAGCTTTTCATTCTTCTCCATGCTGCGTTCTGTTGTCCAGGGGAAACGTTTGGAATCATAAAGACATTCTTAGTACAGTAGAGACTTTAACCCTTTGTTATGTATTTGTCACATATACAGGGTCCGACACAAATAACGTCCCTTTTTTATCTTAAAATCATAAGTATGTAATTCTGTAACATAACAGGATCACACTCAAGCACACCCTATGACACTTTAGGTGAAATGTTCAAATTAAAACTATAAATTGTTACACCCGTATTATTACCCTAGCAACCACACTCAAGCAGGCGTTACTTCTGCCGGACCCTGTGTATACTCCTACCAGAATACGGGTAAATGACAGGGAGTTATGATCAAAATGTGCCTATTCAAAGAAGATGAGGTAAGCCCCGCCAGGGAAAAAGAAGGTTAAGCTAAAAGTTTGCATTTGAGTGTTTCACTTTCTCCATACGTTGATCAGAGATTTCGTTGCCCACAGCAGGCTCACTCCGACATACTGCATATGGTAGTTGAGTCACGGTCTGGGAGAGCTGGGGGAGCAAGCTCGGGTGCTGCGCACTGAGAGACGTGCCTCACCCTTCCTGAAGGCTGTTTCAGCCGGAGCGCTGCTCCTGTCACCGGCCTGGGCCCAGCCCCCGGAAAGCAGGCAGTGAGCGTGAGAAACCTGGACGAGAGGGAAGCCGTGCCAACACCACGCTCGCCAGAGAGCCGTGCGATGTTCTCTTCAACCTTCTGATTTCATGCAGACGGGTCTACTTGATGGAACCAGGCTACTTACAGATCCACAGCTTCAGGAGGCTCTGCAAAACGTCTTTCGCTTTGTAGTTTCTACTGCGAAGAAATTTGGATCTAGGGGTACTAGTGGGTGAGCTCTCCTGCGATTTGTCATATTCCACTCCATTGGTTACTCATCACCATACCCACTCTTCCTATTCCATTTAAATTTTCAGGAAATAAGAGCATTGATAATGTGCTTTTGCTTAATATAATGAACCCTACCTCTTGCACAAACAAATGAAAAACCCTCCCCCTTACTTCTAAAAAGGAAGATTGAAATCCTTACCAGTGACCGCATTCATCTCTGAGTGATGTGACATTCTTTGTGTGATCCTAACCCTATCTTGATATTCGCCAGCTGTAGTGTAATTTGTGAAGGTAATCGTCACGAACGTGCACTGTATAAAGTGACGAGGGAAAAGTAAAGTTGGTTTACATACATAGCTAGATACCAGAGTAAGGAAGAACAATGGGTAGCTTCTGTAAGGTGCCATGAAGATGCCGTTGGCATTTAAACTTCTTTCCTCTGCATCCCAATCCGTATTCCCGTTGCCTCAGCCAACGTTCAGCTTGTTGGGCTTCATCTAGCGGCTCATTCATTTCCATGGAGCTCGAGCCTTGGTAGTATTACCAACTTGCTGTTTCTGCCATTGTCAATAATTTTTACCACTGGATTGGCAGTGGTAGGAGCCTTTGGGTTCCCCTCAATTTTTCTCAGTCCCACGATGTGACAAAGACGCCCCTCCTCCCCCTCACAGTAAGGGTCGGTCATCTTAGCCAACATTTTCTTTTGGGGAACATAACGTGGCCAATAGGAAGTCTCAGCTGCATATTCAGTGGAACAGTGTGTCCTTTGTGGAGGAAAATTTTGCCGTCTGGAGTATCAAGACCCTTACATCAGCCAAGTCCAGACTTCTGGACTGTTTGTTAATAGGGGAAAAGAGCAAACTGTCTCTGAAAGGAGGTGGCTTCGCTACCAGCCCCTAAAGGCTGCCACTGTGATCCTCCTAACGTTTCTCACCTCAAACCTCATACAACACAAATCATTCACAAATCAAAGGAATGCAGTCAAATAAAATCTTTGGATCTGAGGGCTTATGGAGCCAAGTGGTTCAGCTGGACCAGCCAGAGAGCAGTCTTTTGCTCTGGGTATCCCTCTAAATTGGCAGCCTGTGGGATACTTAATAATTACTTTTGGCATCTTCTGCTAATTGGGATAGAGAAAAATGCATTAGACAGATCAATATCTGCATACGAGGTGCCAGAGGCAGCATTGATTTGCTCCATGAAGAAGACTATGTCTACAACAGCAGCTGCAATTCAAGTCAACACCTTCTTGAACTTAGAAGAGTCCACTGTACTTCTCCACGATTCATCTGTCTTCCGTGCAGATTAAATAGGCAAACTCAGTAAGACTGTGATAGGGTTGACCTTTCAAGGCTTGGTTGGTGGCATGAATCTTTGTAGTCCTGTAGGGATTAGTGTTGTTTTGGTTTACTGTGCTTGTATGAAGGAGAGCTCTAGGAGCTGCCCTTTGACCCTTCCCTCATAAACCGCTCACTCCACAGCTGTTCTGAGAGTATCTGTTCCTACTGTGTGCTCAGGAATTGGGGAAATAACCCAGATAGATGGGTTCATGTAGCCACTGAACCCAGTGTCAGATGGCACAGGCGTAAACTGTACTCTCAGCCCCACTCTGACCTTCGGTCCACAGTCGTGATGGGGGGTCCCGGGAATCAGTGATAATTCAGAGAAGTGCAGTCTAATGATGCCACAAAGGTCTCTATGTCTCCACGTTCCCGCTGCATAGTTGTAAAGGCAAAGGGCCATTATCTTCCTTTGGGGAAGACTAGGAGGAAGATTTGCAACACACACACACGTGATGTGATTGCTGGTTCCTTCCTCCAGAGTACTTTTCTTTTTTCCCCCCAAAGGATTCTGGGTCAATTCTGAGATCCAATTCTCAGAATTAGGCCAGAACCATGATTCTCTGCCATGTGGACCCAAGTCAAGCTTCTGTTTACCAGATCTAGAGTGTTGCAGTGAAGCAGACCAAGTTGGACCCCAGCGAGCTGTCCTAAGAACCCCACGATAGAGTTCCCTGTGTGTCTAGCCATTCTGATCATTTTTCCAGCCACGCTGCCTGTTAGCATACCCATGCTCACGTTGCCTCCCACGATTGTGCCGCGTACCAGCCCCAGTGAGAACAGAGGGCTGTTTTCTGTGGCGGCATCTTGCATCTTCTCCACTTTCTCACAGTGCAGCCACACCCTTGCTTTCAAAGATTCCACACTCCCCTTGACGATGTATTTCTCGGTGCTTCGGGGAGAGAGTGTTTTGAACCCTCAAAGGTGGGTGCGTGAGTGGGATATGATGATTTTACATTCCTTTCTCCCTGCGTCTTCGGAGTCTTCCTTGTGCATCATTCTAAGGAATTGCATGAACATTGACTTGATTTACAGTAGGCCACCACGGACTCAAGATTTCTGTCCACCATTGAACCCCTCCCAGTGGCCTTAGTGAGCCCATCAGTTTTAGAATCTCTGGTCAATAAACTCATCTCCCCAAATGCATCCTCATTCAGAAATGTTACGCCCTCTTTACTCCATGCTCCTTCAGTGTATGTTTCCCAGGTTTTGTTGACATAATTTAGCGAAATCTTGCAGCTTTTATAGTGTGGCCCCTCTTTCCTGGTTTTCGTCTGTAACTGGTGACACTGGGCACGTGGAGATCTGACTCTCCTTTTAGGCCTGGAGCCAGTGGGAGGTAGTCCTGTGAGTCGAGGGAGTGTTTGGCATTCCTGTGATGGTAGCCGCCTTGGATGATGCCTGTGTTGGCTGTGTGAGCAGGCGGAGCCAGCTTCGTCGGCAGAGAAGGAGGGCTGCTTCTGTTGGCAGCAGGAGGTCAGAACTGGAAGGTTAGAGGTACTTGGAGTCATCAAGCCCTCTCAGATGTCACCATTCTTGTCCTCGACATCCTTTTATTTCCCAGTCAGTTCTCTGACTTGTGCCCAAGAGATCCAGCGAGGCTGTTTATTCCATGTTGCGCAGCCCACGGGATCAGACTCGGCATCTTATTTTTAGAGCCGTCCTCTTTGAAGTCAGGCGTAGAGACTCTGAGTCTCTGACTTGCGCCCTGCACACAGAATTTAAATCCTGAACTTGTTACTTTATTTTTTAAGCTGGGCAGCACAATTAGAAGGAGCATACCATTTTGTCGTCCCATTGCTGTGTAACAAACCACTCCAAGACTTAGTGGGTTAAACCAACAACCAGTTACTATCTCTCACGATTTTGTGGGTTGACTGCCTGCCTGCTGGGACCACAATCGGGGCCATCGGGACTGGGACGTTTAAGACAGATGGCAAGAATTGCTGGTAGGCAGCACTGGATCTTGGCTGAAGATTTGGCTGTGGTTGTCAGTGCAGGAACCTCAGTTGCATTCCCTGTAGTGTCTCTTGGTGGTGGCTGGGGCTTCCCCACCATGTGGTGGCTAGATTCCCAATGACATGTTCTAAGAGATGAAGGTGGACATTGCCTCTGAAGGCCCAGCCTCTGAAGTTATACAGGATTAATATGGTTACATTTTGATTTATTGAATCCATAACAGGGACAGCCTAGGTTCAACGGAAGGTGGGGACAGATGGATGAGTGACAGAATTTGTGACCATCTTTAACCCACCATACCAACCCACTTCCTCTCTTTTCATTTCTTGTGCTTTGTAATAATCTGTAGCTGTAGCCACTTAGGCCTCCAAAACTTTACAAGAGTTCTGTCTTCTAATGCCATCTGGGTCTGCATTGATTTAAAATGTATCCAGATCCTCATTGATCTCATATTTCCATTTCCTTGAAGATTGATTGCTTATAATAATTTACTGTCTTACTTAAGGTCCTTAATTGCAGACAAAATAATGCACTCTAACTAGTTTAAGCAGAGAAGGATTTATTATAGGTCATTAAGTCGCTTACAAGAATTTCCAGGAGGGCCACAGAAACAAAATTGAATGCTACAAAGCTAAGAACAAAGGAGCCAAAGGAAAACTCCAGTCACACATGGGATACTTTGAGCGAAACAAGGGTGCTGCTGACACGTGACACTTCGAACCTTGGGATCAGATACTAGAACCAGAGTCACATCTCCGGCAGGAGGACTAAACACCTCTTCCAGTGACTTTGCAGGAGGACCTTACAACCATGGCCTCATGGATCTCACGTCTGCTTTCTAATTGCGCACGTAGGAAGCTCTAGCTCCAAGTGTGTCTGGGAAATGCAGTCTTGTTTTGCAGAGTTGAAGGGTTTGCAGCTTTAACACCATTGCTATTTTAGAGCAGATACTTTGGGGATGGGGAGCATCTTGTGCATTGTAGGATATTTAGCAACATCCCTGGCCTCTATCCGCTAGACGCCAATAGCACTGGCCTGCACCCCCTCATCCCTCTCCTGGTTGTGACAATCAAAAATGTTTCCAGTCATTGCCACATGTCCCCTGGGTGAGGGAGAAAAATCTCGCCTCCTGTTGAGAAGTACTACTCTAGGGTAATAAAGGCATGACAGAATAGGGAAGGAATAGGACGAATTCAGCTGCCACAAAATAGATTAATGGGAGGTTAGTGTAGAGAAAAAAGAAATTCCATGATATCTCAAGGATCAGTGATACAAATAAAAATGTCATTTTAGATATACTAAAACCTATTACCAAAGTGGAATGAAAAGGTCTGACTAGATAGTGGTGAGTGAGATAGGGGTGAATGCCAGGCCATTTTTTCCAATGATGTTGACAATTTGGGTTTAGAAAAAAGAGAGGCTTTTTCAACATGGTTTTCCCCAGATAAACTTCCTTCAAAGCCTCCTCTTTGCTCCAGGTTCCGTCAACTTGGCAGGGATGGTTCTTACTACATATGTGAATGCAGAGTGCCATTAATCTGTCTGCACTTAACTATCTTGAAAAACCCAATGTGAGTCCGTAAATGCAATATTGATATCAGTGTTATCTGACAATTCACCACCCTCATCACTTTTATTTCTTAATCCAGGTTCAACTGGCGGTATTTTTTTGACATTTAACAGTTTATTTTGAAGGTCATTTTAAAAGCGAAGTTAAAGACAATCTGAGATAAAATTGCATAAAATATACTCATTAAAAGATCATGGTGATTAAATCAAAATAAGGGAAATATGTTTTTTCTGCAACTCCAGTAACAAGTCGTTGTCCTGAAGTGGCTATAGATAGGAAACTGGTTGACGAAAGGAGGAAGGGAAGAGTCTCCACATCATTGTGGATGAAGAGTGTTTATTTTGTACAGCTATAAGGATGTCAGACTCATGGGAAATCGCTTTTGATAAAAGAATCCCAGACATGGAAGAGACATCCCAACACCACTCACTTGAAGTTCAGCACAAAGAGACAGAGGCTCTCTCAATAACCCTATATTTCTCAGTTCTCTCCACAGAGTCCCAGTACTGAGTTCCCTTGAATTGATCTCAGCCCTTTCTTGAACAAATCACTGGCGGTGTAGGGTGGGCGGTCAAATTGCAGTGTTTGGCCAGGTCTGCTGGTGAGCCGAGTCTCCACCCCCATCGAGCATCATTGAGACTGAGCAAAACAGTGTAAGGTGGAGACAGCACCTCACTTCTCTGACCTCTGGGGTCAGTGGGGTTTAGTGGAGAGCTGCACCTCCACACCCACCTGCAGCAGGGAGGTTGAATGAGGCTGTGGGAAGAAGTCAGTACTCTGGTTTCTGCACCCCTCTTCTGAGCTTCCACCCCAAGTTAGCTCGAAGAGATGGAATGAGGTGATGAGAAATGAAGCTAATGGAAACTCTACTCCACCTTTCCTCAGCAGGGACCAGAAAGAGCTGAACTTCTACCAATATCCCGAAATATCAAAATGGTGTGTCAACCCCTGCCTTGTACCCCTGACTCCCACCATACCAGTTGGAAGTCAAGCTTACACCTAACGTCAAGGTAATGAGGGAAGATGTTGGTGGGTTGAGGAAGTAACTGAACTACTACCTCATTTATCTGCAGCAAGGTGATGGGAACCGTTGTTCAGCTTTTGGGGGGCGATGTCATTTAGGTCCAGCAGGAAGCGTAACAAACCCACCCACTCAGCCTTCACACTGCATCAAAACAGGAGGACTTCCTGCTTTAAAAAGAGGTTAAATAGAATCTGGAGCCTCATCCTCTAACGTCCAAAATGTCCGAGACACAATAAAAAAATCACTCATTGTACTAAGAACCAGGAAAATCACAACTTGAATGAGAAAAGACAATGTCAAGATTAATCAGAATCACCTGACAAGAATTTTGAAGTGGCTGTCTTAAAATTGCTTCAACAAGCTATTATGAATTCTCTTGAAACAAAAAAGTAGTAACAAATAGAAGTTAGGAAAAGAACAAAATGGACATTACAGAAGCAAAAATTAAAATAACTGAAATGCAGAATTCACTGGGTAGACTCAAAATCAGAGCAGAGTTGACAGAGGAGAAGATCAGTAAATGTGAGGATGGATCAGTGGAATTACCCCGTTTAAACAGCAGAGAAAACCAGAATGAAGGACTAACAGAATCTCAGGAGCTTGTGGGGCAGTAAAACAAAAGAGCTGACCTTCGTGTCACTGAAATCCCAAAAGGAAAGGACTCCAAAACTTTCTTCAACGTACTCAAAGAAATAACGGGTGACAGTCATCAGCCCACATATTCAAGAAACCGAGCTCACCCCAGATAGGATAAATACAAAGAAGTGTACGCCAAGACGCATCATCGTGAACCTTCTGGAAACAAGACAAGAAAACATCTTAAAAGCAACGTTGGAGAAACAAGGCATTGATTATAGAGGGACAATTCACATGACAGTTGATTTCGCATTTGAAACCACAGTGGCAAGAACCAAGTGGTAAATCACTTCTCAAGTACTGAAGTAAAAGATTTGTCAACTCTGAATTCCAAATTCAGTTAACTCCAGGCACTTAGTGAGGGGGAGGGGAGGTCCCACACAGAATGCTCTTTGAACCTGGGAGGGTGGTTCCCGGGGAGACTGAATGTCACCTCAAAATATGGTGGGTGATTTATTTTCCACATCAACGAACATATTTTTGCTGTTTTTACTTTTATGATTATGACCGGTTCTCAAAACACCACTAGGTGTTTCTCTTCCCAGCGTGAAACTATCTTCTTTGCTGAGACGAAGTAGCAGTTTCTGACCCAGGCTGAGCAGGCAAGACGGAATGAGGAGTACACTGTCTTTGGGGCCCCATCTCATGCATTTTGGGGATGAAATTCTTGACCTGTCTTTGCTTTGGCCACCAGGGATTGCCTTAGCAAACCACATTTCTCTGAAAAAGACTAGATGGAATTGGGTCAGATACTTATAATGATGACACCAAATTCTCATCAAGATTAGACCTTAGCCATTCAGTGGGAGTAGGTGTTTGGTTATTGAAAGCACACAATTTGGCCCCATGCAAGAACCTTAACTGACAGGCGCAAAGAGAGGAAGTCAGAGTCTCAGAAAACAGAGATGAGGAAGGAAGGCAGACGCACAGGTAGGAGGCCCTGCCGTTTGATCTTAGATTAAGAGGCCCTGTCCACAAGTGGATTCTGTTCCTAGGCATTTCTAAGCACCCTTAACCATCCCAAGTTTCGTTTAGTGATCTTTATCTTATTTAGTGTTCCTCATATTCCTTTAATAGAGTGGCCATGCATTATCGTACCCATTCCTTGGATGAGGAAATTACTGCACAGATTTTATGTGGGATTACTAACCAGCATCCAGACCTGCATGCTCTTGTAGTATCTACCTGCTGTACCATAGCCCTTTGCTATAGACGTAAATTTGCGTGTGATTTAAATAATCCATGTGACTTAAATAATCCTCTCCGTTCTGGGCCCTCACTGGCGAGTGGACTCCTAATAGACTTTGCCATTCGGCGATGAGGAGGTAATTCTGTCATGACTAAATGGATCTCGCAGAGAATCATTGAAGAGAGGCCCTTTTCACTTGGGAAACCACAGCTTGAAAGCCCAAAGCTGTGAAAGATAAATTAACCTTCCCTCGGACTTTGTCCAACCTGCCAAGCAAACTGGAAGTAATTATTTCATGTGGAATGCTTATTGCCATTACAGCGGCGGGGACGTGATTTTGCCATTTAACAGACCCATCTGTCCCTTCCTTGGCAGGCGCGCTGACTGCATGTCACCTGGGGCCCTGGCACTCTCGGGCCTTGGTTGCAGGGCGTGTCCGAGGCTAAGATGCGGGTGTAGAGTGGGTGAGAAGGGCTGGCTTCCATCCCCAGTCTGGCTGGGCAGAGGGGGAAGAACTCGACAGGACAAATACCTGTAGGGGCAGGTGAGCATTAAAGAGCTGATCGGATGGCACACGGTCCAGAAATCAGTGGTACCGCCCTGTGGTCAGAGCCTGTGGCCTTTGCTACCCCTTGCTAACTCCGCAATCTTGGGCAAGTACCTGACCTCTGTGTGCCTCAACTATCTCAGTTATTAAATGGGCATACTAATGTTTACCCCACTGGGAGTTAAATGTAAGTGGTGTGAAGCTCTTAGCACGTAGGAGTGTTCACTCCATGTTAGCTTTCATGGTAAACTGTTCAGGGGAGGGGGGGGGCCCTGAAGGTGGGTACCGAGGGCTTTTCTATTTTAATTGGGAATATCACTTTGTCTTTTTTGCTCCACTCCCACCCCATTTTACAGGTGTGTCTGTCTCGGTGGTCACTTGGTCTAGGCATGGTCCTCTGACCCAGAGAGGCCAATACGAGTTCTGCCCCAGCCACCGCCCCCTGGTGGCGGAGACTGTAAGAAGGAAAACTTGGGCAAGGGGTGGCGGAGTTTTCTGCTGGGGACCAGAGAAGGCAGGATGGGAAAGGCTGTGAGGTCCGGCCAAGGCTGTTGGTTCTTTATTTGGTAAACTAACAGGCATTGACAGGGATTCCTGAGCCAGGGTATCGAACCTGAAAACCTCCCGCTTCGGCCCCGAGGAGTCTGTTTCCTGGACAATACCTGCTTTCAGTGATGCTGGAAGTTATCGCCGACCGTAGATGCTGCACCAAGTGTTTGTGCCCAGGGCTGAGCAGCATCAGGAGTCCTCGGCGTCCAGCCTGCCGACCATGTTTTTCCTCTTCAGGGAACCCTGCTGTGCTGGCGAGCCTTGACTTCCTTCCTGGTTGACCCAGTCTACTTCCTCAGACCAGACAGTGACCTCGTTTCTGTATGCAGAGAAGTTGCCAGCAATTTCTGTTTAGATCAGGAGCCATTTGGTGTTGGGTACCACCTGGCAGCAGCAAATGATGAGCCGTTATGAGCCGTCACTTAAATTCTTGCTGAGACGGTTTTGTTGTCGTGATGAGAAATACACATTAAAACGCACCCTTCCATCTTCATAAGCAACAAACCAGCGGTGACAAATGGCATGCCACCGTGTTCCTGGAACTCCGATCTCTGACGCAGACCCTGAGGAGCAGGAAACAGCTCTGCCGTCCTCCCGGCTTTCACACGCCGGGTAGCCGGCCGTGGTGGCCAGTCCCGGCTCGCACGCCACTTTTCTATCAGCCGCACGCCACTGTCGGGGGGACTCGAGGAGGAAGGTGTCAGTGAAGGGCCTGGCACTGGGTAAATGCTTGACAAATGACCGGGATCAGGACCGTTTTTGCCGATAGCTCTCCAGAGATTTGTCTTGTTAGCTGGATCACACATCTTCTGAAGTTTGGGGTTATTGATCCGGTAGCATTTATTTCATTTCTTCTTCCTTTGTGTGCTTCTTAAGGGCGTGTGTGTTGATGACTTTCTGACGCAGTCATAGGTCCATGTTGCTACCCCCAGTCGGGAGTCTGGCGCCCTCTAACAGCCCCCGGGGCTGCCCCTCAGCAGGCGTATCTGCCCCCCACCCTTGGCAACCACTGACGAGTTCTCCCTGCCCGTACTTTTGCCTCTTTCAGAACATCCTATCAAAGGAGACATATAAAGGCAATGTTCTGAGGCTTGTTTCTCACTCAGCATTGATGTCTCTGTGAGGTATCCATGTTGTTGCCTCTATCAACAATGCATTCTGTTTTTTTAAACTGAAAACTAGAGGTTTGCTTAGACTGAATGGCCTCCATGATTACTTTCTCTGGGCTCTTAAAGGACACCGCCAACCTGTCCGCAATGGCAGTCAGACAGCTTGGCATCCGCGCTCAGAAATGTGGTTGGCGGTGACACACACCATCTCCTGTTTTCCCCACACTCTCTGGATGTGTTTTGTTGGTTTAGGCAAATCATTTTCCTCTGGAAGTTAACATCAAGAACTGCGGGGATGGTCCTCTTTGTGGTGGGAAGGATGAAACGATCCGCCAGAGGTACAAACAGGAGATGCGATCCTCATGGTACTTGATTTTGTGGATCCAGTCCGTCCTGAAACCGCCTCCCCTCCTATGTCATCCCTGGTTTGGGTGTCCTGGGTCAACACGCTTCTTTCTGTGCTTAGTTCACCTGCAATGGAAAGATTCCGTCTAACACATTGTTTGGGGACATTCTCGGGGACCTAGTTTGCCTTGTGTGCTCGTTAATTTAACTCAAGGATTCGGGCGAGTTACCCTGTCATCTGGGCTTAAATAAAACTTGCCACAAACTCCCTTCCACTGGGGATTCACGTTTGTGGGGCGGGCAGGACCGGGGCAGGGGCAGGGAGGGAGTGTGTGGAGGGTCTCTGGCACGGGGTTCTGCCCCCAGTGAGCTCTCCCCCGTATTCGGCCCTTATATCTGGCTCCTGTTCTCTTCCTCTGCCTCCCAGATCGGGACGCAGCCCGGGACCTTGATTCCACCAAACCCACCCCACCAGGCGTGGAGCGATGCGTGGGATAAGCCTTTGCTCCGAGTTGTTCAAACTTGTGAACAGCTTAAAAGTGCACATTCGACATCAAATGTTTGTTTGTTTTTTTAAATTACAATCGCCATGCAATGTTGTTAGTTTCAGGTGTACAACGCAGTGATTAGACATTTATAGAACTTACAAAGTGAGCATCCCGAAAAGTCCGGTACCCATCGGACACCACGCATAGCTGCTAAAATGTTTCTGGCGGTGTTCTCCGTGCTGCACTTTGCGTCCCCGTGACTGCTTTATGACTGGCAGTCTGTGCCTCCCATGTCCTCCACCTTCCTCGCCCATCCCCTAGCAACCACCAGTTTGCGTATCTGTGAGTTTATTTCTGTTTTGTTTGTTTGTTTGTTTGGCTTTTCAGATTCCTTATATAAAGGAAATCAAATGGCATTTGTTGTTCTCTGCATGACTTCTTTTACTTAGCACAATACACTCTCGGTCCATCCACGTTTTTGCAAGTGGCAAGATTTCATTCTTTTTCACGGCTGAGTAATACTCCACCGCATGCCTGTACCATGCCTTTATCCATTCCTCTAACTGAAACACTCTTACAATCTGCCCGAATTTCTCAATGGTCATTCTTCACTGTGTGCTTCCGGCTCTTGTATGCTGTCCTCGCCTTACCCCTCGCTGTGCTGTCCAGACCTAAATCCTTTGACCTTCTTATGTAGGCCAGTTTCCTGTCCTCTGATTTCACTGTCTCCTAGAACCTTCCCCCAGGGCAGCCAGGAGACACACGTTGCTGGCAAATACAGTTACTAGCTGTTAAATGAAGGGTTTTCCTCTCTGCCCTCCCATACTATGTATCTACACTCTCTGTTTTTACCTCTTAAACTTTTTTTTTTTACTTTCTATTATTTATTCTTATCCCCTTCCCTCAAATGAGGCCAAAAACCTCCCGTCGTGGCTTCCTCCCGGTGGCTTTGCACTCCTTCCTAGCGGTGGGCAGAGCAAATGGCTTTGAAAGGATCATTTCCACCCGTCTCCTGGGATCTGGGACGAGCCCGCGACCCCTGCAGCTCAGTAATTCTAAGGTACCAAGTTGGCATCAGCTCTGAGCAGTCTCTTTTGTGTTATGCAACCCTTTCTGCCCCCCGCCCCCTCCCACCCCCATGCCCAGTAGAAGCTCTGGCAAAAGAAAGAAAGAAAAGAAAAAAAACCTGACCAGGGTCCAGCGCTTCTCTTGCCCGTTCTCCCAGGTCTCATGTTACTTGAATGCGGGGCTCTCTGTCGACTGAGCCTCCCGTGTTCGGCTGGTGAAGCTGACAGCTCCCCTTTCTTCTCCTGCCATGGGAAAGCCGCGGGCCCTCCGGCGGGCTGCCTTGTCCCTGGCACAGAGGCGGGACCGAGCTTCTGCGCAGGCCGGCCCCGGAAGGGCGGGATTGTTCAGCCCCAGACCACGCCGCAGCTGGTCCTGGCTTCGCTGGCCCTCTGCTGTCTGCTCCTGTACCTCACTGCAGGGGACACCAGATTGGTGACTGACCTTCGGTCCTCCCCTCATGAACCCAGGAGGAGGAAATTCGGGGAGGGCGGAGCGGTGAGGTGTGCCCCCTGGGGCGCAAGTGCACGACCTCACACCTTACACTGCCTGGTCCGGGGGCTGTTCTGAACATCCAGGAGGACTGCCTGTAGGAGACAGGAGACTGGAAGTGCCCCCTCCCTCTTCCTACTTCCCTGTAAACTGTAAACCGTAGCGTAATGCATCATTGTTGAATGTCTCACATTCTGTGTGCCAGATCCTCAAAAATGTTGAATTCAGTACAAAACATGAAATGATGTCGGGTGTCACTAGTGGCGTTAACCATAATCACGAGTCACAGACACTTAGTATTTGTTGAGCACGTAATCACACACCCGGTCCTGTGCCAAGTCCTTCACGGGGAACGTCTCACTGAGTCCTCCCAGCGATCTTGTGGGTTAGATTTGATCTTTCTCTCCTTCTCACAGGGATAGAGAGGTCGGGCCACTTAAATCCAGCGAACGCGCAGTGCGGCCAGGATTTGAACCCAGAGTCCTTCCACACTCTGTGTGCCCCATGATGCACCCTGTTCCCACAGGTCTCGAGGTGTGCTAGGGAGGCGGTCCTGACCTGTGGTGGGTGTTGCACAGTTGTTAATGAGGAAATGCACACCTAGGCAAGGAAAGCAAAGGGCACTTTTCTTCTTCGGATGTTCTTTATTTTGTGTTTTTCTGTGAACATGGGTCTTCTCTGGATAATTTCAGCTCATGCCCCTCTGATGCCACGTACGCTTAAGGAGGTCAGATTCCCCGAGAGCTATCTTGGGAGCAAAACTGGAAGTTTAGAGACTCCTCCTTTCATTCCTCACCCTGCTTAAGTGTCTTAAGGAGCAGGAAAGCCAGAGCTTTGGTGTGCCAATGTGGAGCGCAAAGCCGAGAGCTAGGGAAAAGGCCGGAGCTCAGACTTTCGAAGGAAAGGGAAGGGCTCGGCGGCTCCTCGCTGTAGAGGGAGTTTGCAGGTCTCTGCACCCGTGGGCCAGGCCCTGTCTGCGGGCTGAGTGTCAGGAGCAGCCGACAGCCTGCTCCTTGGCCCCGGGGGCCGACCTCTTAGTTCCGGTAGATGGACGGAAACGAGCCAGTGGGGTTACAGTTGTGATTCCTCTCCTCGTTTCTTACGGGGAAATGTAAGGTCGTTGGTTTGAGCCCTTTCTTCTTCTTTTCTGATACGGTTATTCGGGGCTCTAAATGTCCTTCTGACTTCAGTGGCATCCACAAAATATGGACATATTGTGCCTCTATTTTCATGAATTTCAGAATGATTTCTAATATACATTTGATTTTTCTTCTTTGACCCATGGATTACTCCGAAATATATTAGTTTTCAAATGTTTTGGGTTTTCCATATGTCTTTGTGTTATTACTTTCTAATATAATTCTATTGGATTCTCAGAACTTTTTATGACAGTTCCTTTAAAATTTATTAGCTTGTTTTACAGCCTTCAGTATGGTCTAGCTTGGTGGAAGTTCATTGTAACACTGCAGAGCGCATGTACTCTGCTGTCGTTCGGTGCAGCTTTGTGTAAATGTCGTTTGAGCTACGTTGGTGATGGCTGAGTTCTGTGTGCCTTACTGATTTTGTGTTGGCTCCTTCTACTAGCTGTTGAGAAGTGTAAACATTTGTGAATATAATTGTAGGTGTGTTTATTTCTTCTTGTAGTTATGTTGCTTCATATATTTTGAAGCTGTGTTAGTAGGCCTATAAATGTTTAGAATTGTTATGTTATTGTAATGAATTGATCCTTTTTGTTGTTAGGAAATGATCGTTTTTATGCTGGTAACAGTCATTGCCCTGAAATATACCTCGTTGGATATTAATATTGCCATTCCAGATTTAGTTACCATGGTAAAAATTTTCCATTTTTAACTTATTAACTTACCTGTCTCTATATTTAAATTTGATATTGTATCGCTAGCATGTAGTCGGGTCTTGCTTTTTAAAAAAATATAATTTGACTATCTGCTTTTTATTTGGAGTATTTCAACAATTTATATTTAATGTGATTATCAATATGGTGAAGTTTAAATGTATCACTCTGCTATTCATTTTCTATTTACCTCATCTGTTCTTTGTCCCCTTTCCCCCTTTCCTACCTTTTTTGGCTTGAGCATTATTTATGAATCCATTTTATCGCCTTTCTGGCTTAGTAGTTGTGGCTCTGTTTTGTCGTATGGTGGCTGTTTTAAACCTTCTAGTATACATCTTTAGCTTACCGTAATCTACCCTCACGTGATATTATGTCACTCCTTACATACTATAAAAATCTCACAACAATATAGTTTCACTTCTCACCTCCAGTCTTTGTGCTATTTTTGTCATGCATTTTACTTCTACAGGTGTTATAACACCCTCCCCATAACATTTTTTGTTTAAATGATTTATCTTTTAAATATGGTGGTCCCCCCTTATTTGCATTTTCACTCTCCATGGGTCAGGTACCTGCGGTCAACGTGGCCCAAAAATATTAAATGGAAAATCCCAACGATAAACAATTTATGTGTTAAATTGGGTACCGTTCTGGGTACCTGTCACAGCTGAAATCTTGAGCTGTTACACGCAGTCCCGCACTGGAGGGGAATCACCCCTTTGTCCAGAGTCTCCACGCTGTGACGCTCCCCGCACGATCGTCACCGAGTAGCCTTCTCGGTCATCAGATTGGTAACCCTGTGCTCGTGTTGAAGTAATGGGTCTTTTACTTAATAATGGCCCCAAGGCGCAAGAGTAGTGATCCTGGCAGTTCGGAAATGCCAAAGCGATGCTGAAAAGTGCTTTCTTTAAGTGAAAGATGGAAGTTTTTGACTTAATAAAGAAAGAAAAGAATTGTATCTGGGGGTTGCTAAGATCTATAGTAAGAACAAGTTTTCTGCCTGTGAGGTTATAAAGGAGGGGAAGGACATTCGTGCTGGTTCTGCTGTCACACCCCAACCTGCAAAAGTTACTGTCCCCCTGAGCACTAAGTGCTCAGTTACGATGGAAAGCTCATTGAATTTGTGGGTGACAGACAGACAGAAAACACGTTCTGGTGGACAGTAACGTCTTGAGCGAGAAGCACTGAGCCCGTGTAAAGACTTCAGGAAGGGGTCCCCAGAAACTGGTCACATCAACCCATTTACAGCAAGTAGGGGTGGTCGTATGGATTCAGGGATAAACTGAGACTGAAAAATATAAACTGAGACAGAGAGCACTTTCACATAGCCCTTAGTACAGTATGTCACTGAAACTGTTCCATTTTATTACCGGTTATCGTTGCTACTCTCTTGCTGTGCCTAGCTGGTAATTAAACTTCGTCGTCGGTGTGTGCGTGCAGGGGAAAACAGGGGGTGTGGGATCTGGTCCTCTCTGTGGTTCCACTGGGGGTCTCGGGTCATATTCCCTGCAGACAAGGGAGGGCTACTGTGGACTGAAATAATAAGAAGAATATATTTATCAGTTATGATTTCCGGTACGTGTTAGTTCTTCGTGTAGATCCGTATTCCTGCCTGGCATCGTTTCGTGCTGCCTGAAGGGCTCTCTGGACTGTGTCTGGTGCTACTGGTCGGACTATGAAATTGTCCTGTCGCTGTTTCTGTGGTTTCGGGTTAGTTTTTTGTGGTTTTTTTTTTTTGGTCTGAAAATGCCTTTTCTTTGCCTTTACTTTTGACAGGTATTTTGCCCTGTGTAGAACTCCAGGTCGACAGTCTCGTCTTCCGGAGCTGCAGACAGCTCCGGTGGCTCTGCCGTCTTCTCACGTGTCTCCCTCCCCGTGGGAGGCCCCTCGTGTCCTCACCCTGCTTCCTCTGCGCCCACGGCACCAGTTCAATCTGCTTCCTACCGGGGTGTCTCTTTTCTCGACCTGGAAGTAGTCTGATTATGTTGTTCCCGGATGGATTAATTTTCTTGTTTCTTATGCTTGGAGTTTATAAAGCTTCCTGGATTCTTGGGGTTATGGTTTTAGTTAAATTGGACAGAACGTGAGTCACTATTTCATCAAATACTTCTCCAGGCCCTGTCGTCCTTCAGGCGGTCCGGCGACACGGCATCGCGCTGCTCCAAGTTGTGCCACAGCTCGCAGACCCCCGGTCCCTTTTTTCCATATTTTTTTTTTTCTTTTTCACATCGGATAGCTTCTGTTTACCTGTCATTAAAATGTGCTAATCCTTTCTTCTGCAAATTCTAATCTGCATGAATTCCATCCAGTACTTTTCCTTTTACACATTGTAGTTCTTCCTTCTCCAAGTTCATTTTGGTGCCTTTTAAGAAATGTTATCCATGTGTCCACTTAATATGCGCAGTCTTTCCTCTCTTATTCAGAAAAAATACCTAGAATGCAGTTATCACAATTTCAATGTCCCTTTCTGTTAATTTTAACATCTGGGTCAGTTCTGGGTCAATTTCAGTGGATTGATTTTCCTCCTCATAGTGGATTCTACTTTCCCATTTTTTTTGTATGCCTGGTAATTTTTGACTGGATACCAAATATTTGCCACTGAGATGCTGAGTTCTCCGGGGAGACTTTCCTCAGATCCGTGGCCTTCTGTTGCGTATCTCTTACCTCGCTGGTGGTCTGCCCGCAACCCCAGCCTCCATCCTTCCCGTGGACCCCGACGCTCATATCTACAGTCAGGAAGTTCGCCTAGCTCCACGCGGGTTTCCCCTTCTGTGTCACGGACTGGGGTCAGCTGGAGCAACTGCAGGGCTCCCCCACGTCTGTCCTGTCTTGCAGGACCACTGTCCTTTGTTGACTAATGCCCAGTGTCTTGAAAAGCATTGTTTTATACAGTTTGCCTGCATTTTAGTGATTTCAGGAGCAAAGGTCCCTGTTCCAACATCTTGGGCTGGAAATGAACACCCTGAAGGTTACTTGTTAATGAGTGACTGATAATCAAGGAAGGATTACTGGTACTGTATGGTCCCTTTTTTTGCAGATGTCTCTTGGGTGACAGTGCAGTAGGTGAGGGCACAGTCACTACATATTCATTACAAAAGATAAAGGACCTTTCCGCTTTAAAATGTTTTAACATTAAGGTGTAAGGTGTGTGAGTGCAGCAGGAAAATGTTTAAGGACTGATTGCCTAACGCTTCAGAACTCCGGGAGTTAAATTTGACACAACATTATCGGAAGAGCTCATGGTACACAGGACAATCACCGCTGGCAGCCCATCGATGGTGCTAATGGAACAAATAATGATTCTGTAAAGTTTTAGAACAGATGGGCAGTTATTTCTGTTTCCACAAAGTCGATGCTCAAGATAAGCGTAAATTCATTTTCTTCTAACCAGGGAATTTTGTTTATGATACAAGAAAACACATTCCTCATAAAGAATAGGAATTAGCTTGTTATTGACTTAGAGGGCCTGGAAAACTCCCAGGCAAACGGTAATCACTTTCCCAGGTATTTATTGAATAAAAATAGTATTATCTATCAATTACAGGAATGGTAAACTGGTGGCTTGTGTATAATATTCTTCTTATCCACAAAGTGTGTTTAAAAAATCAGGAGATCTCACATCTCTTCGATAAGGGAAGCTCCCTATGAATAAACCTGGTCCCTTTTATTCATATTTATTGGCTGCTTGGCCTGTGTATTCATTTGAGTTTACAACCCCTTCCTCAATACTTCATCTGCACTAATTTTTTTCATTGAAATGCTAATAAAAATAATACCTAGAATATTACGAGTAGTAAAAAATGCATCACAGAAGCAGGGCTGCTCTAAGAGGCACTTTGAAGTTATTACTTGTGTCTCTCAGTGGTTTGAAATAATGGCCACAATAATCTTCGACACGCCTCCCATTGAAAGAAGGGATGTGCGTCTTTTGCCTCTTTTTCCTCCCCTTGAATCTAGATGGGCCTGTGACTCGATTGACACCAATGGAACGTGGCAGAAGTAGCTCCCTGACTTCCCCGTGCAGGTAATAGGAGGTAATGCAGCTCTTATCTGCAGTGTGTGCAGACACCTGCCTTTGAAGCCGAGCACTGACACTCAAGCAGGTGGACCACTCTGAGGCCACCGTATTGAGGGGAAGCCCAGGCTGCCGGAGGCTGGGGCCGTGGCCAACAGCTCCACCCGGGGACCAGCCAGCAGCCGTCATCAGCTGCCAGCCATGCGTGAGGATGCTTCCACCCGGGGCTGCCTGATGGACAATCCAGCCACCAGGTCATCCTGTCACCAAGAACTTCTCGCAGAGGCCGCAGACGTTGGGGAGCAGAGACAAACCCTTCCCTCCGGGCCCGCCCGGACCTCGAACCACGAGATGTGTACACACGAACGTGGCTGTTTCGAGGTGCTAAGTCATCGTGTGATTGTCACACAGCGTTCGGAACAGGGCCGTGGCTACCTCAGACTGTATGTGAAGGAACTCCACACTGAAGATCACGTGTGCCGACGTGAACCTCCCACACTGAAGATCACGTGCGCTGACGGGAACCTCTCTCCGTGAGGTGGGGCCGATCGGCTCCATGAGGTCAAAGGCATGAAACCACGTGATGTGCCAGTCCCTGGGCCTGAACTCGGTAGGTTCGTGCTTTTAAAAGTAGTTAAAACGAGAATAATTTAGGTAATACCAGCTTTGTGGCAGACATTTAGGAGGGACACTAGCACTGAAATGATTTCATCTCCCCCCCCAAATCGTGACCCCTCATTACCAAGTAGACCTAGCGCTGGAGAGATGGCTTAGATTCCGGGTGAGAGGGCCAGTTCATGGGGGACATACCCCACGAAGGCGGCATCCTGGGACCTTGGCGGAAGAACAAAACACGGATTTTGCCCTCACTCAGCTGCGACGGGGACTTGTGGGTTTTCAGGTCATTGCAAAGTTAATTCTAGGAAACATAAAACATCTGATACCTTAGGTACCTTGAACTCATTATTTTTACTTAACACATCACACACCCATCCCACCCTCCATGAATATGTAAACTACATTTATAGTTTTTTTTTTCCTCCAGGGCCAAAGCCCTTTTTTTTAAAAGGCACAGATTCCCTAATTGAAGTTTCATATTGCCTTCCTTGCATTAGAACATACCCATAATGTATTGGCTATATTTTTACTTCATTTCTTTAAAAAGAAATAAGAACTTAATAGAGGTCGAGAAGCATTTGCGTGCCGACCCCTTTTATATTTCTGCAGCCTGATTAGATAGCCATTTTTAGATCCTCTCATCAGCTGTTGATTTCTTTGGAAGCGTTTCACGTGGTTTCGGACCCCTGTCTTCTTTCCGCATCCCCATTACACGGGTGGCTACGCCTATGAATTCCTCATGGAAACTCCCTCAAGGCCTTCACGTCTGTGGGTGGGTGCTACAGCTAACCTCCGTAAAACGATTATAGTGTTCAGCGGGAGGGAAAGGGGAGCTACGAGTTTCCGCCTTTGCCCCGGAAAGGTGTCAGCAAAGACTTCTCGAGTCAGGAGGTCCTTTGCTGGACGGGGAACGTTGGCAGAGTCGGAAAAGGCCGTGATAAGGTGCAGAATACTCTCCCCAGCGGGAGGTCACGTGCAAGGAGGGAGGCAGTCGGGGCACACTCATCGTTCATCCATGAATGATGAGCCCTCCAGTCTCCTGGAGGTGAGGTGTATCCAATACAAGAAGGGTGATTCTTACGTCTCAGTTTTTCTGGGACATTCCGACTTACTCCTGTCATTCAAGGATCCCATTCATCTCAGTATTTGCCCCGCATAAGTGTCCTGGAATGGACAATAACTTACAGGGTCGCCTTACCCACCCAAGGGTGAAATGCCAGGTTAGGCTTCTGGACTCAGACGGGCACCTGAGAGTCATGGACGATGTGGGGACTTGAGGGAATTGGGACAAAATGCTAGAAGGGTTGATTTGGTGACAGTGAGGCCATGCAATGGAGGGAAGAGAAGAGTATATTGAGGTCCCTGGCAACACTAGCCACACTGGTCTGCCTGCACGAGGCCTTTGAACTTGCCCTTACCACTGCCTGGGAGGGTCTGCCCCCTGAATCTGCATGCTCCATCCCTCACCTCCTAGTCTTTGTCAAAATACTGTTTCTCAGTGAATCCTTCCCTCTCCACCTTGTTTCAAATTGTTCTTCTCCCACCCCAGAGCTCCCAGCACTCCCAGTAATTTTATCCCAAGCACTCACTGGCACCGGGCATCTGTGTCTTACCTATGTATTTCTTGTCTCTTATTCACTACAACGTCTGCATCGCAGAGCTGGGATTTTTGTCTGTCTTGATCACGGTCATATCCCCAGCCCCTGAAACAGTGCCTGGCACATTGTAGGCACCCAGTGAAAAGGGAACCACTGGTAAAGTTCATATATTTTTTTCTTGGGCTTCCATGGTTATTCCACGGCCATATTTTGCTATGGCGTCTCATGATTAGGGACCCCAGGTAGAGAGCCCCACCCAAGCCTCCTTTGGATCAAATCCAGTGATGATTCCAGAAAGCAGAAGAGCAGAGAGGCTGGTGCTGGCACGGGAGTTGCTGCGTTAGGAAGGGGCAGCGTCCCTGGGGAGATGGGAACCCGGAGGTTCCGCAGGCCTTTTCAGTATCTTGGACAAAATGAACTGTGACGTATCTGTTCTATTAGAAGAGCTTAGGTTCGTCTCTGAAGCTGTAAATCGGGTCTGTTCTGGGCAGCTGATCGGTAGAGAGTGGGGCATGCGCACTGTTTGGAGAACTCACGGGAACTTCTCGCATCATTGGCTGGCTGTTCTCAGCGGCCCCTCCCGTTTTTCCTCCAAGACTGGGACAAAGTCTCTGGGGAGACATGAGGTTACTGTCGGTAAAGGAAGGTGTTGAGGAGTAGCCTCATTAGCAGGGAGTGCAGAAGAAACAAGGAAATTCTTTTTGCCTGAGTGGGGCAGTCTATAAAGTTTCAGATGAGCCAAGGGCATTAAAGGAGGGCAGGGCTGGAGGTGCAGGAAGAGTCAGCTCCTAAAGCTGATAGAAATGAGAGAAGTTCAAGGGACTGGAAAGCCTCTCATGAACAGATACCGGAAATACAGTTCCACAGCATCTCCTGCAAAGCGTACTGTTCTTAAATCCCATTTTCCGCCTGTGTCTAGGAGAGCACAGGGCCTCTGAGCTTCAGGAGGGAAGCCCTGCTTTCTGGGTGGGAAACGATGCAGCCCAGGCCCCGTGGTGTGTTCCCACGGGGAACGGCGTGGGGGCCTGCATGTGCTCAGCTCTGACTATCGAGCTTTTGTCTGCCTGCCACAGATTTGTCATCGCTTTGTGCATGAGTTATGTTTATATGTGTGAATGGGTGTGTGGAGAGGTGAGTGTGTGTAAATGCATGGGAGAGGTTTGGGTGCACATACTCTCCTAGTGGCTAAGGGTTCAAGTCTGGGGAGGGAAAAAGAACACAAGCAGAGGTCAGTAAAGGATTTCATGTTCAGCCTTAGACGATTCTAAAAGTTTTGAATCAGTTTTTGCTCCCAAAAGGTATCCCTGCATTATTTGGGTAGTTTAAAAGAATTGCAAAATATGATAACTGACCAATAACAGCACTAATGAATGACATGGCTGTTTCCTTTTCCCCTCTACTCCATGTCCAGCCCATTGGGACCACAGGGGGGGCGGACTGGGGAGGTGACTCGGTCACACCATGTAGGAATCGCTGTTTTTCTAGGGCTGCTCACCTACTTCCCTGCATGTACGTGCCATTCTTTCCATCTGTGTACTGCGTTTAGAAAGTATTCTTCTGAGTCCTTACTGTCTCCAGGTACCAAATTTTGCTCCATCTTTAAGGCCTCCATTGTAAAATACCCCCGTGAAGCTTTTCTCCTTTGTTCATCATCCATCCAGCCACCCAGCCACCCATCCATCCTTCCATCCTCCAGTGAATGAGTGCCGAATCCCAAACACCATGTGAAAGTGCAGGTAACACAGATGTCATTCTTGCCCTCTGGAAGGTAACATTATAAAGAGAAGACAGAAAATGTCTAATCAACCAAAGGAGTGAATATAAAATTTAAAGTTTTAATAAATGCTAGGGGAGAAAGTAAACATGGTGTCTTGATAGAGAATAGTGAAACAACACTCAAATTAAATCAGAGATGGCAGTTACTCCAAGACGTACCATGGAAAGCAGGAGAGGCATGTTGAAGGATGAGGGAAGGAAAAAGATGAATGTTTGATGGGGGGACAATACACAGGACGTGTTCAGCTTCTGAAATCCTTCTTTATCTGCGCATCACATTGCTCATCGAATCATCACGTCTGTGTTCATATTCTTGGTTTTTTCAGGTCTTGCATCATGTAGTAAGAGCCGGCATATTGAGCTAAGCGTCTGTGGACTCCAGAGCGGAAAGGAGTTCCCTTACGTTATCGCGAAGACATCTTAAATTTCATCAGTCCACTCTCTGGAGAATCTCTAAAGGCACAGAGATTCTTTCCAAAATGATATTTAGGACTGAATGTTAAAATGATTTTATTTTCTAAGTTGCCTCTCTGTTAGATCTTCACTGAGAATCAGGAAAGAAAGATCACCGTTATCTGCACATCCACTGTGGTTGGGTGGAATCGACCCTTATGCGAAATTTTGTTTAAAATCACTTAACGTCCTGTCAGAGAGGAAGTACTTTGTTTCCTTTTGTGTTTTCCTTGGGCCTGTTTTTGTTTTGTTTTAAGAGGAAATGGAAGGTATACTTTTGGTAGACCAGAAATGGTTTTCTTCAGTGTAACGTACAGACTGCAGACTCCATCCCGCCTATAATCACCTCTCCATCCCTCTAAATTGAGTTGGTGCCATTTTACCGACTTAATGAGTTGTTAGTCATCTTGATTTTTCCCTAATGTCTGGCCTTGAGGCATGGGAAGGTTTTTATTTTCTAAACCAGAAGCCAGAAAATATCTTTGCTCTCTCCCTCAGGGATCTAGCATCTTCAAGACTAGACATTAGGAAAAAAAATAACTACAGTTTCAGAAACACACAGTGGTCAGAATGAAGTGGAAAACCCCTTGCCATCTCTGGAAAGTCGTAGGAGCCTAGAGTGAGCAGGAACGTGAACTTACACAAACTTGCTTTTTGGGCTCTGTGGAAAAGCTCACGATGAGAGAGGTACAGCCCGAAGAGGTAAAACACCTGTTCAGAACATTGCTTACCGAAATATGGGAGGCGGGATGCAAAGCACATCCGTGAGATTTCGGGGACATCATATTCTGCAGGATGCAGCCCTGGTACCGAAGCAGGACTCGCCCAGCCAGCCACGATGGGGAGGGGTACTCATGGAAGAGTCAACAGCTGTTTATTCACCTGACAGGACCCCCTGAAGACGGTAGCCATGACGTCGCCCATCTGTCACGTCGGACTGGCAGGTGGAAACGGCTGGAGGAGCAAAGTTGCTCTCTGCCAGGGGCGATCAAAACAGAAGGTCTCCCCATCTAGTGAGAGCGGTAAGACGCAACGTTTGCGGAGCCTCGGGTTTCAGGAGTTCAGTCACTTGATTAGAAAAATAAACCATTGTTTCTTCCATTGTGACTATTAATTGCAAAGCAAAAAATGTGTTTAAGCATGTGTGAGGTGGAAGCATTTTTATTACTAAAAGTAAAATCAATGGAAGTATCACCGAGTAGTTGTTTCTAAAACATGAAAAGGAAGAAAGTATTTAGGTCACGTCTCCACCCAGTGCTGGGACTTATCTAGGACAGATCTGAAATGATCCTCTGTCTCACTTAACACGTGAATACGTCCCTTGATGCAGAGCGTAGGACTTCCTAAGAAAGACCATCCGGTGTTCCAGTTACCTCTGGTCGTTGGGCATTCCTTGTTCATGTCAGTTTCATCCCACAGCCTTCAGTGAGACGGAACCTACACTTCTGCCATCTACCCATCAGTCCTAAGACTGGGTCTTACCTGTGACCCAATTAAAACAAATTGGGCTTCGAATCAGAACATTCAAATTATGGCTCCACAAATTAGTTGATCTTGGACAAGCTTTTAATTTCTGTGCCTCAGTCTCCTCCTCTATGAAATGTAGGTATTCAACTATCTTGATGGGTAATTGATTGTTGCTGTAACGGCTTTCATGTCTTCCCTTCAATGGTCTCTTCTCCAGGCTTATCACTCCCTGTGGCCTCAGCAGCTTTGAAAATGATTTGATTTCCATCCTCCTGTGCGTCTGGGACTCCTTGGTTGGGTTAACCATTGTCGGACCCAGGTAATGGCTTAAGATTCAATCAGGAAGCAGAACCACGGTGAACAGCATGGGCCATGGACTTTGTGAGACCGTACAGAATGTGGGAGGAGCTGGGGAAGTAAGGTCCAGAACGGGCAGTTGTCAGATCGGAGGAAAGTCGCAAAGCAGCTCTCCCAAGGCGTGCACACAGGGGGGGCCAGTGACCCCTTATAGGGAAAACCAGGAAGCCTGGCATATCTGGCTGCCAGAGTGGGACCACGAAAGGGATCTGACAAAGAAGTTTCTGGAAGGCTGTTGCCTCTTTGTCTAGTGGTGAACCAGGGTCACTGTTAGTCTGGCTTGTGGTCAGGCAGAAGGACCGTGTGCAGGGAAGAGCTAGGACAAGATGGAACCTATTGCCACTCCTTTGTCTGTCTCTCACGTCAGCTAACCCCGTGAATCTTGTAGCATCAGTTCTGAGCAATTTGAATGGCCTCAGGGTATCTTCTCCCAACACAGGGTGGGTCGGTGGGTCACTCTCGGGGGAAGAAAATGGGGCTATGCCTCCCAGTGGACTTCAGCCATTCGTGGGGTTTGCGCACTTCCATTGCAGCGAGATGTGCTTTTAGGGAGAGGAGATTCTCTGAGGCTGCATCAAATGATGGAGACAGGGCCTTTCCCGAAGGTAAAAACAGGGCCAGCTTGGGGTATGAATATAAAGTGCTTCTATGGATCCACCAGGGGAAGGAAGAGGAGGAGGCCAGACTGTGAGGATGAAGAAGGAGCAAGCAGATGGGCTTTTAACGCAGAAACCGGGCCCGCACGGTTTCTGAGGGTGCCTACAGAAATCCTCACATCTCCACCGTTGCTGTTCCCTAACTTTCATCTCAGAGCCTCATGACAGCAGCTTTTCCTGAAGTGTAGTTTTCCTTCGGAATGAAAACCTTTATCTCCGTCTTGACTTGCATCTCAGTAGATGTTTAGCAGTGTGTTAACTGTTATCTTTTGTGTACTAAAGCACAAGATTGTTTGGAGTAATTAAATCACAAGATGTCTCCTACAGCCATCTTAGTGTTCCTGCTCTTTTCATCTGGGCGATAAAAGCCAGACGTTCATTAATTAATCCACATCAAGTTGTCTCACGGGAACTTGAAAAATTGTGAGAGACTGTTATCTCATCATGAAAATAAGTTAGAGTCCTCCTTTCCTATAAATAAGAAGGGATTTTTTTCTGTTTACAAGGCAGACAGCAGATCAGTGAGGAGGGCCATTTTTCTGTTCGATTGTGGAAGACACACATTCATCCTTTCTAAGATTTGTTCTTTAGGCTGATTTGTCAAAAGGACAGCCCGACCTATGTCTTCTCTGCATGACAAGCCGAGTGCCAAACAAGTGGCTCCGTCATTCCAAAGACACCACTCTGTTCTGTTTAGGTGGAAGGTGGTGCCGGCTTCACTTAGCAGTGAGAAACCGCTCTGACGGCGAGCTCCCGTCACAGGTCTTTGTTGAGGAGGGCAGTTCTGGGGTCTGCGGCTGGCACAGCAGCAGTCCCAACCCCGTTTCCGGTGATCATTGCCCTAATGGGAACACGCAGGTGCTGGGATTTCCTCATAAGAATTGTGACTCTAGTTACAATGTTAAAAAAAGTTAAATAAAACTAAAAGAACAGGACTAAAGGTCTATACAAAGGCCAATGATGTAAATTCCACATTGCTCTGGGCTTGGGGAAATAGCAGATGGAAGGTATTGGAAAGGCTGGGGGTACAGATGTCTTTTTGGCTGGGGTTCAGAGTGAAAGAAGCAGCTCATTTTGTAGTCCAGTCTGGGAAAGGAAAGATCCAGAGAGTAATTCACGAGGGCTGTAAAGTCAAGTGCGCAGGTTTCATGAACTATTTTTTCCAACGTCTAAGCAACAAGCTATGGTTGAAAATCACCCTTTTCTAATGGACTCAAACTTGTGTTTCGAGTGGGGACGGCTTTTCAGCAGGGGTCGAACTACCTAAAGTGTCTTTGGTCTTGTACTTACAGTAACGTTGCTGTCCCTCCCTCCGGCCGAGAGAAGGCTTGCCCGGGGAAGCCCCGCCCTTTGTTCAGTACAGACACTGTCTCCATGACGTGGAGCGCCCTGGGAATGGAGTCTCCCGTGCCCGCCTTTCCTTCCCAAGTTACATGCGGTCAGCTGCCGCGCTCGGTTTAGGGACCATGCATGTTCCTAAAAAAGAAGGCGTGAAAAGTAATTAACTTTGTTTTTCAGTTTCTGTTGACAGAATTAGGCACGCTTACTAAAGAAAATGTAAGAAGCTACAGACAAAAGGAAGTCACCAGAAATCCTAGCAGAAAACAAAGTTAACCTTTGATAGTGCATCCTTTGGGTTATACGTGGAATATTGTGCGTTGTTTTTCACGTTCCAGCTGTTTTCTTCCAGCAGTGTGGTTTAGTGGTTGCTCCTTGTCAATGCACACGGACAAAAAGTGCCAGTTTTAATGTATGCCTGTATTTTATCTAATCTGTAATTTGTCTAGCCTGTCCGTCATTGTTTTTATCTATCTATCTATTATCTGTCTTTAATAACATAGCAGTAACTATCCATGTACTTCTCTCAGTGCTTTCTGATTATTTCTTTGGGTTAAATTCCCAGAAGTGGAATTGCTGGGCCTTCACGAGTCTAACTTTTGATGGGACTTGCCAAATTGCCTGTCAGAATTTCATACCCTTTAGACTCCCTTCAACGGGGCTCGGACATGTCTTTTCTCCTTGTGCCCCGTGACACTGGGTAGTATCCGTCCACGTAATCTTTGCCAGGCTGCAAGGCTAGGAGAACAGCAGTATCAACACCCCCTGTTATCTGTGTATTTCAGGTTATTGCTGGGTTTGCCCATCTTGTTCCATGTTCATTAGCCCTTTGCAGAGGACATTGTTAATTTTTAGGCTATGAGCTTCCATGTATTGTGTTTGTACTCTGGTTGCATTTTTAAAAGATTATATGATAATAGCCTGGAAGTTAGCAGGCCTGGCATTTAGTCCTGCCTGACATTGGCTAAAAAAAATTCGTTACTGTTGCTCCGTGGGTGCGCCTGTCACATTGAAGCAACTGTCATCCAAATATATAGCCACACAGACCATTTTCTTCTATGGTGTCATTCGAAAGAGGAGGTTTTGTGTTTGCTTGTTTGTTGGGTTTTTGTTTGTTTATTTGTTTTTAAAATTTCTGTTCACTCTGGCCCTGGCCAGCGTGGCTCAGTGGGTGGGGCATTGTCCTGCAAGCCAGAAGGTCACCGGTTCGATTCCTGATCAGGGCACACGCCTGGGTTGCAGGTTTGGGCCCCAGTCAGGGCGTGCACAGAAGGCAGCCAGTCGATGCGTCTCTCTCACATCAGTGTTCCTCTCCCTCTTTTCCCCTCTCCCTTCCCCTCTCCCTGAAATCAAAAATAAAAATAAAATTTAAAAAATGCTGTTCACTCCTGGAGATGCAGCCTATACAATGACCCCATGGATGCCCACTTTCTGGGGTCGATATCTCATGTGGCCTCCCCAGGAGTGTGAACTGGACCTACCGACTCCTGTGCAACTCTAGAACATGGCACAACCGATGGGATGCCACCTCCAAGGCTAGATTACAGAAGACCCTGGCTTCCCTCTCGCTCAGCCTCTCCCACTGCCTGTGGCTCTCTTGGAGTGCCAGCACTGGGGGAGTGTGCTGGGTGCTGAGCAGCTCTAGAGGGGTCCGTACGGCCGATGTCTCGGGGCTGCGTGGAGGTGGACACAGGGAGAGAAGGTGGGGACAGCTGTAACAGCATAAACAATAAGGAAGGGAATGGAGGGAGGGAGGGAGGAAGGAAGGAAGTCAGGGAGGGAGGAAGGAAGGAAGGGAGGAAGGAAGGAACTGGTGTCTCTGGTGGACACCACTGCTGGATGAGCTGGGAAGCAGACCCCAAGCCAGCCCAACCTAGAGTTGACAGCAGCCGCATCCTAACATCTGACTGCAGCCTTGGGACAGATTCCAAGTCAGAGGTCCCCAACCAAGTTGTGCCCAGATTCATGACCCTACGAATCTATAGGAAAATATATCTGTTTTATTAAGCCACTGAGTTGTGGGATGATTTGCTCTGCAGCGACAGATAACTGATGCGACACCCAAGTTAAGCTCTTGGCCGTTTCTGAGTGTTGTGTGCGCTTCCTCCTGCTCCTGGCTCCGGCGTGCATCACCCCTCCGTCACCGCTGGTCACCGCCTGGAACTTGGAGGCCCTCGCCTCAATGCACGTGGCCTAGCCCAGCAGAGTAGTCGGGGAAACCTACACTCCAGGTACTTTACTTTCTGTAATTTGATGCTTTGACATCGGGGGCCTTGCGGACTCCAGGAGGACTACCCACGCAAGGCTAGTGAATTCCCAGAGATGGCAATCCCTTCTCCTGGGAGCGCGCTTCGCAAATGCAAACTGGCCCATCCAAAGGCCACAGCTCCAGCCGTATCGTTTACTGGGCTGTTACACTCCAGGCCCCTTATTCTCCTGCCCTAGTCACCTGGGACCAGGGACCAGGCAAGTAAGCAGACCCTGTACTCCAGAGCCCGCTTAAATGATTCCAACTAGCCAATCCTAACGCCGTTTACCGGCCTCGCTCACTTCTGCCTATAAACCACAATAAGGCTCTTGTCCAGTTTCCCCCTCCTTCTGCCTCCTGATCACTTGTCCCACCGCCTTCCTCAGGCTCCCCCATGTGGTCTCTCTCCCCTCCGTGGAGTGCCCTCTCTCTTGGAATCTGTAAGTATAACAAACTTTTTTTTTTTTTTGCTTGTGAAAAAGGAAAGATGTTTTATTTGGGTGCTGTGGAATCTGGGAGAATAAAAGAGTCTGTTTCTGAAAGCCCACCTCCTCAGCAAAACCAAGACAAAGCCAGTGGCCAGAGTTCCTGAAGCTCAGCCCTCTGAAGCGTTGCGGGCGGCTGCTAAGTGGTCATCCACGCAGCTTCGCTCGCCTGTTCCCAGCACCTGCTTGTTTCAGGCTCCAGGAGGGAGCCTGCACAGCCATGGGCCACACAGCTGCCAGGGCCACAGGTCCCATGAACGCACCTGCGAGTGCATCACCAGGTAGGCAAAAGAGAGGGCAAGAGAGACAGAGAGAGACTCCCCCTGGAGGCTATGGGCCACGTGGCCCATGGAGAGAGCAGGCGAGTGCAGGTCACCAGCAGGCCACCCACGGGCGAGAGAAGAGCCTTCTTTGTTCCCCTGGGTTTCTATCAGCTTGGATGTGGAACGGACCAGGTGCTTTCTCAGAAGGACCAATCAACTTTCCAGACGTTTGCGTGCTTCGGGTGGGCCCCCTCCTGGTCCTCCTTCCCTCCAGTCCCTACTCTCCCCGGGCTAGCCTGACAGGCCCCTTTGCTCCAGCACCTAACAAATGGTCTCTTCAGTGGCAGCTGTCTTCGGCCCTGTTGGCCTTACCATACCCAAGTAATAACAAAATCTGCAGTAAACCAGCTCCCGTATCTGCGTTTGCCTGATTCCTTATACTGCCTCCTCTCTACATTTTACCCAATGGTTTGGGGAAATGACAGGCTGTGGCCAAAGCACACACTATTCTATAACCCAAGGAGATACTGTTTCGCAGAGGCCCATATTAGCTAAAAACACAGCGAGAAATACTTCCGTAAGTGCCCGTTGCCTCTGCAGGTCCCCTTGCCTATTAATAGGCAAACCAGCATCAGTTTTCCTTGGTTTTCTAAGACTTCAGATTCTGGGTTAGGTTCAGCGATATTTAAGAAATGGGGTTCATCGGAGAGCAGGCTACCTTATGATGGTTACCCCGAGTCACACAGAGACAGACGGTTACCCCAAGTCAGCAAAGCCCTGGAAGTAGTACTTTGAGAAGTCAGATTATGGGCTGTCTACTCCCTGCCCTCCCCGTCCACCTGCACGTAGGGGGAAGGGAAGGAAGAGGCTGGGCCCGTGACCCTGTGCGGGGGGCGTACATCGGAGCAAACGTGTAAACTGCCTTCCGGCTTTCCCATGTACTTGTTTTCCTGGGAAGGGTATAATCTTTTGTCTCTAAGGGAGAGGCAGTTTGAAATTATTCCAGAACAGAAAAGGTGACAGGCTGCGCTTTCCTAAGGTACAATCTAATTTTGTCACACTTTGCCCTCAATGAGCTTCTTTGTCCATGTCGCTTTGTATCTGAAGATGCTGTTACCCACTCTTCTTTGTCTCAGGTTGAACTAAATAGTATGTAATTTACTAAAGCATGGGAAAACCCTGGCTGGGTAGGTCAGTTGGTTATAACATCATCTGGATACACCAAGGTTGCGGGTTCGATCCCCCATCAGGGCACATACAAGAAGCACCCAGTGAATGCATAAGTAAGTGGGACAACAAATTGAGGTCTCTCTCTCTTCCCCCTCCCTCTCTAAAAATCAAGAAATAAAAATTAAAAAATTAAATAAAACATATGTCTTACTCTTCATTCTGCATCTCAGCTGGGAAGCTCAAGGAATGTGCTTCAGGGCCGTCGTCATTTTTGATTCTAAAACTGCTCTCCTAAAAATGAAGCTATTCTGATAGGTTACATTCTGGTTCTGTTTTTTTTTTTTTTTGAGACTCATCTCTTTGTTTAAAAAGCTGCCTTTTAAAGAATGCTCTTACCCGTTGAGGAGGCGAGCCCTCGAGTTGGCCGTGTGTCGACTAGCAAACACACACAAGTGTGATAGGAGCAGGGCTTCTGTGACCCAGAGAACTCCACGCCACGTTTAATTGTTAAGGGAGTCACAGCATTTCAGAGACTGACCTTGAAGTTGAAAAAAAGTGAATTGATCCACTGGAACAAGTACAAAGCCGGCTTTGGTGCTAAGTGTAAATTGTTAAAAATGGTACAGAATAACATCTGCCTTGTAGAATGCCTTAATCAGCACTGTGAAAAATGAAAGTTTAACGATCTACTATAGTGGCTTCTAAGTGAAGGATAAACAAAGGATGAAAGAGTTTCTTGCATGGTTTGTAACTGACGCCATGAAAAATGCCAAGAACCATCTGCCTCAAACTTATCCAGACTGTCATCAAGTACTCTAATCCAGTCAAACGAGATACAGCCAGAACAACCTATGTAACGTGCTGAAGGCTTATCAAAAGAGTTGTAAATAAAGAAGGGGGAGAAAACCCATCAACAGTACAGCCGCAGATTGCAGCCAGCTTGCCTGTGGCTTTGAAATTCAATCCCATTTCTCTAGTCTGACAAACTGTACGAAACAGCAAAACGGATTTTTACTGCTCTCAGCCATTTCCACTGTCGTTGCTATCAGGAGATGAATGCAAAGTTTCCTAATAGAATCAGAATCGTGATTTATTTTTTAGAAAATGCACAGGCTGGTTTGGGCTTTGCCGCTCAGTCCACGAGTGTGCACAGATTACATGCAGAGACACTATGCATTGCTTTTCTGTTGGTGAGAGAGCGCTTACCCACTCACTGGCTGAGCGATCTTAGGCAAGTTGCTTAACTTTTCAGGACTTCTTTTGCCTGTCCGAAAGACTGAGATAATACTATTGACCTAGATCACAGGTAGACTTGAGCTTATGCTTGTGAAACTCCTGAAACATTGAAGGCGATCATGGCAGAGACAGGAGATGCTCACGGAATATCTCCGGGCTCCTTTGCAGCCGCGTTGGGCCCATGTCCCTTGTTCTGGGTCCAGTGGACTCTTAATAGAAGAAATGCACGTCATTTCTGAGCCAAGATATTTAACGGCCCATGCGCCTCCCCCAGTCACTCCTTCCCTGCCGAGGCAACCTTGGAATCACTGTGTTCCACACACAACAGAGACAGGGCAAAGGAGGGCCGCTGGTCCCCTGCCGGACTTCTCCGTGGGAAAGGACTGTGTATCCATTGGGTTCAGTTGCTGACTCTGAGTGCTGATTTGTCACTGTGTGTAGCAGAGTCAGCGTGCTGGTATTTATCCTTATGGACACATCCTATATGGATATGTATCCTATATGTATCCTATATGGGTACACCGTAAGTGTGTATCTAACTGGTCTGTCGTCACCTGACTGGTCCATTCTCTGCAGTATTTCAGACTGAATAGGAACAGAAAGTGGAGGAAAGAAAGAGACAAGTAACCATACAAGAGGGCAAAATACTGTTAAAGTCACAAGGGTCGTTTCACAAAAACCCTGAGACGTTAGAAGAGGAGATGAATTATGACCGAGGAGTTCGGGGGGACACATTGTGGACGCGGAGCCCTTTTGGCCGGCCTCGGAGGACAGGCGGTGCTGAAGCAGGGGGCCTAGGCCAGGGCGGGCGCTGCTCCTCCCGCCTCCCCCCAAGGAACAATGCATCGGTCTTTAGCGAAAACGAAGAAATAGGAATGACAAGTGGGCATACAGAAAGCTGTGCACTCCCAGTGGTATCAAAATGAATGAACATTAAAACAAGAAGCAAATACTCTTTTTTCACCCGTCAGATTGGCCAAAATAAGATCGACAGTATCTGCTGGAGGTGACGGGGGTGGGAAGGCCCTCCCACTGACCTCCAGGGAAGGGAAGCTAGCTCCCCTTCTGAGGATTTGGGCAATAAACACGGAAAGCTTTAAAAATGTGCTCACCTTTCCCCAGGGACTTCACAAAAACGACTGTATGGAGATTTTCACCACAAAAAAATTAAGTAGTAAAAGCAAAACAATCCACAGCAACAGAAAACCATCTGAAAGCCCATCAGTAGGCAATTGATGAAGATATTATAGTACGTATAAGCATGTTACATTAATTAAAAATTACTTATATGTATAAACACCTACTGACATAGATCCATAATATGCAGGGGTGGGGCAAAAGTAGGTTTAAAGTTATGAGTACACAAAACAGAGTTTATTTTATTATTTATTAGTTACTGTGTTATTTAGTTGTATTACAACTGTAAACCTACTTTTGCCCACTGCTGTGTAAGTAAGAGCGATGTTTTAAATCCTTGTGAACTATATTAAGTCTATTTATGTCTTTATTTATAAAGTTGTGTATTGTCTAGATTAAATTTTTAGAATTTTGAGTTATAATTTATAATGTCTAATTACATTTGCATGTATATTATATTTTATATCTATTTAGTTGAACTGTTTGATTGGCATATACATGCAAATCCTGTCCAAATTTTTATATATCAGAGTTTTAACAGATTATACTTGGGTGTTTTTTAGGTGGTAAGATTATAAGTAAAATTTATTTTTAGCCTTATTTTCTTAATTATTTCCCGTATGTATGTGTTACTTTTATAATGATAAGAAAAATATTTCAAAGAAAAGAGGGAGAAACTGTTTGGGAATGGCCTGCATGTCTGCACCTGGATGGGTGCTCTTCCCAGGGTCCCGTCCCGTGGGTGACGGGGACAGTCTCCTGCAGCCGGCGGGACCTGCTCTTATCAGGACACACGCTGTGACATGGGCTTTTCCTACTTATGTAAATCATTTTGTATTGAAAAATACTGCCCAGCAACTGAAAACTAGTTTTCAATTTTTTAGTATTGTCTGCCACTTCTTTAAAAGTAATTGCACCTCTAATTTTATAATAAGTCAGAATCGGTTTGACAGGCAGAGAGAGAGAGAGAGAGGGGGATGGTAAGAGTGAGAAGGAAGACCGGAACCCGCTTGCCTTGTACAGTCAGGACGGAGAATTGCTAGCTCTGCTCCGTGTGGATTAAGGACCGCTCCCGGTCACCGAGTGCCCCCAGGGCGCCAGGCCTGCGCACACTGTCTCCGTTCCGTGTCTCGTTTCCTCCTCCCCACAATCCTGTGAGGCCAGTTCAGTTACTATCTCAATTTTACAGGGGAGGAAACTAAAAGTTGCGGAGTCATCGCTTTGCCGGGTAATTGAGAGATGACGCGATTCCGGATGGTGGAACAGGTTGATGGACGGAAAGGGGTAAGATTAGAACCTACATGATCTAGAGCGATTGCCACGAACTCTTGGCCGAGTTCTTCCCCTTGGGTTGGAATAAATACGGCGAAGAGAATGTACGTGTGTTCACGTCTACGTCTCCACGTGCGCCAACAGAGAGAGGATGCGAGTGGAGAGCCCACGGATGAGAGCCGTCAAGGCGGTTTTGAAAGCTTGCGAGCAGAACGAGGAGTCGCCAGCAGAGCGGGGGAGCAGAGGGGGCTGGAACCTCCCTGCGAGCGGCCTGAGGGGAAGCTGCAAGGGCGCATGCTCCGGCTTCCGCCAGCCACAGCATCCCAAAGAAGGTGTCTGTATCAGTCTGCTTAGATGTTTTGCCCAGAGTACTGTAATCCGTTTTGTAGAATTCTTACTTTCCAATGCGTTGCTTGATGAATGTTTCCTTTTTCTTGCTTTTTTCACTTGTGTGTCAAAAAGTTTTGAGGTTTTTAAATCGTCTCTACATTTCAAGAATGTCAAGTCATACAGCGGATGTAGAAAGTATTAAAAGGAAAGTCCTTCACACCTCCATGTGATTCTCTGGCTGAGCTATTCAGCATGGTGCCCACTAGCTAGATGTCGATACTTACATTTAAATGAATGAAGACAAAGTTAAAAATCCAGCTCCTCAATCGCACTAGTGACATCTCAAGTTCCGCGGTGGCTAGTGGCTGCCGTACTGACCAGTGCAGAAATAGACTGTTTCTGTTACCATACGCAGTATTCCAGACACCGTTGCCCTGGAGGTGTTCACTGCTAACAGTTTATTGTATACATTTTCACGATGTTTTAAGTCGCGCGTGGAAATAATAATGCATCCTACCAAACGTACTCAGAGCTTCATACAAAACGTCGTCTAGTTTAAGGAAACTCAGCATTGCCTTGTTCTATCCCTCCCTGCCCCTCACTCAGCTTCCCAGAAGCACCTACTCAGATTTGTTAAACTCAGATTATGCTTGATGCATTGTAACAAACTAAATGATACAGAAGCACAAGAAAAACACCCCTCGCCACTCGCCACTCGGGTTCTGCAGTATAGAGACAGGATCTACTGAGTGTTTGGGGTTTCGTTCTTTGGTGACTACTTTCACAACGCCGTTTCTCCACTTACCACTCGATCGATAGCTACTAACTCCTAAATAGGGAGGAGGAGAATTAAGCTCACCCGTAGGGACCGCTCCTGTTTGAAATTTACGTTATTATATGTATTAGTAGCTTTTCTAACTCTAAATACCATTGTTAACCTGTGTTTCTTATTTCACCAATTTTCCTTCGATTTCTAAATCACAATAACTGCCCCTCAACACCACCCCCTCTCTTCCTCACACTTCCGATCCCACCTCCTGTTGCCATTCTTACTCATGCGTGGTGTATTCTGCCCACCCACCAAAGCTGTGTTTTCTGTGCTTTCTCCATAGGTCAGCTTTAAAAGTCCAAAGACAATTAGCCATATTTATTTGAAACAAAACCTGTGGCTTGAACTAAAATCACTCTGAGGTCCCTAGATTTTGCTATTCTGCAATCTACTGAGGAGATTTGATGTCAGACGACCTGGCGGAAACTCTCACGTGAGGGAGTCTGTGTGTGTACGTGTGTGCGTGTGTATGGGCACGCGTGTGTGCTTGTGCTGGTGTTCGCTCCTCTCCCCTGATTGTGTCAGGTGGGAGGTGCGTGTTTAGGGGCTTTGGGGGTCCCTGCGAGACCAACTGCAGGAGCGGGGTTCTGGTCCCTTTGATTGTGTAGGTGTCCCTTCCAGGAGCTTTGTTCAGACACCGCCTCTCTGGCATGGCCTGGGGGCTGTGGGTACAGCCCAGCTTTCTGATCTTCCAGACTTTAAAAGATTCCCCCGATGGAGCTAGAAGCCCACGGGCTAAAAGGTACCGAGAAAAAAATTCCTGTCCCAGGGATCTACACAGATGCTTGGAGACATCTCTATCAGGTGGTCCTCGAAAGTTGACCCAAGTTGTTGACGATTTCAATGGCAGCATCGGGTGGCCTTGAATAGACACTCGTCGCAGTGGGGGGACTAACCAAAAGCTAACATTGGGGCTCGCTCTCAGGCTGCCGGGAGGCCCCCTCGAATCTCATTGGCAGTCGCTTGGGAAGGTCAGTTCCTTGTGTCCATTAAACCAAGATTAAATTAGTGTGTGGGAGCTGCTTTTAGCATTCGCACTGTTGCATTATGCATGATCGCTGACTGCCCCTCGCGCGGACACATTGCACGGAGCTCCATTAGTGCTTTCTTAGGGCCATGCCTGCCTTGGGAATGGATTGATTTTGTGTAGGGTGATGTATGTCAGGGATGCTGTCATGTCCTTAAAAAGACCCTCTCGCGTTTGATATCAATGGGGAAGCGCTCTTTGGGGATTATGGCTCATTTTAAAAGGATAAATTATGTCGATTGCATGACTGGAGAGCACTAAACCCTATAACGGTATATTGTAACATCAGAATAAATAGCACTCCCCTCCTCCACGGCTTGAAGAGGTCAGGGTACTTTATTTAGTGTGTTCCCACCAGAAACTTCTCCGTGTGGGTGAAATGATATTCTCAGGATTATTCAGCAATCAGGGCAGAGCCAAAAACTGATCTTGCACCTTTTAAATCCTGGGCATGAGAAACAGAAGCCTGGATTTTTAAGGACTCCAGATCATTATTTTCCACTAGAGGGCTGCACCCATTTTTTCCGTTCTTTCTAGAACCAGGCAAGGTGCCTGGACTGCTGAAGGCGTTGGTACACACTCACTGAGTTGAACTAAATATAATTCAGCTGCCTCATTAGAGAGAAGGAGGCTGGGACACAGTGTAAATATTTAGTCAAAATGTACTTTTACTACAGTGTACCCAAGGTCACGTACAAAGATCAATCAGCCATAGCCACTGGCCCCCGGGAGCTGAGGATTCAGTGGGGGAACAGACTGTGCCCGGGCAGTGTGCCCCTGGAAGGGAGCCCAGTGCAGCAGGTGCGCTGGGGGCACAGAGGAGGGTCCTCCAGCCGCCTCGGGGGGCTGATGGCGGAGGCTGGTCAGGCACCTCAGTGGGCTGATGGCATCCAGGCTGGAGAACAGGCACAAAGAGAGGAGAGCGTGCCGTGGGCAAGGGTCGCTAAGCCGTGGTGGGAGGAGAGGAGCGGTCAGGAGGGGAAGGTAGCAGAGGGATGGGGAGGAACCTCCCCGCCAGGTGGAGGACCTGGCTTTGTCCAAGGATGTCTGACATTCGATGGCAGAAGTGGGACCCAGATACCCACCTCCTGATCCCCAAAACTGCACTGCCCCCCCCCGTCACTCCATAGCTTTTCTTGCCTCCTCAGTCCCAGAGCCCCCCTTGTTGCCCTGACTGGGAGAACCCCCACTGCACACCTTCCCTCTTATCAGTATCTTTTAATTATAAAAGTAATCCAGTTGTTTCGGAACTGAAGGACATAAACAGAAAAATAAAATCTCTCTTCGTGCCTACTTTCCCATCTCCAACTCCTAATGTAAAATTTGTGCCTGGTTATCTGCTGCAAAAACCAGAGTTCATAAGCATTGTGTTGTCCTTTTTTGTCAAATTATAGTATTTTGTTGAATATGAGACGCCGCTGATGGCAGTCAAGCCATTATTTTATGTGTGATTAAGACTAAAGAAAACCAGTGCCAATCAAACTGATGCCCTGCTTTCTTATCGCTCAGAAATTTTACTTTTTATCTATTGAAAGATTTATCTTAAACTCATTTAGACTCACCTTTATTATACATAGAAAGCAAAATATAGTTGAAAAAATGTGATAGGCTATTCCTAAAACATCTTTCCTTTAGATATCTTGAAGGTGTTTGGCGTAATGTTTCATGTAGGTTGTTGCCTGCATGTCCTCCAACCCTTAGTCGTGGCGATGACCATTTTCCTTAAGAGAATCTGTTAACTGTCTCCAGGATTTTCTGGCGAGCCACTGACACCCAGTCTACAGGTGCTGAGCAAGCAGAGAGTGGCAACTACATTGTGAACGCCACCTGGCCAATAGCAATTATGTACACCCAATTTCACAGGTGCAAAACAGTAAAATAGATACATTTTAGAAACTACAAAGTATAGAAATTTTATCCTTGGTCATCATCTAGATGTTGTTTTCCATTTAGAATGACGTGTTTCCTTCCCATCACCGAGGGGATTTCTGCTGGCTGCATGGCCTTGATGAGGGGTGGAGGGGGTGGGGAATGTAGACCATTTTCCTGCTGCTGGGTTTCGGTAATCCCAGCAATGACATTAATGAATTGGATTATTTTATGGGTAAACCCAGTTCTCCTTCCCCCCATTATTTGCAAGCTATGAGATTTAACTGTGTTTGAGAAAGTTTTCCACTAGAACTCCTGGGCTTTTAACTTACATGGAGTCTTAAGTACAATTCATCATGTTATCTAATCTGATATCCAAGGAGAGCTTTGTCAAAGCAGAGTCAAGTATTGGCAATCCCTCAGAAACCTCAAAAGAATGAATAAAAGAAAAATGATTTAAAGCTGGAAGATTTAAGTAGAAGTTTGAAATCTTTTTAAAAACCAAACAGCAGACCCCTTTCCAGAATCTGCTAGAGCTGGCTATGGAATATGAATAGAAAAGCAGACTCTGGGAGAAAAAAAAAATGGATCTTGGGATGTCATCTCATCTATTGCAAGATGGGTATCTAGCATCCTGGCCAGACAATAATACCCTGTGGTGACCTCAGAAGATTTCCGCAAAGAATGGATTCCCTAACCTGTCGTAACTATTCAGTGCCTCACTTCCCCCAGAAGAAATGTTCCAGATGTTCTTACTATGAATATCTTTGCCCTTAAAATGTATACAGAAAGATGGCCCTGTCCCTCATGTTGCAGAGGGGCTGCACAGTATAGGGGTTCAAAGTATGGTTCCAGACCAGACCCAGGTTTGAATCCCAGCGCTGGCGTTCATTAGCAGTGTGACCTTGGGCTAATTTCGTAACCTCTCTGTGCCTTTGCTTTCTTGTTTGTAAAATGGAGAAAATAATTGTGTCTTATTTAGTGGTATAATTATGAGGAATAAATGTGAATGTTTGTTAAGCCCTAACATGTAGTAGTAAATGCCTAGCGTCTAGCGGGTGCTTTCTAAGTGCTTTTTAAATAAAACGAAAGTAACTGTTCTTATCAAGTTCTTATAAATTGTATAAGCTGAATTAGAGTCCTTCATTGTGTCAAGTATGTATTGCTCCCTTCACTTTCAGAGGAAAAACAGTGAACCATCAGAGTTGCCTGGACTGTTTCTCCACGGGCACGTGTCCTGCCTCAGAAGATCTGCTTGCAGGTTTTTCCCAACTTCTGATCAACGGAGATGAGAATTTTCTAGATTGATGTACAGTCTGCTCTGTGCGTAAATGCTGTATGTGTATTCTGCTTTCTTTTTGGTCGACTTTAAGTTTGTGCCCCTTGCTACAGCAGGGAGTCGACCGGTTCTTCTGACCAAGGTAACTTGGACCCTGCCTTTTAAAGAAATTTTTCTTGGCACCAAAGTTAGAGCTCTTAACTGCAAGATTTACGGCTCTTTTCTCCAGCGCTCTGCTCCCCACGTGGCCCTGGCCCACTCCCAGCATTGCTTCTCTCTGTTCTGTTACCTTCTGGTAAAGGTTTTTGTTTGTTGGTTGGTTTGCTTGTTTGTTTTGTTTCTAACGGAAGGAACCCGAGTGGGCAGAACACTTCTCTTTCAGTGAGTCCGCTCCCTAGGCTGGCAGCAGGCCACGCCGCCCTCCTGTGACAGCAGCACAGTGCCGCCCCCACGGTCAGTGCAGCAGCAGGGGCCAAGGGTACGGTGGCTGGAGCAGAAAAGGCAAAACGCGCTCTGGCGGTAAACAGATCGATGGGTCCGATGCAAACGTCGTACCCCTACTTTTCCCAATCATGGAGGCAGAAGTCAGCAAATCACAATAGATACACGTTTTCACTCTAGACGTTTACTATTTCACACTCAGAACTTTCAGCCCTCATTTGTTAGTGGCGTACGATCTCCATCCGAGCATGACGTGGCCCTGAGTCAGCCTTGTTTGCTTCTGTGTGGCCAGGGCCCCTCGCCTCGTCCAGCCCGCACTGGGCGCTCATTCGATGTTCATTTGAGTGGATTTGGTGTTTCCTTCGATGTGACTTATGTTACAAGTTAAAATATTGGTCAGCCAAGGGGAGTGGTCACTGTAATTGTACTGCACTATTTTAAGAGAGGTTTCAGCTACGCAGATGAGGACATCTACGTTTAACAGTGCGGCGCTGTGCACTCCCGCGTTCGTGAAGAGGATGGCGCTCATGTTCAGCGTTCTTACCACAAAACGACAACAATGGCAACGAAAACCAGTGGGACACGAGGAAGCTCTGAGAGGTATTAGAACTGTCTGATTGCCTTGATTGTGGTGCTGGAATCATGGGTGCCTGCTTACGTTCAAACTCATCACACTGCACATATGTGCAGTTCTGTGCGGAGCAGTTATACCCAAGGAAAGCGGTAAAACAACAGAATGGAAGAGAGAAGACAGGGAGAGGAAACAGTGGGAGGAGGAAGGCAGGAACGAAAGCCTCAGTTTCTCTAAGTCGTCGGGTGGAGAGGGACCTCGCCTGGTCACATCGTTGGCTGTGGCTCCGGACCACACTTAATGTCCCCGAGAGGCCCAACTCCTCGTTCTCATAACTGCCAAGGAGTTCGTGCAAGTTGGAGAACCCACTGGCTGGTAAATGGAAATGAGCATCGGAAATGTTCTTGGATCCTCTCCCCCCCTCACACGTCACCAGACCTTCCTCTTGCCCTTGCACTCCTGCTGCAGTCCTCAAGCGTGGCCTCTGTTAGGTTTGCGTCTGTGGTTCTGGGACCCTCCTCTGTGATGTAATGCAAATATGGGGGGGGTGTATGCACTTACATACATTTACAGACACGCTACATGTATAGTAGATACAATCTCAGGACACAAACACAGAAGATGCATTTGTTTATGTTTCATATATCAACATATTTTGACTCTGAACTTATGTTTTCAAGTTGTCAGGAAACTCATCCTCAAACTACGGTCCCCCAGCTCCCATAGCTGGTGCTGAGGTCTGTCTTTTGAGATGCTTCCGAGGCTCCTGGGGTCTTGTCTCTGTACTGGTCACGGCTGAGATGTCCATCGTCTCTCTGTTAACCCGGCCTCTTCCAGAACTCCACAGTGGAACCACTACCGGTGGCAAGGATACCTGAATGGCCAAAGGAAATGGCAGAAAAACGGAGAAAACGCCATGCACCATCTAAAGAGGCATCCTGCCGGTATGTGTGTATGCTGCTTCAGGAGAACCAGAAGTGACGCTATCACATGTCTGGGTGAAATATAATTACTGCTCACCAAAAAATCCTTCTATTAACTGACAGTTACGCTGGTTATTGTACCCCTTTGTCCTGTTAGTGAATGAACAGATATCAGTCAGCAGCAGAAGACAGCTGAATGGCCTCCTATCTGGTTTCTGTGCGCACGAAGGTCTTCGCTAACGAATTTTTCCAGAGGTGCTCGGAACCGAGCCTCCGCGGTGGGTGCAAGCACAGTCGGTACGCAGCACGGAGTGAACCGCTGCTGGACCTGTGACGACGGCGCTGCCCGTTTCCGAAGACCACCCCTGGTATCTTCTCATTTTGCCCCTCTTCCTCGTTCCTTTGTGGGCGTATCACTAATGTTTTATTTCCATTTTCTTCTCCTTCTGTCTGTTCTACTCTCTGTCCTCATTTTCCTCACTGCAGCAGAAGCTCAGCCCACGCCACTGCCCGGGATGAAGTCCCTTAGTGAAACAACTGGCCATAAGGACCTGGGTGCCTCACACACTGTCAATAACTGTCTTTGAAGTTCAAGGAGAAGCATGAACCTCGTGAGCTTGCAGGAGCCAACGCACTTTGCAGTCGGTTTGAACAGTATATCTGCGGCACTGATCCGGGGGAGAGACTTGACTCCCCTCCCATTACATAGCCACCTTGAGCTCCAGCCCGTTTCCCAGGCTTCAGCGAAGGAACGTTCAGAGCTCCAGGACTCACGGAGTCCGAGTGCAGTCCGAGACCATCCATCACGTTGTCTTTCCTGACAGCGCCCTCTCCCCATCGTGTTCCCCAGAATAGAAAGCTCAGTGCGCTTGGGCGTCGCATCCTCGGCACTGCAGCGTCAGGCGTCTGGGAGACGTTTTCTTGGCCAAGTTCACGCACACTGTTGGGGTGGGAGAAGTCAGTTTTATCTTTCAGCTCCGAGAATTTCTATCACTTGGAAGTGCTGCTGCTATCTGAAATCTCAATGTTCATTCAGATAACATGCCAACCTCTAAGCTCATGTTCGAGTAGCTAATAAAGCCGGGTATCAGTGAAACACTGGGCTGGGGGGTAAGGAGGAGATGCAAGAAATTAGAAGGCTTTTTTTTTAGTATACTGTCTTAATGGTTCTTCATTATTTTCCGTTGTATTATTTTCCATTATCATGAAATAGAAGGTTCTAGCATTATGACATGTGTAGCTTGTGGTACTCTTAATGTCTTAAAATGAATATAGGACTGAGTACACGTGACTCTGGAAAGTCTCCAATTTGGTGTGATTTCCCTCTTTAACCCTCAGACCATTCTACATGTGTCTTATGAGACTTACGACCATCAACAAAATCACCGGAACCCTGCTCTTTAACCGTGACCTTTGGTGTTGTGCCCTGAGACTTGGCTGCCCTTTAAGGACACTGGCCCCCATGATCTTGGACAGAGTCTGCAGACACACCATCACCTTCTTTCCCTCACTGCCCTCGTGACATTGTTTTCCGTCCCCTCCTCTCTGAAACACCGGTCCCTCTGAGATGCGTGCTATCAGATGATCTGTCGCATCCTTCTTGGATACAGTCATCTATTAATATCCACGCCACCCCGCACCCCACTTACTGACGATTCAAACAGCTCAGTAGGTCTCCTCCATAGTCACATCTTTGTCATTTTTGGTGAATCCATCCAACCTGGTGGCCCCTCACTCTCTGGCCTTCCTCCTTTCCTTGGGTCTTCTTCTCCACGCTGCCTGTTCCGCTCATCCATGTCCACCGTATCATGCTCACCCTCTGAGTCATCCCCATCCCAGAACCTGTGCGTGACCTGGACGTTTTTTTCTGGGTCTCTCGTAGCTTATCCCTCCATATATGTCTCTGTTACAGTAAAACTTCCTTGGAGAAGCCTTTGGAATCTCTTATCTAAAGTAACAATCCCATTCTAACCCGCACCTTTCCCTATCTTCTTACCCGACTTCGTTTTTCTTCGTACCTCCTGCTACCATGTTGACAGAGTGAACTAGCTAACACCCGTCTCCCTCTAGACGGTGTGCCCGTGAGGGTAGAGTGTTGTCTGCCTGTTCACCACTGTGTTCCGTGCACCCAGACTCTGTTGACTCATGTCAGGGCCCAAAGAGGTATTTGAGAATGAAGTAATGAGTAGGTTATATGTGTTTATAGCTATGTACCCATTTACTATGAATACTCTCGGGCCACTTAGTGAATTATCACACTATCTCACTACTCATGTGGTAGCTCTGATATATTAAGAGCATTCCTGGGAATAATTTCTGTCTGAATTTTTATATTCCCCCACTTGAAAATTTTCTGATGTGTTCTAATTAATCCAATCACGTTCGGAGCCCATCCTGAATTGCTGTGTAGATTCCTCAAGGGAGCAATTTTGAAACAGGCAGGCCAGCTCTTAATAATATTTCCAGCATACATTTTGATAATTCTCTTCGTACCGGATGAGAAAAATTGCATGGACGGCAAGGGTGAGAGAACACGGGTCATTCTTGTGAATGAGATGATTTACCGCTTGCCTCATCCTCCAGGAAATACCTTTTAACTCCTTCTTAAACTGCGGGTCAACAGTTTTTCCGGTGTTTATGTAGTAACTATTCATGGGCCCGCTATCTGGCCCCTTCCACAGAGTTCCGAGACCCTTGAAACGTGCTCTGCTTTCTGTGCGGAGATGGTGGGCTGGCCTGTAGCTATGAGACCTTCTGCAGGGCTGTTTCTCCACAGGTGGGCACTCTTTCTCTCCTCTGAGGCATTTCATAATTCTTTTTTCTTTTGATCAGTGGCCCGATTTGTGAGACACGCAGCAGTGCCAGAAGAAGACAGACCGATGCAGAAGAAAAGACTGTCCTCTTGGGCCAACCTAACTAGACTCTATATAGACTTTGACCTCATTCGCTCCTTTGCCTAAGCGATTCTGTCGCACTCGACCAAGGTTACAAAGACTGGATGAAGGCCTTCCCTGAGGTCGCCTCCTCTGCAAATTTAATTTTGTGTCTGGATACTAACAGTTCCGATTCTGATCACTGCGGCGTGGAGGTCCTCCCCGTACCACCGAGCAGGTCTCTGACACCGGCCGGGCAGCCGTGTGTGTAGGGTGTCCTACCCTCGCACTCAGTTTGCACACTGCGTCCCTGGGCGTTGCTTCAGATTCCACAAGTTGGGTGCTCAGTCTTGCAAGACCGCCCCACTCCCTGCTTCAGACGTTGTCACAAGTCCAGGTCACCTCCTGCGCTTCTGAGTGACTGGCTGTAACTCAGAGCTTCCAACAAGTCTCTGCTTGGGTTCAATTAACTTGCCAGAGCAACTCACAGAGCCCAGAGAACCATTCGACTCAGCAGATTGTTGACTTATGACACAGGGACAGGACTCGGGAGCCACCAGAGAGGAGAGGTGGCTGAGGCGAGGTATGGGCTCGCCGTGTGCTCGTCAGTCTGGAGGCTGGGCCAGCCCTGTCCTTCTGGGTTTTTGTGTAGGTGTGGTCGACCAAATCATTGTCCGCTGGGGAGTGAACTAATTATCCAGGCCAAAGACCAAATATGTATTTCTTATTATAAACCAGAGCATGTGTCACATGGAGAAAACCGCGGGGCCCCTGAACTTGAACTGTACTGTACTTTGTACTTTGTCAGAGTCCATACTCACTAAATGCTAAATGACTGAATAATCTAGGGAACAAAATTGGAGGTTAGAAAAGAATACACTCTTTCCACTTGTTATGCTTTGGGAGAATATTTACTTTTTTTTAAATTTTTAAAGTTTTTAAAATTAGACTTGGAACCTCTGCCTTCAACATGAATCACAGGGGCCTGGTGAGGAAGATAATAACAGCATGAACTCTCATATATAAGTGCGATGGCAGAAACTCATATATATTAGTACCCCTTTTCCTTCACCCCCTTTAATACAATGAAAAGGAGAGAAAATGACTTATTGAAGCAGAGAAAAGTAAGCAGAGAGGAGAAAGAGGTGATTTGAATGTGTTTTGGGTAGAACTTTGCTGATATGAGGAATACTGAATATGAGAAATTTAAGAAAAATTTAATAAATAAATTGCTGTGTATCTTTGTGGTTCCCTTCATCCTGTACTTTCCCAAGAGCGTGCACTGTTGATGCAAATTACTTTCAGTCCTTCTTCCGAGTACTGTTGTCTTGTTGAATGTGTGTTTGTCTCGGGCTCAGAGTTATGGGCTTTCATAAGGTGGCCATCACCGAGGTTGGGTAAAGGTGTGGTTCCTCGTGCTGTCTCTAGACTCGGGTGGTTAGAGAGAGAGCTGACTTTTGATCTGGGGGACCGCAGAAGGCTTCTTAGGAGGGATGGCATTTTACTGCATCCCTGCAGGGTGGGTGGGATGTGAGTCGACAGGGATGAGGGGCCGAGCTTCCAGATGGAGACGGTGATTAAATTGAACAAGACAGCGAGGACTGGGGAGCAGTGAGAAGCTCCCAGTGCCTGGAGACTTCTGCCTAGAAGATGTCCTTCATACCTGAACACCCCCGGCTCGCCCCCAACCCCTCTACCTTTACCTGGACGGCTCTCACTCATCCTCTAGTCCTCAGGAGACCTCGCTCCCTCCAGTAAACATCCTGATTTCCCTCCAGTAAACACCCTGACTTCCCTCCACACTGCATTATGTGAGGAGCTCCTGGTGTGAATTTGGGGCCACCCAGGGCTTCCCTTATCAGAGCTGTCATCATACATACATTGATGTAAGAGCCCGTTGTGTCTGTCTCCAGGATCCAGGCGTGGATGCATGACTCAAGCGGGTTGAGCAAATTACCGCGTTGCGTGAGTCAGTATAGCTGACTGTGATTGGGTACCCAATCCAGGCTGGACCAACCGGAACCCTGTCCGGGGTTTTGTGTCAACTGATGGGATGAAGGCATTTTCCTTCCACCACTACATGAGTAGGCGGTGAGCCTGGGACTACCAGGACAGCAGTCTGGAGAATTCTGACCAAGAGTGGAGCCAATGCAGAGAGAAGGCAGAGCCTTGAGGGATCCAGTAATAAAATCCAGATAACCTTTTTTTGTGTGCACCTAGTTCCAGCCATTACTGAAGGCAGTGCCCTTGAATTTTACAGTTACTGTGATGAAGTAATGAATCTCCTTCGCCTCCCACACTCCTTTCTATATCTAACTAGTTTCAGTTGGGTTTTTGCATCTTACTTCTGAAAGAGTCCTCGTGAATACGCCCCCTCTTCCCACCAGGCAACCTAGCGCAGCGCCAGGCATGTGATGTGTGCGTGGTAAGTACTTGTTGTTGGAGAGGCCCATGCGTCTGTGGGCTTAGGAGACAGGCCGCGGTAATGTAAAGGGCATCAGGGCAGAGTGTGGAGATTCCCGTCACTCTCTCATTTAGCACATTTTTTATGAAGCACCTACCTGGTGCTGGGCACTGTTCCAGGTGCCGAGGATACAGCAGTGGGAAACAGACAAAGCTCCCATTTTAATGAAAATGATATTCAAGTAGGAAAATATATACTGTGTCAGGAGGTGACATATTATACGCAGCTGTGAAGAAAGACTTACTGCTAATGAGGCGTGGGACCTGGAGGAAGCCACTTGTCTTTCTGGGTTCCTGTTTCCTCTTAGGTAAAAAGAGACAGTTGCAATTCTTACTCATTTCCCCTGCCCCTCCCTCTCCATCCCCATCACCCCTGCCAACAGCAATAATAACAGTATTTGCATTTCTTGACACACTTTGATGAACCTGAATTCTGGAGTATGCCCGAAAACACATTTGTTGATAGTGGACATTCCCAGGAAATTTTGTATTTTCCTGTGTTTATTCGTTCATTTCTCTGTGCATACTTTCGAGAGCTACGAGTTCTTTCCTGTTCAGGTTTCCCAGAAATGTCAGATTTCCACGGGACGAGGGGGCTGCCCAAACTGGCTCAGTTCCCCCGAGGCCTTCGCCCGCCAGCGGTATTCGAGTCTACCTGTTCTGTCCGCACACTGTCCCTTTGATCACTGACAGACAGTCTGTTCACAGCCACCTTTCATCTGGGGAGAAGCTTCTCTTATCTCTGAACCTTGGCCATGGGGAGACTTTCGTGCCCCGACTCGGCTTCTCCGTTAATCACTTCACTTATCGCGATCTCTGGTCTCGCCTGCCTCTTCCGACGAGCGTTCAGGGTCCTCAGAACTTCACTCCCAGTGGAAATGTTCTCAGTGGCACGGTTGCCGCTGACTTTTTTTTTTTTTTTTAAGTGACACCATAAATGCAATTCAGCTCTGAAGAGTGAAGATCATCACGTGGTTCTCAGGTGATGGTTCGAGATTGATTGCCATATTTGTATGTTTTTAAAGAAATACTTATTGAATATATCCTACGTGCCTGTGGCTGCCACACTGTTGGGGTGCTTCTGGTTGGAGTAGGGGGGATGGAGTTTGCTTTGGGGAGCCCACTTTCTCACTCTCACCTGGCTCACCTGTGCTATCCAATCTGTACACTGTGCGTGCCTCATGTACCACTCCACACTGCCACATCTTGCTCACAGTTACATGTCTAATCCACTCTCTTCTGGGGATATTCCCAGGATGCCTTGCCAGCCCGCTAGGACATCAGGCTATTGGGAAAACACATCTTTTGTTTTTTTCCTAAGAGCTACTGCTGTGAAAGATCACCGTGAGCCCCCTGGGGGTGATGTCCCAAGAGGCGTTTTGGAGCTGGGGCATGTGGTCAGTCCTTCACAGACCCTGACCATTCTGCTCACAGCACCAGCTCAGTCTAGGATAAAAGCCTTCGGAGGGTCCATGGGAGGGAGATACGTTTCCACTTCACCCCAAACTGGCATGACATTGGTAGGCTGTAGTTTGGGGGTTTCTGGTATCAATGGTGCCGTTTGTGTAACCCCAAGGAGCTCCGCATTTGTTCCGACCCGCTGAGCTCACCCCGCGGCCCTCGGTGTGTTTGTCGCTATGCAGTGCGTGTTGGAATCGCTCCTCTGGTCCCCTGCTCGTGCTGTTTGGTGACATTGCTTCCAAAGGGGGAGGCTGCATCCGATCCCCCTTAGTCTCCCCAGCACCCTGCACATTTTTTTTTGCGTGCACTGAGTGCCCAGGGCATACATGTATTTTGACAATTGGATTTTGAGTCAGGTACTTTCTTGGATCGCTGTTGACAATATTCAGCTTTTTGATAAAGTGAAACTGGAGCCATCGAGTTTCTATCAAAGGCATTGCAAAGTGGTTATTGATTGTTTTTAAAGAAGAGAAATAAATATACCACTTGGTACTTGCTCTTTCACTAAAATGTGAGCTAGGACAACCAGATGTGACTTTGAAGTTGTGGTAACAATAATCATACAAATGAAAGAAATTACACCACCCCTGGCCAGATGGCTCAGTTGGTTGGAGCATCGTCCCGTGCACCAAAAAGTTACAGGTTCAATTCCTGGTCAGGGCATACACCTAGGTTGCAGGTTCACTCCCCAGGTGGGGCACATATGGGAGGCAACCAATAAATTTCTCTCTCTCACATCGATATTTCTCTCTTTCTCCCCCCCATGTTTTCCTCCCTCTCTAAAATCAATAAATATATATGCTCAAGTGAGGATTAAATTTTTTAAAAATGTTAAACAATCCATCTAAGATGATCTAGTTATGAAGGCAGTGGTGGATTTGAACCGGGGTCTGCCTGCTACCAGAACATAATTCTCAGTCAGCGTGCTTTGCCATCAGGCTATCACTGAGTGGGACCTCCAATAAGCAGAGATCTGGTGGACCGTCTCGGAAGCGGCTGGAGAAGAATGTGCGAAAGGCCTTGACTGACGCTTTCACTCTCACACAGACACACAGAGCCACCGAAGCTGGAAACCTGTGTCTCCCTTGTGACTGCTTTGGAGAGGGTGGGGGGTGAGGGGGTCCATCTTGGTTTAACTCCCTCAGTCACCCTTGGTATTTACCAGCATTGTTGGTCTCTCCCCGTCCAGACCTAAACTGCCCCACACAGACATCCCTGCTGCCCACTCGGTACCCAGGGCACTGTGGACAGTGGGCAGGCGCCCACGGGGGTGAAGGTAGCGTTAACCTCAATGATGCCCTCTGGAACTGCCCCGCGTAGAGGGCCCCTTGCTGCCTAGGTGTGGGAAGGAAACCGAACCTTAGAGAGATGAATGAACTTGCTCAAAGTCACCCGATTCTAAGGGTGGCGTCTGCCTAGGTCCCATGCTCTTCCTGCGATCTCCAGCGCCTCGCCCATCGCCGGGTGAGGGGCCAGCCTGATTCGGAGAGGCCCCTGTGCCCTCCCCCCCATTCCCGGGACAGCCCTGTGATTCCTGGGGCCTCCTCGAGAGGCCTGGGTAGGGGCCGGCCCTCCTTGGGCCTCTCAATGGCCTGGTCTCAGCTGAAGATTTTCCCCTTCAGAAGGTCCAACTAGCTGCTGCCACATTGTCAATTGCTAGCTGGTTACCATGGAAACATGTCTCAAGAGGAATCTGCTTTTCTCTTTCCTTGAATGAGGAGGAATATAGGGCTTCATGGGGGGCAGAGCTCCCCCTTCGTGGCCAGGAGGAGGACTGGCTTAGGGCGATGGGGCTGAAACGGTTTCGCCAGAGGCCCCCACTCCGTGAGCCTAAGGCTGCCAGTTCTCCACTCCTGAGAAAAACCGGGCTTCTTTGGAATACTTATCCTTGCTCCTTTTTGATGGTTAAGATTCCTTTTCATTTAAAGAAATGATTATGATAGTAGAAAGAATGGTTCAAAAGATGTCATCGCTCGGTGGAGCACAGAGTTTGTTCGCACATGGAACGACATGGACGAGTCCCCAAACCCTTGGGCTGGGTGACATGAGCCTGTCAGGAACAGCGTGCGCACTGCACGGCTCCATTCACAGACGTTTCTAGAAAGTGCGAACTGATCTGTAGTGACAGAAATCAGACGAGTGGTTCCTGGGAGTGGGGCGGAGAGGGGGCCGGAGTATAAAAGAGCGTGAGGGAACTTCTGGGGGTGATAAAAATATCTCCTACCTTGACCGTGGCGAGTGCCGGTTTCCAGAGCGATCAAATGGTGCCTGTAACTGTGCAGCCTGGGCTACACCGTTCACGCCTCAGTGCGGCTGGAACAAAAGACAGCCTTGGAGTGGTCCTCCATTTTTATTTTCACTTTTTGTACTTTTTTGTAATTTGAACTCTCTGTGCAAACAAAGGTGTGGAGAGCAGGGGGCCCCGGTAGCAGCATTTCTGGGTGCCGTTGGGAAGGAGCTGAAGGGTGCTTGTTGTTCTTTCTGGACCCAACCCTGGCCTCAGGGTTCTGGTGGCAGGAGAAGGTGACTCCAGAAGCTGCTGCGCCCCAGGGTCCCTAAACACTCGGTGTGGCTCATTGCCTAAGAGTGTTCACGTTCTATAAAGAATTTTTGGGTCTCGGTCAAGTTCACCCTGAAGGCCTCAACCCCCACTGGTGGGTTCCAAGCTCTAAGGCACCTAGTTCAAGTAGCTCTTTAAGACTCTGTCCTGGACCACCTTGTCAAATGTTGGAATAAATGATTACTTCTGTGTTTCTGGGGCCCTTTGTCGTTTTCAGGCTTCTCACAGTTACCCTTTCTGTCCCCTGTTATCATTCTGCCTAGAGTTTTATATAAATGTGTGTGTAAATTTAAAACTCTAGTTTGAACCCATGAGGCCAAAATCTGAATGGGATGCAGTACCGAGGAAGAACATCTTTGCAGGCCACCCCGTGGGTGCACATATTAGTTCAACACCAAAACAAACCTCATCACTTACTCTGTGCTCATAACTTCTAGGAATCAGAGGCATAAACAAAAACAGGACATAGCCCCTGACTCGGAGGCAGTAATAACATAGAAGGGGATGGAGCTGAGTGAGTGTGCCGTTACCATGAAGTGGCACACACACTAAGATCCTGGTGAGCGTGGGGAAGTACGACCTAGGGAAGCCAGCGGGGTGTCCGCAGCGATCCTGCAGGAAGTAATAGCTGTGCGGAACCGAAGGACCAGGAGCTGGCCAGCAGTGAGGGAGGAGAGGAGCTTTTCTGCCTGCAGTGCTCTTGTGAGAGAACTGGATATTATTGTGGAGCGTGCACTGGTCCGAGGGAGAGACACACCTGCAGCCATATTCTGGAAACAGGTTATAATGTGCCTGTTTAAGTCCCGGTAAGGGGGTTAAGGTTTGTCACGTGGCCAGTGGGCAGCCTTTGTGAGGTTTCCAACATGGCAGTGCAGAAACCCAAATTTGAGTTGAGGAGGATCGTGTTGCTTATGGTAGGTTTATTTATGCGTGGACAAGGTAGTAGTTGGGAATCAAGATAGAGACCACTGTCTAGCAGACATGAAGGGCAATAGGGCGCAGGACAGGGGATGGGGGCACATGGATATATTTGAAAGGCACGTGACAGTTAGAGCTGCTATCACAGAATAGCAGACCATGTGGCTTACACAACCAACATTGATTTCTCATGACTCTGGAGGTGGGAAGTCCAAGATCAAGGTGCCAGCAGATCCAATATCCTGGTTTGCAGATGGACATCGTATTGTATATTCACGTAGCTGAGAGAGAAATCATCACCCTCATGGTTCTTCTTATACGGGCACTAATCCCATTTGTGAGGCCTTCACCCTCATGACGTAATTACTTCCCAAAGGCCCCACCCCCTATACTATCATATTGGAGGTCAGGATTCCAACAGCTGGATTTGGGGGGGCACAAACATAACATGTAACAAAGTTAGAATGGACAGGATATTTTCAACAGATTGATTGGACATGAGCGGGGGTCACAGAGAAGACACAGCTAGGAACGATGCCCGTGGTTTGGCCTCTGATGACGGCGTGGCTGGTGAATGAAAGATGGATCCAGGTGTAAGGTTGGGGGGGATGACAAGCTCTGGGCGGGGGCTTGTTGAGTTGGAGGGGACACCAGAAACACACCTAGAAGTGCTGGGAGGGAAGTCAGACGTAAGGACCTAGAACTCAGGAGGTCAGTCCAGCCTGTCCGTAGGGATTTAGCATACCGAAGAGCCATGAACCATCAGGACACAGTGAACTAGGAAACGCACTTTGAGTCAGATTCTGTGTTTGGTCATTTAGCCACGACTTCCCCCGTTTCGCAGGTGACTGGTTACACAATGGAGAAAGAATCCCTAGTTAGTGTCAGGTGGAACTGAGAATCTGTTCTTTTTTGACTGTAGAGAATGGCAGGGTTTGTGGCGTGAAGATGCGGAGTTTGGATTAGAATTACCAACAGTCCTCAATCTTTCAGTCTGTACCTGATTATATACTTTTAAATTTGTATCAGAAAAGATCTCCCCACAGATGTTCTCGCTGCACTCGGGACACACCTCTGTGTAAACATCTTTTAACTTTGTCATTATGCACTTAGGTGTCTGTTTCCCCGTGTACCTTGAGGCCAGGTACGCCGTGTGATTTATTTGGGTTTTGGCACGCAGGGACGGATCGGTGTGCCCAAATTCGTGCTTCCCCTCCACTGTCCCCGTGTGGAGTTTTCCAGCAAATCATCCTTGACTTCCCCGCTGACATTTGTGTATTCATGGGAACAAGTGTAAGCGTGGAGGTACATGCACCCAACTGGAAGGAGAGCTCACCCATTCTTAAGGAAGGGGGAAATACGGGCTTGCTGTCGAATGAGCTGTGCCCACATCCAAAGGCGTGCCCTCGCTGCTGACTGTATACAATAAATCCGAACCACGGGACAGAGGCATCCTCTGCCTTTCTGCTCGAACACCCTGGAGAGCCCTTTTCATTTGGTCCGTGGGCTTCCTGTGAGTTTCCTTAGCTTGTCCGACCAGATCTGAGCTCTCCGAAATCACCCCGAAAAGCAACCGCCGACATCATCGTTTCTGTCAACTGGTAAGATAACCGGATGACGTTAGGACATTGTCCATTGGTGTTTACACTTAATTTTAGGCCAGCCGTTCTTGTGTTTACCGCCTGCATTAATTAATGTAGAACTCCATGGGAATGGTCAATGTTTGATGGGGTGAGTTTCACAGTGAGTAGACTTTCTGCATGGAATTCTTACTCATTTAAGAATCGAGAACGTGTCATTATTTTACAAGCACTAGTGATAAATCATTTGGCAACTACTTCTCTGTCCTTTAAGATAATTTTTATTTTCTGTGATTTCAATTGTCTCCGCATTTTTCCTCGTAAATAGTTGAAGAGTAAGCACATTTTCAAAGAGCTGTAGGGAGGCTAAGATGCCAGTTGCATTTTAACGATATCAGGCATTATCGTTCTTACTGTAGCCAATTCTCTTTTAAATCATTGCAGTTTCTGCTCTAGCCTCCAGCTATAGAATTCTTTTCAAGCTGGCAGTGAACTTGGCAGGCTGCCAGGAGAAATATAAAGGTGTTTTGGTCCACCAAAGTATTTTGAGTGGTTCTTAGTGATACAGTTTTCTCCAGTACATCTGCAAAACATTTTTCTGAAGTGAATTTTCATGTGAAAAGCCTTCTTAATCATCAGCAGCATTGTTTGTTTCAATGCAGTTATTTAAGTGCCCCCCTGGGTGCCTACAAAATAAACAAGGGAATCTTCTAAAGAGTTTTGAAAGTGGCAGGTGCTGAGGCTGTGCCCTATTCACTTAGTTTGCAATGACATTTCTGTGCTAATCTATAGACAAACAAGAGACAGACGACACACCGAATCAAGTGCAGGGAACAAGAGAAAAAGGTTTGAGCCAACCGGAGCCGCTCGGGAGAAGATGCTTTGGGGGAGATGTGGGCAAGGAGCAATTGCTTTTCAACTCTCTGGCTGTTGGCACTCTGGCTGTCAGAATCTGATATTTAAACTTCAGATGTTAACTAAACTCTTTTGGTTTTTAAATGAAATCGAAAGGAGATTCAGGATGCAAATATATGTGTCTGTGAACATACAAGTAACTGTGTGTGTATTTATGTGTGTGTACACATTCGCACACACACATGTTTTTGCATTTACAGAAAGATACTACGATTAAACATTAACACATGTAAAAATGACCATTTGTTGCCCACAAATTCGTAATATGTTTGTCTTATTTCCACAACAAGCCACCCTATGTACACGCCAAACACCAACACACGACGGAATGAAGAAAGAAATGACTGTACGGATTTATATGTCATTTCCTCTGTATTGCTTGCCGTGTGTGTGTGCAAATTCTGTTTCTAGGGGGCTTGCTTTCTTTTTTTAGAAGTTAGATTAGTCATCTATTTAGAGATGCTGACGGGAAGTTGATTTTATTAAGCTTTTGTGCACAAATTATTTACCACCCTCTTCGTTCTTTAATCCCACTCACGAGTCAGTGGCAAAAGAATCTTGCAGATATTTTTAAGCTTAATTTTTTTTTGTTGTAAAAGATGAAGCGTACCTATTGTAAAAAAAATACCGAATGTTCAAAAATGACTGCAAAGTCATGAAAATATTCCACTGCACTAAGGGGCACCATTTTGAAGACATTTACATACTGCTTAGGAAACACTGAAGGTTTTACATGTAACCCCCCCAACACACACACACAAAGGAAAAACACACAATGGCATTTTCTCCAGCTTTTCCACCTTAAGAAGCTTTGGCGAGGTTCATTTTGATTGTTGTGATCAAGAACAAGAAGTACTTTGTTGTCGGTTAGATCTTTAATATCATTAAATTTCAAGCTCTGGGTCGATCGCTTTGGGCTCAGCTGCTTCCATGGCAATGAGCCCTGCTTAAAAAAGTATGTTGTTTACCAAGTGGCTCAGGGAAGGAAACACGCACCTCCTCGTAGCAGGCAAGCCTGGCACTCCCGGAGTGTAAGTGCCCAAGGAAATTTGGACATCATTTCCGGGACAGTGGGAGAACGTGCACCTCATTAAAATTGAATTGAGAACCCACATGCCACACACAGGACTTCGTCAGGCTGGGTCGGGCGTGTTGACGACAGAGGTAGAGCCATCCGCCTGGTGACCCTGGTGAGGTGCCCATCGCCATCACCAGGCGGTTTGTCCTGCTCTGGGTTTTATGAAGAAGCCCGCAGCCAACGAGGTAATGAGCCAGGGGAGAGAGAGGCTCAGTCCGCGAGGCTGCAATGGATTTCAACTTTGTAGCGTGCTACTTCTCTCCCTGAACGTGTTATGATTGTTTTCCCATCAAGGAACGGCGCAGGATTTATGAAAATAGTAAACCTCCAGGTCGCCGTCTTTGCACCTTGGCCTTCAGTGTCACCCTCCCGACCTTAATCAAAATATCAGTATTTCAGTGCCTGCCGGAGGAGGGGAGTAAATAGAGCAGAAACCTAAAGAAATGGCAGCCTTTGTCGGAATAAATGCCTGCAGGGGATGGCTTGTCTGCGATGAGACTGTTCAGTTTAAATATATGGCAGGTGTTCTTTGCACTTACAAAGGGGACGACTACAGTGAGATGCAGCGGATGTAGGTGGTGTGTAGTTCACGCCTCTCACTGAGAGGAAGAGGTTGGCTCAGGGATCCCTTTGGTATTCTGATGAAATGTAAGTACACTGTGTGCACACGCAAACGCACAGGCTGGCACACGCGTATTTACTATGACATACATCTCAGTAAACACACACACACTAGAAAAACTTCAGGGGAAACAGGGACCCTCTCGAAGTGAAACCGTGACCTCCCCAGGGACTGTGGTCACCCGGGGGAGAGCGTTACATTTTGCTTTTGCAGGTGAAAATGTTGTTGCCTTGCTGGCCAGCACAGCGTGGGAGAGAAGAACCAGCTCCTCGGATGGTGCGTCCGTGTGCCCAGGGTACCTCGCGTTCCCGCGGGACCTCACACGCGTGAAACCGCAGTTCCGCCCACAGCCTCGTTCCGCAGACAGCAGGCACGGCAGTAGCATCCCCGTATTCCGGGATAATAAATGTGGGGAGAGCGCCTGCCCCTCGGGCCAGCGACCCCGGACCTCACTCCCCGGCCCGTCGCTCTGTGACCCTGATCAGGGCCTTATTTGAATCTGAATCACTTCCCCGCCAGACTTGACTTTTCTTTTTCAGTTTTCAAGCACGTAAAGTAGGCCTGTGGCTTCGATATAGTCCACTCGTGTTCTCTCCCAGGATCGTTGAGTAGATGATGTCGATTTGAGATGTTGCAGACTGGCTAGCGTTGGGCGAACTTCTGTAGCTGGGGAAACAGCACCTTCACCCTAAATGAGACATTTGCCGGATCTAATTTAACTCCTGTAGCTTCCTTTCCATGCGCACTTTCTGCGTGGGTTAACTCTGTCAGTTCAGAATGTCCATAGAAACTGAAATTGAGGACAGTGACACTTTTCTAGGTGCCTCAGATAGGATCAAAAAAAAGAAAAAAGATCCCAACTTCTACTTGAAATATCCAGATAATTCAGACAAACCGACCCAATGATGAGATCCCCATGCACTTCCGGCCGTGCGTTCCGGCCTCTTTCATGAACATATGGCGGAGGTTGCTGGCTGACCAAGGCGGTCGGAATGCCCGTCAGAAAGACCCAACCTTGACATTTATCCCGTCTCTTTAACTTCGCAGCGTGATCTCGGCCCCCCTTCTCACACGCCTCTTGAATTACGAAGCAGGAAGCTGGAGTCGAGAGTTACAGATGGGACAACAGAGGCAGAGAGAGACTGAGGAAAAGAACTAAACTGGAACCAAAGTCTCCTTAATTTCAGCCTCTCCCGTTGTCTGAGACCCACTGGTCCATTTTCCCGACGTGACTGTTATGCACAACCGTGGAGTTGATTCTGGTCTTATACCGACTGCTCCTGACCCTCCTCTGTCCTTCTGGGCTGCACCTCGATTGACTTTCAAGATCCAGGTAACCGATTTCTTGCTGTGTGCTTAAGAGCACTCGTTTTGAAGTACACGAGACTGGCTTAGGCCTTTAGAAGGACCCCCAGGGGGTGACTTAGACATGCGGTGCTGAAAGTCAGTTTAACAAAAGCATTAATTTGAGTTTCTGGGAATAAACAGTAGCTGTCACCCGCCATCAGAAAATACACAGATAGCGCTTTGGAATCCAAATTGCAAAGTGCCTGAAAATACGACTGAATCAAGGAAAATAACCTGGGTGGTGGTTCAAGCCGGGGCATTGTTTTAACTCTGTGGCCAGGATGGCTCATTGCAGTGTGGTTCTCAGAAAACCAGATACTGCGTCGTGCCTGCCACATTTCATCAGTCATGCCGCATTACGTGCATTAGGAGGCCCTATGAATTCTTTTGGTCTCAGATTTACTGCGAGATGAGGCAGAAATCCATTTATGAGTCCAAGGAAAGAGACTGTTAAAGATAGTCCCTTCACCAGGGGGGACGGCGCGTGCATTGTCTCACCGTTCCCCCCGCGACGGTCCTCCTGCCAAACCCAGGCCCTCCCCCGGCACGGAGAGAAAACTCAGGTAAAGCTAAACTCAAACAGAGGGGAAATATTTTTCACAGACCCAGGGCTGATGGTGAAATTGTCTTTATTTATTTTTTTTTAAGCAATCCACAGTCAGCATAATAACTCTGATCCGCAGAAAAACCGGTTTCAACACCAATGAGGTGATGAGTTCAGGAGAGAACAACAGGTACTGATGTTTTCAGGTGCCTGGACACTGTGCTCGTGGGCCAGCCACGTCTGTGCTTTCCGGTTGGAAGTGGTTAAAAACATTTAACGTGGAATATTCCAAACATACGGAAAAATAGAGAGCGTCACACCTGACGCCATCGTCCAGACAGATCTACGCAATGCGAACATTTTGCCATGTTTTCTTCTCATCCTCCACGTTTCTTATACAAACAGCTGTGTAGCTCCACAAGGTGGGGCAAAGTAGGTTTACAGTTGCGAGTATGAAAAACATGTTTATTCTTGTATTATTATTTATTGTGTTATTTTCCATATGAAGAAGTGTATACCTACCCACCCTGTATGTGTGTGTGTGTGTGTGTGTGTGTGTGTGTGTATTTATACAAGGAAGGAGAAAAAAAAAAGCCAAACCAGAATCATCTTCTGCAGCCCAGGCTCCTTGTAGTACAGGCTTCCCCACTATCTGAGGGTTCTAGGAACCCATCGGGATCAGTGGGCCAGCTGGCATTGTTGTGAGAGGCTGCGTTCAGCTTCAGTGAATTTTTTTGAAGACTCAACGTGTTTGCCCATTTCATGATGGGAGGTTTATGAGCACACCTGCCCACACCGTGCTGAGTGTTCATCAGTTTTTGACCAAAACGGCATGATCCTGGTGCCCTACCCTCCCTATTCACCCGATGCTGCCCTGAGCCACTTCTTTTTGTTTCCCTGGGTGAAAAATGTCCTCAAAGGGAAATGTTTGCTGATGTGGAAGAGGTAAAACAAACAACAACAACAAAAAAACAGCAGAAGCACTAAAAGGCATCGAAACCGACAAGTTCAAAACCTGTTTTGAGCAGTGGAAAAAATGTCTCGATAGGTGTATGGCATCAAATGGAGAGTGCTTTGAAGGTGATGGAAGTTTGAACAGGTAAGAATAAATACACAGTATTTTATTAATAAATTCTGGGGTTTTGGGTCCCCCCTCGGATATGTAGACATGCGTGTGTCTACACACACATCATACATATACATACATGCACCCGACCAAACAAACGCAGTCTTTGTGACTCTTCATTAAAAGTCTCAGGGAAGAGCGCAACTGGTTGCTAGGCAGCCAATGGTCGCCTGGCCTCGGGCTGTGTGCCTCACATCCAGGACCAGTGAGCGAGGCTGGGTTGGGGTGGGTCATGCAGCACCACATGGCTTAGCGGACCCATCTCTTCCCAGGACATGAGGATAAATAAAGGACACAGTGCCAGAGAAGTCAGCTCGTGGCAGAGACAAGGAAGCACATCCAGAGGATGAAAACCTGTGTGACCGGCCACTTGAAATAGCATAGCTCAGTGACTCTTGCTGATGCTGGCCCCTGATGGGGACACCTGACTTAGGAGGAAGTTCTTTCTTTGGTCTAGTGAAAGTATGTCCCATAAATATATGAGCAGATATGCTTCCTTGAGCAACTCAGAGGAATACTGTTCCACCTCCGCCGTGGCAGCTTCTTAACTACGAGACAGGCGTTGATGTCCACAGCCTCCTGCACCATCCTCTCTCCAGGTTCCAGAGTCTTGCCGAAGCCGTTGTGAGTCTTCAAGCTTCTGTCGAGAAAGAAAAAAGTTGCACTACTCTTGCGCCTTGTAGATGCTTCTGTGATTGCACTTGTCTCATTGTTTGGTAATAATTGTCATCAGCCTCACCTGCCAGATCATGATCCTGTCAAGGCACGGTGCCCAATTAACGTACGAACCTCCAATAGTCTGGCCCCAGGCTGGGAACATAGTAGGTGCATCAAGAAATAGGTGTGTTGGTCAAAATAATCTTCGTTTTGAGTCCTAAGGCGTCTTATTTTTAAATTCCCGACAATTCTATCCTTTTGGTGATTATTTAATCATGAGACAGAAGTGCCCAATTAGAGAGCCTTTCACTGCACACACTGTGCATTTTAAGTGGCCTCTCCTTCCCTGGCTTCTCCTGGCAGGTGGCTTCCAAGGTGATATGCGTGGAAATCAATCACAGATTTTTCCGAGGCACACTGGAGGAGAAGTTAGCAAAAGTACAGAGAGACAGTGTCAATTTTCTCCAAGTTGCTTGATCGGTTGGAGGACAGTAAAGGGAAGAAAATGAAGCGCCATTATTGATTTGTCCCACCGGGGTACTGAGTGATAGTCGTGGGTTTAAACTACAATTGGAATTTTGAAAAAAAAAAAGACGCAGAGTTCTGATTTCTCAGACTGAGTGACCCAGAGGGTCCAGGGAACACATACAGCAATCAATGATCCATTTAGAAAGAGGGAAGTCGCTTAAGGGTTAAGGGTTGCGCTGGTCAAACGCGACATTAAAACACACTGTAAGGGAGAACCGAGTTGGCCGTTTTCGGGTCTGTAGACACAATGGAGGGGCCGAAGGGGAGAGGGACACCAAGGTCTTGGATGGAGGGACTCAGGGAGCTCCCGCTCTGCAGCCTGCTCATTGCCACCTCCCGCTGCTCCTCCTCTGACCCAGATTCAGAGTCACTGCTCTGAACTTAATGTAAGGAGTGGCTTGGGGTAATGAGTTTCCAACTCTGCGCAAAAAAACAAATTTGCATTTTTTCCGAGTGATTAGTTTCTTCACTGATTAACTCGGCAAGGTCAAGTTTTGGTCGCCGATGCTGCTGATACGCGCTGCTGATGCTTTCCAGTTTCGGAGCTGGGAGGCCTGGGCGGAAGTTCTCGTTTTCAAGACTGGAGGACAAGCTACCGCGTTCCCAGACGAGGAGGCAGTTCGGCGGCACCCCTGCACCAGCCGGGGGGGTGGTCGGCGCCTGTTGCTCAGGGCCTCCACAGACCAGAAGTTCCTCTCGCCTCCCCTGCCTTCCCACCCACCACTGCGGAGTCCTTTTATGAGAATTTCCCAAGATGGCCCGTAGCTTTCATTTCCTGATTTCACTGAAAACATAGGGTGAGATGGAAAACACGGGCTGTGGATACAGAAGAAACTGGACTGGAATCCCCAGTTCCACCACTTTCAAAGCTACATGACCTTGAATTGAGTCTGTGCCCCAGTGTTCTCATCTATAAAATGGGGATAATAGCTGTTTTCTTCCGTTATTAGGATCAAAAGAGGACATGTGAAATACCTTGCTTAGTCCTTGGTGCATAGTAAATGAATGGGAAATGTCAGTTTTCTTCCATTGTTTTTTAAATTTAATTTGTATTTGTTTTTAGATGGAGGGAAAGGGAGGGGAAAAGAGAGAGAGAAACATCAGTGTGAGAGAGAAACGTTGATCGGTTGCCTCTTGCACACGCCCGGACCAGGGGCTGAACCTGCAACTCAGGCTTGTGCCCTGACTGGGAATTGAACCCACGACCTTTCTCTTTGCAGGACAATGCCCAATCGAGCCACACCAGCCAGGACAGTTGTCTTCCATTATTGAAGTCCTAGGGCAGTTGCGATGGCTGATTAGGAAAGCAAGCTTCGCGCCGCTTACACTGTGCTCAGGTCTCAGCCCTTCCTCGTAAACGCCCAGATCAACTGGGTCCCTCAGCCCAGTGGCTGGACAACCCTGAGTATCAGTTTAAGCTCCACTAACTGCTGAATCCTCAATGAAGGATTCATCCTAGCGGATCACCCGATCATGGGATCATCTGGTCCCCTGCTCTCCCAGCCCCCAGGTCACTCCCTCTCTGACTCCCTTTCACTGTTATTTCATAGCTAGTAGCTCCCTAATTACAGGGCACATTGTACGAATGGTGCCATGGCTTTGGGTGAAGATATATTATCTGAAATTGTACAGATACGTAGCAGGTCTTGGCTTTCGGCAGGCAAAAGTAGCCAGCTGAAATGTTACATCCTTGCATTATTTTTAGTGTTTTTCCTTTTATTCCAACGGAGTTGAGGAAAATGTTTGCGTTTATGGTAGAGATCTAAAGTTTCCTTTGACGATGGGGTTACTGAAGGAAAAAATTAAGGGATTTTATTTACGTAAATATGGAGGAAATAATAGTAATTCCAGTGGCCTGTGAATCTGGCAAAAGAAAAACCACATCAGGTTAGCATGCATGGGGCTGACATGTAAGAAATATCTGTCTGTCTGCCTTGTGCAGAAGGACATTCAGACGGGCTCGCTGCCTTTTAAGTTTTCACATTGCTTCCTACTCTGATCCTGTCTTTCTGCTGCAGTGGGCTGTTGCCCTCTTGGAACAGAGTGTCAGGTACTCTCCACTTTCTATCCTAACACACTAACTACTTATTACTTGATTGGAGGAGAAAGTAACTTACTGCTTGACCCCACCTTATAAACTGGCAGACACAGGCCGATATATAGTCCAAAGAAAAATAGTTATGCTGTCAATGATGAAGTGTGGGCATACAGTCATATACATACAGATAGATGACTACACATAAATCATATATAATTAATATATAATTAAGAATTATAGCTCTGGCTGGTGTGGCTCAGTGGATTGAGCACCAGACTGCAAAGCAAAGGGTTGCCGGTTCGATTCCCAGTCAGGGCACATGCCTGGGTTGCAGGCCAGGACCCCAGGGAGGGGCGCACAAGAGGCAAGCACACACTGATGTTTCTCTCCCTCTCTTTCTCCCTTCCCTTCCCCTCTGTCTAAAAATAAATAAATAAAATCTTTAAAAAATAATTATAATAAGAATGAGAAACACCATGACTTACCCAGTGCTTCTTTTTTTCCTTACAGGCTTCTCCTAGTTCTTGCTGAATGCAGAATATTAGTTTGAGCTCAGCAACCATGGGAAAGGCTAGCGCACGTTCCCCCTGGCTATTAGATTGAAAATAAATTCATCTTGGAGGCACTACCAACAGGGATTGTCTACTCTGTCAATCAGTGATGAGTGGCAGCTGGAGAAAGAATGTTGGGGTGGTGGCCCTTGTCAGCCCCTATTCGTCATAGGAATTATTCTCCACTTTGATTCTTAGGAGCAGTTCTGGTGCCAAAGAACATGAAAGAAATTCTTCGTGAAATGTGCATTGCCCATGCACTCTCACACCTCAGGAATGGCTCCAGCCCCTCTTCAGCGAGCAGTTTGATTTGGTTCAAATTAAGTCTCCGTCTGCCAGGAAGAATTACTGTCCATCCATTATTCAAAGAGAGTTTCTTTTCTCACACGATCAGATCGCTGCTTCAGCAATATGGAAACGACCCACTCACCGTTTACGCCGCCAGTCCCGCCCCTCTCGGTGGGGTTCCCAGCGCCCCCCTCTAAAGTTAAAAGTGGCCCCCCTCTTTCCCTTTCAATTTCTTTTTAAAATGATGGAGTTAGATCACCACGATTGATTCTTTCATCAAGCCTGGCCTGTCCGACGGCCCTCACTTTATGAGCGGAGAGGTAGCTTGTCACCCTTTTCGTTTTCTAACACCATTAGGATGTACTGAGGACAGCGGTCATCCTTCGGGGTGACACGTGCTGTTCGGGTTAGCATCCGAATGGTTTCTCTTCGTCCAGGTGGGTAACCTCCATGTTTTGGGCTGAGTAGAAATTATAACAACAACAACAACATCAAAAATACTTTCATAATCTTGCTGTGGCTTTGAACTACCCATTGGGGGTAGCGTGGCAGTCACAAAGTTAGGACAGCATTTGTGGATTTGAGTAACCCATGTTTAACCTGGAAGATTAAGAATCATGATTTGAGAAGTAAAATTTTATTTTGCACAAGGCATCGATCTATAACCAGATATTAGAGGGGACTGGGTTATCTTAATCTTTTACTATTTGATTCTTGATACTTCTGGTGGAAAAAAAAAACCAAGGCCCACTTTAAGCTTATAGGGATAGTGTTGCAATAATGAGGTGAATTTGCAGAGAGCATTAATTAATCCCTAATCAGCATGAATCAGTTCTGCCCGTGGAAGAGCCCAGTTCAAACTAGCTTAGGCCAAAACCATTCTTTTTTTCTCATAGGGCCTGTTTAGGCTTCTGACTTGGGGTAACCGGAGATAACCATGGGGTTTGTCTTCGTCCTTTCTGTGTATTGGCCTTGCCAGGGTCGTTCTGTGTCACAGGAAAGTGCCTGTTCTGGGGGAAGACCCCGGGGGAGAACCCTGGTTCTCCCAGCTCCTGTCGTGTGCCTGTTTCTCGGGCAGCCACTGCGGTCCCGGAGGCGGGCGATCGCACATCGGATGCACGCCCCTGTGGAACACGTGCTAGGATTCTGGGTAGGGCCGAGGTAGGGGCTGGCAGCCACCCCGAAGGGAGAGGCGGCTCAGACAAGGCCCGGGGAGCTGGGCTGCCACCGCAGTTCGTACCCACCATGAAGAACTGAGACAGGAAGGTGAGAATCAAGAGGAGGTTCGAATGGTAATGAAGTCGGACAGATGGCAGGAGGAGAAGCTGTCTCTGGAGAACAGGTCTCCCCAAATCCAATGTGTTGGTCAGGCTGTGGGCCGCGTGGCTGTGAAAAGGGGACCCCCCCACGCAGACTTAAGAAACAGATGTTTACTCCTCTGTCACCTACAGTTCAGAATTGGGCCCGAGGTACAGGTTGGTTAAGGTGCTTTGTTCCGTGAGATCACGTGGGAATCCAGGTTACTTTTATCTTGCTGCTCTGCCGTGCCCCACCTATAGCCCCACACGGTTAAGTCTGGCTCGCACCGTTACCTTCACATACCAACCCCCAGGAAGGGAAAAGCAGGAGTAAAGGGCAAGAGCTTCTTTACAAGAAGAAACAAGAACGTCACCTGTGAGTGCCATACATGACTTCTGTCTGCATCCCATTGACAAAACACGTTCACAGGGCCGTACCCACCTACCGCCCAGGAAGGCTGGGAAAAGTAATGTTAGATGGGTACTCATGTGCGCAGGTAACGCTGAGCTGGTTATGTTATCGTGGATTCTGGGAAACAATTAGCACTCTACTACACCCCAAAGTGGGCAATCTCTGAAAACTGCCCCAGTTCAATGGTGATGAAGGTATACACAGTGTTTGCGACGCCGATTACAACGTAGCCAGGTGAGTGTAGATCCATCCAACGTGCAGATAGGAGTTTGTGTGTCTCTTTCACTTGTTCTTTGGCAAGAAAATCTCCTCTGTGTTGCCGTGGAGGCTGCACTTGTTTTGCATTGTTATAAGAACTGTATCGGTTACAATGTAAAGTATGCTGGGATTACGGTGCCATGCTACTTTGCCCAGCTCAGGTCTGAGTGATAAAGGGGAAGGGTGGAGGGAGACCGCCTTAGTTCGGAAGAAATAACCTGCATTGTGGGACTGGCAGTGACTGCATTTGTGCCATCGTCATTGTGCAGCGTCCCCGGTGGGATTTTTCCTAGGCATTGGCTACCAGCTTCCGGGAGGATTCCGTGCCGGTCCTCATACCATCTCTCTCGTCTTGGGCGAAACCGGCCTTCTCTTCCCAGGTCTCCAAGCAACAGAATCTTAAAAATGAAATATTCATTTTCTGCAACCTAATTTAATTTCAGTGATGACTGGGTTGCAGAGCTGATCAGATCACAGAATCTGAAAAATTCTCTGAATTAACCATTCTCTCCTAGTGATGGAGTGTTATTTAAAAAAATGTTTTTCTGCACCTTGTTAAAATGTGCACTGTTTTAACCTTGATTTGTCTGGCAGGGACTCACTCATTTGTGATCCAGGGGTAATGAGGAACACTGTGGGCAATCATCTTGCTGTCAATAAACGAAATGCAGTGTATTTTTCTGAAACAAGGATTAGTGCTTCTCCCAAATGTGGCTTCTGCCCTGAGAAATAAATGGTTTTTTAGTTTTATTTTTGGAGCAGACCGAAGTATGGTGGTAAGGAATCCATCTTTCACGGATTCTGCAGCTGATGAGTCATCACGACCCGTAATTCCCAATTAACGCAGTGACGGATGTAATTGTGTGTCGCGCACCGGAGGGGTGAGGATGGTACCGTGTTCTGAAAGGCGTGTTTTAGTAAGCACTGTGTTGTTGAAAGGTGGCAATTACAGCCTGCTTTGAATGGAGTGCCTTTGTTTTAAATGCAGAGTAATGGAGTTCTAAATATAGAGACCAGGCTAACAAAAGACGTTTCAGAGTGGAGCGTAACCAGGCTAACGAGCAGGTGAAGTCTTGCTGCCCGTGTCATTTCCACCTGTAACCAGAACCCGTCTCAACTCCTCAAAGTAAAAAAGTTGGGTCCCGTTGCCTTTCCTTCCATCTGGATGTCATGGGCCCTGTTGGCGACTATGATGTCCTTGAAGTCGTGTGACACGGCAGGTCCCCAAAATAAAACAGAAAGGCAGGGAATGGCCTGATGAAGTTAGCTTAGGGGAAGGATGTACACCCTTCAAAACTCACCTTTCTCTAAAATGTTCGCACAGAGAGCGGACAATTTGCTTGAATGTTGAATGTGTTAGATAACCGTTTTGCTCGCTTCAGCTGCTATTTAAGCCTTCCTTTCCTGCGATATGTATTTTATACTCTCATACTGGTGTGTATCTGTGTCTTATCCAAAACTAGGTCGTTCTGACCTTAACAAGGAGGTGAAGATAAACGGCGGTGACTGTAGTCTAAACCTTTTAGGTAAGAGAGAATCAAGTGTTGAGTTTTACATAAGATTGCTTCATCCATGAAAGTAAGTTTCCTGAATTTGGTAAATAGCTAAGCCATTCTCAGCCAATTATATTGCTCTGACAATGTTCTTTGTTTTGCTGAGGATTGTCTTACAGAAGTATAGTAATGCACTTATAGTAATAGAGATGGTAATAGACTATATTAATAGAGAACTACTAATATGCTTAAACTGATGATAATTCGAGGGGTTTTCAAATTGCACAAATAAACTTTCAGTTCCTGGATCCAAGTTTGCATCTCTGTTCAAAGACACATCGTCTCTGTCTTTACGAAGATTGCCACCCAGCAGAGGAGGGAGTGTAATATAAAAATGCACAGGTGTTTTCCTTCAGAATATTCCTAATGATATTTGCATGTGAGATAGATTAATTACAGAATCCAATTTACATTTATCAGCCAGACATTTTATAATAATACGGGAGCACGTAAAAATATTTCCATTTATCACGAATGAGCAGACAAATCCTCCTGCTAAGAACAACGAGAAACATTGAACAGAGTTTGAAAAGACATTTTGTTTAAAGCATTGTAGGCATGCCACGGTAGGAAGAGTTGAGAGGTCAAGATATTGGAGAGCGGGAAGTGCAGAGAAGTGAGCCCAGTACTCTACCCCTCTTTCCGCTCAAAGCCTACCCTGGCTCCCTCACTCGAACTTGAGCTTCCTAGCTCCTGAGTTCTGTCTAGAGCTGGCCGAGGCCTTCGCTGAGGCTGCATCGCGATCCAACTTCTCCCTCTGCTCAGTCCCACTTATTTCGCATGGCTTCTGTGGAAGTGGATCCCAAAGGCTTCACGGCATGCCTCCTGCAGGCCTGTCTCCATCTCAGATTCTACTTCCTGCAGAACCGCACCAGCAACAGCTGGTACTGGAAGTGGTGGAAGAAAGCAGAGGCCAAGATGGGATTTGGGAGCTGGGTCCCTGTTGCCTGAGCGGCATCTAGGCCTCATCCTCGGTGGCACGTGGGACACAGACAGCCTTTGGCACGAGGTGGCAGGGAAACTGTGAGAGTTTTCACTGGTGCTAAGCTGAGATAGTGTGCTAGCCGATGGGAGTCCACAAGCCGTGGAGGAGCGGGCCCTGGAGCCACATGCTGTATCCACAACACATAGGACAGTGGACTTGGAGAACTGTTGCTAAGCACCGTTGTGCTTTGGAAATAGACAACAAAAGGCTGAAAGGGACATATGGGCAATGACGAGGTAAGGAGGAAATCCAGAGCGCCTCCTTGGTGGCACAGGAAGAGACCTGCATCTCGTACAACCTCAAAGCCAAGGGAAAGCTGAAGACCAGGCCCAGGACTTCATCATGAGTGACAGAGCTCCCAGCCTAGATGTGTGTCACCGCCGGAGCGTCCTCCCCAAACATCCTGTTGAAACCTAACCCTCGAGGTGACGGCATTTGGAGGTGGGGCTTTTACGAGATGACCGAGTCACGCGGGTGGAGCCATCAGGACTGGGATCAGGGCTCTTACAAGAGAGCTTTCTAGCCCGCTTTGTGACACAGAGCGTGAGGACCCCCAATGAGAGGGAGCAGGTTTCCCGAACTGGCCAGCACCGTGACCTTGACCTTCCCAGCTTCCAGAACGGTGACACCTAAGTGGTCATTGTTGATGAGCCACTCGGTGTGCGGTGTTTCCTCCCGGCAGCCCAAATGAAGGTGGCCTGTCTATTCAAACACCTCTCTGAGGGGGAAAATATATCTTTTATTAAGAATTTTTGTAGATCATAAGACAGTTTTAAGGGAGTCAAAAAACATCCAGGTTGGAGAACTGATTTTCAAGACATCTGCTAAATATTCGGAACACAGAAAGAAACTATAAGCCACGTAGAAGGAGAAGGCTGGCCCAGTGGAAAATGGGCAGGTGACGTAAGCTTCTCCCGAGAGGCTGCCCCGATGACCGACAGGCACACGGAAAGCTCCACCTCACTAGTTAGAAAGAAAATGCAGATCGAAGCCCTGGTGGACATCACTGCAATCTTACCAGAAAGACCAAAATGCGGAAGATGGAAAACACCAGGTGTTGGTGGAGGCTCAGAGGAACCGAACGTCCCTAACTGCTTTGTTTGGCAGTACAGTTGGCATACCTACGTTGGCAGTGTCCACTAAAGCCGGACAGGCACACACCTGTGTGGGAACCAGAACGGTACACGCCCAGGCGTCCAATGGCTGGGACAGGAATGGTCATAATAGCAGTTTGTTCATCGGTCAAAAACTAGACCGACTCAAATGTCTATTAGCAGCAGATTGGAGACAGGCATTGTGATATATTCAATAAAGGGCTGCCAATAACACTTTATGATTGCATTTATAAATCAAACAAACAAAACCAATAAAAGGAGGGAGGTCAGTCACTGAAAAGGGACACGGGGCACTTCTGAGGTGGGTGGTGACGTTTGGTGCCTTGACCTGAGCAGACACATGGGTGTGTCAACCTGTTCCCGGACTCACACGCCCAGGTAGTACAGTTTTACCTCGTGGTACTAACTACTGTTGGAGATTGGTGACTTGTCCTCCTGTAACGTCAACCCAGAGCCAGCAGAGAGCTTGTCTTTGTTTACTGCTGTAGCCCTTGTACCTGGCTCCGTGCCTAGCACATAGTAGGAGCTCAATACGTATTTGCTGGCTGGATAATAAAAAGCTGTTAAGGGTTTGTATAAAAAGATAAAGTCCTTTGCTTGAGCAGAAGTTAAACTTATTCCAGTACTGGATTCCTTCAATAACATTTCTGTTTTATGGGTACACACAGCATCTACTATTCTTAAAGTAAGAGGACACCATGTAACTTATTAGTGTGAGCACCAAGCTCTTTATCCTCTAATTCCTGTATTTCCCACCAAAACAATTATTTTTGAGACAGCATTTTTTATGGTGCTGATTTAAAGCAGAAGACTGGATGCAATAAGGTGGCACAGTGGAAGGGCTGGATTATGTTCGCAGGCAAGTTTGGGGAAGGAGGAGATTCTCTGGGGCTGAAGCAACCAGGGAAGCTCCCGGGAGGAGGGGGGCCTTGGCGTGTGGCGAAGAGGACTGAGAAATACCTGGTGTTCAGGTGACAGGGGAAGAGGGGCCTGTGTCCACACCCTTCCGGCCGGGGTCCAGGGTGACCTGATAGGACAGGAACCAATGGGGAACACCCAGAAAAATTGGGAGGAAGTGGGGTTCCAGAGCCCGACATAAATGTTTAAGCACCCGGGGAAGCATCCAGTTCCAGCTCATTGCCCAGAATCACACTCCTTATTACTGCGGATGAGGAGGGACCCTGGGCTAACCTTCCCCGGTGGGCCAGCCGTGGGACTGGATTGTGGTGGATGGTGGCGATAATGGTACCAGTAGGGCTGTTGTGTGTGTGAGTGTGTGTGTGTGTGTGTGCTCACAACATCGTAGAAGTGTTTATATTCATTTCTCTAATTCACTGAACGTGCTCCTTTTGGAAGCAGCAGTACACATTTCTACACTCATTTAATAATATTTGAGTGTCCATTGTGAGCTAGGGCCCATGTGGCTTACAGAGTTAACGAGAGAGAGTGAAAAAGATTGGTTGTCACACTTCCAAAGTAGAGAGATTCTCAAAGATCTGGGCTGTCAGTTCCTCTTGAGACAGGAAAAGGCCTGGCAACACCCGACCCGCATGTTTTCATGGCAACAAGTGCCTCCTGCGCTCTGCTCTGCCGCAGTCCCCGCCCAGCCCTCTCTCTGCCCCACGTGAATTGGAACTTAATCCCTATTTAATGGGATGGTAGAAGACCAGCTAGGGTCTGCAGCCCGCAACACTGGGTAATAAAAAATCTGTGCTCTGTGGGCTATGTCAAAATGTTATAAACCCATCAGGGAAGACCATTCATACTGGGGCATATGTTAAAAGCATTTCAAAAATCTGCTGTGGGATTGTACACATCTTGGTTCATTCATTAAGACGTAACCTTAAAGCACGCGATCGTCAGAGGCATTCGTGTCCCCAACGTCTTTCATTATTCTAGGGCGACTGTGAGGATCGCAATAGGGTTACGAATGGAAGCGTTATGGAAAATGCATGTGGTTTACAAATACGAGAGGATATGAAAACCCAAACCAAAGACGCAATAAAACTCATGACAGACAACCAGCTTGAGCCTGTGAAATCTGTGGGAGTCCTCTACCTTTTAACACAGAATATAAAAACGTTCGTGTTGGGTTGACCAAGGGGGCATCCTGGCGGTGTTCTTGTCTCCCTTTCAGCGTGAAAAAGATAGTTGTTGTGAGTGAATAGAATATGCCTATACTCGTGCCGACCCCAAGATGCGTACTTTAACTCCCTATTTAGTAACCTATTATTGATCCGCTCTTCGTGAATTTAAGCCTCTGTCGAACCTGTTCAATGGTTCAAGAAAATAACAGACTAAAAACACAGAAAAGCTCGCAGTCACAAGCTGCAGAGTGAATCAAGACGGATTAGTAACCCAGCGCTGGGTGTCTCTTTCCTTGGAATCTAATCCAGCACGTGGAGCTGGTTTACAGTGAATATGCTCGCTAGTTACTTATTTTCACTCCCTCATCAGAAACTTGGCTTCTTAAATGGCAACTCTCTTCTTCCAATTAGTAAAAGTAGAACTCATGCAAGCATCTAATGGGGTCTCCTTGCAATCAGTAGAAAGAGTTCCCCTCCTTTCTCTGGGGAAAAGGAACAGAAATGAAACTGGTGGGCAGGGAGATTCATCCCCTCCTCTTAGCACATTTCCCAGAAGTTCCACCTTTTCAACCGTTTGTATTGTAAGCTAGTACGATGACATCGTGGCAAAGGAGCCAAGGATGAAAACATATTAGAGGGAGCATTGTGGAAGCTAAACTGTGAGAAGAGAAAGCGTGGCACTCTTTAGTGGGCTTATTCTCACATCGTCCAACAGAGCGGGCCCCCATTCCCCT